>OZ010579.1:31117633-31297633 GCA_963932145.1 Acanthosepion lycidas
AAAAATGATGTGTCTTAAGTCGATAAATGGATGTAAAAACGGGAAATGACACCGCCACTCAGTGATCGAGAACGAAAAATATCATATAGAATGTAGATAGGCAAAAATGAATCTTTGTTGAATCCACCATACATTGATTAAAAAATACTTCTTTATTGATATGGAAGTTAGTGGTCACTATAAGTTCGAAACAATTGACAAGGTTAAGAAATGCACCGTCATTCTGAGCAATATTGTCAAAATGTGGTATGTTAAGGCTACTTTTGTCCTAGTTCGCATCGGGTCGTCAGGGTGTATACAGTCTTACACCATGAAATTCAGAATAAAGCCGTGTATCCCAAGGTTTTGCTTATGTGTCGTAAAATATACAATCTTCTTGATATCACAGGATTTAATAGAAAACCCTCCTAATGGAAGATATCCATTCGAAAAAAGAAACCGATAAAAATACATAAACTTATAATAGTGAAAATAAACTGTATTTTTATTGTCAATGCAATCTTAACTTTATACATAAAAGTTAAGTAACGTTAAACATTAAAGGAAATTATGAGTACTAAGTATATACACGCCGACATAAGCATCATCAAAAAATCACCAGTATCTATTGTTAACTGAAAAGCAGCCAAGCATGATACTCTTGTAACATATTTAAAAAAAATAAGGTTTGTTTTATTCAGGGAATACATGGGATTGTAAGCGTGGCTGTGCAGGTGGTGTAATTGATGATGTCTCTGCATTGGAAATCGAATAGCAGGGGTCCATTTTCATTTCCCGTTTGTTATATTTCTTTACGCGCAAATAGCATTGAAAAAACTATGAATCCAACTATTCTCCTCCAAACTATGGGTTAATTAGTACGACGTGTATTAGTAAAGCATTTTAGCTCAGAAACATTCTTACAAACTATTTTCAGGCTTTTAATATCCTACAAACAGTTGATAAACCATAAAAATAATCAATCAAAGAATCTATGATCGCTCCATTCCAAGTGTGATAACGTTAGAATAGCTAGAGTAGTTGTCATTTGGTTATACATACTTAGACACAGCGGAACAAATTGCGGACGATTGTAATTTATTTTGCATCATTCAGTCAATATATCTTAAAATCCCAATTGCGCATTGCCCAATGGAAATAAGCAATGTTCATTTTTGAAATACTGATATATTCTTATATTTTTCTTTCCTTCTTTTTCAAATTTAGCCATTTTTTAAAAGCAAAATATTTACCCCGCCAGACCATCTTTCTCTTTGACATAACTGTCATGTCTGGTCTTGGATAAATTGATCGCTCTGGATTTTAAATTCCTGTTAGTTACTGAGAGATCCGAGTCTGTTTAAACGGTATTTTTCTACTCTAACAGTTTTCTTTTTTTGTCTTTCCCTTCCTACCTGGAGAAATCTCTTCCGTTCTCTTGCTTTTGAATGCAACGTCAATAACTATCCTCTGTCTTCTTGAAACATATTCCTTTTTGTCGTTCTCAATCCTCACCATTTTTAGTCATCTCATTCTCCTTCAACTTCCTTCCATGTAGAACCTGTATTCCAGTGGCAGTGACGACTTGCTTGTAGTAAAACGATTATAAAATTTTCAAAAAATCGATTGTTTACTAAGAATCAGATTTACTCATCTTTGTTTTATATAATCATTAACATACATTCCATGTCATTTTACAAAAAATGTTATATCTCTTATATTTTAACAAGAATTAACAACTGTAAAAGGTTCAAGAGCCACTCTAGCTGAAACTTTGCAGCGGTAAATTTTATGGAGATATATGACATGCATTGACAGCTGATTTGGAATTATTTCTGCTTCAATCAGTGATTAGTTTGGCGATGATTTGTTATACATCTTGAGTTAATATTATTAAGAGCAACAAATGAGATTTTATCTGAATGCCTAGCCTCCACAGGATAAGACTTTTGAGTTTCCGGTCTGTGATAAAAATATTACTGTGATTCTGCTGTGTGAGACGATGGAAGTCGGGAAGTGGGTGGCCTTTCTCTTCTGACGCTGAGTTAGAGGTAAATACCCTGGCAAAGAGTTTTGCCTTATCTGACGATGTCGTGACGACCTCAGGTATATTTATGATACAAAACACTGACGCTTTGCCTCTATTAAGTTTGTGATCTTACAGAACTCCAGGGATCTAAGTTGTTTTCTTTCAGCCTTTACCTAGACTGCTTGATTTCCATTTCGGTCTTTTTTTTTTTGGTGTATATTGTAGGTTATATTGCTGAATTGTTATGCATCTTCACGATATTTCTTATAGTATATTGATTGGTAATATTACACATCATAGCAACTGAAACCACTTATTTTAACTTAAGGTTTGACTATCTTCGTCTAGGATAACTCGTATTGTGGTCAAATTCACGTCTTTGGTTATCGCTGAAAAGGTTATATATTTTACAACTTTTGCGTTGTCTGAAGATATTCGATGACCCACCTGTGTTTAAAATAATAAAAAAAAAATCCCTATTTCCTTAACTCAGTCAATTCTTCTTATTATCATATGGTTTGTTGGAGACATTTTAGTTCATTTGCTAGGCGGTCTACTCTTCTCCAAAGTTGCACTTCTTTCTGTAAGAGTTATCTATTTCTAGTACAATAATAGATATCATCTTTTCATTAATGACTTTTCAAATCAATCGAGAGCGCACGATCTGTCTTTCGTGTCAAGTCATTTTTAATTACATAAATGCATTTGGATTTCAATTGTCAATTTCGTCTTCTATTACGTGATAAATCTTTCATTAAAAATCTTTCGAACTTGCCACTGTATTGTACTGTAAATTTGTGAACCAAACTTCCATGCATTACATACAGTGTGCCATGGATAAATAATGAAATTAACACTCACATCTCATTTTATTGTTTTTGCTAGAATAACATAAAAAATATCTCGAAATAATAAAGAGTAAACTTATTACATAAAATCGCCATTAGCTTCAACCATAGACTTCTGATGACATCGAGATCTTCTGCAACTCTTCTGGACGGTACCTTTTTTTTAAGTTGGTGAATACTACCAAAATCATTGTCTTCATTCATATCGTAACAAGTAGTTTTTCTTGCCTATCGCACAAATGCACCAAACATAAAATAATCAAGGTGTTGCAGTCTGAGTAGTTAGGTGGCAAGAGAACAAGTTTGAGAAATTTACTGATAGTCATGACCGGGTACCTCTATTTGAGTGGCATGGTTCAGATTACTGCTGCTAGCTACCCACTTCATGCAGGGGAGCATAAACTACAGACGGCCCTTACTGAAATCCTTTGTGTTAAGTCTGATGCTCTGTGGGAAAATAAATGGATGCATAACATTGCCATTACTAGTGATCACAACAAACACCATCGTAATCATCATTAGACTTTCCGAATCCTCAGAACTGTCCTCATATGGACACCCAAACACTCTGAAATATTGCTATTGTAGAATCCTGCTTGAATGCCAAGCAGAGTCTCATACTTTTTCCAAATTTCTGGTGAAGGGAATCGCGTCATGAAACACTTTTTCTCACAGAATTAATCCTGCTCTATTACGCACTCGAAAAAAAATCGAAAAAATCAAAAACAAATAAAATGGCGACAATTTACCCATTGTACCATTCTTGTTCTTGGCATATGGACTTTTTTCAGTTGTTTGATTTCTTAAATCAATATATTTGTATAAAATTCTTTCTCTGAATATTATTCCAATTTGGACTTCTTATATTTTACTCTTTTAAAAATTAGCCATAAATCTTTTACCGCGTATTTTTAAAGAGTTTACCGATTTCCTTCCACCAGAATTCATGTCGCGTCGTCAGAATTTGGTTTATATTGTCTAAAATTGTTAGTCTTCTTTGGCCAATTTTCATTGCATTATTTCTTCTAGGATAGCGAAATACAAGTTTTGTTTTTCTGTATATTGTAATAAATCTGTTACGTAGTTTGTCTAGGTTGATTACCTTGTCGTTTAAAGTGGAAGCACAGATTTGTTTCTTAGAAATCTGTCGGCCTGATATGACTTCCAATATTGTAGTTTCTGTTATTGATGTTTGAAATATTTCTGCATATGAACAATCTTGTACCAATCTTGCACATGCGCAGATTAGATTATTCAACCCTAGTATCATTATTTCAATGCTTATTCAACTTATTCATTTCGGATTTAAATTTCTTCAATCGTTTTGTCAGAAGATTTTTTTCTTTCCACTTTGACGCCTGTTACATTTTTTTTCTATCTCGAACAAACTTATTTTTTTCTTTTTTTTCTTTTTTTTTTTTTACATTTTCGCAAGATTTATTCATTTTAAATTCAATATCGATAATTTTTTTTTACTGTTCTCGTTTTTTTATTTATTGCTGTCTCTATTATTTCATAATTTGTTCAGATATTATATTCACATTTTATACATTATCTCCTGTATATCGATGCCTGTTTATGGTTCGAAAGATATCTCCCGAACTAGATCGGAAAACACGTGTATGTAAGGATATATTTTTTATTGTAAGTGCTGAAATTACTTCAGTAAACTAATGTTTGGAATAAATGCCTTATTACTCAGGTGGTAAATGATTCATAGTCCGATATAAATCATAACTTTGGTCGTCAAGTTTTTGGAATTATCATTTACTTGTGTGTGTATGTGTGTGAGTGAGTGTATGTGTGTGAGTGTGTGTATGTGTGTGTGAGTGTGTGTGTTTGTGTGTGTGTATCTGGGAGAGAGAGAGAGTGTGTGTGACAGAGAGAGAGAGAGTGTGTGTGTGTGTGTCTCTCTGTGTGTGTATGTGTTGTTGTTGTTTCTGTGAAGGGGTTCCAGGATGCTCCATATTAAGTGACTCACGAAATGATTATGTTTGTGATTTCCCACGAGTGTTTTTTTTTCGACTGCCTTTAGAAATATGTTACGAACGAGAGGCATTCCTGAAAAGATTTAAGCTTATATTTTATTTTTTTTACGCAGTGACGTGACATATCTATACAATTTTATATGCAGACGTTATTTTCAAAGAATTCTAGCATTTTCGTTGATCTCAATATTTTCTTTCGATTTACATATAGAAGCACGCAAAAAGAACTGAAACAATAGCCGAGGAATGATGAAAATCAAATTCAGAATTTGAAGTAGCTTCAATCTATTCAATTTTTGGTTTCTGGAATAGATTTCGCTTCAGGAAATCTACGATTGCATAGAAAATGTATGCCATGAAGACTACTTTTCAGATGCAGCTGACAAACATGAGGTTGCTGTAAGATATCGATGGTTGATGACGGACTATTTTTTTTAAGCTTTACACCCCATGCGCAGCAGGAGTGCCACTTACATGCGTGCGGTTACGGAGAGTGGGTGCAAGAATAAAGAGGCGTGATAGAGGAATGGATGAAGAGAAGTACAGGGAATAGTTCACCTAATCTGTAAATGTCGCTTGACATCGCATTTGAATGGTTGGAGATTATAGCTATCTGGGAAGCAAGTAAGCAGAAGTGGGTTCAACAAAAACCTATTGGAGTTGAAGAGACGGCTAAATTTAACCGTTTCGACAGTGAAAGTTTTGGTTTGAAATGACAGCCAAGTAGCACGTTTAAATTCATGTAGTTTGGGAAGTAGCGAAAGTAGCTCGTTCGAGCAGTTACCGTGAAAGTATTTGTAGAAAAGACAGATGAAAGCGACGGCACGTCTATGGAAGAGCGACTGTAAGAGCAACATTCAGTAATGGATAGCGTCTTGGTTAGAGGAATCGAGTTTGATTTCCTGTCGAATCCATTATATTCACTTACGTGCTAATACACTTGGGAAATCATGAATCATCTTCTTCTCCCTGCGGCTATGGATACATAGCAGGACAGACAGGGTTCTATATCTTCGAATGGAAACTGGTCTAACGCAGAATGAAATGGCAACCTACTGCGTGAAAGAAAACTGCCTCCTCGAAAGATGCATGATAGCCTGACTGTATTCGTACAAACAAACAAAACTACACTGAGTCGTTAACTGGCATGCTAATAAAAGAAAGAAATGGCTCTCCAAAAGGACAGAAAATTTAAGATTTTAATCCACAAGGCGTAGAAAAATTTTCATTTGAGAACTTTGATCCTTACGCCTAACCTGTCTGCTACCATATCTACCGATTCCCCTCATGCTGCTTGCCATGCCGCTTGTCAAGCTGCTGCTGATTGCCTGGCATGACTGTACTAACTGATAATTTCTAGTATTGATGCAGCTGCTTCGGATAAAGAATTGCTCTTATTTGGCCTTTTATTTTCATTATTACAGACTCCTGTATCATATTTATTTCAATCATATCTTACTGAATATACCCTCATATATTAGCGCATGCGCTGATTTTTTTCAAACAACTCTCAAAAAGTCATTTCTTGTCCCGTCGTTTCACTTCATTTAACATTGTTTGATGACTTTACTTTTCCTCCATATAGGATCAGCAATGCCTGATTTCATTGTATTGCTCTAGCAATGTTTTTTCGATGGTACGTCAGCCTTACCTTAAGGAGGAGGTTATGGAGAACCATAATCCTGATAGCGCATAAAATAATATAATGCATATTGTGTAAAACTATGAATTAAATAATATTATTTCAATAAAATTGTAATGAATATAATAGCTTAGATGAGCTTCGATTTTGCATAACACTAAATTTAACGTGGGTGTAAAGATACTAAATTACTCTCCTTGACACTCTGTTAAAATTAAAATGACCTGTGGTTAATTCGAATTAGATGTGTTATTCCGCCTTCTTTCGATAAATATTTTATTGTCATGAAATGACTTGCCAAAAGTTGTCAATACTCTTCCAAATTAAAACAACTATTGCATTAAAGCTAGCTTAAAAAACAAAAGGAAAAAAAAATACGGACTCAAGTTTACCTCTTCGATTACATTGTTAGAATAGAAATATATTTTCGAATTTTTAAATGATTCTTCATATTATGAACAGCAGACGAAAATAATAATGAGAAACCATCGATTTTAGTTCGAGGTATTTGAGACAATATATTAAACAGAGAGTTAGGCATGATTTTGCGATAATAGAATACGGAAAACTAATAGAGATTCTGAAAAATATTTCAAATATTTTAATTAAAAATGTAGGCTTCTTCCTGCAAAGAGAACAATGTGTGAGCTGACATTTTCTTTAAATTGGGATCGAAGCCCCACCTGCAGGCACCTGAATAAAGAACAAAACAAAAGTAAAGGAAACCAAATAGAAGTCATTACGGAATGATTGTCGATATTTGCAATCCCCTGATAAGTATCTTTATTCTGAAATGGTTATTCTTTTCGATCGTAATTTCTTTTTATTTTTTAATATATTTTTTTGTTTGGTAATATTGCAGAAACAGCGCAGATTTTTTCACCTGATAAACACAAGACAAAAATTCATTAGTGCGGAAAGGAAAAGCCTCCAGCCGTTGTCAAAGATCTCATTTACGACTCAGTCGTACACACGAGCTCGCGCCTCTGTGCTTGCGTGTTTGTTTGTGTGTGTGTGTCTATATATATATATATATATATATATATATATATATATATATATATATATATATATATATATATATGTGTGTGTGTGTGTGTGTGTGTGTGTGTGTGCGTGTGTGTGAGCGTGTGTGCGTGTGTATGCATGTGTCTCTGTACATGGGTTGTGTGTGTGCGTGTATATATATACATATATGTGTGTGTATATGTGTGTATATATATATATGTGTATGCATGTGTCTCTGTATATGAGTTGTGTGTTTGCATGTATATATATACATATATATATACATATGTGTGTGTGTGTGCGTGTGAAAGAGCGTGTGCGTGTCCGTGTGCGTGTGTGTGAATAACACCGGGAACCCTCGGAGAGATATTTGGTAGACGGAACACTTCGGATGTAGTCGGTGAGCGTAATGGTGTTATTCAAAACCGAGGGCTAAATGATTCATGGCATTCTGCAAGAACAACACCAATCTCATCATCAGTTCAATTTTATGGTAGGAAACATTTTAACAGGAGCCATTTATATTGAGAGAGAATCATTTTCTTTCGATTCAGACGTGTGCCTTTGTGTGTGTGTGTTTGTGTGTGAAAAGCACCCGCATCCTTGAACGAGAAACACTTCGGATAACGTCGATGATTGTGCTAGTACGATGTGACAACCCCCCCAATAAGCGTACTGGGGATGTTCAAAAACCAAGAGCTAAATGTTTCATGACATTCTGACAGAGCAAGTATTTGAATTGTGAATTCAATCCCAACATGAATTTTCCACGTATAATAGTTTATTATTTTAACAGCAACAATTTATATACAGAGAAAATCATTTTTTTAGATGTAAACCAGCTTAAGAAATGTTTAAATGTAGTTAATTTCATTTTTCGCAAGAACTTTTCCGATCAACATTATTATAAACAATATACTTTTCATGCCCAAAGATCGTTCATTCTAAAGAAAGAAAATGCATTTCTGCATCAACGGTGAATGGCTGCTGGAAATTAGACCACATTACGTTGTTCGTTTGATTGCTTTGTAACGATTATAGCAAAAATTTCGAGCACCTCTGTGATATAGCGTGTCGTGTAAAATGAATTATCGTTTTGATTTGGTCATCATCATCGTCTGCGTCAGTGAAACACATGCAAAAATATACCCTCAGCTTTACATAAATGGCAATTATATTTCAGTTTTCCATAAACTTTTTTCAAACTTCCAAAGCAAAATTTCTACTTCCGATTTTAACGAAACAGTTATGTACCCGATTTGCACCTATTACATCATCTCCATTAATGCCACATATATTTTTGTCTGGTTGTACAGTGATTAATGTTTCCTGTGTAGATCCGAAAATGCATCTCATATTCCTCCCGTTTTGTTTTTAACATAAAATCATTTGAAGTTATATACAAACATATAACATAGAACGAAGCTTTACATTACATTCCTTTAAAATATGAATACATACCCTTTTTTTGTGTGTGTGTGTAATGAAAAGACGTTCAAATAGCACATAGATAAAAGCTGCGGATTTTTGTATCCTAATATAAGAGAGTAATTGTTTTAAGGTAATCAAAACTCAAAATACGTAATTCTAGGTTTCCTTTAACTATTTTGATGGAATGCATAATATGGCTTCACAATACATAATCGAAACAAGTAAGATAATATAGTGGTAATGTTATTAAAGAATAATATAATGCCTTGTAGATATGCGAAGGATATATTTGCATCCCGCGTGTAGATAAATATAGATAAATACGCGTCTGGAGATATATACGTATGCATACACGTGCGTATCAAACTCTCAATCTATCTCAGTTGCTAGCTTAGAAGAAACACTGGGAAAGTGAGACAGTGAGATATGGATATGGAGTTAGCTTGCAAAGGAGCCCATTGTCTACATTAGAAAATCCTGGATATGTCAGCGTAGCATCAGTTCTGACGTTCGAAAATGGGTGATCCTCGCTAATTCCCATGTGTTTCATTGGCTCGAAGTCAAATTTAACAACTGGTCTGAGAAAGTGGTTAAATACAGGTAAAAATTCAATACAACTATGAAAGTTTCAAAAATGAGTCATATATGCGAAAGGTATATGAATTATTATATATGAGGAAAAATTTTAGAAACAATTGAAAATATGGAAATAGTTTTGATGTGACGCAGTTCCTCCATTACGGTTTCATCGGACTAAATTGATTTTTATGCTGATGTGACTAGATATGTGCACAAAGGAGATAAAAGCTTGGGATTAGTAATTTCTTTTTTTTTTTACTTGTATGTTTTGTGTATATAGTCTAACCTGTTTTAATTTGGTTTATTACTGTTTTTTTTTCTTTATTTTTATCATTTTTATCACTGACATTAAACATCCAAATTGGCTTATTGGAAGATCTGCTAAGAATGGTAAACTGTTGGAGAACTTAACGTAAATTTACTGTTGGTTATCCAGCTATTAAATCATTTTCTGTGTTTTCGACTTCGTAAATTGCTTTCCATTTAATTAGACAAGAATTTGTTAAATCAAAATTATTAGCCGACTCATTACGGTGAGCAATTAATGCATTGAGTGTGTTGTTTTTGAAACAGTGTCATTTGTGTTCAAACATTTTAATTAAATTCCTTGTCGTCTCTCAATATATATATATATATATATATATATATATATATATATATATATATATATATATATATATTAGGTTGGTGCAAAAATAATGTTTTCTCACATAGTAACATATGTGAGAAAACGACATTATTTTTGCTCCAACCTAATATATATATATATATATATATATATATATATATATATATATATATATATATATATATATATATATACATACATATATATATATATATATATATATATATATATATATATATATATATATATATATGTGTGTATTGGAAAACGTCTAGGAATCTAATTAAAATATTATTTGTACACACACACACACACACACACACACATATATATATATATATATATATATATATATATATATATTCTCACACCTTTTTATATACGGCGTACGATTCGCTTTGGATCTCTGCAAATGTGTTAAAACTGCCACTTTAAACTTTTTTAGAGGAGTGAGTGAATGCCCCAGGTATTAAATCTTTTGAATAGGGCGGATACGGAAGCAATACTATCTTGTTTTCGGCTAGAACCTTATGACTGAGTAGGTTGTGGTGTCTGGGTGCCTGTTGTGGTGTCTGGGTGTCGTGTAGAGTCTAATATTCGCGCTCCACAGACCCGTTCGCCTTCGCCGAACATTCTCCCGTAAACAACTTGAAAACATTTTTGTAGATCAGTCGATTGACGGCCTGGTCCTGCGGTCTGAAATATCGATGCACATTACCGCGGATTTTGCAAAAAAATCTGATGAGAACTCTCTTACATGACAAAATCGGAGGCTACAACATATACCTGATCCCAAAAACACACTTCACGACTTGCCAAGTGGACACCACGATCTCACAAGGTACAATTCCGTATGAAGTTCGCTAATAGATCTCCCTGAGCACGCAACATCCTGTTGCCATCTGTTGGCGCGCAACAGAACTAATCGCGAAACTTTTTGATACGACGTCGTATTAACACAGCTATGTATTTTAAGCATATTTATTTTACCTGTTTGGCAGTTACGTAAAGGCGTTTTTTCATAAAATCAGAAATAAAGTTTTTCTTAGCTGGAGGCATGCTTACGTGGAACATGTCGATGCTTAATCAAATACTCTGCAAGAGTTAATTAACTAACTCAAATAGCTTAAATGCCATTAACAAAAGCCGCATTTAATTGCCCGGCAGCATATTTATGAGAATATAGTAAATATATAGCAGAATATTATCGTTAATATAGATCTGTTTAAATCACTTGCAAATCTGATTCTATTATTTAGCGAGGAAACTTCATGGTATATCTTTCTTTGATGACTTTACATTTAACAATATTCTTGTTCACGTTCATATGATCTTATTGACTGAAACGCCGATCACACGTCTATGTTAATGAATACGGAAGTGACACAAATCTAATGAATCTGCAATATATTTAGACATTATTAGTTCAAGCGAGATCGTATAAATACGAATTCATAATGAAAATTTTTAATTAAATATACAACTAAGCTTTGAGACAATGAACAGTCATAGATACACATGATACGATCGATGATAGATGAAGACCTCCGGCTAATTTCAGATATGTTGTGGGTGTTCATATCTGTATAGGAAGCCAAACGAAGTAATTAATTATCAGGTAGAAATAGTCGCCATATTTTATACAGGTGTAAAACAGCTACACGGTAATATTATTTTGCTTCTGATATATTTCATTCGAAAATAAGTTATCAATTTTTGTGTTGTTATTCAAGATTAATTTATTATATAAGAACATTTCATGTGTTATGGTTACATATACGAGGTCTGTCGGAAAAGTAACGGGACTGTGTATGCTGTCTGTGGTCTGGACGAAAGAGGTATAAGCGATGATATCATCTAACATATCTTGGCAGTATATGTGCATTCTTAGGTTTCTGAAAGCACTGCATTATTTTCACATCCTCTTGTGACAGGAAATATCCTGGGTGCATCACTACGACGATGCCCCTGCTCACAGTGCCCTGAGAATGCAGGAGTTATTGCCTGAAAAATAACACCGCCTTACTGGAACAACCTCATAATTCACCTGATCTTGCGCTGAGTGACTTCTTCTCTTTGCAAGGCTCAAATATATCATCAGACGGGCCCTTTTGAAGGCGTGGAGACAATCAAGAGGGTTGCAACGATGAAAATGAAGGGCAACCAAGAAATCCTTCCAGCAGTGCATAGAAGAGTGGGAGAGGGAAAGATGGAAAAGTATATTAGACACGAGAGGGATTACTTTGAAGGGGAAAACCACATTTGTTATTTGGAATTGAAATAAATCATTCGTGACTCAAGTCGTTTTGCTTTTCAAACAGACCTCTAATGCAATGACAGTTAATTTGCAACGTAATTACCTAAGATTCGAGCGACGATAGAAAGCAAGATATCACACATTATTAAATGGACAATGTCCGACAATTATTTTAAGATATTTTTTTATGTTTATACGTTATTTTTTCCGGTACAAATATTTACGTAAATGCACCGTTTATAATAAACAGTATTAACAACATTTACCGGCTTGAATATCCGAGAAATTTTTTACTGGTTAAAAACAATAAAATCGACCTTCCTAATCGAAACGCTCCTCTGTGGCTTAATCGGTAAAAGCACGCCAGGCTATATGACGGTTCCTTATAGGATACAGGATTGATTCCTGTCGGAAGGCGCATATTATCTATGAAAATTAACACGGACATTCAAAGCGGTAAATGTTGGTAATACTGTTTATTATAAACAGAACATTTACTTAAATATTTGTATTTATAAAAAGTACGTATAAACATAAAAAAATGTCTTATATGCAAGATATCTTACTAAATTAAAGTAAAACTTGGTCATTGTAATTATTATTCATTTCCTTACCAGGAAATATTCTGTATTCATTGACTGATAAGCCATTGTTACTACACTGGTTGAAATTTATAAAACAAATTTATCTTAAAAGAATCTTTGAGGAAAATAATTTTCCCAAATCACGTGGCTGTTATCGCTCTTTCCCATGTCAACTGGTGTATTCTTCCTGAACTTTTATTGGAAGTAGAATTAAATGCCAACTTCATGATTATATCATTATTTTCCACTTGTATTTATATGTTTTTTAGTTGTTGCTGCCTTCAAAATTCCACAAATTAATTGGTTTTCTTATCTCGTATATTTTTTGATTATGTTGCGCCAATATTCAAGGAAGGCAAATGTTCGTCAGGCTACATGGCTTCACTCGATCAACGCCATTTTTTACTATTTATATTAACTAAAAATGTTTACTAGGAATAATGTTACACAATTCATGGTTGACTATTCTTCTGTACACTGTAATTTAAAAAGCAAAACCATCAAAATAGTATATCCCTATATACCAATGAACTTTTTTTCTTTATGTAAATATGGCGAAATATTAAATTAATATACACTCATATAAATATAAATATAATTGTTTTCAATAAATATATTTTATTTTCGTTTTTTTGTGACGTATATCCCTTATAATGCTGAGCGATTATCGCTTTTGACAATTTAATTTTTGGCTCTAAGTGGCATGTTAACATTGACCATCCCTCGGTATCCATCTAGTTATTCTTACACTCTTTAAGTCGATAAATCGATGTCTCAATTTGCGCGTCTTAATGATGTGCACAGGCTGTTAACTTAATATGCGTCCCATAATTTATGTTCTGTGTGCAAATATCAGCTTGATTATAGTTTCTATTTTCAGTTGAATCATCTATTTTTTTTCAAAAGCTCTATGGTAATCGCGCTCGTGCATCTAGTCAATGGCTAATTATTGCCGATTTCCCGCAAACGTCAATCGAACTGGCGCCATCATTACTACCGACGTTCCTCTTTACTGCAATGAGACAGTTACTGTCACACGTAGCTGTTACCCAGGACTTGGCACCTCGCAATATTTTTCAGTTGAGCGCTGCCAGAAAAATGAGACACAACTCAGTGATGAAAAGAATGTTATCGTTCCGTGATCGAACTATTTCTCTGTCACTTTGAATATTTTCATTATATGTGAGTAAATATCCCAGAATTCACTTCCATGTAAACGATGTACATAGCAATTCAGCACATTCCTTTCTTGTTTATCACTATATGTTATTTTTAATTTCATTTTTGGAAATATCATTCTCAAATCATATAGAGTTTCGGATTTCTGTTTCACAGTTTTGTGCATTCATTCAGTAAGCAGATACTAAAAGATCTCCACCTGCGTGATATCGACTTTAGCAGTATGTTGATCACATTTTGTACAGTCTCTTTTGCTAACAAACACAAATTACAATGCATCGATCTTCATTTATGCTAAAAAAAAATACAAAAAAAACTTGTTTGTTTTTTTTTTAGCGTTATTATGGTTGCCTTCAACAAATCTGCGGATAAACATCATATTCCCATCAGAGTCCATCGTGTACATTTACAAAACTACCATTCGAGCGTGCATTTTTAATACGGCTGCAATATCTGGTGTGATGCTACTGTTATTCCTCATTAAAATCAAAAGAGATTTCTGTAATGTAATAGATCTTGAGCAGGCATCTTGACTTTAGTCACTTTCTCACCGAAGCGACGTGTCATTCATCTGTGTTTTCTACAAATATTTTCATGGCAACTGCTCTGATGAACTTTTCCATTGGGGAAACGACAACATGAATGTAAACGTGCTACTGGACTGACATCGATGTCTCACCTCCTTACTATTGAAATAGCTAAAAGCAAATACCATTTCGACACCAAAAGTTTCTTTTCAAGTACTTCCCACCTGTAGAACTCCTTTCCGTTTGTTTCCACTATGACAGCTACAATCTGCAAAAAACTAAATGCAACATTTTTTGCCAACTGCTATCTTCTTGGACCAAATTCATCCTATGTCTACTCATCAGTCCTCCCTATCACAATCTTTTCTCTCACATTCACACCATGTAACCCAGTGCGTAGCAGAGAAATTGGCGCCCAGCTTGGGGTGAAAAGATTTTTTTTTTAATCCATCCTATAGTTATCCTTCCTAAAAGTTCTATAGTTAACCTTTTTAAAAAAAATCCATCCTGTAGTTATTCCTATTCTATTACTGCATATTCCCTGAACTATATATCTAAAAGTTTTGTATATTGACTATCATGGACATTATAATTTTCGCATCTCTCATTGAACGGGTGTCAAGAAGTGGTCCCACATATTTTGCAATTCTCAGTAAATTGTCAGTTCCCCTGCGAGACACCTACTTTCCCAAAGGACTTCTAACCCACGTCTATAACGCCCTGAGTTTGTGGAGTGATTTAATGTGTGCAGTAACACAAACACCGTTGTTTCAAGGAAATAAACTAAATAAAGTCTATCTCTTTATTGTTTTTGTCCATAAAGTAAGCGACGATTACCATTTTTAAAGTATTTTTATTTCTCCCGTGTCGGCCTATATTTGACCTGAGCATAGATCACTCCACGAAATATATTCTCTTTGTTAGTCGATGGACTTTACCTTGGGTATATGACCTGTCCAGCTAAAGCGTTTACTGTTTCGCCAATGATTTAATGGTAAATACCTTGGCACTGTTTACAAAATCAGCGTTTGTGATGAAGTCGCTTCGTTGTACGTCGAAATAAGTGCGTAGACGTTCCTTATAGAGGTGTGTACGAGGAGGAGTGACGTATGGGGAGCAATGCTTGGCACTGTACCCAGAGTACTAAATAAGATGTATTTACACATCTTTAATTTGGTTTTTGTGTCTCGTTTTTTTGGGGTTTTTTTTGTTTTTTTTGCTTATACCTGTGAAACTTTCAAAGACGTGACATGATTTTGCCAGCCGGCAGACAAGATCATTTTCTAGTTTGGGGTTAAATTATAAAGTGCATCTAAGATGGAATACTGGTAAGAGTTAAGCTATGCAAGCTCGAAGTACATAACGATAGTTTGTAATACACAGCGGGACACGCATTGTCAGATTTACACTATTCTTCTGACTGATAATTAACTGAAATATGTAGTATTTTATATTATTTGTATTTATTTTGTGTACATTCGATTACATTGATGATTAGAAAATAATTTACAATAGGAAGTATTAAGGTGGATGGAAAATTAACAAACAAAAATATTACTAAAATGATCCATATTGCGAAATAGTTGCGATAATTTGGTTTCTTTCATTTGATCGCCTTTAAAAGAGAAATTTTGTTCATGCTTAAAAACAGTTTTAATATGGAAGAACCTTTAAAAACACCAATGAACGAGAAAATGCAATACTTTCATTTCTGTCTAGGCATCCCGGTATCACTCATTTTTCTATAGCCTTAAATCAAATTCGCTGAGAATTTCTATAAATATGCGTATGGTATTTGTTCTGATAATCTTCCTAATTTCGTACTTTGCATTCACGAATTTAATAGCAATATTGGAATGACATTAATTTCTTATCATGTAACTGTTGAAATTGCAAGAACCAACATATGTTCAATGCTAACACATTCTTTTCTTTGACTTCTATCATTGGAACTCTCCTCCCGCCTTCATTTTCATTGTCCACTGCGAGCTTAAAAACATTTAAATCGCCATCTTCTCTGCTTTGAGCGTTTTTATTGTATTGTACTCAAAATGTTCACAAATCATTTCATCATGAGTTATATCTTAAATCTTAGTTTCTGAGAAACTATTAAAATAATTAATATAATAATAATATTATTAGTTTAATTATTATTATATATATATATATATATATATATATATATATATATATATATATATATATATATATATGAGTGAACATCGAACTCAACACTTAGAGGCGACAGTCTATTTCATGCTAGACGGAATGGTCAGGTCACCACGACTGCATCTAGTATGAAACAGTGTGTCGCCTCTAAGTATTGTCTTCAATGTTCACTTTTATATTTACACACGCTATATCTCTGATATTGAGCAGTTTATGCCATAAATATAGCACATCTTAAGACTATATTTCTTCATGTATGTATATATATATATATATATATATATATATATATATATATATATATATATATATATATATATATATATAGTTCAAATCGTATAATGGCAAAATTGTACAAGTATTACATTAAGATTTGAACCGTTAAACTAATTCCCATACAACATTCAGTGCATACAATTCTCTGTTAGCACAAAAAGAAAAAAAAAACGTTAGAATTCACATATTACGCTTACTGGCGTTAGCGCATCTCACGCCAAATATTCGAACAAAATGCATGATTATATATCATATCACATCATTAATGACGCAAAGTTCAAACCGGTACTTAAATTTCATGCTCTTGCTATCACCAGGTGACCTGTGACTTATGTTTGCTTGACGAACGCGGAAGCGTGAAACTTAAGGAGTGGATGGAAATATATCTCTTAATATGTCCACGAATTGAGTAATGTTTGTTACTGCTTAGGTAGGTGTCTGCCATTTGGTCTATGTTTTTTTTACTTTTTTTAGTTTGTTTATTTTCCAATAATTCTTTAGACTTTCTTGATTTTTGATGTTAGCAATATTTTTCGAGTTTACTTTCTTCACCTGATGGGCATTCCGTTTTGATTTTTTTCACGCACGTACACGCTCATGAGCGGATACATACATGCACACATAAAAAAACAAACGCGCACACAGATGCACGCAGTAGCACGAACGCGCGCGCACACCCAAACACACACCAGTATTAGCGAACTATATTTTGATAATGATTTTTCGAAGCGTTTTGGTGCAACCAACTTGTTTTTTTTTCTCAGTGTATTGCAGCAATATTCGCCATTAACATTTGCATTGATAAAATGCTTCTCACCGTTTCCACTGAAATTCATATACTCCAAAGTCACGATGTTTATATTGCACTGATTTGCTGCTAATACCAATATAATTTTTTGTACGGCTCGCTTTGATGATACCACTCACGTTGAATCATATCATGTGTAATGAGTCTAGTTATCGTTTGACATGACCAAATTACCTTGCCTCTTAATATTGGAGAGAATTTTCTCGGTCTGGCAAATATCTAATTGGTTCAATCTCTTCATCCAAGGCTGCCGGGGTTATTCACTACTTCTTTTATTACAGTAATATGGCTCGGACACTGAAATCTGAAAATTTGTGACAAAAAATTTACCGTCTGATTTATTTATTGTTCTTGTCCTTAAAAATCCATTTTTTGTTATTCTTTCACACTCATGGACCTCATGTGAGTTATTAGTTTTATTGGATTTCTTGGGATGAAATAACAAAAAATATTAACTATTAATAGTGCTTCATATCATAATTTACACAAACACACACACAGAGGCATATATATATATATATATATATATATATATATATATATATGAACATTTTTCAGAGTTAACCTGTAGAAAAGACAATACTTATAAATATAAATGACAATAGGAAAACTGTACTTATTGATGACGCGTTTCGGCCAATGAGGTCTTTCTCAAAGCAAAAAACGAAATTAATTTAATTAAAGAACGTAACTACTAGTAACAAAAAACGGAATGTTCTTAGCAACTGGAGGAATGTAAAGAATGCCATTTTTTTTCATTTTTAACTGAAAATAACGTCAGTTATTGTCACGTGTGGAGAATATTGTCATTATAACACGTGACAATAACTGATATTATTTTCAGTTAACTATATGAAAATAGCGTTATCTAGATTCCTCCAGATGCTAAGAACTTTCTGTTTTTTTGTTATTACTAGTTACGTTCTTTACTTAAATTCATTTCGTTTTTGCTTTGAGAAAGTTCACATTGGACGAAACGCGTCACCAATAACTACAGTTTTCCTATTGTCATTTATATATATATATATATATATATATATATATATCTTGTAACAGAGACGTGATATGTGGCCAGCAATGCAATACATCTACCCATCTACCTGATATATATACACAAGTGCATATACACAGATGTATATATTTTGAATAAAATATTCCGAGAGGATAGAATCCATGTAGAACTCAATGTCCAGGACAAAGTAAAGGTATAATAAAAAGGCTTAAACACTAATATTCCATGGTCATGGATTATTAGTGTTTAAACCTTTATATATATATATATATATATATATATATATATATATATATATATATATATATATAAATGTCGAATTATTTCAAATGCCGTTTTCATTGTACAATATTTCACTAGAAACCGTAAGAAAAACTATGATTTTTACGTTCGAAGAAATTAGAACTTTCAGCAAAGTTGTAGTTGGAGCATACATTCATATCTGATAGATCCATACTATAACTTACAGATGTATATATATGAGTAGCAAAAATAAATAAATGACCAATCAGGAAACAATATTTGAAAAGATTATTCTTCTCAAACATTATTTCCTAAATGATATGGGGAATCAGTCGTGGCTCCATAATTCAAGGATAAATAATTTGACAATACCTTCCATTATCGGCCATATCATGTTGAATACACAAGTCCTTGTCCAATCATCCTACATAAGCAGGCTTGTATCTGGTTAGTCGCTTGTCAAAATGAGGCTGGGGAATTTCAGTGGCCTTTAGCTTAAATCATGGAAATGAAACTTGGTAATCTGGGAAGGGAATCCATGTAAAAATAGAAATAAAAAAACTGATCTCAAATGTCTGCGGCCTTGCAGCTAAAAAGATTAAATCAATGGTTCCCAGTATATGTAGTGAATTTCTTTCCGTGTATTAAGACGCCAGTTATAATAAATATCGTGAGGGTGGAGAATTTCATAACAGAATCTTGCACGAATAAACTCTCCATAATTAATAAGTAATCCCTCTTTGGAACTTACATGTTTATAAATCTTTCCAAACCTGGCGTTGATGTACGACACTCTCTTCCAAGTTGCCCGAAGCTCACTCAAAAAAGTTGATAAAACTAATATGAAAATATAACACCAAAATTTTCCTAGTCAGATGTATAATCTGAGGACAATCTTCATGCAGTCAGGAGATCAGACCAGCATTTTTTGCCATCACCCATCCGAGGCAGCACACCAGCAAGCCTCGCACGGCGGACAAATTAATACAGCTACTTCTATTAGCATTGTATTCTCAGAACAATCTCATATTACTTCACATTATGTCGTGGGTGGAGATAGGGTAAGGATGGCGTATAATGGGTAATTTAATAGCCTTCTTAAGTGGGAAATGACCATACTGAATTGAACTAAATTATGAATATATTAATGACCATGTATAAAAACTAAAACCCACGGAGACACATGATTATATCTATATAAAAAGATAGTGGGGAAGTAAGAAAATAAAACTGTTGTTTTCTTGAAAATCTTTTCATTCCTCTAACAAATTTGTCGACCATTATTAAACAATCGGAGTAAGGAATGCTGTCGGAAAGTGATATGATAGTGCTTGTTGAAATTTATAGTTATCAAGAAAATTATTTGTTATAGCTCTTTCGAAAATTGATGAATATTTCCCTTCAGTCAATTTTGTAGTTTGGAAATTGTTTTATATAATTATTGCTTTTATTATTATTATTATTATTATTATTATTATTATTATTATTATTATTATTATTATTATTACTATTACTACTACTATTACTAATTATTATTATTAGTAGTAGTATTTTGTAATTTATATTTCCTGATTTGTATCCTGTAGAGAGGGGACCAAATTATGATCCTTAGGCCCTATAGGAGAATTATCATTTAAATTTTATCACTTTTCTTAGTATATGTGATGCTCCTAGTAGGGCGATCTCGGCAAATATTGTTTATTTTTCCTGGGACAATGATAGTAAAATTGACCATTCACTTTCTCACGAGGCCCAGAGCTCCGATCACTATTGGTACAGTCTCAGCTTTCATTCCGCGCATCCTGTTAATCTCTTATTATTGTTGTTGTTGTCCTCATTATTATTATTATTATTATTATTATTATTATTATTATTATTATACACATTCTTGCTGTTAATTTTATTGTTCGAATAAATAGGTTTTATATTTGCTTAATATATTATTATGTGATGGTGTAGCACCAGTTTCTAGGCTGACATGAACGACCTTCTTCTTTGGTTATGAGACACAAACGTTACTGTCAAACTGACAAATGAATATTATTACGAAAATATCAAAATAAAAATTAATAACAACGCGTACAATTTCTTATTTACTGTGTATATATACGGACTATTGCCTACATCTTTGTTGTTTTATCAAAGCAAATTCGTCAGATCAGTCCTCCGCACATACTCAGCTTTTGATCGAACTAGGTAATCTACAGGGAAATTCGAAATGAGCACTTTATTTAATCTATGGGTGTACGCTGTTCTCGTTCTACTACTCATGTCTTGGTATATCATCTAGTTCTTGTTACTTAGTATTGTTCAGCTTTTGCTAGCCAGTTTCCACTGTCCGTGAGTATACGCTTAATTTATATAATGCATATGAAAAAAGAACGTAATGTCATGTAACGTGAAATACGGTCTATGCCAGGTATTTTGACAGGTTATTTACAAGAGAAAACTATATCTTAATACATTTTATCACGTATGTTGTCACAGACATACGCAAGCATACGCAAACCATGTCCTACTCAAATTAACCGCTATCAACTTCGATTTGGCTTCTAAAAAAATGTATTCATCAGATGGTCGTTATTCATGCTGATTATGACGTAACCGATAGCAAACTGCAGCGAGCAGTTTGTATGTTAGGATATATATTTGTTGATCACTTTCTCAAAAAACTCAGCAGACGCAGAGACATTAAATAAGGATATCTAGGATATGGAACGCTAGGGTTAGCATAATAATATAAAATGTTTCGCTCACGGTTCCTGGGTATGCTGGGTGTTTGAGAGGCAGCAGCTCTTTGCCGGTGCACTTAATCCCACCCAGCCACTACCTCTACGCAGGACATGACATTGTTGTACAGTGCATCGATGCTAATAGTAGCATTGCAGGAAGTTTATTGGGAAACCTTACGGAGCTACGAGGAAAAAATCTGTTGTGCATAACAGCGTTGATTTCTTTAAAGCTGCTACATAACTAACTCTTATTCCTTCTGTTCAATATATTTGACTCAACTAATTCGGCATACGTAAAGTATAAAATGAATTTAAAAAAATGAAAAAAACTTTCGTTAAGCTTTCATTTGGGTTTTAATTTATAGTTTTAAATTTTACTATCTGCACTCAACATAATAGTCTGTGGTGCATTTCATACAGGAAATATATTGATCAAAAAACGATTCTTTCTGTAAAATTATTAAAACAGCAATTGTTGACAAATATATAAATAAAAGTTAATGATCAGTTTTAAAAATATCGCAAAAATAAAATATATATTTCTGAAACGCTATTTGAGGGAAAGTAGCATATGTAAATGTAAATTATTCTGTTTTGAATCAAATATTACTTACTTATAGCAAAAAGCGTTGTATACAAACTTTATTTAACCACAGGGTCTTGTTTTTCTGACGTGATAATCGATTTATTGACAGCGGAATGGCAGCCGAGCGTATTCAAAATTTAATATGGTGGAGCCGCCGATAAAGTTCATATGGCTATTTTTTTATCGTAAGGGAAGATAACATGTAAAACACGTGAACTTATAAGAACATAATTATTGAGTTGTACATTCATACGCAGAAATTCTGTACGTATATCACACACGCAAAAGCAAAGCGAAATTATTTTTTAAATATTCGCTTTCGTCGAATAGTAATGAGATTTACAATATAGGAATGGTATATATAGTTTTATTTAATAACAGTATTTTCTAAGAATTATCACATGGAAACTGAATTTTACAAGATTTAAAAACCTTATAAGTTATTAAATTTGAAATTGAAAAAATGAAAACATATCTTGTAAAAATCCATTTTTCATTGAAAAATATATATTATTCACAAACGGAATTAAAAGTTTATTTTATTAAATATTTTTTTAAATTTTAGTGTTTGTTTATTTTTCGATTAAAAACTGATTTTAGATAAGACGGGGTCCAAATTTGCAAAACACTTATTTGGTGATGTAAATCCCTCAAAGAAATTCTGCTAGTAACTAATATAGTCACTAAAAATTATGATGTTAAATAAAATTAATTAAGAGGGTGGAAGTCATCTAAAAAACAAGATTTTCTCATGAAAAAAATGTTTAAAAAATAATTCAATTCAATTGTGAATAAGTCCTGAAGATATCAGTAAAATCCGACTTTTATCAGATTTTACACAAGAAATTCGAAACTTGATGTTTTTGTCAGCGCAAAAAAGAAACTAAAATCGTTTATTCTAAAACTGATGACAAGAAAAACTTGTTATTAATCCAGATTTTGAATATCCTAAAAAGGAGTAAAAAAACATCATTAAATATTCATAAAACACTTCGATCATTTCCCTTAATAATAACATAAAGATTTTGATTATAAAACTATGTTTTCATTTCATTTGAAGCATGTTTTCATTAAGGTATGCTGATGTTTTTAGCGTTTTCCTGGAGGTACCTAGTTTAATATAAGATTTCGAAATAGCTGCTCTGCTGAGAAATAAATAGCATATCGCTTCTTACTGATATTTTGACCATAAAATGATCTCTTTTCATAAAGTTAGATTTCTATCTGTCTTTGTGCAATACACATCTTTGTGTAGTACATGACTAATTATTGACTACAAAACTTGGAGCCGAGTTATTATGGCTCTTACCGATTTTCTATTATTCACATCGATGATTCTCAAGGTTTGCTAGATGATATCAACATTGATGATAATGTGTAACTCTCAAGAATTTCTTTTCTTTAAGTCACTGAAGACTAGATCCTCTCAAAGAACGGCAATAAAAATGAATTAAATTCTAAACCAGGAACTCTCTATTGGTATGCCTCAACCAGACCATGAATCGGAGAACTCTGATAGCAAAATAGCTTCGTATTCTTGTTAAACTTGCAGTAAATATTAAATATCGTTATTGCGTATTTATATTAAATAGATTGTTGGGGAGACAATATTTTTGGCCATTTGTTTCGCGTATGTTTAAATGTTAATTTCTTTGGTTCAGATATTATTCTCGAATTTGCAGATAAAATTTCCACTTAACAACACCGGGTAAATCGCCTTGTAGTGAAAAGTTTATGGAATCCAAAATAAACAGTGTAGCGATATTATGAATTCTATTGTGGTTGAATGTGAAAAAAATGGCGATGTTTCTTTATTGCTATTGGAATATCTTCTTCCTTGTTTAGAATTAATAAAGGTTGCGCAAAATTTAACCTAACTTGCATTACGATTTCTGCATTTCTCATTGAATAATGCAGATCCCACATTTCACAATATTTACATTTAAGCACATGATGTAAAACCTGGAATATATTTATCATGTTATTTTCAAAAAAACGAGTGAACCTATAATTTTCTTGCATTAAAGTATTTCAGTGCCATGAGATTCTTTATCATTTTTACATAAAATATTTTTCTTTTGCATCACTTCTGAAGAACAAGCATGATCCTTTTTTGGAAAAAAAGTTCTGCATTTTCTACTCTGAAAGCTGTCCTCAGGATTTTAGTCATTTTCCACAGCAAAGTACCCTGTGTGAATCATTCCTCATCAGATGGATGGAAATCTCTAAGCCGGTAACTGCCTGCATATGCTCCTTTTTCGGCCTCTTCTAAAGTCATTTTCTTTCCCAATTTGTGTTCCATTCCGGGATGCTTACTTTCTTCAGGCGTATTTGTATTTGATAGAGAGAATTTCCTCTGGTGATGTAAGATTTGTTTTAAACACAATGCCTGTAATCCATCCTGTATAGATGATTTCGTTTTCGTAATCGAAATTTGAAGGTAGATCCTTCGTAATTATACTGACTCTTTATCTGCTTATATTTATGAGATGAGGTAGTGTAAGTACATACACTGTTTACATTGTTCAGGCTAGTATCCTCATTTTTATTGTCATATTCCCGAGGTTTCAGCCATTGTACACCCCGACCTTCTTCAGGAGTTATACTTCGGAATTTTGAAGCCTTTATTTCGTCCACCGGTGTAGATTGTTCTTGTTACAGATGTAAAGCCTCTTTGGATATCGCAATTTTCAGTTATATCCGTTTAGTGACTGGTTTCTCCGAGTTTTTGATCTCCTCTGACCCAGTGGATTATCGTGTTGGTTGATGTAATACAGTGATTTGACACAAAGCTGTGAGTTAAATATCTGGCCTCAGTATAGTTGAACTAGAACAATTTACCCAGGTGGACGAAATAAACTGTTCGGTTCGATATTCCAACATATATCACCTGAAAAACACCAGAGCGTATAACGACAGAAAACTCACGAATATGACATAAAAAAAATGTGGACAACTGACCGGACAATATAAATAGTGGAAATATGTACACTTATATTCTGTTCTTATTTTGGACTTCTGTAGCCTGTGACACCATTTAGGGGCGCAAAAAGAAGGAAAAAGGAGAGGAAAAAGAAGGAGAGGAAAAAGAGAAGGAAAACAGAGAGGAAGAGAGGCGAGACTTAACTTATATGATAACGGGAGGCCACCCACGAGAAATGACATTTGAAAATGTTATTTTGATAATGGAAGACACTGGTTAGGGTTCTGTCTGCCATTGTCTTGGGGCTGGCTGGCAGGGTCCAGGTTGATACATTGTTTTGTTTAGATAGATAAAAAATTAACTGTGTCTTTGTGGCAGGCGGATTGTTAGGGGTGGTGGGGTTCACCGCGAGGAAATTTTAAAGATAAAGTCACCTACTAGAAGAGACATTTGAAAATGATGTTTTGATAAATGAAGAATGGTGAAAATTCTTATGGCCATTGTCATAAAGCTAATTGACAAACACCAGGTGATACAGAGTTTTAAATAGATAAAGGTTTACTTGTGCCATGATGGCAAACAATTTAATAGGTCATCTGTTGACCACACACAAAGAGAGTCATCTCTAGGTTGGGTCTTTGTCGATGGGAGGTGTCATTGAGAGAAAACACATCTGGGCTGTGTTGGAATTTGAATATGACAGCGAAACAATATTTCGTTGGCGCCGAAGAATGAGTGAGTCTGGTTGACTAGCCTCTTGGTGCTGGCGAAAATCTGATTGAAGAATTCCATATGCCGTGACATTAGGATAAGAATTGAGATTATCACTCTACGGGTCGTATTGTACTCTTGGCGGCCAGAGAAGAAGATAGAAACAAAAGAAAGAAAAGGAAAAAAAAAAGATTTTTTTTTTCTTTTTGAACAAAATATATATATATTTTTTTTAAGAACAAGGCTATTCTAGTCACGCCCACACTGTTGATCGACCATTAGTTGAACGCTAACCAGCCAGGCGGAGGTGATCATGTGACGCAAGGAGGCAGCCGCAGAGAGTTTAAGTATGAGGGATTACTACGAAGAAGCGGGGAGGACCGTTGACGCCCCTCTGGTGTCCATATGAAAATAAGATAAGGTGGGAGTAAGAGAAGACTTCAAAAAATGGAAATAATGAATTTTTCCTGACCGAAAACAAAAGAATAGATAGTTTTTTCGCATTAAATTCTAATTGAAATAAATTAAATATCAACTGACATGAAATGTAACTAATATTAAGAGAATGGTGTAAAGCATGAGAAGATATTTTACATAAAGTTTCCGACATATGTATATCAGAATCATCTGCTTTATATATACATATATATATGCGCATATATATATATATATATATATATATATATATATATATATATATATATATATATATATATATATATATATACATTGTTATGGTGACATATCTACATTAGAATTAACTCTTCTTCCTTCATGAATACTAAACTGTGAGACTTTGTTAGACATTTTCATGACGGTCGTCTTCGAGTATAGAATCCAGAGGTTGGCAGTGAATATTTCGGAGTCAGTAGAAAACCGTAGTTCAGGTTCGCAGTGGATATCTTAGCAGAGCGTAGTTCTTCCTTCTGTCATCTTCGGCTGTCAAGTTAGCACTGGTCCTTCCGGTAGGTTAAACAAAGATGGCCGCCTTTATACACGACGAATACAATGTTCTGCGGATTCTGATTGGTTACGCTTCTATTGGTAGACTATAATGGAAGTAGAGTCATCGGGATTGGCTTACTAGTCATATACATATATACACAAAAAACCGCAACAGACTTCCTAGAAGGTAGTCGACCCACAGTCTCTGACTCTGTCGAACTCACTGCTTTGGCAGAGAGGAACCCGGACGAGGCTTTACCGAAGCGCAAATTTTCGTCCGAGGAGGTATACAGATCCCGAACCCATTTGTGCGGGTTCTAAGGGAATATTTTTGGCCGAGCCTACAGGTTCGGAGAAACACACATTAAACTCGGTCTTGTGCCACATACATTCTTCGTTGGGGGGCTGTTAAATATAACAGTCGACCCGCAGTTTCTGACTGTGTGTGACTTCTGTCGAACTCACTGCTTTGACAGAGAGGAAACTGGACGAAGGTTTGCCGAAGTGCAAAGTTTCGACCAGGGAGGTAGACAGTTCCCGAACCTGCTTATGCGGGTTCTAAGGGAATATTTTTGGACCTGCCTACGGGCTCAGAGAAACCCACGTGAAACTCGGCTTTGTGCCACATATATTCCTCGTGTGGGGACTGTTAAATATCGGCAGTCGCGATGCAGTGAAACCTGAAATTTTGGACGGACATTTCTATCTGCTGACTAATAAAACTTTTATTTTGTATATCTGTTTTGTTATTTCAATACACTTGCTCAACCTACCTTCTTTCCGTGTTTTTCTTTCTGGTCCCTAACAGGCCACAACAACTATGGGACGATGATTTGCGAGGACCACTGGGATTAAAAACGAAATCTCTCAAAACATGGGCAAACGTGTTTTCGTAAAAGAACTCCGTGTAATTGCAAATTTGTTTTAACAGTGGATGTACGATAATTTTTTGTTCTTTCTTCGTCAGAGTTTTTCCATTTTAAATGTATCTAGCATAAACCAGAAAAGAAAAGGCCAAAAAAAAAAAAGATACACTTATCATGGAGGATTTCAAAAGAATTTTATTAGATCTTGTAACGTACCAGAATGCACAAGTGGCAAAATCAATGTCACTCGGTCTGAATGGTTTGCCATATGAATTGTACTTGAGGTTGTCGCACATCTTTGCCCCGACTTTGACTCCAGTGTTCAACAACTGGTTCCAGCACGGATCCCTCACCGACCGGTTTTACATGGGTGTGATCACGCTGTTGAAAAAGGGTAAGGGTGTTGGGGGGACCTAGATAAATACATGCCCATAATTCAGCTAAACACAGAGTTAAATATTTTGGCCAATATTTAGCAGGATCGTTTGCAGTCATTTGCCGAGTCTCTGTTGGGTCCTGAGCAGATTTGTTCTCTGAGGGGTCGAACAATTCAGAGCAACCTGCATCTTATCCGCACGATCATAAAGTGTGTAAAAGACGACGATGAGGCATCGCTGATCAATTTGTATCAGTCCAAGGCATTTGGTAGGGTTGACCATCGCTACCTTGCTTCTGTCCTGCAGGCAGCCGGATTCGCACCCGATTTCTGCCGCTGGATTAGGCTCCTGTATCGCTCCCCGATGTTCCGACCCCTCTAGCGGCCAGCGAAATTCACCGTTCTAAAAGAAAATGGAAAACAACTGATTTAATAGTTGTCAATCCTAAACGTAAAATGTATTGAGACCACAAATAAAAAAATAAAAGTTCTGAAAATTGTTCTACTTAAACCAAGTAAGCGTATGTAAATTTTCTCTTCTTTCTTTATTATTTGGGTGAATTCTAACGTTTCGTTTGGGCTAAGAGTGAATCGGTCTGTGATCAACAACATCATAAATAAAAAGAAACAACTACTTTTTATGTTTTTCAAAAGAATTTTTTCTTGAATGATGAAAAGTGAAATATTATCCAAAATTAGAACTGTCTCCTCTGAATGGTGTATGGCAATTATTTTAATTATTAATTATGGTAGAATATTAATTACTAAAATAAGCTTAGTAATTTCTAATCTATCATATGGCGACGAGACTGGAGTGTAAATAGATAAGAATTATTACTCTTCGTAATTCACTGGAGAAAGGAGTGTCTACAGTGTTCAATGACTGCGTACACTATGCAAGATATGCTGAACTTGAAATTTAAAAAAAAACATGGAGTCAAGGAAGCATTCCCCCAGGAAGTTGTTTCACAGAATAACTGTTCTCTTAAGGTGATGACTGAGAGGAACTTGCTTTCATTATCAAAGGAAGAGGAAGGAAAAAATATGGTTTTCATCCTTGGAAATGCATGATGGATCGTAGCGGTGAAAGCCGATCATGGTGGAACTAAGTAATGTAAATCGTCCGAAAAACTGACACAATGCCAGTGATAGAGAAGTGAATTTCTGGCGATATATCGGCTGTAGGTTAAGGGTTGCAAGATGGAGAATAATTCATCAGCCACAAAGACACGTAGGCGCTTTTGGACTAATGCTGAACACTAAAGATTAGCAACACTAGACAAATATTTCAGTAATACTCCATTCTTGATCAGGTCTCTTTTTCATGGAAGCAGTAGTTAGATATTCGCCAGAGAGATACAATGAGGCGACAATTCATCCAGTATATTTGGAAAGGGTATGAATATACGCATTTCATTTGAGTTTACCCGTGAGATTTAGTCTCTCGAGGTGTTCGAACTAAGGATCATTTTCGGTGATACGTCAAGCATCTCCATTGATGCAGGGTTAGGTTCTGCTCGGTGGTGTTAAAATGTTAGGATAAATTTTGAATGTCTTGAAATATCTGAGCAAGTCATTTTTTGTTATTGAACGATGAACGTTAGGTCAAAGGAGAGATAAGCTGCCACACCTCGATATTTGGAGTTTCACCGATACAATGTATTATCCTCTCAATGTATACAAAGTGTAAGATCAAAATTGTTTAAATCGTGTAACAGCATACTTATCCAATTGTTATAAGATCTGAATCGTTGTATCGTAGAAATGATTAAAGATATCTTGCTTGAATTCTACGAGGTTTTTATAACATTATTGGAATATACTTTGATCAATAAGAATGTACAATTATTCTCAAATATTAACAGAACTATCGTGAAGTAATCAATCATAAACGAAAACGGCATATTCATCATTAAATAATTCAACGTAATGATCTGAAGTGTGAATATATTATGTACTAGTGAGTTAGTCAAAATGCCTTGACTCACTTTATAGTCCACCAATAGAAGGTTAACCAATCAGAAGACGTAGAACATTCAATCCGTCGTGTATAAAGGCGGCCATTTTTGTTCTCTCTACCCGAATGTCCAGTCCAGTTTTGTTCGGCGAGTGTCTGACTTTATTCTGACTGGAGGTGGCGCGATATTTGTAATCATATTCTTTTTATTGCAGATCGACGAACTTTTTAGGCCCACGAGGATCTTCCTTGATATTTGACGAACTGTTTATTGCTTAATTGACGATCTTTCTTCGTCCCACCAAGTTCTTTCGTTTTAAGTTAAGTTATTACTTAAGTTTTCCTTTTTTATTTCTTTCATTTCTTTGGTTTGATTTTTTTTTTTCTGGGCTTCGGCCCACATTATTATTTTTTTTAGTCCGGTTTGACAAAGTCTTACCGGAAGACTGCTTTTTTTATTTCTGTTTATTTCTTTTCAGTTTTTCGTTTTAAAACAATAAGTACCGTTTAGGAAAATAGAAAAAGAAAGCTTTGGTTTTATTTCCTTTTTAGTTTACCCTCCCTCGTTTTTATTCATTTAGCGACTTCGGTTGCAATCTTTTTTGGTTTGACTAGATTGTTTTTTTCTTTTGGCATTTAATTTCTTTCTTTAGCGGCTTCGGCCGCAAACCTTTTTTTTTTTTTTTAATTTGGTTTGATTAGTGTCAAACCAGATTTTTTATTTTATTTTTTATTTTTCTTTCTGTATATTATATTTGAATTTATTTGACCAAAAAAGAGAGGAGTTACTTTTATTGTTTTATCTTTTATTCTCGGCAGCATTTGGGTGCCATCTTGATTTTTTTTCTTCTTACCTGATTATTTATTCTATATTCTTTCTTTCAGTTTGTAGTTTGTCTTTTATTTCTATTTATTGGGTTAACTTTTAGTTTTCCCAGTTTATTTATTTAATAGCCTTTGTTTTAATGTTTTATTGTTTTTGTAATTCTTTTAATTTCCTGGTATATCCAGGCTTTACTTTATTTGTTTAATTTCTAATTGTTTTGCCATTCTCCCAACTGCTTTCCCCATTGTTTCACAAAAAATATATATATACATTGACCCGCAGGTGGAAGTATCCACAAACTTTCAATATGGCTGACGAAGAAAGTTGGTCATGTGTTTAAAAAGACCTCTTTGGGGCGGCTGCTAAGGCCGACCTACCGGATAAATCGAAATCCAAGAAACGGGCAAATGCTGCCCCTAATATTGAAGTCCAAGCTAGCGTGAAGGAGGCTAGTAGGACTAACATAGGAGAGACCAGACAGGTCTCAAGCCAAGTTTCGAATGACCGGGTGCCAAACGAGGCACAAACTAAGAAGACAGCCGAGGAATTGCCTTCTTGCTGGAAGTACCGCCTAAGTTGCATTGTGAACTTGGCGGATTTCTTGGAAAAGGCGAAGGGATATGCTCATCTTGTAAATAAAGATGGGCTCCTTGACGATGTCCAAGAGCTCAATGTGTTCTCAAAGAGAATGGTGTCGGTTTTCGTGGTGGACAAGCGAACTCGCAAAATTTGTCGCTCCACGAAAGACATAGTGATTAAATCACTTCTGTCCCTGGGGATAAAACCCCAAAGATTCATTAAAGGTGCTGAGTTCTTCATGTGGGACATTCTGCTGCCCACCCCAGAAGATTGCCTAGCAATGGCGTAAAAAGAGTTGATGACAAAGAACCTGATTCTAAGGACGGAATATGAAGGTCGGCGAAGGACCAGGGTGGCCATTTTTGAGGACCCTCCTCTATTTCGGGAGAGCACCTGGCTGCATTTTTTATGCAGTTCGGCCAGATTTTAGGGGCTCTCTCCAATAATTTGAACGGGGGATGGACTTTCGATATTATGTTAGATCAGACGGCCTTCATGTCCATCCCCAACTGTTAGGATTTAGGCGACCGGAAACCTACTTGCTGGAGGTGTGGAGAGACTGGTCACCTTTCCTCCTCCGGCCCAGAGAAGAAGGCCCCTGGAATTCCGGTCGCAGGCGACCAAAATCCCCCTTTGACCAAGAATGTCAAATCCGCTGCGCCTGTAGTGGGCCTAACTACGAAGCGGACCGGTGGGGAAAATCTCTCGGTTGGGTCCTTACGCACATCACCCCCTATACCGACGCGTCTCATAAGTGTGGATAAGGAGAAGGATAAGGGGAATGGCGCCTCGTAGTTAGGGGCAAAGGGAAGATTCCAACAGCAGGGCCTCTGTCCCATCATGACCCCAGGGATAAAAACATCTACAGCCCCATTCTTTCTATCAGCTCTGAGGGCAACGCCTCGGCGTATTATGAAAAAAAAGCTACAGAAACGCAAAAATTAAACGAACCAAGTTGTCAAAAAAATCTTACACTTAAAGAAATTGAAAGAGAAATTGGAGACCAAGCGGGCTAAAAATCAAAAATCGCTGTGGGCATCGGGCCATATATCCTCTGCCCCGTCTTCCCCTTCATCATCTAAAAAGTCATTCTCCGAACCACCTCCGCCCAAATCTTTGTCAAACTCTCCAGTTAAATAATTTAATTCAAACAAAAATTCTCCGGTGAGGACGCCTTCTGGATGGAAACTCTCCGCAACACCCAAATTCACACCTATTTCTACACCCTGTCATTCTCCTAAAAAAAAAAAAAAGATTTAGAATTCCAGATTCGCAAACAGCTACTCACAAGAAAAAAAAAGAAAATCAAGCCACCTTATCTTCCAGGGGAAGACGTCAGCCGCGTATCTCGGGAGCAGGCAGAAAGGGTCTTCGGGCAGACGAGGAACCCGAAAGACCTAAAAGTATTATGTAACTTTAAACTAATAAACGGCTTAGATGTCGAAAATCCAGATAATTTCCTATCTGCCAAAAGAATTTTGACCGTCGTAAGAACTGGCCCGGATACGCGGGAGATTTGGGACATTATAGAAGAGGCCCAGTCGTCTCTAAAAATGGTGCCCCCAGCTGCCTACCTACTCGACCCAGAAATGGACGAATCAAATCAAAATCTCAAAGAGAGGGTCCCCGTTTTATTCACCCATCCTTTTATAGTGCTCTCAAATTAATCTATCCTTCGGGCATCGGTGGCTTGTCTCAAGATGATACCGTTAAATATTAGATGTCGGTGTCCTCGCCCCAGCCATGTTCTATCCTGAAGGACAACCCTAATTCGATGTGACAATGGTGCTCTGGTTAGCTAGTTTGACTGTCCGAGACCTGAGGTCCGTGTCTCGCAGGGCGAGGCTCTCTCGTGATCTTCAGCGCCTCGGGGTGAATGTATGTTTTTTGCAAGAGACCCGGTTTTCTTCTCATGACCGTGAGGACATACTAAGTGGTTCGCTCTTTATTCATCATGCTTTGATGGTCGTTCGAGGGGTGTCTCTTGCCTAGTGAGCAGGTCTTTAAAGGCTGCATCTACTCTTGTCTTCGCGGATCCGGCGGACAGACTTTGCGTGCTGCATGTTACCATAAAGGATAAGGTTCTACGTCTCCTTGGGGTTTATGCGCCCAATATCCATGCCGAGCGGCCTGCTTTGTTTCAGCAGATCGCGACGTTCTTGACGACGTCTCGTCGGGTAGTTTTAGCGGGGGATTGGAATGCCGTCATTGACCCTGATATAGATCGTATAGGGCAGAAACAAGGTACTAACAACCCGGACGTGAAACCATTTCGGGAATTTATCGATGAGTCTGATCTTGTCGATAAGTACCGGAATGAACACCTTCGGCAGGTAGCATGGACTTGGACAACTAGTGGCAACTCGACTCCTAGGAGTCTTGCAAGCTACCTGGTCCGAGTCTTAGTTAGGAGAGTCAATGTAGTGCTCTTAGGGTGTCCAAGCTTCCATTACATAGTTTATACAGGTCATAGGCTTGTCCGGGTCCCTGTAAACATAGATAAGCCTAAGGTTAGATTGACTGGCTACTGGAAATTTAACTGTTCATTATTTAGTGAGCAGGGTTTCCGAGACCAGCTCTTACTAATGATACAAAGGGAATTGAAGGGGGCGGTTGTGGCAAACGCCTGTTGGGAAAACCTAAAAGGCAAAATTAGAAGGTTTGCTGCCGATTTTAGTCGTCGACTGAATCTAGATAGATTAGCGGCACAAACGGCGTTAGAAAATAAAGTTGATCGGGCTGTGAAATCCCGTGTTAGTGGGGATATAGCTTTAGTTAAGGCAGAGTTGTCCTCCTTGCTTATCAAGAAGGACCAAGTTCTGGTAGTTAGGGCTAGGTTTAAAAGAATGTCTTCTGAGGATACGAATATGGCCGCTGAACTGCGTGCAGAGGAAAATCGGAACGCGTCTAGGCGACATATAGCGTGCGTCACGTTGCCGGATAAGCGGACCGTGACTACAAACGCGGGCATATGTGAGGTCATTTGTGGTTACATTCAGGATCTTTTCACCAGGGAGCCCGGTCTGAGCTCTGCTCAGTTCGACGCCTATTTAGCTGACTTTCCCTGCCTCGAGGCAACTGAAGCGGCTAGGTTCGAGGGTCCCATTACAGAGTCGGAAATCTGGGAAGCGCTGAAGCAGGTTGGCCTGGATAAGTCTCCGGGATTAGATGGTCTTCATTACGAAGTGTACTTGAGGTTGTCGCACGTTTTTGTTCCTTTGCTGGAACTGATTTTCAACCACTGGATGAAGCAGGGTTCTATACCTCAACGCTTCACCAGGGGTGTGATCAAGTTGCTGCGTAAGGACAAGAACGGCGGGGATGGGTTAGTGAACTCTCGCCCTTTAACCATGTTAAACACTGAGTTAAAATTTTGGCGAAGATCATAGCCAACCGTTTGCAGCTTGTCCTGTCTAGTCTGATTGGCCCTGAACAGACTTGTGCTGTGAAGGGCAGGACTATTCATGATAACCTTCATATGGTACGCTTAATCTATAACAAGTCAACAGTGAAGCCGCGCTGATTAATTTAGATCAGTCCAAGGCCTTCGATAGGGTTGACCATTGCTTTCTGGAGCCTGTCCTTTCGGCGGCCAGTTTCAGAGCCGACTTTCGCTCCTGGATCCAACTTTTGTATGCGACCCACAGTGCGCTGGTGGAAGTTAATGGGGTAAAATCGAAGCCTTTCGTATTGTCGCGCTACATTCGTCAAGTTTGTCCGCTCTTGACTTTGCTTTACGTTCTTGCGTTGGAATCATTCCTTCGCAAGTTAAAGGGGTATCCGATCCTGCGAGGAATTTCCCTGCCTGGGGCTACCACCTCAGTCAGGTATTCTGCATATGCTGACTACGTTTCGGTTCTTGTGCCGAGCAGAGCCGAGATTGACGAAGTCAGCAAAGAGATCAGTGGGTATGAGATGGTGACAGGAGCCAAAATCAACCGCGATATGTCTGTGGGCATGCGGTTGGGTGCGTGGAAGGGAGTTTCTCTTCCCGGACCTTTCCTCTTGACGGATGGGTCGATCAAGATACTCGGCGTCTCGTTCGATCCTGATCTCCAGTTGGAAAGGAACTGGTCGGAGGTACAAGGGAAGGCGGCGATCGTGGTTAATCTGTGGTCTCGTAGGAGACATTCCCTGAAGGGAAGGGCGGAAGTATGTTTTTCATATATCTATCCGATTCTCCTGTACCGACTCTCTGTACTTTCACTCCCATATGCCAGACTAATTTTATTAGTACGGACCTTATTCTCTTTCTTGTGAAGAGACAAGGCCCCTATGGTATCTCGCGAGGTCTGTTGCCTTCATCCCTCTGAGGGCGGTCTGGGTATGCCTAGCATTGAGATTCGTCAACATATGCTTCGCATTAACTTTTAGACCGAATGTGCCGCGGTTCGGATGAGGTAGGCACCTTTTGGAAATAAGAAGTCCGAAAAAATTTCCCATCCCTTAGAAGTGTGCACTCGTTCGAGGAAGAGGCCGGCTGTACACCCCGAGCCGAGTGCTCCTTCTACCGCGAATGTCGTCGTGCTCTGAACCTTCTCTTACGGACGTCGGATGGCCTCTCCGACGCTCAGGCGTTGTCTCGTAAGGCATTGCATCGTCTGTTAGCCAGAGGGGACGTTCAAGATGATCTGATTGACGAGCTCGGTCTTCCGAAGCAGGAGGCTCGCTCGATATGGCCTTGGGCGCCTGGGTTGAAATGTCTCAATAATGATGAGGCATCACTCACCTGGCTGATGGTTCGTGGGGCCCTCTGGGTCGACAAGAGACTTTGTTCAGCAGGCTTGGAGAAATATCCAAACTGTCGTCGCTGTACTGGGGAAGTCGAGACCATTGGTCACGCCTTTTTTCAGTGAAAGACGGTAGTGCCGTTGTGCGGGTATGTTGAAGGCCTCATAGTTCGCATGCTGCACGGAAAGTTTTGGTTGTTGAAACCAGTTCTGTTTGTACCAATGTGGTGCCACAATTGACGAAGGCTGAACACTATGTGTTCTGTTGCTTAATAGGGGTTATGAGAATCGTGATTTGGACGACGCGTCAGAAGGAATTCTATGATGGCGAGAAGTTCACCTCTTCCCAACTGATCTTGTTCTTTAAGCATCAGCTTAAAGTCAATATTAGGACGGAAAGGCGGCGGCTCCCTTCATCAGAATTTGGAAAAAGGTGGGTAAATCTTGCGCGAATGTGTAGAGTGAAAAAGGCTGACTTAGAGTGGCATTTGGATATCGGTTTGGCTCAAGATTGTGTCCTATCAGGGTTGAACAGAGGCAACCCACACCGATATTAGCTTACATTAGGTTTTCGAATTTGAATCTTTAGTTTCCCGTTTTCTGGTTAACTTAGCTAGGGTATCCATGCTCACTGGCTACCTTTTATTTCTGACCCTACTTTTCTTTTGTTTAAATCCCCATCCCCTCGTTAGGTGGTCAGTGATATCAGTTCTCTGGTGGATGCGGGGCGCCTTTCGTTTTCGTGTTTGTGATTTTTCGTATTTGTTGTTGTCTATGAGTGAGTGTGTGCCTCTGTGAATGCCTTGGAGGAATGAATGTTTTTCTTATTTTTCATAGTCCCGCATTGATTTCTTCCAGTGAACTGATGTTTCTGCCACAGTTAGGGATTGTGTTTTTTTGTTTTTTTTATTACTAACCCTATTTTGTTTTTCTTTATGTAAATAAGTTTAAATTATATTGTAAATAATCATTGTCTTTTCTTAAATTGATATCCACCCCAGACACATACTTTAAATGTATATATGGGGACTAGTTAGGATTTCATAGAGAATTTGAGGTATGATGGTGGATGCAGTAAGAAAGGTAGGAGTGGATGTGTTGTTTTGGTGATAGGAATGTTATTGGTATGTTTGGGTCCATGTCTGTGTCTAGCCAAGTTTAGAATTAAGAAAGAAGAAGACCGTCCTTCCCCAACCCCCTTTTAGGCCTCGTGCCACATTTTGTACATTTCTGCAAATAAATATTGAATGCCCAGTCCAGCTTGTCAGGCGAAGAGAAACAGAAGGACGAACTATGCTCAGATACTTTTATCGAAATATCCACTGCTAACCTGAACAACGCTTTCCTACTGTCTTTGAAATGTTCACTGCTAACCTCTTCATTCTATACTCGAAGACGACCGTCATGATGAATAACAGGCATTACTGCAATCCGCTCAAGATACTTTGCAGTCAGCATGAGTTAAGTGATAAATTTATCCACGTTAATTCTATATATATATATATATATATATATATATATATATATATATATATATATATTCAAGAATCATATTCCAACTTATTCAAAATGATCATCGCCCTTTCTTTTTTCCCTTTATATTCGTAATCGAAATTAAGCGGAGTAAATTGGTATGAACATCGACTATCTTATCCGGTTAAATTGCGAATGACACATATATAAAGTACTGTTCATGTAAAGGTCTAGGTAATACATTTTGAAATATAATCGACTCACAGATGGAAATGAATATTACAAGACTCTTTCTAATTCTATTTACAAAATACAAGTATGATTTATAAAAATACTCATTTTCGTGGTCGGGGTGGATTTCAGGGGTTTTTGCGGGGGTGGTGGGTTGTTTCGTAAACGCAAGTTATTTGATATTCCTGGAGCAAAACCAAAGTACCAGAGAGAAAAGTATTTGAAAACTAAGCGTACCGTAACAATAACGCACATTGTCGGGAATAGGAAATTATAGAAACTAATTTACTCCTGCTAGCAATCGTATTTAGTACTCAAGGGTACTGATTATTGACTCGGAAAACGAAATCATGTCTTTTAATAAAAATTAAACATCGACTACTGCCAAAGATGAGTCGAATGTTGCAAGACGATTTATAAAGAATTTGGCAGTGGAGATGACTATTTTATTTTTCATTTAAAAAATGATTTTAAATTTGTTCGTTAATGAAATTTACGCAAATGTCCATGACGCTTTAATCCATTCTAAGTCTGTTGCTCTAAAGTAGAAAAAAAAACAAAACGAAGTGGAAATATAAAAAAAGAATAAAAATACATTAATAAATATTAAGAAAGGAAGTAAGATGCCTCGCAAATCTGCTTAAGATTTCCGACAGCGCTTAGGAATTTGGAACCAGAATAATCGTACTAGAATCAAAGACAAAATTAACTCCAGATAAGAAGCAGCATTGCAAAACGCTACGAGAGAATGAGAGAGAAAGAGAAAGAGAGAAGGAGAGGGAAGGAGAAAGAGAGAAGGAGAGGGAAGGAGAAAGAGAGAAGGAGAGAGAAAGAGAAAGAGAGAAGGAGAGGGAAGGAGAAAGAGAGAAGGAGAGGGAAGGAGAAAAATTATTATCGTTATTTTTCCTTCTTTTATTTCATTTTTTGTTCGTTAACAACGAAGTGAATTTAAATATATTTTTTTCTTTAAAAAATTTGAAATGCCACGAGAACTGATTTTAGACCAAAAGGGAAGGATTATAGTTAATGTCAAATTGATTTTCTATTTTTTTTATTTTCTTTTTTTTTTTTTATAAATATATTAATAAAAAAATGCCGCATTTGATTTTCCAACGAGGAATAATTAGGTCAATATTCGCCAGTTATGCGTGCATATAATTGAACAAATATGTGTTTTGGATGTGCACAGATACACACACACAAACACCCCCCATATGTTTTATGTTTTCTTACATCTGATGATATATTTAGTTGATACCATATTTGAATAGAGGCTCCATTTTCGCATAGACAGTATTTTTACTTAACTGTGATGTAGAAAATATCTTGACTTGTCTGAAAATCATCTATGCATATGGAATGACATAACCGGAGCACTGAGTAAATTGTTATTTTATATTTTTAATTTCGCGCATGCTCGTTGATAGTTTTGTCGGATGCCAGAATGGTAGGGTCATGGGAACACCGTTTAGGGGGAAAAAGATCACCATGACGCAATTCACTCCGCCAGAAATATTGAAAGACATACTGTACTATTTGTCAATACGCGCCAGAAACCCCAATAAAGATTTGGACATGGCATTGACCATTTCCTATATGACTTCAACAAGTTCTACTCCTAGGTGCAGTTCATTCGGAAACAGTTGGATTAAAGATTGAAAGATTAGGATGAATCAAATTCTGATTACGCATGTACGGCAGCATGGAAAACTCGTTTTATCGTTTTGATACGAAATGAACAACCGAAATGAGAAACCAAGAATCATCACGGAGGCAAGCATCAAGTGCCTTGAAGAGTTAGAGCTGCCCTGGGTCAAGGGTTTTACTGCTGGAAGGTCCTAAATCTAGCAACAGGACTCTGTACCATGCTACAGAAGCAGGACAACCCTGTCATGGCTGTCAGTCAATGACTGCGACCACAACACACATTATATTAGGCCACCTAAATGACAAGACTGCAACGCCCTTGATTAGTATGTTTGGGGCTAAACGAGAGACCAAAACATCTAATAGTAACACTAAATAAGAACTGAATACAAGTATTATGGCAGCATTCACCAACTTAGAGAGACTGCCCGGAGGTGTTACATGAAATTTCAACGTATCTTGGGGTTCGTGATTTAAGCCAATGGCGATTTTATTGAATAAATTTGCTTGATTTAAGATTTTTTGTGTACATATGGTAAATATATCAGTTAAATTGAGATGTCAGTGTTATTTTAATTTTTTCGTTATTTAGACGATAATTTATCAATCGCACCGTGGATGTGTACCAATTTCGAAGCTAAAATTGAAAATTATAGTCCTCAAGATTTTCTTGATATCAGAAAACATTTCTCATCAATGTCAGGCGTTGGTGATATGGACATATTGTGATAGAGAAGTTAAAAATATTGGCTTTGAAATGAATCCGTTAAGCCAAATATTGAAAGTTACCGAGCAATGTTTTCTAGAAACCAAAGCCAACAATCTGGCTTGTAATAAATTGTGTCGAACAGGGAAACGTTTTTCCGATGCTCTCAATTATTGAATGGAAATTGATCTGGCATTCAAGAACTACAAATTTGAAAATCGTGTAGCCGAATTTAATTTTAAAAATGAATGGCCTTTTTAAAATAATTTTACTTGTATGGTGCTTTATCCTGTTGTCTCTGCCAACATTTTACCTCTGTGACAGAGGGGTAAAATGTTGGCGGAAAAAATTATATTGCAGCGACAAACAATAGAAACTGTGCAACTTGAAAACCCTCTTCCTGAAAATTCAAAATGAATACGGCTACATGACTTTGACTTTAAAACACCGGTTACCGTACAATTACAGAAGGGTGGACAGTATCTAGATGGGTAACCGCTTGGTAATAAGAGGTGTTGTAAGCTCGGATATGCTGGTGGTGTAATAGATAATGGCAAGGATTTCTTAATCAGAGAGACAAGTTACAAATCTGTTTGGGTTCGTTATATTCTCCTATGCGCGTATTATCTTGGGGAATATAAGAATCTACTTCTCTCCCAGATATGGGTTAATTAGTATGAATTATATCCCTAAACCGTTATTAAAATTCTTAAAAAGTAAAAAAAAAATTCTTTCTTTAAGTGAAATGAAAATGATTAATAAGCCGTAGTAAACGAATCAATTGATCATTCAATAAATAAATAAATGAAAATCAATACCAAAGATTCAATTACATTTGACGCAAAATGTTTCACAATAGGATTTATTACTTTCTACCGAAAAGAAACAAATATATATGTCAGAGATAACAACTTATTCGGTTTGTTAGAAAAACAATATCAACACCGGTATTGGGGATAATTTTCCAATGAAAATTTGGAACATTGTATTTGGCCCCGAAATTGGAACAAATCAAATCAAACCCATCCACCAACCCATCCAAGCGAATATAAAAGTCTTACCTAATGCAGTCAGATGTTAAAGACCATTACCAACATTCACGCAAGTACGGATTCTGAGATCTCTTCTGAATTTTTTACCAACTTCTACAAGACACAATTACAAACATGCTAAAGAAACTTTATTCTTCTAAACTACAGTTTAATAAATACGTTCACTTTATTAACTTAGGTACAAATATTACCTAATCTAAGGGACACAACTCTGCCTAATCTTTTCACTCTATTCATGCATGTATACCAAATACTAATAAATTCAATTGTTACGTTTTGAAACAAGTTGTTTATGGAACTTTATTCTCTATCTTGTATTAATTTTTGTGGATGGAAGATAATTGAACACACAATTGTAAGCCTTCTGATAATTCAAACCATCTATTCCTCTGCAACACTCACCACACATTTGCAACACAGTCACTTTTCCACCACTTGCTTCCACTGTATATTTTCTATAAAAACATTGCAGGGGGGATTTTTGTGCTGAACTTCCTTCTACGGTATCTAGAATTTATGAATTTAAGCGCAGATCTACATTGGCAGCATTGTCTCATTTTTTTTGCAGTTGAAATGGTTAGACATAACTGTAAGTTCTATGATTTAATCTTCTTTTCCCGCACTTTCTTACTCGTGAAGCTCAATTCCTGATTCTTGATTTCTGTTCAACTTTAATCTTCAAAAATTTAACTTCAATAAATCATTATCTTCTGTTTACTTTATTCGGACTATTGTCCTCAACTTTGTCGCCATATTTATTACAACGTTTCAGCCGTTGTACGCTCCAGCCTTCTTCAGGTGGTTGGAATGTCGAACTGAACCCTTTATTTCGCTCACTGGAGTAGACTGTTCTAGTTCCATAAGCCATGTTTAATGAATGACAGTTGTCAGTTATCTCCTGTTAATTTCCCTGTCCAAGTTCTCCACTTCCTGAACCGGATATTGAACTCACACTCTTTAGGTCCTGTCAGTGGATCTAACTAGCGACTTTATCCACTGTGACATGTGTCCTTGACTCATTATCTTCTGTCTTCATAATTCTTCTTTTATTGTTCTCACTGCTAAATATTTTTTGCATTTTATTATATTTTTTCAATCCCAGCAAAACTGAGTGTACTTATGGCTTTACTGCCTTTCTTGGAATGAAATGATTAAAAATACTCTCATGTGTTCTGCCAGATACAGTTCCTGGAAGTATATGTGTAATGAAAATATCTAACCAAAATAACTTGACAAATATTACAATATAGTACTCGAAAAGTTCATATTTTGAGAATATGGCATTTAAATACGCCCAATATTACATTGCTAATAACAGATGAGACAGGAAATATTAAAATCACTAAAGTATTTTCATGCTAGCTGTGTAAAGAAAGGTAAATTATGTAGGTTGTCCATTGATGCAATATACTAACTAATAAAAAGAAATTGGATTAATGTAGCCATCCTTTCTACCCCAATAATTTCATGTCTCGCACTTCTCGTCTGTGGAAGTTCGACTCATAGTCCTATTTCCTTGCTAGGAATTATCTCCAACTATTGAAATGTAATGTCAATCGACGTCACCAGATGCCTTGATCTATCCCCTATCCTTCTCTTCATCTTTTCCTGTATCAATCCTATTTGCTCTCTGTAATCCCTTGCGTGCTAGTGGCATCCCGCATTGCTTGTAGTGAAACGTTTAAAAAAAATAACAATAATGTTGGTGTTATTTTTTATTATTATTTTATTAACTTTTATTTATACATTAATATATTTAAATTAATTGTTATTTATTATAATGATTTATGTTGTTAATTATTCATGTATTCGATCGTTTAGTGTAGAATTAACATTTTTTTTTTATTTAAAAGAAAACAAAAATCTTTTTATAGCCACGTACGTATGTCAACTTTGGAGAAGAATATTTCCTTTAAGACAATAAATATGTTAAAAATTCAAGAAATGAGTCAAAGATTTGGCAAGAATAAATAAGTTCACTAGAAAGTTTCGCCAGGACAAAATAAGTAGATTGTCTTTCGTCCTTTATTTACGTTGCCTTGACAGATATGATTTATTGATATCTCATTTTTGCATATATATTTGTGTATGCAATTATGTATAATTATTTCCATCAAGCTATACAGTATATACATACAATTATGTAGGTGCACACAAACCAGACTCAGGCACACGAACAAACACACCCATATATATTATCTCATATCAGCGTAAAGATGAGGAATGAGGCCTACGTGTGTGCGTGTGTGTGTCTGTATGTGCGTATATATATATATATATATATATATATATATATATATATATATATATATATATATATAGTTCCATAACTGCGTATCGATAGAGAATTAGGCTTGCGTCGGAATCAGATCTTAATATATATATATATATATATATATATATATATATATATATATATATATATCACGTACATTCATATATGTTCAAAGCGTATCCAAATATAAAGAAATGACGTTATGAAATGGACAAATTCTGACAATTTTTTTAAGACATGAGATTTATGGAAGATTGAAGTTTAAAAAAAGTCAAAATCGCCATTGGCAATTCAACGTTTCTCCTTGGCTCGATCGGTTAGGGAACGTCAGGCGAAATATAGAATACAGGTTCGTTTCCTGTCGGTGACCGCATGTTTTCTATGATAATTTCTCTGACATTCAGGCTAGTAAATGTTATTAATACTGTTTATTATAAAACAGAGCATTTACTGAAATATTTGTATCTATCAAATGTTAAACATAAAAATGTCTTAATATATAATACTTATTTTTAAAAATACATTTATTTTCTACAATTATGAATATATTTATGTATCTTTTCCTGTCCTATTTTTTTTAACTTTTTTTGCATGTATATATTTATGTAGCCTCGATCTAAATAAAAATTGTAAATAAATTTACTTATCGGTAACATTTAGATAATAGATGGTTAAATTATATTCGATTGCATTCCTCTTGGGAACTCATATTTGAGTAACGTTTAAATTAAATTTAATAAGCTTAATGTTATTGGCATTATATTCCTAGGGTATTCTTAGATAAAACTAAGTAAACAATACCAACATAATGTAATGGCATTATTTGATAAAAAATATTGATTATTTCTTAATATATTTTCAGAAGAATTTCCGGTTTTCGCATTACAACTACTACTTCACGTGGGGTATGTTAATTTTGTAACCGTGACTAAATATAAGTAACTGCAATGTCTTTGCTTTTCATATTGCGGAAATCAAGTAATATACTGAAAATATTAGCGTTTCTGTAGACTATTATTTTTTTATCAAATTAAACAGGAACAAACGATGATTCAAGGCTGTAATCCATCTTTGTGTTAGAATTATGTCTAACTTATCATAACTTGTGCATTACTCTTCTATATATCGTGTCACATCAGGGCAGAGTTGAACGTAGCTTTCCACAATCTTTCTCCTTTTTTTACTTTATATAAAGTTTTCTATTTTAATGATCGCTCCTAATCTTAATTCTAAAACCGTTTACTTACGCTCGTCAAATAAGTTACTCTTGCATTTATCCTGTGTCAAATTTGCTAAACCTTCTTTCCTGATTTTGTGCAATAGAAATATCAACTGTCTTTTTTCTAAATCTAAATATATGTGTCCTTTTTGTTTCTGTTTTCTCAAAAAGTTCGTAGTAGTGAACTTAATGAATAATTTAGTGAATGCCCATATGTTGAAAGTGCTATATGACTTTAATAAGTCTAAAGCTCACTTCCAACCTCAAATAGCATGCATATATTATTACCATCGTTAAATGTGTTGGGAGAATGTTAGTTTCCTTTTGTTGCAACAATAAATACCTAAAGTCTACTGTCATGTTCTGTCATTAAACGAATCAAATCAGACCAAGAATGGAGTACAGCTGCTCTTAGTTGATGCTGCCCTGTGACACTATTTAGCAGTCTACTGAAAATGAAAAGCGAGAAATAATTAAGGCGAGAAGAAGCTGAAATGAGTAAGGCGATGAGAAGCTATCCCGAAAAGACGTACTGACCGAGAAAAATATCAGCTAGACCACCCACAAGTTTAAAAGAAGGGAAGGAATAAACCATTAATTATCGTTCCGAGATATCATTTGGTTTTAGAAAAAACACCTGTTTTATGTCAGAGCTGGCCATAATAAGAGTTTGTTGCCTAGACAGATTTTGGAGACGGAAGCACGTACGCATCAAGGAGACAAAGTGATTCACTTGACCAACCCCAATGATTATTTGACGAAAATCTCGTTGACGAACTCCAGGTGAAATTCTGTTAAGATAGAGATTAGGGATCTCACCACGAGTCGTGGGAGGTCTGCTCGGGGAAGAGAAACAATGAAAAAAATAAGAAGATATTTTTTTTCCTTTGAGCAAATTTTTTTAAACTGAGGCCAGTCTAGCCACACTCACGCTGCTGGGCATTCATTGGCTTAAGGGTCGCGTGAGCGGTAGGCGAAAGTGAACTATGAGAAAGGAGGGGAGGCCTGTTGACGCCTCTGAGGGGTTTGGTGTGAGATACCAAAACGAGAAAGAAGGGAGACCTGTTGACGCCTTCTGAGGGGATTGGTGTGAGATACCAATATGAGAAAGGAAGCATTTGTGAGGTCGATTCTCTTAAAGTAGAAAGTAATGGACTTCCAAAAATGGAAAGTAATAATTTTTCCCGTCCGCAAACAAAGAAAATCCTTATTGTGGATTTAGAATTATCAAGGAACCTCAAACACTGACAGGCCCACCCCGGTTTTGGTCGGCGTCCATATAAGCAGAGTCGTAGCGAGTAGAAGGAACACAGTAAGACAGGCAAGCAGTTACAGTTAGAGAGAGAGACGCAGAGATACAGATCCAGTCTTGTATTCAGCAACCAGATATAAAATATTGTTATTCTTTTTTTAACACATTTGAACTTTTCGAGTTGTTTATTTTCTTTTACATATACTTTTGCGGTGTTACCCTTGCTTAGACTCGGCTTGCATTGCGGCCCGGCGACTGATTGATTTCGTCTACCTAAGATCAAATCACAACGTGGGTAGGTTAGACTCGAAATCAAAGCAGTTACTTCGGTAAGCAGACGTTGGAGGCGAGCTGGAACGACAAAGCTGATACCGAATCTAACCAGATTCCCATCCAAATCAGCAAAAGGTTAGAACGTCACATTTGGTGCCGCGACCAATACCAAGTCACATTGGTCGTCACAGGATAGCACGGCGGCGGGCGCGGAGAGGCCGCCGGGGTGACGTCACAGCCCAATCCTTACTGCCCAGCTCGTTAGAATACAAAAACGCTTATAATTTTGAAATTTGTCGTTGTTGTTTACATGTGTTGTAGTTTCTATGCCTGAGATACACGTAAATATTTGTATATAATAAGGTGTATGAGAATAAAAAAATTACAATCCTGTTCTAAGAAACATTCTGATCCGTGCGTGTATTATGGTGTTACTATATCAGAATTATAATAATGGCCATAATGGGAAAATGCTAAGAATAATTATATATTTCTCTCATTGCTCTTTCATTGAATATATCTCCCTCAAAATGGAATTTACTTACGGATCGTATATCAGCAATTACAATTCGGTAATTATCATCAGTAATGAACATGTGAATGAAGAAAAGTTTTGTCATTGAATTAATGTATGCGGTAAAATGCAATCGTTAAAGTTTATCCTTGATAAACATTTATTCAGACCAATATGGCAACGTCTAATTATTTTAAAACCCACATATCGATGAAGGTTTGCCTGCATTATTCACCTTTGGCAAAAATGCATAACCAGTGATACTGGATAGCGTCACAAATAATATTTGTAGATGAGAAAATATATATGCAAACAACATGCGTCTGTGCTTCTTACATTCTTGAAGCTTCTAAATTTCGGATATATATATATATATATATATATATATATATATATATATAAAAGGTAAATAATCCAAAGTTCTTTAGTATTTTTGTTATTATTTAAAAAAAAAAAAAAACAGTGCTCGATACAAAAGTAGAGGCTAAGTATAATTATTTATTTAAAATTTCGCTTGAAATAGAACAGAGCTTGGTACATTAATTCAATTTAATTCAGATATTTTTATTGAAGTTTTCAGGTCTTGTTTTGAAATTTGAGAACTCTTATGGAGCGATGGAATGATATTTTAAAATAAATAATTATGTATATATATATATATATGTATATATATATATATATATATATATATATATATATATGCTCACATTTCATTCTTTGAGTCTATCACGGGGAGTAAAAACAGAGATTTTATTGTTTTAGAACAGGCAGTTCCTGTGTATTCAGTTTGGCCTGATATATTTAAAGCGGAAATTGGATATCAGTGTATGGGGATATAATGGGTCTTAGAAAACAGATAATATCTACTAAGAAGACGAACTCCTATTGAATACAGGGCCACATTCGCTATTACTGGGAATCGGCTATCGGATTATCTGAAACCTAGCCATTCTTAACAAGCAACAAATTTATGGACGCTACTCTAAATTATCCCTATGGATTTACTTCCATAGCCATTTGTATATTTGATTACGGTTGTAGGTTAATGGTTAGTTGAATTCCAAATATTTATTAATTTAGAATTACATTCACTCACTGGAAATAGCTATATTTATGTTCTTCCAACTGAATTAATGTGAAGAGAACGAAACCGCCTCAATCACAATTTGAACCCAGCTTGCAGATTTACCTTTCAGAACCAATAATATACCCGATACACTTTCGCTAAATTTGAACACAGGTGGCGTATTCGTCTCTTTGCTACACTTTTTGTAAATTCAATATGTAGAAATATCGATACTGGATACTGTTCTTTTATTGTGATTGTTGATGAATTCACCATGCATCCAGTGAGCAAAATACCAATTGTAAAATATTTGCGACAATATTTCGACTAACTCAAGAGTAGAGCTCGTTTGCAAACTCTACAATTCATTCGTTCGCGTCAATGAAGATCATGTATCAGACTGAGAAAGGAAAATTCTATATTGATCATATCTATAGAAAAATGTAAACCATGGGCATTAATAAATATATTTTCGTTTCTTTTTTCCGATTCTGCCTTAAATTGTATCACATCCTCCTTGCCTTTGCAGAGCCCATGGGTAGATATGCCGACGCAAAACGATACCTTTCTACGATTGATGTATCAATTTGTTTACAATGCGAAGTTTCTAATTTCATTTTGGTGAACTGAGCAATCGATCTCGTTTAGTACGGCGAAAAAAGATGCCGCTTGCGAATAGGCATATGCTTGTCTTTGTACAGCACATCTCGAACAGCTTACTTTTTAAATAAGATGCTAACTGCATGATAGTGTGATATCTGTGTCATCCGCAATATTAGCATCACCGTATCGCTGAAGGATGGCTTCGAGATGCAATTGTGTAGTGGTTGCGAGATTAGTATTTTCGTCATGTACAAAATAACATCTACTAGTAAAACATGGCTGACACTACACTCCTTAAGAGCAACCCACTGCGGTTGTTTTTACCTCACATTGTCAACTGACTTAAAGTAGGCAACAATATCGAATCAACAGCTGCATCTAATGCAAGGAAATTTGGATCACTGTTTCTTGCAGAAAATTATTCTTGCCAAAGACCATCTTGCATTTTTACTGATATACCATTCGTTCCTGAATTGATAATGGTGTCATATCTGGTCTGGTGCTCTGCTATTCATATCGAGATTCTTGATGAAATTAAAATAATGGTTTGTAATGTAATCGATCCTGACTTGTCATCTCGACTTCAGTCATTTTCTCGCCGACGCGACATGGCTTCACTCTGTCTTTTCTAAAAATATATTCATGGCAACTATCCCGACTACTTGAATATAATCGTACTCCCGAATTGTCATCTAGATCCCACGCGTAGACTGTTGAAATAGTTAAATGCAATCGCCATTTCCACTCCAACGTTTCATTTTCTCTTACGTCCATTCTGGGAAAATCTCTTCTGTTTACTTGCACTTTTGATAAATACAATATTTAGAAATTTAACTGCAACGTCTATAGCCATCTTCTGTCTTGTTGAATCGCATTGCTCTTTTATCCTTTCTTCAACCCTCGTCTTTTTTCTGACTTTCACTCCCTGTAAGACCCTGCGTACTAAGGTCATTTCCGCTTTGCTCTGGGTGAAATGAGAAAAATAAAATTACTGCTGAATCTACCTAATTCAGTATGATTTCAGTAGAACCAGGAAAATATTGTAGATTAACGGCATTTTATTGCGGTTTTATATTATTTTTTTAGAGAGAAAAAACAAAAACAAAAAACTCTGAATTTTTATAATATAGTGCTTAGGTTTAACTGCCATGATATTGTTTCACGTTTTTTGTAATATGTTGTATTGACAGAAGACCAAATACCGATTCTGTAATTTCCATGCACATTCAGCAACCGCATTTTGATGCTCTCTTTTATCGCATAGAAGCGACAGCGGCTTTATGATTTTCCCATGTTAAATCCAGATAAAAAAAAAATAATCTAAAAACCCGAGCTTCAATCTCTGTACAGATTGATTATATTTCAATTTAAATTAAAAATGTTTCATTCATTGATTCCACAGGGGATTATGAATTTTGACAAAATTCATTTTGAAATACAATATTTTAGAAGTATTGGAATGAATGATAATCGTGGGACTTAATTTTCATGACAATTAGGAAATAAGAATTGTCAAATTGTTTTTCATATTAACATTTTCTGTCATTTGCAATAGGAATGAAAAATATATAAACACAGTCATTTTCTTATATCTTACACTAGACTGGTTAGATAGGCTACATTAGAAAGATTTTATATATAAAAAAGCTGAAATTTTCAGGAAAAATATTTTTATCTTAGATATATTTATTTATTTTTCCAGATAATCTTGGTAGGTGTTTAATTTAATGTTGAATAATAATTACATAGCCATTGAAAATTTTGCGAATATTTAAAATTAAAATTCAGTTAATTATTTTTTGTCAAGATAAGAACTTAAAGATACAATCTTTTTTTTCTTTTTTTTTCCTTGAAAGCAATTGTGATGTAACAGAATCAGCTTAGTCCCTATCGACACTTTAATACTTCTGATTAGCAAAAGTGGTTTTATTAGTTACGTTTTTAAATTTCCTAACATTTCACTGGGAATTACGCACAGGTTTTTAAAGATAGCGCATGACATATATATATATATATTTCAAGATGACATGAGAAAAAATAATGACGTAATAATGTCGTTTTTGACGTATTTTTAACGTCAAAAAACGACATTATTACGTCATTATTATTGCACAAACCCAATATATATATATATATATATATACAAGTATATAATTGGTGTATACGGAATGAATTCCAATAACCAACAATTACTATTCTTAAAAGAGTGCTTAATACAAAATAGTGCAGATATAATTATTTATTTAAAAAATGGCTAATATAAACATGTTGTAAAATCACTACAGAAATAGCCATTTTTTAGTGATTTTATAACATGTTTATGTTATTGTTGAAACTTGACTAATGCATGGAATAATAATGCAACACAAAATGTACTTAGAACAAAATGTATTGAAACAAGAAAGTGTACACAATATTTACATATAGTCTTTTGTATATTCCTGGGAAGACCGTTCCTGAATGTGTGTTGACTGAGTCGCAGTCGGGCAGAGTCTCTGGGTGGATCTCTCGATTCCTACCTCTCTCTTCCCGGTACCAACCATATTTATATGGTCGGGACTCCACTATGCAAATTAGGTGGATCCTACCACAACAGTTATAATTTTTTTTAAATAAAAAAAAAAAAAATAATAATAATAATAATAATAATAATAATAATAATAATAATAATAATAATAATATATATATATATATATATGGTGGATATATTTTCATATTTCACCTCTTAAAAGAGTTATTTTCAATGAAACAAGTTAAGCATCACAAAGGCTTTTATTTATTATACTAAATACAATTATTATACAAATACAATTCATTCTGAGCCACATTAAATATAAATTAAACGAAAAATCACCGCTTTACTGATTCTTGACATACTTTCCATCAAAGACTGGAGGTAAAATGAAGGTAGTTCTGCCCAGCTTTACTGCAAGATTTGACAGAGGTAAGCCGCATTTGTACCTCTAGCAGCGTTTATGTTGATCATTAACTTGCATGAATACAAATCATTAACCAGCGAGACACATTCCAAATGGAATCGCGTGATGGTGCATTATTCTGTGATAGCCGGGCTGATTCAATTTTCCCTTCACATAGTGCAAATCGCCGATTATCAAATTGACAAAAGCTACCATACTATAAGACAGCCTCCTCCATGATTTACGGTTGGTGTGAAACAGGGGGGTTACAGCTCTTTCACCAAATCTTCCCTGCACCTAGACCCTCTTATTTGTCCAAAGTTTTCGATGTTTGATTGGTCAAAATAAAGGAGTTTATTTCATTGCTCTATTGTCCAATATCTTCCTGCATTGATCAACTGGAAGCTTTTACATTATTTTGATGACTCAGCAGTGGTTTTTAATAGCAATTCTTCCATATAGACCAGATTCACTGGCTTCTTTTCACAGTAGGAGTAGATACATTTTTTCACGTCATTGTTTCAGTCGTGCAGTGATGTTTGCAGCAGTCAGCCTTCTGTCACTGAAACTGGTGACTGATGAAATTGACCTCTGCTTTTGTTGTTGCATTTGGCATACCAGCCCTATTTTTGCTTTTGTTTTGCCCCGTTTGCTGATGTCTCCTAACAGTATAATCCACTGTAGTTCTGGGATTATTATTTTTTTGTTTTTAAATTTCTCTACTTGACTATCCTTCTTTCTTAAAGAAATGATCTCGCTATTTTTCAAGTGTAAGTTCAAAAATTTGGGGGTAATTTTTTGAGGGTTCAAATGTTTTGGGAAATTTGTTGATAGAGAAGAACGTTACAAAATCTATGTTTTGTTTTCAAAAGATTAAGAATATCAAATTTCACTACTGGGCAATTACATTAGCAGCATTGGTGAAACAGGTTGTACCGAGAAAACAGCAATTCAACATAATATAGTCTAATGTGAGTTCAACTGGCGGTATAATGTTACTTTTAGAAAAATATTTTTTTCCTACTCAGTACTAAAGAAGAAAAACGCCTACAAATCAATTTTTCAAAAGATATCTGTCTATAATATAGTTGCTTAAATTGTTTGATTAAAATTAACACATTTAAGATAAGAAATAAACATTTTTTAGGTTTCCAAATACATTTGACTTGTAGTATATATATATATATATATATATATATATATATATATGTGTGTGTGTGTGTGTGTGTTTCAGTAAAGATGAAAGTCAAGTTGCTGTGATTAAAAATTTTATTTAATTTATTTAGTGTTGGCATTTTCTTAATAGTATTAATTGCGAATAAGGCCACAATGAGCTGTGTTCGGAAAATAAAATATCTTTATAACACAAAAATCATACAGAGAATGCACATATTTCATTAAAATGAAAAACTAAAGTTATTCTTTATAATGGCTTAAAGTAAAGCCGAAAGCGCTCGGAATTATAGAGCATTAGGACAGTTTCTACACACACCGTGTCTAAAATAGAAGACACTTGTTCAAACACAAGAAAAATTAAATAAAAAGCTTAATCTCACTACCTTGTCTGTTGTATTTAATGAAACATGCATACATGAAATGAATGATTTCTGCCTAAAATTTATATATATATATATATATATATTCGTTGTTGGAAGTGTTACCTGATGATCCGGAGTCCTTTAAAAAGGATTTTGTTGAAATAAATTATTGTAATGGTAATTTAAAATGGTCTGTTTTTCATTATATATATATATATATATATATATATATATATATATATATATATATATATATATATATATATATGTGTGTGTGCGTGTTTGTGTGTATATATTCCTTTTTATATATGTGAGTATATATACGTCCAAATCACGTACCAGCATAATTATCCTTGCTACAAAACATAATAAATAAATAAACTAATGTATTTTCATTTTTGCATGATTTCCGATTTTCTCATAAAAGAGTTAGCAATGCTGACACCATTTTATAGGATGATTAATGAAAAAAGACTTTAAGATAATCATTTAAAATACAGTAAGGTGAAAATATTATGTCAGAAATACTGTCTTCCCAAGTAAGCAATGGTGAGAGGAAAATGAACATCCAGGCCTCCAATTATAGTAGCAATATTCATGCTCTGTCTTCCGTCATCAAGGTTCATTAAAGAACCATTAAGCTAACGGTGAATAAGTTTAAAACAATAGGGAATATTAGTTAAATGTGTATAAGGATATCTCATACAAGAAGCAAGATCATCATTTCAACTTAAAACTAAAGAGATCAATTAGAATAGATTCAAATTAATTCATAAGTTAACGTCACGTAAGCTTTGAAAAATCTGTGAGGTATCAATGTTACTCCAGGACAGAAATTTCTAAGGTTATAGAGGGCGAAGATCATCATCAACAAATTGGAAAATAATATATATATATATATATATATATATATATATATATATATATATATATATATATATATTATTTTCCATTTTGTTGAGGCCTATATATATATATATATATATATATATATATATATATATATATATGTGAAATTATTTCAATCCTATAGGTGATCCAAATCTTTAACTATGATTAATTAATGCTGAACATATCATTTTCGTTTATGATCGATTTCATCACGACAGTTCTATTAAGCTTAGAGAGTAATTATACATAACTAATTCTCAATATAGTATCCAAAAGGGACATAAAAAACAAACTCGGAGACTTACAGCAGAATATCTGTAATCATTTCTGAGATACACCGTTTCAGAACTAAATCAAATATTTGGATAATTTTGCTGTTATAGGTATATATATATATATATATATATATATATATATATATATATATATATATATATGAAAATTTCTCAAGGTTAATCTGTAGAAAATAAAATATTTATAAATATAAACGAAAATAGGAAAACTGTAGTTTCCTCCAATGTGGACTTTGTGACATTCAACTGTTACGTCAAATTGTGACGTCAGCCGATCCCGGGTCTTATCCTGGTCGCGGCGCCAATTGTGATGATCTAACCTTTAAGTGATTCGGATGGGAATCTGGTTAGATTCGATATCAGCCTCGTCGTTCCCAACTCGCTTACAACGTCTGGTTACCGAAGTAACTACTTTGATCTCCAGTCTTCCTACCCACGTTGTGAATTGATCTTAGGAAGACGAAATCAATCAGCGTCGGGGCCGTACTGCAAGCTTGAGTTCGAATGAGGGCGGTATCGCACAAGTACGTGCAAAAGAAAAGAAAATAATAAATCGAAAATGTTATCAAAAAAAGGATAACAATACTTTATATCTGGTTGCTGGATACATAGGACTGCGTCTATCTCCCGACCCGCTATATGGATTGTGACACGTGGTTTTTAGGCAAGTCTTAACATCTTAAGTTGTCTGTTCCCTAATAAACTGGCTCTTGCTGTGTCTTCAGGCGATAGTCGTAAAACTTATTTGGTGGTATGGATCTAAGTCGCCCTTCAAAATTAAATTGTCCTAGGATTGAAGACGAGTTCGGAAGTTGCGCGAATCTTGGTCAGCTTCTTAGTAGCGGGGCTTCAGAGCTCTCAACTGGAACTCACTTGAACTCAACTGAGAACTGACTCAAAAACTGATTTTTGCTCGCTGCGAATTTGCTTATACGGACGCCGATACAAAACCGGGGGTGGGCTCGTCGGGGTTTGAGGTTCCTTGATAAGTCTAAATCCATAAACCCCTTCTTTTGTTTTCGGTCAGGAAAAATTCATTATTTCCATTTTTTGAAGTTTTTTCTTACTCCCACCTTCTCTTATTCTCATATGGACACCTCACCATACCCCAGAGGTGCGTCAACGGTTTTCCCACTTCCTCGCAGAGACTTCTCACACTACCTCTCAATGGGCGGCGGCGGGCTCCCTCCTTGCGTCACATGATCATCTCCGCCTGGATCTCGTTAACATTCAGCCAATGGCGTTCAACAGTGTGGGCGTGACCAGACTAGCCTTGTTCTTAAAAAAATATATATTTTGCTCAAAGAAAAAAAATTATCTTTTTCTTTTCCTTTTTTTCTTTTGTTTCTCTCTTCTTCTCTGGCCGCCAAGAGGACAATACGACCCGTAGAGTGATAATCTCAATTCTTATCCTAACGTCACGGCTTATGGAATTCTTCAATCAGATTTTCGCCAGCACCAAGAGGCTAGTCAACCAGATACACTCATTCTTCGGCGCCAACGAAATATTGTTTCGCTGTCATATTCAAATTCCAACACAGACCAGATGCGTTTTCTCTCAATGACACCTCCCATCGACAAAGACCCAACCTAGAGATGGCTCTCTTTGTGTGTTGTCAACAGATGACCTATTAAATTCTTTTCAGACAGCTTTGCTTGCCACAAGGACACAGTTAATTTTCTTATCTATCTAAACAAAACAAAAAATAACTGTGTATTTACCCGGACATTGTTAGCTTTAGACTTATGACAATTGCCGACAGAACTCCCATCATTTTTTTCGACTATTAAAATAACATTTTCAAATGTCTCTTCTCGTAGGTGATTTTATCTTTAAAATTTCCTCGCAGGGAATTTCACCACTGTTGATAATCTGTTTGCCACAAATACACAGTTAATTCTTTATCTATTTAAAAAAAAAAACTATGTGTCAACCTGGACTTTGTCAGCTAGCCCTACGACAATGGCCCTCAGAATTTTCACCATTTTTTCCATTATCAAAATAACATTGCCAAATGTCTCTGTCGTGGGTGGCCTCACTTTATCATATAAGTTAAGTATCGCCTCTCTTTTTCTTTCTTTTCTTTCTCTTTTTCCTATCCTTCTTTTTCCCTCTTTTTACGCCCCTAAATGGTGACACAACTTTCTCAAAGCAAAAAACGATTTATTTCAGATTTACATTTCGTTTTTTTGCTTTGAGAACGTCCACATTGAACGAAACGCGTTAGCAATAACTACAGTTTTCCTATTGTCATTTTCATATATATATATATATATATATATATATATATATATATATATATATATAGATAGATAGATAGATAGAGGCATATATTTAAACACATACATATATATATGTGTGTGTTTGTTTGTGTATGTGTGTGTGTGTCTGTATATTCCTGTATCTGTGTATGTCTGTGAATGTGGGCAACCCGTTAAAGAAATGTAGACCAATTAAATGTATTTTAATGATATCACTAAAGATAAGTAAATTCTCTACTAATACCGACTCTAATTTGTGTACTTCTCGTCGGCTCCAAATATTTGAATATTTCTATTCATGTATATTAACTAAGAAGCGAATTCATATGAGACGCGCGGAATTCTTTGAAATTCCAGTCAATTAATGTTTATTGTCTACTAGGGAATTTTTAATATCCCATCAGAAATAGTCAACTATGTTTTTTCCTCCTTAAAATGGATATTTGAAAATTGGGAAAATATTTGATAACCAATATTTATTAACTTATGAGCTACTAAATCTAATTTTTGTCTTTATTTGGAGCCGATGTTTCGTTTATATAAGCGATCCTTTCTGTTCGGAATTTACATTTATTTTCGGTTAACTATGGTGGATTTTCGATTGCAGTACAAATTGATATTCTCGAACCTTTATTAATTACTAACATTTTCGCATATTTATTCAAGTATACCATATTACAAAAAAAGGCGGAACGATATTAACAGACAAAAAATCTTACGAACCGACTTAATTGTCAGCATTAGTATCAATGACGCAGTTTTGTCTGGCGTCTTGACCAATTCATATCAGCTGCCGACTGTTGTAAAGTTTTACGCATACAAATATCAACGTAAATTCATGAAGTGCACATTCTTACATGCAGGCACATTGTGTTCTTTTTATACTAATGCATATAATTCGTTTATATTGTAAAGCCGACAACAAACAAATATTTTGTGTGAAGTTGTTCCGCAAAGAATCTGTATAATTCATTTCTTTTAAATCTGGAATCAATTTAATAGTCTATAATAAATGTTTATACAAATTAGTTTATTTCTTCGTTTTGTACTCGTATATTTCTTTCTATCTCTCTCCTTGTCTGTCTGTCGTTCTCTCTCTATCTCTCACTCTCCATATATATATATATATATGCTTCCTTGAGTATAAACACACACACGCGTGCCCGCGCACGCGCACGTGTGTGTGTGTGAGTGCTTATGTTACATGTTTATATTTTTGTGTATATATATATATATATATATATATATATATATATATATATATATTGTGTATATATATTGTGTATTTAGGCAGCAATCTTTCATTTGAACATGTTTTATACAAAACGAGAAAAAAGGTAATGTGATTAAGATTTTTATTTAAGTGTTTTCTTTTTTCGACACAGAGTCTGTAGAAAATGTCTAAACTTTCTGTAATTTCAAGCGCTTTCGACTATATTTCCGCCATTATCATGTATGAAATTATTTATGCTTTTTCGCTATGTGCATTGGTTGTTTCTAGATTGATAGATATGTTATATTTTCTGAACACAGTCAGGACATTTTGGCCGTGCTCGTAGATAATATCGAAAGATTGAAGGTTTTGTGAAACGTGAAATCAACTTTTAATTGATATTGCTCCCAGGTACACTCTAACCCGGAGTGGCAGTATCTTTTAGGGTTCCTTATATTGAAAAATCGTGAAACCACACCCAAAAACAGAAGACGATGAAAGTATAAAAATATAATTTTATAGCAAAAATACCAGGGATACATTTTTTATGCATACTTATACTTATGTATAGCAAAATAATCAAACCTACATTTGATCTGTAGATAAAACCATGAGTTTGTGTTCGAAATATTTAGATTTCGGCATTAAATATTCAATTGACGCGATAATGAGCATAGACATTTAATTCAAACTGTACTTAATATAGACATTTCTCCTCAAACGTCAATTTTCTACAGAGAATAGTTTTACTGCGTCGATAATTTACAAACTTATAGACTTATTTCCGGAGAAACCGCAAGCCCTTCTTTATTCGAATCTTTTTCCTAGCACAACTTTTAGAGAGTAAGGAAGATAACTTCGAGTATTTCTCTAGTTTTCGTTCATTATATTTACTGATTTAATGGATTTTAAATCGCTAGAATATTATATATACACATAATATATGTTTCCTTTTCAAAATTCTCGCTCAATTTTTATTGATTTCATGGTAATTTTGAGACATTTATTGAGTGATTTGTTTTTTCTGTTTTTTTTTTTGCAACTTATTAACATTAGTTATTTCAAGTTGCAACATATTAAATTGAAAGAATATATCTATTCTTACTTGAATTCAACTGAATTTTGCATTAAAATTGCTTGAGCATAACTGATTTTTTCAAGGTAGAAGTTGTCTTTTTTAACCTATATTTGGAGAAAAAGTTGGTTTTATGCGTTTTCGATTTTTTCTTCCGCATAAGTGAAGTAATAAAACCGAGTGATACACTAACTCGCCTACCAGATTTTTCATCCCGAGCGCACATCTAATGTTGAGTGAACCACAATGATTTTATTCTAATAATAATGATAATAATAACGTTAATAAAAGTTCGCATGACTTTTAGAAGCATATGACATACAGTATTCTTACGTCAGAATTTGTTGGTTCCTTGAAATTTGATTATTTGTCAGATTTTGTTTACTAAAAGTATACATGTCAAATTGTTTTTCTAATAGATTCTTCATTTTTAATGAAGCATTTGATACATATAACCCTACCCGTGAAGTTGCAATTAATATATATATATATATATAAATGTTAAATTAAGGGTGTGTAGGCCAAAAACCGGGCATTGTTATCATCTGGTTTGAAGACCTTCGATCCACATCTTCCAGGTTTTACACAGATCAATATTTTAGGCTGTCTTCTGGAGGAAACATTAATCTCTACTTTGAATCTTGTTTAACAGAGAAGCAACATCGCAAGCCTATCGGTATTCTATCACTATTTCATTGACAGATATCAAAATGAATTCCATTCTACAGCGCCACCTCTGTATATATTTACAGCTAGGGAACACCATGCTATTTTAACGGAATCGAATCAGTTATTTTGTCTGCGTTCCAAAAAGATCAATGTGGTCTTTGCTCAGGAACTGCCTCATTTTTCATCACGATCCCACTTTGAAGCTTCATGTCACCCATTTTTTCAAACATTTCACTTCCTTCCACCTACTCCTTTATTAATGTTACACAACATATTAATCATTGTCATTTTATCAATAAATATATAATAAATGAATTGTATACTTTTGCTATGTTTACTGTATTTCTTTTGCTAAGATATAATTTGTAGTACTGTATGTGTGAACATTTAAAAGTTTTAAATTTGCTTATATATTAACTTTTGGGCTTACGTCTATAATCACGTCGAAACAACAATTATCGTGAAATACCTGAAGAAAAGCAACCTTGAGCCTGGCCTGTGCCTAGATGGGTTACAGCGGGAGAATGCCAGTTTCTTTAAATGTGGACGTGCGTGTGGTGTAGTGGATAACGTTTTTGGAATTGGAAATCAAATAGCAGAGTTCCAAATCTAGTTGTCTTGTCGTATTCACTTACGTGAAAATATCTTGGGGGAAAGTAACTAATCCACATTACCGCTCCCCAGTTTTGGGTTAATTAGTAAGACTTATATTAATAAATTCTTATTGTCCACCACAAATTCTTACGATGTTAAAATATTTTCTTTCTCTCATGATATTGAAAAGGTTGATAAACCGTAAAAAATCAATCTATTAAATTTTATCTAGTGTTTCTTTCATGCAACGTTATTTTTCTATACGTCAATATATACATGTTTCTACAGACTTTTTTTTTGGTTGGTGTTTAACTACACGGAAGTAATTTTTTCATTCGATAAAGTGTGTGATTTTTTTCTCAGTCGGGAATAAAAGATAACATTAGATTAGTCTCTTCGTTAGGCAGATAAAGAATTAAATTCATTTTTTTTTCTTTCCTGAAATATAATTTTTTTATCTTAAAAAATTCATGCTATGTCATTCTTGGCATATAATTTTCCTTGTCATTGCAACGCGTGGTAATCTTTGTCTTCAACTCATGAAGCCATTAGCGCAGTAGGATCTAAATTCACGCTAATTAGCCAACATTAATTTTTAAATTTCAATTAACATGACAACAAAGAGCTCACACGCCTTCGGCAGAAGATAGATTAGCCGTATTTTATTGTCAAAGTTATTTTAGTTCTTACATTCTGTACAGCGTAAAGAAGTCAGAAAGTCAGAAAATAAAGCAACCTTTTAAAAATTTAACTTCGCCAATTTGAGAATGAAATGAGAACAATATTGAAAGGTCTAAACTTGTGCAAAGGTTATCTTTTCAGAGCAATTATGTCAGAATGATAGACGCAAGGTAATCCGAAATAGAATTTTAAAAATGAATTGCATTTTCAACCAGTAAAGAAAATATGGATAAAGTATACGCGAGTGCTATGAAAGAAAATAATATTTCCTATTTGAATGGCCCTGTTATGTGCATTATTATATCTATGACATAGTAACGCATTAATATACGAAGGATCATAATAACTGAAAGAGAAGGAATGAAAAACAATATTTCTCAAGTAGCCAAATATACGGGTAAAACGTACACGAAATTGTATGCACATTTTACACATTCCATACACAGAAACTATAACAAATGTATGCAACGACATACCGTGTGAATATGTCAAAAAAGATAAAGAATCTTCTAATAATTATCACTTCGAACTCGAGATGTCGGACGATTTTTTCTATGTTTCTGGAAAACATATTTTTACAAAAGGGAACACAGCGAGGCCACGTAGTATGGCCATATTTATATTTCCCAGTGGTACTTCGAGTCAGCCGGGTTTATCTTTTTTGTCTATGATGTGGACTTATCATCTTACCGGAAAATGGCATTATGAGTTTGTATGCTGTCGCATGGAGGGTGAACCCGGATGATTGGCTTAGACTTGTCTGTGCCCAAAAACATTGAATGTTCGTCTTGACCAGGTGTACTAACTAGAAAACTGGCATTCGAAAATGTATGAACTGACATCACTCACCGGAAGTCACGTGAATCTTGTGAGTTCATATAACTCAAAGGAAGACAATCGCCTTTTGCATCCAAACAAATTGAAATATAGTTATATCATTAGACAGAACGTCTTGAAATATCATTTTCATTTTGTAGATGTAACCAAAATTAAAAGTCAAGATCTAAAGAGCAATACTAAATATATAGATATTGTGAGACCGGAACTACCTACACAATAGACTCTTCCACGTCTATATTAAGTATGCGACACAATATTCTAGACAGAGAGAGAGAGACAGAGAGAGCCGCGTACGACTACCAGTATTGGACACTAACATATAGTAAGCTCCGCTTACACTATCTCTGTAACCTGTTGTTAATATATCTTTCTTACATCTAATCCGTGTTTTCCTTCTGTGGTCCCGACTTCGGCCCCACATCAATAGTACAATATATCTTTGTGCTTAATGACATATCAAACTGAAACAACCGCGTCCGTCCGATCAGCAAAGTTAAGTAATGTTTATCTTGGTTAGTACACAGCGAAAACCATGTGCCTGTAATCTACGCTACATAGTAAGCAATGATGTATATGATCATGCTCAGCATGCAGAGATGCATCTGGAATGACACTTCTCAAGATCTACATGGAGTTGGAGAGAGAGGTGAGTGCAAATCAAAATATTCTATCGTTCTTTTTTATTTGATTTCTAAAATTTTACTTGATTTTAGCTTATAACTTTTTAGATACACATTTCGACCACCATGAATGTGTTTGATCATGGGAAGATACTATTTCTGTATCTATCGCTTTGTGTTTTTGTCATTTTTGTATTGCTTTTATGGACATCCAACCAACTAGTGAAAAGCAATATAAAAGAGAAATGCGTGAATTGATCAGTAAATTAAAAACAATTAATGAGGCGCGAAAAATGTACGTGTTTAATCGCAGGCGTGTTATGATGTCTGGACAATAATGTCAAGTACTTTTAATTTAGCTAAAACTTTTATATGAGAAATGTCCGCCATAAAATCACCAAAGTTTGTGCAGAAATAATTCCCATTATATATTCACCGTAAAACTATTGCCGCCATTATCTTTCTATGTTAACTGTAAGAAATAAATCAAAACAAATCTAATTTGATTGTTGCGTATTTATACAAATTGTGTCTTACATATTCTTCATTGCAACTGTTTCAAATAAAAGATTTCTACGTTACATATAATCGAATTACGCGTTGTAGCTTGCCTTTTATGTGAACGATTTACGTATTTACCAAAAATGCGGTGCTTTGTTCTCTGCTAGGTATAACATTGTATACTTGATTTCAAGGATGTTCGCTATCTAGAAAATAAATAACGAAATGTGCTTCAAGATTAATCCAATATTTATAACAAATAACATTTTTCAAATCTCTGGACTAAGGTGTAATTTTTAATTATATTATTCATACTTGAACTATTTTTCTCATTTTTATTTATTTATTTTTTTTATCAAGACGCCTCGGCTGTGCTGTCCACCGACATTCATGACGTACTTGTCGATAGGCCTAACATTCAAGAAATATAAAAATAGACCCTTTATCTAATCTAATAGAATCTGCCTTCCGCTTATACGTGTCGTGTCATTTCACAATGAAAGAGATCATAGTTATCCATAATTTCCTGTTCCGAGTAGCTCTGAGTAAAATTTAAGTTAATGCTAAATCACTTAAGCACTGTTCTGCCAACCATCTGCACAGGCTTCTTAGTTATTTTGTGAACTGCTTTCCAGGTTGTTTTTGTTAAAAGTAAGGCCACCATTACAACAACTAACAATTACTTGTCGTATTGGACGTAGTAATAATCTTCGTATTTTTATTACTAGTATCAGAATTTAGATCCATTGATATCCTGTAGATAAGTGGACATCCGCGTGAAAATGTGAGTAATTCTCTTTATTCTTCTCATTATTATACTTTACATTACGAGATTTATCGTAGCTGAGATAAGTAAATAGGTTTTCTTTCTTGCCTTTAATAATACCTGCCAGTAGCATTTCTTAGTAGATTGTTCTACGACTGCAAAATCCAAATGGGAATTTTGCTATTGCATTGACAATCTTTGAGCTTATCTATTCCAATTACAATCATAGGTATAAATGCATATCCTAATTTAAATATGTAATAAGGTTTAAATGAAAATAACTGAAATTGAGAGATTTTTTTCCCATTTCACTTATGTAGAGGCTAGAACACAGAAGCATTGTGGATGTAGTCTGGACGCACAGATGGCATTCAGCTAAGGCACTGAAGGAACAGTTGATAATTTATATCACTAGCATTGACATCGCTTCCGCATTTAAGACCATAATTGGTGAGGAACTTGAAAACATTCTTGAAAAGATTGTTGGTGATAATGAAGTGAGGATATGCAGATTTCTTCTTTGTAATACAAGACTAGATGTAAAGATGCAACGCGAGTGCAAACCAAGGAGTTGGAAAGCAATATTGCCTTACCTCAAGGTGGCGGAATAGATGACATGTTTCTCAACATATACATTGAAGAGAGTCTGAGAACATTCGTATTCTGTCAAAAGGAATGGCGCAAATATTCCAAATGAAGAAATATATGCAGACGATACAGACATTATCGTTATGTGAGGATGAAAAACAAACAAAAATGCTTACAGCTTCTGAGAGCATAATTCCAACACAGAATGTGAAGATAAGTGAAGATGAGACAGAACATATCCTCATTGAAAGAGGAGACAGGAATACAGATCAATGGAGACAATTAAAGAAATTTGGAGACAATTAAAGAAATTTGGAGATTCTGAAGAAATCATAAGAAGGAAACAGCGACCGTCATTATGGAAAAGATTGATAAACTATGGATAAGAGTATATGGAATATGTGAGAAGAGAAGATTACAGCTGTATAACACCTTTGGGAAACCGGTTTTAACCTAAAACTGTGGAACTTGGGGCCTTACAATCAAAGATGAGCAAAAGCTAGACAGTTTCCACAGGGAACAACTGCGAATTCTTATAAGGAAAAAGTATTCCTAGAAATATCTCTAACAAGAACATATAGAGTAGATTTCAAGAATCTTATTTTTTAAAGCAAGATAAAAACGATTTGAAATATTTTGCGAATGGATCCAGAATGCATAGCGAACCAAGCCATAGAGTTTTACTTTGAAAAGATTGTCTTAAAAAATTCCATACGTCACCTAAGAACCATCATAATCACAAGGCTGAAGCAAGTCATAAAGAGAACAAATTAAAATGATCCTACTTTGAATTTAGGAGAATTTTGCTATCAGAGACGATCTGAAACAAATCGGCAGATTCGTAGAAGATAAAGAAGGCTCGCAACATATTGTTGAATCAGTATAGAATGTCACTGAATATGAGAGAACAACATGTTAATACATGACCTCAAATCGAAACAGTTTTGATGATGATGATGGGAAACCAGAATATGAGAAAAAATTCAAATATACCTATTGTTTCAAATAAACTTTCAGCCGTTAATATTTAATTACAATACAAAGAAAACGGTGCTGCGAATGTCATTTGTGAAATAATAATAATAATAATAATAATAATAATAATAATAATAATAATAATAACAACAATAATAATAATAATAATATGCAACTAATTAAATGCCGCAATGCGATTTTGGAGAAAATAGACGTTAAGAATTTAATTTCGCTTGAATTTTCGTACTAAAGACATACTCAAGTAATAAAAAGAAACGAGTGTTGATATTTTAAGAGAAGGCGTATGATTAAATAATGATAACCTTCCTCAGTATTTTACTCCCCATTTCATCACGTTCTTATTATTTAACCATACAAGACTGAGTAAAGATAATAGAGAAGAAATGATTGTTAATTACACTTTAATTATTGGATTTGAAAATAATTTCCATCTATCAGTCTACACAGACACACACACACACACACACACACACATATATATATATATATATATATATATATATAAGAATAAAAATTCCGCTTAAAATAAGTTAAAAGTTTAGAAATAAAATAATTGCAATGACACTCATCACGCGGAACTCATATATATATATATATATATATATATATATATATATATATATATATATATGTGAAGAAAAATAAAAATTTAAGATGTGCTATATTATGAGATAAAGTGCTCAATATCAGATATAGAGCGTATGTAAATATAAATATAAAAGTGAACATTGGAGTCAACACTCAGAGGCGACAGGCTGTTTCATGCTAGACGCGATTGTCAAACAGAAATTTTTGGATTTTTCCTCGATTATTTATATATATGGACCAGTGGTGCATTGGGAGCAATTCATTGTGACGGTTATTTTGGCGGGAGTCACTTGTTTTTTTTAAATTTATTTCGGTTAATTTATTTTACATGTTGGTTTATTTTCATTTATTTATTTATTTATTTATTTATTCTTTACGTTTTTCTAGCTTTTATTAACGTGGTAAAAGAAATTGTGGGGGATTTGCTTACGTCGCTTATTATACTTATTAATTTATTTGTTTTTGTTAGTTCAAACGGTTATTTTAGCGGCAGCGATTTGTAATTCATTTATTTATTTATTTTGGATAAATTTTAACGTGATTTTTACACTTTTTGACATTACAATCGGAAACTTTGACGGTGCAGAACCCTTCCATATTATAGGCATATATTTACTACACGACCTAAGCAAAATAATAGATAAAAACAATACAGGACTCTACAGGGACGACGGTCTCATAATCTTAAGAAACTTAAGAATGAATGTCCTTTAAACGGTAATTGGTTGCAAAATAACATAATATACCAAGCCACGGTATAATCACCAGATACTGAAGAAAAAGTATAGATAGGAGTAACAAAAGGATCTTGAAAACAAAGAAATTATGCACACATACCAACTTTCACAAATAGTAAATACGCGTGACTTGCTTTGTACCCTTTAAGTATTTTACTGATTAAGCTAATTTGAATAGTTACATGCACATATTTCTCTCTGTCTCTCGAAATAGACATATTAGCTACGTGTCCTATCCTAACGTAAGTACACGAATTTCTAAAGGAAGGGATTATTTTTTTATTTAAAAAAATATTTCTTTAATTCTCCCTTTAATTTGGGGACACTTTCTTTTAACGAATCCCATATTTTTAATTCTATTTCAATAATTACTTATTCCTCTAAAAACTTTTCCTATGTGAAAATTATTTTCCAGGTCCAAAATCTTATAAGTTTATTTAAATTTTATTAAATTCAAACGACAAGGTGTGTTCCGTTAAATCGTTTATTTCTTTTTCTATTTTCGAATAAGTTTCCGAATAGCCTGTTAAAATCTGCCCTAAGTCCAATTTCTTTTTCGAGATCTTTTGCCCCACTCGGCCATTGCCAGTAAGTAAATGTTGCCAATACTGTCAATAAAAGAATCTGTTATGTACAACCGGAGAATTGCTGAAATTTAATTTTCAGATTTAAATATACAACCATCGAATAAATAACAATATGTATAATAGATTTTCGCACTGGTTAATACACAAGAGAATACAATACACAAACACGCACGCACAGACACACGCACACACACATATATATATATATATATATATATATATATATATATATATATATGGAAAATGTTATCGCTCTTTCGAGTAAGTGAATCCCGTGAATCAAATTATAAATGAAGCTGAAGAATTTAACAAAAATTAAAAGATAAACGTAATAGTATTTGGCCCTATATTTATGTATCAAGTAGGTAGACAATGCAGGGAGAATTTTCCTAACAATTCAAGCCGAATACATTTAAGACAGTGTCGAAAATGAAGTGTCAGAAATATTTCACTTCGTTTTCTGAAGATTCTACTCGCCTTCTGATCGCCAGACAGCAGTCTTATTATTCAAAATGTCCTATATTAGAGAACACCAAAAACTAGTTTCGGTTGCAACATTCTAATCATCTTCGACCTTTTTATCTGTGTCGTCCAATTCGCAAGATACCGTCGTATGTTGGTCTTGCGCACCAAACGATTGCCCCGTCGGGCAAATCGAAAGACAACTCAGAGTAAAACCCATTCACCTCTTTATACCGCTGGCATTATTGTATACTGACTTTTCTGACCGTTGAGTTGTAGGTAAGCGATTGATTGGCAGCTGAGGTTAGATGCCATCGACTCATTCGACCACACAGTATTACATTGTATAGAATATATAATACTGTCATCGATGGTAAGCAGCACGCTAACATCGTATCAATATGGTTGATGGTGTATGAAATTGTATTTGCTGCAACATCCCACCTGAGAAGATATCATTGAAAAAGAAGCATCATGGTGAAAGAAATAATTTAGGATGAGACCGTGTAAATTTCCTATATGTGCATGCTCACATAGACAAATTTACACAGTCTTGCCGTTTCAATTGCGATCGTTAATAAATTTGTTGTTTTTAATAAAACATTTGATGATTTAGGCCTGTGGATTTTCAGTTTTTCGTCGACGACTTTATCTTGTATCCAAGAATTTAATTTCTTCTTTACTGATCGCTTCATTTATTAAGATGGCGTCGTTGACTAAATAGACCTTTTCATGCATGGAAGAACCGATTGTATTGACTGCATACTAATGTTGATTGAGAACGAGGTCAGTTTTTCGAGCCTTTCTCTTTTGTGGTTTGGCACCTTCCATTTTTCTTCTGGTAGCTTCGAAGAATTTTGGTTGATAGGGTGATGGAAGAAGGTCAGTCTGTACCGTCTTGTTCATGTGCTTCAAACGTTTCGGGCTCAAGTCCAGTGGCTTTCAGTGTTGATTTGTGTTGACCCTGGTATCTTCGAAGCGGCCGAAGCCTGGTCATTTCCCAGAAGAGAGCTCTTTGAATAAAACTTGACGTTGAAACCTTAACACTTCTAGAAATCTTCCATGTACAAAGCATTGAAGAAGTTTTTTAATGATCAGTGATTCGATATTTTTCTGTTGATTATTTCCAAATCGTTGGTTTTGGTCACAAATTAATTCCATTTGATGTACAATATTTAATTATCTCAATATAGCGCCGCTCCCTCACATATTCCGTGGTGGAACTCATACTAAGTTCTCTGTAAACATAGGACTGTGCCCCCTGGAACCACGACTACTCACACCAAGCCTCTCACTCTAGAGCATTAGAAGCCGGTTCAAGCAATGAGGTACATGATAGAAATTATTAGGAGGATTATATTTAATTAATCCATCGAATCTGAAAGAAACCTCGATGAATTAATTATATATATATATATATATATATATATATATATATATATATGGAATCTTTTAGCCTCCTCGCCGGCTAGTTTATTTATTAAAACCTTCCTTATGTTATTTTCTTTTACTCTGGTCTTCATAATAATTTATTAAACAAAGAGCTTTGAAAATCATTGGAAAATCTTGGAATCTGATCGCTTGAACTTACCTCCGAATTAACCTACCGCGACTAAAAGTTTCAATCGATGGCAATTAAATTCTCTTGATTTATACGAAAGAACATACATGATACTATCCTTGAGGAAGAAGACAAGTTGGATAAATGAATCAATTGCATTTCCTTTGATGTCTACGATTATAATCCCGAGTATACTACTTTCGAAAATGATGTAAATCGCCTCAAACCTGGGTATGAAATAATCGCTCGTAATATTATAGCCACTAGTGGACAAAGAGAAGAGGATGATTTTGATGTACATGTCAAGGGCAAAAACTATGTACGAATGAATGTAGTTTCAAGGCGGTTGACGCTCTTCAAAATCGGGATGACTGTGTTAGATGCGCGTTCATAACATATTTACAATCATCCGACAGCGCCATTTAGAAAACAGACCCTTTATTTATTCACGACGGTTAATTAAGTCAGAGCTCTATTCAGGCAGAAAAACTCGGAATCATATTCACACGCATCTAAACTCACTGTTGTTAACAATCAAATGGAAAATGGAAAACAATGATCCACAAGCGACATTTGTGCCATAATTAAAACACTAGATACTTTTTTCACGGATATCAACATAGTCGAGAAATATGCTAAGGCAATGAGGTCACGTGATACAAATGCAAATTAATACATATTCGAAATTACAGGGGTAGGGATCCGTATTTTTTATTTTTTATTTCGCACATGCGCATTGTTTGATTTTTATTTTGTCGACTGCAATTTGACGCAATTCTCACCGCCTGAAATTTGAAAACGCCATGCTGCACTGAGTAACATTCTCCCCAGAAGCTTCAATACAAACACTTTAGAGTGTTGGCCGTCAATCTGAGGAAAGCTTAGAGGATTCGATGATTCTAATGGTGATTACGAAGGTATTTTCAAGGATCTCTATTGATGGTGGCGTCATGCTCATATTCATTTTCTCACAATGATTCTGTCTCAAATCGGAGGCCTACATTTAGTGCCTTGAGGAGGTAGTGGTAGGGTCAATAAGGTGGCTGTTGGTAAACCTTATTTCTTCCAAAAGAATTTTGCACCATGCACATCACCTATTACATTTGGCCACCTAGCCCTTAAAGATGCAAACCCCTTGATTATCACGTGTGGGTCGCAGTTGTGCGAGAAACTAACAAAACTGATTTTAAAACTAAAGATGAACTGAAGGCAAGCATTATAGCATTGTTTTCCAAATTAATCAAGCAGAGCGTCTATAACATTTGCAGTTGATTCTGAAGTCGTTTAAAGGCCATGGTTGAAGTCAATGTTAATTTTATTGGATAAATTTACTCTTTAGTATGTCAAGATATTTTTATATAACTTTGGTAAATATATCTGTTAAAATGAGATGTCACTGTTATTTTCATTTTTAGGTAATTTAGACGACAATTTCTCACTGTTATGTCCATCGGCGGGAGAATAGTTGACAAACTTTATCCAATGTTACACACTGGCAACTAGGTTGTTAAAAAAACACATTTTGTACATTTTGATTTTCAAACAGAAGGCCTGAGCCCTAACAGATACGAGTAGCTCTGGATCTTTTATTTCGCTCGATGACATCAAAGGACACCAGATAAAATATGAACAACAGGTAAGATATCAATGGATTCCTCGTCATTTAACGTTTGAAGGAAAAGACAGTGTAGCGGCAACTGTAATATATTACGACTGGATGCATATAAAATTCATTATAAAAATTCTTTTAATTAATAAATACATTAATTTGTGGCACAAGGACGAAGGGGAATTGGGGAAAGATCTGGCCGTCACAGATTATCCCACACCAAGCTAATCTGATTCACGATATATTCATTCTTTGAATTGTTTCACAAGAACTCATCCATCACAATTGAGTCCAACATATAGCACAATACAATTCAGTATAAAATGACTCTTTATCAAGGCAATCCTTAGCCCAGGCCTGTACAGAGCGTGGGAGTCTCCAGGGCCACATGTAGTCTTCCTCCTATCGTATAAGTTAGCGGTAAAAATGACAAAACAGTTTCCGATACCTGTTTACTGGATACAGGAAGCGGTCGTACGTTTATTCCCTGAGATTTGTTGTTCCGCTTGGGCAGCTTGGTGTCGTTTAATGTTGATTGTGATATGAGGCTGTCAACGCTTCTGGGAGAGTGTGAGAGGCTGTTTAAGGAAGTGATTCTGGAGAATGATTTGTGCACCGGTCATGTGCGGCCCTTCTGGTGGATAAAGCATTGGATCTCTCGTTTTGGTTATCACATTTGGACTCCCTGCTGGATAATATTAAGAAGGCCAGCTTCTCCTTTGCTGAGAGGTTTTCCCAAGGTAAAAGCCTTGTATCTTTCAGGAGTATAGTTGGGCTAGATATTGTTCAGTATTTTGGGACGCTTGCATTTAGGATCCTATTTTGGGGATTTTTTTCCCCGTTCCGGCGGGACGTATTCCCTTCGGAGGGGTGGAATCATTATACGCTACTGACCAATCGCCGACTGGTGAAAATAATCCTTCCTTTCTGTTCAGTGCTCGATAGACTACCTCGGTGAAGGATTCTGAATTGTTTTTTTTGTTGGACTCCGATGGAACTCATGCGAAAATTTGAGAATTCTTTCCTGGCAATCAACTGCTGCAGGGGTTAGAACTAATGTTCGTCGTTGAGTCGCTAGGGTTCACTGAACAGGAAGCTGTTTCGGATTATGACAAAGAAAAGATAAGACAGCTTCAGGAATATGTTGTTCTGAGGGACACTAAGTTTTATGTACGGTTGTCTTGGCTTACAGAGAAACTGTCTCTGGTTCCGTCAAACCACGCAGCATACCTGCGCAATTTGGACCGTGTAGCACAAAACGTGGAGTAGAGATGAATTATTCAGAAATATTTGGAAGTATTTTACCAGCCTGAACGAGATGGAATCATCGAGGAGATCAGTGTGCCTCCTTATCGCTTTAAGCACTATGCTTGGATCCCGCAGTGGGCTGTTATGAAGACTGACTCCACTTCTACAACCAAAATGCGACAAGTGTTTAACATCAGCTTAAAGACTGACAATTCTGTCTCATTGGATGCGGCTGCTGATTCAGGAGTGAATACGAGTGTTGATATGCTGAAATTGATGCTCTCTTTCCGAACGGCCGACTATACACTGTTGGCTGAAATCAGGAATGCGTTTTTACTGTTTCGCCTTGAACTGGCGGCTGACAAGAACAGATTCGAGTTCTTCTTTAAGGAAGCGGACCGGTTGAGCTGTTCCTGATATATCACCATTTTCTTTGGATTCACCTCCAGTGCCATCATACTGAGTTGTATATTGAATTACCATACTTCCCAATTTTCCCTTGAGACATATCACTCAATGATGGAGAATGATTTTTATGTGGACAACTTACTAATGACTGATGGAGATCTTGCAAAGCTGCTTGAACTATATTCCTTTTCCAGGGAGAAACTACAGTGGGTAGGTTTCAACCGCTCTAATTGTCCCGATCTCAAGGATAAGATGAATCTTGATGGTAACTTAAGTGTTGACAGTAGTGAGTGGGATAAAATGTTGCGTTACCGGTACTGTCTCCACTTGGAGGAAATTTGTGTGACTCCAATTTCAATGGTGCAACGAAGAGACGGATCATTTCTGAGCCGAACAAATTGTTTGACTACTTGAATCTCTGTCTCCTTTTAAACTTGCGCAGTCGGGTTCTCGTTGGTGTTTTCTGGAAGAAAGGTTTGGGATGGGACGAGTAGATTCCGGAGAAGATCGAGTTTCAATGGCAGAGTCTCGGGCAGGATCTCTCCAGCCTGAGTTCTATTCACTTCAATCGGCAGGCACATGGAGAGCGCCAGACCGGAGATTTATCGGATTCTGTGATGACTCGACGAAGGCCTATGTGTTTTACCGCTTATGTAGATGATGGCGGTGTATCTTTTTCTAAAGTGTCTGCTTGTAATCTTGAACAGCTACAATGATTTCTACCATCCAAGTTGTACGTGGCAAAGGACGACCTGTTTGTGTTCTCCATCTCATTTCTGCAACAACTGGGAATGATGCTTATTCGAACACCTCTTAGGGAGACGCGACAAATATTTGGCTCTGTTATGTCTGCAACGCCCCTCTTGGAGTTATGAACATGATTGGTTGTGACCACTGTTATGAATGGTTTCATTTCAGGTGCGGGGGAATAAACAGGCCTCCACCGGAGAGGCAGAAGTGCTATTGTCTTGAGTACGCCCCGCTAAAAAGGCGTTGTAGTAGACCGATTTTGTTTTCAGCATAAATTTGGCTGTTCTGGGTATGATCCGAAACTGCACACAGTAGATTAAAGCTAAGGGACAGAATTAGGGTAGTACTGATACCTCTAGGTGGCCTGTAACTACGGCCTAGCAGCTGTTTGTCCACAATCATTATAACGGTCATGCTTAGAATTATGGTGAATTAATGTGTCATTCGTGGTATTGATAGTCGCATGTGATTTAACTTCTTTTCCCTTAATTCCTCTTTATTTGTCTATTTTTTTCCTCGCGAGTGTGGGGAAAAAGAAATGAATTTACCTGTGCTTATGGGGCTGCCATCGGACGTAGAGACTGATTGGTTGAAGGAAACTGGTATATCAACGAAATCTGCTGCAAGGCATTGATTTTGTCGTCTTTTGTTAACGGAAGAGTCTATTGAACATACACATACTCTCAAACACACACACAAACACATACACACACACACACACACATATATATATATATATATATATATATATATATATATATGTATATATATATATATATATATACACAGACATATTTTACCGTGAAGATTACGCTGTACAATGAATGCCGCGGGCCAATCGGGATAAAGGATTACAGAATAATAGACAGTTTTTCTGAATAAGAGGGTAAGTTAACGGTTAACACTGCACTTGAACAGGTTAAGAACTTAGTAAGCGGGAAACATCTTCTTGTGTCTCGGTTCAACTATATATATATATATATATATATATATATATATATATATATATATATATATATATATATATATATATATATTAGTTAACAGTGAAACCATGCTAGATCATGTCATTCTACTGAGGTAAAATATGCCTCCAGGAAATCATCGACATTTTGTTGTTTTTTGCCGTCATGCAATCTGCCCCCGATCGAAAAATATAATACAGATGCGATTTCCGATGTTATTGTATTTATCTTCAGTAGTTTTTCTAGGTCTATAACGGTTGAAATTAATTTTATATTTAAAAACAATAATAGATTTCATATATATATATATATATATATATATATATATATATATATATATATATATATATATATATACAGGATGATTGTATTAAATTTGACAGAATCTAATTTTTTTTTCCGATTTTGTAGGAACTGATATAACCAGAGAGCTCAATTTAGGTACCTAGTTACTACAGTTTTACAATAATGGCAGATGCTCAGTGCACTTTGAACACCATCAAAAACATAATAGGTGCAATGGAGAGCTTCAACAGACAATAGAGAGCTTGCCCTATTTGTATGAACATAGTAGATGTCCTGATTGCCTCCGTATACCAGGATACATCCTACAACTGCAGGAGAAATTGATGGAGTAATTAGAGATAGGTGAATGCGTCTTGGTAGGGGAAATGTTTGTTGCAATTTCCAACCTAAACCTGGCCTTGAAAAAGGACCATTACTACCATTCAGACAAGATGTGCAAAGGTCAAAGTTATCACGAGAAAAACGTCTGAGAAAGGCAAATAAACTTCTGAACAAATGAATTATACATTTGAACACAGAATATCTTTTTCTCTGATGAAAATATTTTCGCAAATACCAGTTTCACAAAGGTTTTCCTACAATCCACATGTCGTTTCACGTATCATGAAGACCATGTTTCCCCAAACTCTTTTGATTTTGTGTGTGTCTACAGTGGGGGTGTTGTCAAGCCACCTCAAATCTTAGAACAGGTTTTCAGACTTAATTCTGATGGTTCTGTGGAGTTGCTGAACTCCGTGGAATAGCTTTGGTTGGAAAGGCTGGTTGTTGGAAGATCATGTGTGACAACAAGTTTCAGCAACGTGCAATAACTCCGGGAATAGGCAAAAGTGGTTGCCAGATAATATTCAAGACCAAAATCCATGGATTATTATGTGTAAGGCTTGGTTGGGAAAGAGATCAATCGTCATGTCTGATACACCAATGTCCGTGAAGGACGCATGTGCCAGAATCTGGAGACAGATCTAGGCCCTGGCAAATTATGAGGATGTATTTTTGACTAAATTTTCCTTTCATTAATTATAATCTGTATACGCCATTTTATCTTTATAATAAATGGATTTGGGGGTTAGACATTCATTTTTTTTCCATTTAAAAATTCACATTTACGCCGAACACCCGATATGTGTGTGTGTGTGCGTGCGCGCATGCGCGTATGTGTTTATGTTATTATGGTTGTATGATAATTCGTTCGAACAATAAATACATACATGGGAAAGCATATACTTTAAAATGTATCTCCGATGAACTGGCATCATGTGAAAATAATTTTACGTAAAAATCAATATTAGAGAGTCAATACATTGATTCACAATGTTGAATTCTTCATTTTAATTTAAGTTTATTTTCATAAAAATTAAATTGTAACTCACTGCACATTAAGTTTCATTTTTAAGCAAATATTTAAAATGATATATAAATTGAAATAAGCCACTATAACAGAACGAATTCAATATAGCATAAATTCGTACAAAATTTCCCTGACAGTATGTGTAATCGGTAAATCTTAAAATAGATAAATGAATAAAACACCATAGTGAATTGAATTTATCATCTTCAGTGATAGAGTTAAAATAAAAATTCTGTTCAGCCAATTACATGTTAAAAATCCAGGTTACTGCGTTCAAAAACTAAGGGAAATAAATATGACTGACAAACACATAGCGAGTCTACATAATAAATCCCTTTACAACTGTTAACAAACGATTAAGTCTTTTAGAAGGCATTGAACACAATCAAATATAAATCTCTCCCTACCAGCATTTAAGCAGTAAATATGTACCGTCTGTTCAGCTATCATTGCTATTTACATATAACACATTTTTATGAACGAAATTTTGAATTAACACAGGGGTCGTTTATAACCGATATGCTGCATATATATATATATTTAGTTTTAAATTTCTTCAAGTTTTTCCTTCCCTCGATATTTTACGTACAAAATGCACTTGCAATATACTGACGACGTTGTTTTAATATATTTTCGCGAAAATAAATTACCTTATCACGTAGATAAACGCAACCAAGTCGAACATAGGTTAGAATTTATTTATGAAATAGAAATAAACACTATTTTATCTTTGCAAAAATCATATTACACTGCAGTAAAAATACCATAAAACTAAGTGTCAATTTCAAATCAGCTAATAAAAAGGATCTCATAAATTTATATCATTATTATAACAACAAAATAAAATAAGGTAAAATACTCTGACTCTGCTTAAGAGCACTCACAACCTGTGAACTTCAATATTTACATGAAGAGGAGAAATACACAGAACAAACTTGAACCTCCACTAATACCCTAATTATTTTATATTCAATGCGAAACATAATTCTCATTAAATATTTCAAATTAGAAAAGGTATTCTTACTGACAAAACCCAACAAGTAGAAATATATTTTTCTACCCTCCAACTCTATAACAGCTCCGTTGCAAAAAAAAAAAAAAATGATCTCGGATAAACGTAACATTTGTTGCAATTACAAAATAATAAACGACTTTAATAATAATAAGGTAAAAAAATAATGAGGAATTTACTCTATCACAGATATTAATTTTTCACAAGGAAAACAGAGAAGAAACGGCAATGAAATTAAATAAATGATTACATGATGACAAATGTGATATTTGTAAAACAAATACATACTAAATATATTAGTGACACACCGTAATGAGACTGAACAGAATAAAGAGGCTAATTTACTTAAAAGTGAAAAGAAAAAACATTACTGAGGTCAAAATGTTTATAACGAGGTTTGATCATAAACAATATATCTACATGGAGCTTTTTACAAAATTTTACATTTTTGGCAGATCTCGTATTATCACAATGTGAGCTATTTAGTAACAAAAGTGAGGGAAATACGAATAAAAAGAGTAAGTAAACAGTATCGGTTTGCCTAACGAAAACATTTTTTTTTTTTTTTAATCTCAACACCATCTCCCCTTCGGTCTAATATTTAGTCGCATGAACATTAAAGACATTTTAATCGAATCTTTCATAGTTTTATCTCAAAGAAGAATATATATATATATATATATATATATATATATATATATATATATATATATATATATATATATATATACATTTGCTCCTAATCAAAGTCGAGCACTCTAAATCTTTATTTTTAGCAAGAAAATATGGAGAAAATAAATTTCGGAATTTCTCTGAAGAACATTCCTAATACCAACAAAAAGGGATAGTTCGTGATATTAATGCAAAACAACAGAGGAAATCATACGAAGGATGAGATGGAGTACTTATTTCTTCCTTAAACAGAAGGAATCACAAAACAAAAACTGCAAGGGAGTTACGGTTTTAACAGTAAAAAAAAAAGTACCGTTTATTCATAGTTTGTCCGGATTCGAAAATTGACCTATTGGGAATAATAAACAACATAAATTTCCACGATAAGAAATGCTACTTCGAGAAACGCCTAGAGAGAATAGTAAAAGACATTAACGCAACAGACAAAATTTTAGTAAAATCAGACAAATCTGGAAACTTTTATAAAACAACCACAAAGGAATACAACGACCTAATAAATAAGTACTTACATAAGAACTACAAAAAAGCGAATAATAATGACCTCTACATTGTTCGGGATATCAATACTAGCAGTAAAGAAATCACTGATAAACTGAAGATCAGTGATAGAGTAGGTCAACCATATCAAACAGAATAGTACATAACCTTAAAGGACCACAAACTAGAGTTTTAGGCTAATCCCACTACAATGATAATAAATCCTACATGACCGGATATCGGAAAAATTAGGAAAATGATCCACGGAAGGGTAAATTAAAGAAAAAAAAACTGAAACTTTGGATTAATACCATGGAAGTGATAAACTGGTTTACTTACATAGAATAAGAAAAAAAGATTGTACCCTAACGCAGTTTGATATTGATAATTATTATCAATCAATATCTAAAGAACTATTGATGAATGCGTTGGACTTTACCAACCACTACACGGATATTACAGAAGAAGAAAAGAACTTTAATATAAATGCGAAAATATCGGTACAGATACATAATGTTGAGCAATGGATAAAGAATTCATATGACCACGTTGACATTACAACGGGATCACTAGACTGAACTGATCTTCTGATGTCATAGGTCTTTTTTATATTATACAACCTTACAGCACACCGTGATATTAATATAACTGACATTGGTTTGTACAGAGACAATGGTCTCATGGTTAATAGAAACTCTACTAACGTCAAAATAGATAAAATTAGAAAGGTACTATATAAAGAATTTAAAAGCATGGGCTTAAAAATTACGGTTAGCACTAAATTAAAAAAGTGAACTTCCTTAATACAAAATTAAATTTAAATAAAAATACATAGACACCTTATAAAACACGCAATACCAATCCTTGATGTATACACCCTAAATCAAATCACCCCCATCTATAATTAAGCATATACTGTTATCTATCAGAAAAAGAATAAGTACAAATTCATCAAATGAAAAGATTTTTGATGAGCATATCAATTCCTATAATAAAGGTCTAAAAGAGAGTGGCTACAAAAACACAAAACTAACTCATAATAAAAATGAAAATGGAAAGTATAGAAAAAAACAGAAGTAGAAAAATAATTTAATATACGCCCCCATGCAACCAAATGGTCAAGAACACATTAGGACAAAAATTCGACGCATTAATAGTCAAGCATTTTCATAATGAAAGTAAAGTAATTACTATTCTCAATAAAAAACACACTAAAATTGAGTTACAGCTGTACGGAAAAATTAGACAAATTATTAAGAAACATAATGCTATTTTAAATAAATACTTATACCAAAGCCGAATAAATTTAGACAAAGGATATATAAAAATAAAAACTGATGAGGATAAACAGAAAATATGTAACTGTAGAAACCCTCATAATTGCTCAGTATAAAATTAGTATACCAATGCAAACACCTACAATAAAATGAAATTATAATGAAAAGCTAGAAAATATAGGCCATTGAATGACCCATGTCCTTTCTACATACATGAGAAACTATATATTACTAAGTTTCTAAAAATTAAAGTTTACGTAGAGAAATGAACTAGCTATTTTTGCCGTAATTGTCATAAATTTTTAACTAAATAATATTTAAATATAAAATTATAAAAATTGTGTCCTGGTAATATAAATAATTATACTTGATATGGCAAAATAATTTTACTTACTTTAAGTAATTCTAATACATTTACTTATTTTAAAGAGAAATATACTCTATTAAAATTAACAGTGAAAACATTTTAAAGTTGTATTTATAAAGGTAGTTAAATAAAACAAATTCTAACCTAAAAACGTCCCTCAAAGTATACAAGTACTTAAAAGAATACAATAAAACACTTGCAGTAAAATGAAATTAATATGTAAAGCTAGAAGATGTAAGCCATTGAATGACCCATGTCGTTTGTACTTCCATGAGAAATTATATATTACTAGGTTTATAAAAAATAAATCTTTACTAAATCAGTGAAATTAATTAGCTATTTTTGCTCTAATTGTCATAAGTTTTACTTAAATAATATTTAAATATTTTTTTAAATTGTGACCCAGTAATATAAATACCTATACTTGATGTGAAAATTAATCTACATACTGTAAGTGATTCTAATACATTTACTTGATTTAAAAAGAAATATAGTATATTAAAAATTAAAAGTGAAAATATTTTTTAAAATCGTAGTTAAATAAAACGTATTCTAAACTAAACACCCACAAAAAGTCTTTAAGTATAAAAATTCAAAAAAATTACGTAAGAAATTTTGCCGTTAACAATATTTTTTTTTTAAATCCAGGTGAAATGCATTTAACGGATGTCAGAATTCATTGAAAAAATCCCTACCCCTACAAAAACGTAACTAATAACTGATACAACAAAATACGGCGATAATGAACACGAAAACAGCCTTTGTCTGAATGAATGCATTTCCCTGTATCCTTGGAAACGTGAATTATGATTTTTTCCTGTGCCTTTAAAACACATGCATTTTTAAAATTAAGTTGCTCCAAAATTCGCTTGAGGATTTTGTAAAAATAAACATATCTATAAGAACACCGGATTATATAACTTAATGTATGTCGTTATATATATATATATATATATATATATATATATATATATATATATATATATAATGAAAATATAACTTTAATTTATACATTATTTTTGGTAAAATTACACAATGACAGGGATAGTTCATATGTAGTTAGTAAAAGTGGGACTATTGTCGACAGTCTGTTGCTTAACGCATAAATACAGGCCTGAATTTGCATTCAATCAAGAAACGGATTGTCACCGCATGGTGTATGCCTTGGTTCACACTTCATATATATATATATATATATATATATATATATATATATATATATATATATATGCATATAGTGCATTGGGTAGATCATTATTTAAACATATATTATTAAATATAATACACAATGAATGTATATTATGTCTGCTCATTAGCCATTCTAATGTTCGAATATTTTCTTTAATTACTAGTGAAGTTAAAAACATCATTTGGGTATATTTTTTTGTATTAAATTGGTCCTAAGCTTTCGGCTCACATGAGGCCTTTTTCAGAATGGTTATATAAAAATGAAACAAAGATATTCTCCGTCAATTATGATATTTTGTTATTTTGAGGTAGATGACAACGGTCGTGGAATAGCAGACGCAGATAGTAAGTTCATGATGCGGTTCTATGACGCCATACCACGCGATATAATAATTGCAAACATGATGAAACAACACTCAAATACATAATATGAAAAAATGTTAAACCTATTAATAATAATAATAAACAATTTGTGCCTATTTTAAAATATTGACCTCATAATCTCCAATAACCCTACGAACACACAACTAAATCCTCTACAACAAGACAATGTAGAGTATCAATTTAAGTAAACTTTTAGGGATCTCTGATGCTAATTATAAACCCGCTAAATCTATTGATTTTGCTACAACCACGCTCTCCTGTAGTATCACCTGTCACATTTCTGATCTTTGTTTTATTAAACAGCATTTCGATTAAATCATAGCAATGTACATAATATTAGACAGATATTAGTTGATAACACAATAATAATCACGCTTAGATCCAGTAAAATAAACTTTCAGGTTTTGGAGGCCATCTACATTAAAACGAAGCAACTCACACTCAACAAAATTACATTTAAACTTAGTCACAACACATTACAATGCATCTAAACATTGATTCTCTTGTAATACTTCAGTTTATCACGTGTTATGGGATCATAGCACCACATCTTGAAATTACGATGCCTATTATGTTACATTTAATAATGTATATATATATATATATATATATATATATATATATATATATATGAAGAAATATAGTCTTATGATGTACTATATTTATGGGATAAAGTGCTCAATATCAGAGATAGAGCGAATGGAAATAGAAAAGTGAACATAGAACTCAACACTTAGAGGCAACAGTGTGTTTCATGCTAGATGGAATCGTCAGACCACGATATATATATATATATATATATATATATATATATATATATATATATTGCGGGTGCGGTTGTGTATATGAGTGTAACGGAGGGAAAAATAATGCACTTCTTATTTCGAGCCATCAATGGGTAATGAGAAATTATTTCCAGAAAATAATATGAATGTAACACAGACATCCGGTCTTTTTAAACAAATATATACATTTTATATCACCGGTATGAGTGTAAAAATATGAAATTGTTGCATCCATCCGAAATAAAAATGCAGTTACAATAAAATTTGAATAGCGAAACATTGGCGTTCAATGTCATTTATTTTGCATTCATTATTACAATATCTCATCATTAAGTGCTAGTGTGTGTGCGTGTATCACTGAGTAAATATATTCAGAATTGAAAAGTAGTGAAAAGGAGTGAAAATGAAATATTTCAACCAACTGCCGTTAATCTTGAAGGGTCAGGCGAGTTTTAGAAAACCGAAATCAAAAGAAATATATCATATTGTATATATATATTATAAAAAGCTTAAACACTAGTATTCTATAGTCATAATATATTACATTGAAATCGTTGGTTGGTTGGGTTTTATGGCATATCAACCCCTGTGGGTCATTTAATGCCAAATCAAGATATATATATATATATATATATATATATATATATATATATATATATATATATATATATATATATATATACACATATCCCTATACATATATTAATTATACAATACTATTAAACATATAGCTGGCAACATTATTTTTTTCAAAAACGCATAGCTGGCAACATTATTTTTCAAAAAACGTATAGCTTGCAACAGTGTTGGTTCAAAAACGCATAGCTGGCAACATTATTTTTCCGAAAACATTATCTGAAACATTGTTTTGGGACGTAGTTTATCGTCATACCGAGGACGAGGATGTAGTTTATCGTCTTACCCAGGACGCATTATTATTGTTTCATAAACGTATATCTGGCAACATTATTTTTCCCAAAAAACGCATACCTGGCAACATTATTTTTTCCCAAAAACGTATAGCTGGCAACATTATATTTTCCCAAAAACGTATACCTGGCAACATTATCGTTTCAAAAACATATAGCTGGCAACATTATTCTTCCAAAAAACGTATAGCTGGCAACATTATTTTTCCGAAAACGTTATCTGAGGCCTTGTTGTTGGACGTAATTTATCGTCATACCCAGTACGCGGATGTAGATTATAGTCTTACCCAGGACGCTACATTGGAATCGTAAATACGATCCAATTAATCAGATGTACAAAATCAAAAAGAAATTTAATATATATATATATATATATATATATATATATATTAGGTTGGTGCAAAAATAATGACGTAATGATGTCGTTTTTTGACGTTAAAAAATACGTCGAAAACAACATTATTACGTCATTATTTTTGCACCAACCTAACATATATATATATATATATATATATATATATATATATTTATATATATATGTGTATATTAACCACTAATATTATCTATCTATCTATCTGTATATATATATATATATATATATATATATATATATATATATACACACACACACACACAGTGTGATGTGTAAATGACGCATTTCACTCAAACAGAAATTTGGAAAAGGCTTGCTCTAATGTTTGGCATTCGCACCAGAAACTCCACTTCGAACATTTCAGAGTGTTTTGGTGTCAATCTGAATGTACAACAGCTCGCAAAAATGATTCTGAACATTCTGCTAAGAAAATAACTCCTGACTTTCTTGGTAAGGCCCTTATACTCAGCACAGGGACCTACATTAAGTGGCTTCTAGGAAGTAGTAGTGCCCTGGTCAAGACGATGGTTGCTGGATGAACATATGCCCGGAAATAGCCCTCTGCACAATGCAGGAGCACACAGCCATGCCTGTCAAACAATTTCAGAGAACACTTCATTTCTTACATCTGGCCACATAACGCCCCAGACTGCAATCCCCTTGATTATTATTCGGGTGGCGCAATTGAGCGACAGAGAAACAAAACTCCTAACCCCAAATATGTACTGAAGGCAAGGATTTAGCAATCACTAACGTAAAGGATCCAGGGTAGATGCAATAGATTCCAAAGACGTATGGAAGATGTGGGTGAAGCTAATTGCGATTTTATTGAATAGATTTACTCTTTAGTATTTCCAGATATTTTTGTGTTATTTTGGTAAATATATCTGTTAAAATGAGATGTCAATGTTACTTTAATTTTGGCATAATTTAAGCGGCAATTTATTCATCGCATATTGTAAATGCGCAATGTCTAAAGACGTAATGATTTATTTTTTTTATTAAGCCGGTAGATTTTGTTAATCAAAGGTTGTTTTAAGTGGATACCAATATTCGAGTATTTAAACGATTTTCTTTACTTCCACTTTATTTAATGGATACTGTTATTTGAATGAACACTACAGTAGAGCGCGTATTTTTCTGTATTAAGATTTCCACATATTGAGGCGTGTAGTGGAAAAAGTTAAATAAACTTCTTAATAAATAAACGGAGCGCCCACTCAAATATGTGTAACCATTAAGTGTAATATATATATATATATATTTTCTTCTACCAGCCAGGATATTCTAAAAAAAATAATGACTCCTCCTGCAGGATTCGAAACTGCGTCCAGCCTTGACAGAAGAATCCGTCGTTTTATCAGAGTTTTCTTGACCGTCTCGGCTACGATGTGCAGCTATGATTAAGTGAAGTTAAATAGTTCCCTACAAATACAAATCTTTTTACAGACTATCGAAACATTTATATCCGCTTAGTTTCGTAGACTAACATTTTAAATTTAATCCGACACTTTATGTTATTTAAAATTTATGTTACTTACTTTTTTTATTTAATAAACATATTTGAGCCGAAGTCCAATAATTTCTTACACAGAGTATTTATCTACTTATTTTCGTCTACCAGCTTGAATATTCAATGAAAAATTATTAAAGGATTATTAAAGAAAATATGTGCTCCTGGCATGCGGGACGCGGGTTCAAATTCTATTAGGTTGGTGCAGAAATAATGTCGGTTTTCTCACATATTAAAATATGTGAGAAAACGACATTATTTTTGCACCAACCTAATATCAGATTAATAAGTATATTCGGGATGGTAGACGGCAGTGTTGAGGACGGTGCTGGAAAGTATATAAACGAGTATCTACACAATCCGCTATAGAATTAACGTTGAAGTGTGTTATATATATATATATATATATATATATATATATATATATATATATATATATATATATTGCCTACACACACTGACACAGACGCACATACACACACACACACACACACACACACACACATATATATATATATATATATATATATATATATATATATTGCTTTCGAAGTTACAAGTCAACAAGTCAGAGTGCTAGCCTTGTTCAAATTGTTGATCAGGTTAGATAACCCACTCTCTTCCAGAAACTGTAACTAAGGTCTGCTCAGCATAGTTGCAGTATGAACCAAAGTTGTACTCTGTGGATGTTGAACAATCACAAAGGTGCCTTAGCGTGCGTCTGTAATAGGAATTGGCTAGCCACACTTGGAGAGGTTTTTCCTCGAAATTGATTGACCAGCTATTGTATATATAAATATATATGCATACATATATATATATATATATATATATATATATATATATGTATATGTATATATATATATGTGTGTGTGTGTGTGAGTGTGTGTGTGTATATATTGCACATAATTTGTCAATATGTTTTCAAGAAGACAGTTCTTATTGAATAGTTTACACAAGTTTTACCTATTTATTTTCAATAGTATTCTCTCATATTCACGGACAAGCTTCTGAGTATCGTTATTGAAGGAAGAGATAAAATTTCCATGTTGGTGCCTTTTCATTTATTACGTGTACTTTCGACATTAGCACAATGTCATCATCAGGTTGTTCTTTTGTCTCTGACAGACCAATGAGAGGGTTCAATTAAAAATAAGTAAGCGAATGTTATTTAAATTATTCAAAAATACATTAAAAATCCTTCAAGTTTTTCAGCTAGAAAGAAAACAAGATTAAATACTCTTGTCAGCCGCACTGTCTTCCCAACTGACTGATTTTGAAACGACAAAGCACATTCAGTTCTTTAGAAATAGCACTAATATTCATACTCCGGATTCCACCTTCAAAGTGTGTTCATGAACTATCAAGAGTACGGCGAATAAGTTTAAAAGTAAAGAACAGTAGAGATGAAACTATCAGTCAAAAAATCCTGCTCAACCTATCAGATGTTTGGCATCATTGAGATGCGTTTCAGCTATGACCGTCCAAAGACCACTGAAAAAAGACATGAAAATGAAATAAAGCGTGATACCTCTGAGGAAGCTTGTTCCTCCGGGACAGAAGGTTAGAGAGGGTGATGACGATCTTCAATAAGTTTGAAAATGATCTTGGAATATATATATATATATATATATATATATATATATATATATATATATATATATAAGAAATTTATTTCTATCCATCATTAGCTTCTGATACTTAGCTGTGATTAATTAATGATGAACATGTCACTTTCAGTTATGATCGATTTCATCACAATTCTTCTGATAACCTTGAGAAATAATTATGCATTATTACAGGTCAAAGTAGAGAAAAATACTGCAATAAATATATCCAAGAATTTCTGTAACACAACTTTAATCATTTCTAAGTTATAGACTAGTAGTTATTTTCTGTATGAAATATGTATATACAATAAAACGCATTGTATTTGTTTTTCTATAAAAAAAAACTAATTGTATTCCATGGTGTAAAAATTCTTGGTGCAATTACTTCCTCGCATATAAAATCACCGTTGATCTATTAAATAAATATAAAAGAAATAGAACTAAAACAAATACATGACTAATTTAAGTATAAAATATTAATATACAAATGTTTCTGTAAAGTAATGTCTAAATTTACTAAAAACATACGAAAACAAAATGGTCTATTCATACACTGCAAATCTTTGAAAATATACCATTTATTCTCTGCTCCATGTTTTTCTCCTCGAAAACAACATTTTTTATTAACAGGTATTTGGTTTGACGCTTTAGCTTGTCTATTTTTTGGATTTATAAAACGGGTTTGGAACAGGATTATTCAGCCCATTCCATAATTGTAGTAAATTTGTAATACCTCATATTTTCATGGACACTTCCTGTGCATTTTCTCGCAAATGTTCAAGTAATGGATTTGAAAGAATCTGCAGTGATGCCCACATCATTTTTTTTTAATTTTTTAACAAACAATAATACAACAAACACAAGAAAACATTTAACATAGGACCAAATTATAGGCTTTCTTACCTCAATAATCAATTGTGTAAATTTTATAATCGATTAATACTTTTAATTCATTTCGATAGTTCCTTACATGATCTCTAAACTCAATGATAATCATTTTAATCCATTCTTCCTTAGCAATAGCTTCTAGTAATTCCAAATTCTAATTTTTATGTATTTTTTTCTTAAATTATGCCCATACAATCCAATGTGATTTAGGTCAGTTCATTCTTCGGGGGACTCCAGTACCTTAATTTTGCTCTCATGTAAGTATTTTGTAACAATTCGTCCCGTGTGCTTTGTGTCAGTGTCATATTGGAGCGTCCAGTGACGTCAAAAAAAAATTTGAGCATTTGTTTTATATTATTTTCAATAACAGCCAAATACTGCACTTTATCTATGATACCCTGTAATCTCACTATTTCTGCTGGTCTATAACAGCAAAACTTAACAAGAGCAGTATACTCTGACTACTGTGCTTAATTGTAGGGAGGATAATTTTTGGCTTTGTTTGCTTCATACATTTTCCACCATACATAACGGGGCTTCATGTGACCACATCATTCTTGTTTGCTTTTATCTGACCGTAAAACAGAGTTCAAATATTTACTCCCGTATTCTCGATGACTTGGCCTCAGTTAATCTGCATTTAAGGTGTTTAGCTTTAAACAAGGGAATTCCTGATTGATGAAAGCATCTCGTGACTGTTTTCGTCGTTACATGCAAGACTGATATCCTTGCATAAGTGAAAATGTACATTGTCGCTAAGTAAGAATTATTCAAGACATCTTTACCATTTTTTTTCATTCCATTCACTCAGAAAATAACAGTTTTCAGCCAGTCCTTAACTTATTCTCAACATAATTATACTTCTTAATAATGCTAAGAATTGTCGTTTTGGGAGTATTTAAACTCTTCGAAAGTGTTGTATAGCCATCACCTCGATTGTACTCATCAAGGATCTTCATTCGGTGCATCTTGTCTAGTTAAGCCATTTACGCTATGGATGCAGAAATAATAAGTTAATACACTAACATATTGCATTTTCCATTGCTTTTTGAAATGCTATAGAATCGGGTCTTTACTATTTCATTAACAATGTGTGTTTTTCATTACATGCGCAATTAAGAATAAATGACTTTACGATTGAAATAGAGCAAAATTATTTCATTATTTCACTGAGGAGGCAATAATATTCGACTGCAGCAAACTTTTAGAAAAATCTAAAATCTGATCTGGTAAATTCTGTAAGTATTTGCAAACATTTGCATTTCCTTACAAGATATGCATATATTAAGTATGCACGAATATTTGTGTTCACATGTATATTCCTCTCGGAATCGCCAGTTTTCTGTGAGATAAATTTGTTTCAGTAGTTTTAGAGATTTCGTGAGAATTGAATATATCATTAAAGGAATGCAGTATCGGTCAAAACAAATGGCAATCCGAATGTGCCAGAAGATATAAGTACGTCTAGTGGAGTCTGACATTCCATACAAGGTCTACGAGAAATTGATGTGAGGTCTGTCATTATTTTGATTAGAAACATAGACATTCCACTTGGAATCTAGAGGATTTTCATCGATTTCAGGCTGTAATCAGCCCGATTGGATGCTGTACTTGATTGAATGTAATGTCTGGTTGTGTGGAAATCTCACATCACACGAAACACTTTTCTATTTTCATCATATACACACCAGATTTTTTGGATGCTTAAAGATTATTTGTAGTAGTTAATCGCCTCAATTAGTAGTAGTTGTCTTCAATAAATCTTTAACTTCGCATTGCTCTAAACTATCCAGTTTTCATAGCGCTTGCCTGTCCTTTTCAAAAATAAGTTTTTTCATGGGCAAGAGCAAAATAATGGCAGATTGAACTGCTGTCTACTACTTTTCTTCTGTTAAATCGTTAGGCACTCAGCTCCCGTACAGGTTTAGGTGGAGTAGCACATCAATTATTGCGTGTGACCTCTGTTATTTTAATCAGCGTTTGGAAATGATTATTAAACTCTTTGGCCTTGCCGGGAGGTCTCGGTTATCAGGATCAAAATTTCTAAAGCACAATGCACCGTGGAGTAATGGATGGCAGCGTGGATTGAGGAATCGGAGAGCCGAGTTCGAATTCCAGTAGAATCTATTACATTCACTTAATTGCTAATACACTTAGGAAAGTACACTTTCCTAAGTGTATTAGCTATCTTCTTCTTCTCTATTAGCTATGGGAATAAAGTAGGATAGACCGGGTTCTGTAACCTTGGAAGGAAACTGTTCTGCTCCAGTAAGAAATGGCAACCTACTGCTTCGTCACTCATATACTGAAAGATATATGATCGCCTCCTCATTTATCACGCATGGCACATAACTGACTGAGTCTCTACTATGACCCATCTCCATAATATATATATATATATATATATATATATATATATATATATATATGTGTGTGTGTGTGTGTGTGTGTGTATTTGCTCGATTTAGGGCGCTTTTCCTTCCCTGATATAATCAGATAACAAAAGCGTGTCTCTTATTCCGCCATTTCCAATTAAAAATGTGGAAAAATCGAGTCTACAAACGAATGTTCTAGAAAAAACATTATGAATGTGTATTATGTGTTAGAATATCCACTGTTTAACACTATACAAAGTATTGTTCCAACATAATACACACCCACACTAAGCATGCATACATAATTCCACCCATAAATATACAATAACCTTAAATTTTTATTTTTCTCACAAATATGTGTGTGGTGCATATGTGCTTGTCTGTGTACGCGCACGGGCAGCATGTTTTTATGTGTGTGTGTGTGAGAGAGAGAGATAGACAGTGAGGGAGTGAAAGTTAAAGGGAGAGTTTGTAATCTCTTTTGTGTTTGTCATATTGTGTACGCGCGAATATGTGCGTCATCTTTGCATACCCTTTATAAATATTTACAGTCTCATTTAGAAATATCAAATTTCTAAATAATATAATAAAATCATCTAGTTGTAATAATCTTTAACAGCTTACTGACAATATTTTCTGAGGAAACTGATTTTGAGTCATCGTCCTGAAATTATGATAGTTTTTCTTGAAAAAATATGAAGTAAGAGATTAAATGACACCCGCCCATGTAGGTAAAACTTTAGTCGAAAAAAAAGTGAATTTATAAGCCTCCATCCTGGAAGACTTATTAAAATATCTGATTGTTTCATTAATTTATTGTTGTGCTGCACTAAGGTTTTACGTACACACATGTTTCATTGACATGATAGTGTTAGCATAATTATAACAATGTAATTTTACGTGCATCCTCAACCTATGCAGTCCTAGATCTGTAACATTAGAAATTTGGATTAGCACCAAAATTTAGCAGAAATAAATAATGAAAGATTTAATGAATAATTAACTTAAAGAAATAATATTTTTAAAGAATGAATAGAATTAATAAAACAACAATATATGAAAAAGATATGATATTGTGTTCAAAATAATTGGTATATGCCAATAAACACTGATAAGAATATTCTAACGAAGTAATACAATAAAAATGTATTTCTATTAGAGTTTGTTGGAATTGGTGGAAGAACAGAGGCAGAAAATGTATCATAAGTTCCATAGACCAAATGTGGGAGGATAGTGTGGAGAGCCTAAATCACCAATATTCTAAACGGGAACATCACATTAAAATGACGGGATACTTTTTATTCAGAAACATAAGAAAGCAATTAGATTATAATCGATTTGACTTCAGTTATGAAGACAAAAATATCGATAGTTGATATCAACAGCCATTAGAATATTGCATGAGAAATTAAATTATCACTAACTTACGAAGAGTAATTCAGTCTAAACCGTAATTTACTAAAAATAATCAATTACTCATATAATGGAATAAGTCTGTGATTTTTGCTTTTTTAATCGGTATAATTCCAGACAAGGCTGTAAAGTCATAAAGACACAAGAGGTGTGAAAGAATTAGGAACAGAAACATTAATAATGAGCGGGAAGAAGAAAGAGTAGTCAGGAGGGCAGTAGAGTGAGCGATTGATATTGCATTTAAGTTTTTGCAGTTTAAAGTTGGCTGGAAAGCATGGCACCGGAAGGGAATTCCCCTAACACTATCATTGAAAATACTGCCAGTGTATTATTTGTGTAAAAATGCCAACCGTTGCATGAAAGTTTGTTAGAAATATTTAAAAGTTTAATGATTATTTTACTAATTTAAACTTGGAAATAGTATTAACTTATTTTTGTGTCAAGAGGAAATATTTTTTAATATTAATCGCGAAAATTAAAATTAACCAAAAATATTTTGCAATAAAAAGAAGAGAACTGTGTATAAACTAATTGTCGACATTGGTAAGTCAGTTGCATGAATGTACCACAAAATATGTACGTCTTTACAAAAACTGAAAAAAAAATAATGAAATTATCTATAATAGAAAGTTATTAACGTCTGTACGTGATGTTAGTAGTTCTCGCACAGAATAGATTAAAAAAAAAACAGTTCCAATTAGCAGACTTAATTAAAGTTTGATTTGTATAGCGAAGAACACAATTAAGTTTGAAAGAGTAATTACTTGACTTTGATTGGAAACTGAATAATTTATACTATTTTATCAAAAACCGCTTCAAAAATCTTGGAGAAACATCAAGAAATTTGACTCGACATATAAAAAGGCTAATTCATTTTATAGATCGGTTTTCTGCAACGAGACTCCTTTTACGCATTCTGCCTCAAATAAATCATAATTAAATGGGGAAATAATTTAGACAATGACTCATAATTTAAATTCATGAAAAAATAAACTTGTAACCAATTACGTACGTACAAAAGTTTAGAATTATATTCTGAATTTCTTTTCTTCTAAAAAAAAAAGCATACTAATGAATGTATTTTCCGTACTGTCGCAGATAATTAAATTTTCACAAAGATTAATTAACAAAACTTAGTTGATTACATTAATTTTGAATAAATTTTCCCGTTGCTTTTTTGTTTAATTGTAGATCATGCCATACGACGCTTCTGCCGGACATAACATATCAATTTTTGTTAATGACTGCTTCGTGTGACGAGATTATTTTATCATTGTCTCTATTAATGGACACAGCGACCATCTTTTCCAGGTAAAAATCAAGCATTTAGATATTTTACTCTTTTCTGCTTGTTTATATAAATCAGTAGTTATAGCGTAATTGGGTAAAATGAACTAATGGAAAATACGTGCTGTCAGCGCTCACTATTTCCCAAAATGATTAGTTCAAGGAACAAACATTAGAAATGACTTGTAGGCTTAAAATACAGACGAGAAATAATGTGACAAGCTTGTGGATCTGTGACGTGTATATGTACAACAGCGTATCAATATCCTGTTCTTCTGTGCACTTATAGAAGCCTATCTTCAATGTAAAGGCTGACCAATATTTGATATAATTTGCTGGCATCTATACCATCATATTTCATGAGTTCATATCGTCCGTCTTCCGCACTATTAGAATGAAAAGAAGAGAGCAGAGCAGAAAGCAAATGTAGTTGTTTAAACCGAATGAAGTTCTTGATGAAAAGGAATAAGAAAAAAATCTTAAAATACAAAATATACAAATAATCAGAAAATTGTAAGCAGATTTCAAACAAGTAATGATTTAATGAGTTCTTTGTTATGGGTTATCCATTTTTGCAGATCATTTAAATCCAGAAAATATTTTTACATTGTAAGAAGTTTGGGGAAATAATAATCATTCACTGATAGAAGGTAAACTAATTAACCTATAGAGAGTGAAAGGAGGTGTGTTTATACATTTACCAATGATATTTCGAGTTAGTGAATATAAAAAAAAAACCTGCTTGAATTGGAACTCTGCCCTCCGATGTCCAATTCCGACCCTTTTTTTCATCAAACCACCCATTCATCAAAACATATATCACCAGGAATATCCAAGCAGTGGCCCACCGAGGTACTTATCAGTCTTGATGAAACTGTTGTTTAACGTAATATAGTTGTATGCATTCATAGATATACAGGTTATTGTACTTTAACTCTCCATAGATAAGCAAAAGAAGAGAATATTACAGGATAAAACAACCCTAGTTTCTAGCGGATGCTTGAACATCTAACAGTGAAATGGCAGCACAAACGTTTGCATTTCCAAATGATGCGCATTCGTCCTATCATTGCACAGTGTTAAAACAATTCGAATGACACATCCTTCACTAATCCACAGCAGCTGATATCTCATTCAGATTAAGTGAATTAAATGTAAATCGATTCAATCTACTGCTAATTTCCGCGCCTGTGTTATTACGAACTTACCTCTCTAAATTTAAATATTACCCCCAAAATATTTATTTTTAGATTTATTTAATTGTTATTTATTTTTCGCTGTATCTTTTGACGGATTACATTGTCACATTCGTTAGTTCCTTTCAGCTAATTACGATATAATTGATTTTGTTTTATTTATGAAATACCATGGATTCTTGGGAAAGATAGTGGGGTGCCTTCTCGTCGCCAACTGTTTAATTTTTATTTCCGAGTTGTAATTCTTGTATACTGGCGACCATCCAAGCTTAAGCAATCATTCTATTCTGCTTTTTAACACGTAGCTAGAAGGAGAGCAGATTGTGTTATTAAGGGGAGCAAAAGTAGAATTATGTTCTTCAATCAATACAAAATGCATGTTCATTTAACGAAAGCTTCTACATATATATAGTTAAAGAATAAAAGCTTATAAAATGTGATGGGAAGGTATTGTGAACTGTTATCAATAATTTTTCTAGCATCCTTGTTTACCAAAATCGATAATGTTCAGAACCTACTCACATAATACGTTTAACAGATGACCAATTTACTTTTTAATAATTTCACGCCAAGCAAGGGAATAAAACCAGTAGGACGCAAGAGGATACTGGATGTGAGAGATTAAAGTAAAAAAAAAAATTTAAAAAATAAAGCTACTATTAAGGACAGATGACTGTAAACGAATAAGAGGATATAATAAAATACAATTGAGATTGCATTAAAATTTTTGAAGTTATAATTTCACAGGGAAACAAGGATCCGGAAGGGATTCCCTAAACGCGAGAAGAAAATTTCAGCATAGAACTTATGGTTACATTTATCCATATCAACTAGAATATTATGAGAACAACCCGACACTCTAGTACTGCGCTTAAATTCATAAAGTCTAGTTACAATAGAGGAAATTTCATCAAACTAATTATCATAAAGTTATTTACAGAAAATACACATTGAGGCATTCTTTCGGCCGTTGAAAAGGGGCTGGAGACGAGATGCCAGGTCAGGACCAATAACATTTCAGATTTTCTTTAGATTTTATCAAGAATCTCTAAATATATAGCAGGAGCAACAGAGCAGTCGTGACAGAAATATGAAAACGAAAATATGTTAGACTTATGAATATGTATGATGGATTCTTCAGGCAAATACTTCTTTTTAACTACAGACAACAATTGATTCAATATAATCTACTCACTGTATGTCAGTTGAAAATTGTAGTCTGTGAAGGTGCAATGAGTCACTATCCTAGATCTTATCATCAGCCATACTGATGGAAGTTAAAATGGGACCAAGAACAGAGCACTTGAGATCACTTGCATTTATCTAAAAATAGATCTAAAAGAGTGGTCATGTAAGTGAGCTTTCATTTAGCGATTTGATAAGAAAGACTGTCAGTTTAAAGATTCGTCCGAAAATACCATAATCTTTCAGCTTTTGAAAAGGTCTTGTATGCCAAACCCTGACAAATACCTTCGAGATATATATAAAAAAAAAAACATTGCTTATGTGAAATAAGATTCTTGGATATGCGATGTTTTTGGTTAAGCATATTCAGAGTTAATTAAAGCCTCTAGTACGTTGCCAAAAACGGTTAGAAGGCTAATAGGCCGATAGTTATATGGATCAGACTGTTCTATTGTGTTCTTAATCACTAGAACTACAGAAGAATATTTCCGAGAAAATGGAAATCAAGAAGTAGATAGGTATTTATTGTAAAGTTTAGAGATGTCTTCTTTTGGCTCGCCTGCGTTTCCAATGAAAATAAACCACACGCATTAAATCTAGGTTTTTATAGACCATTTTGTCGAAAAATAGGATATATAATGCAAACATCGTTTTACGTGTAGCAAGTTGTATACTGGCATTAAATACACACACGTTAATTAGGATAACAATTATATAATCCAAAAAAATAAAATAAAATATAGACTTTATAAATCTAAGCGCAGTACTAGATTGGCTCTTTGGTCTCATCAATTTCCCAGAAATTCTATGCTAACAGTTTCTTTTCTAGGATTCTGGTTTGTTGAATTCTACTCCAGCTTCATACATTTAACTCATTTTTTGTCTTCAAAAATGTAATGGCAATGTCAACCGTTATCTACAGAATTCTCCATTACTCTACTATTCAGTAGTTACTTGTATTTTATTAGCTTTACTGACTTGCTTATTTCAAATGATTTAAAAGTACATACATACAGCCTAAAGACATAAAATGAAAACGAGGCCTCTCCACAGCCAATGAATATAAAAGAATAAATAATTTAAATATTCGACACAACGACGAATCTTTCCATAGACAGAAACATTTGGTAAAAATTGATGATTAGGCGAAAATTTTTAATTCATATATGTTTGACTATTTGTTATTTATTTCACCATTTTGTCGGATTCATATAAAAAATTTCAACTCACACATTGAAATGTTGAAACTGCGTGCTTAAATATGACTCAGTTTTAGAATACATTAAATTTATGTCAATAGTAAAATATTTGATGAAAATATATAATGTAAAATAATATCTCAGCATGTGTGTAAGATTAGTCATGTTAGATGTTTTGATTATTCTTGAAGATGACATTTTTTTTGACTTAGTAAAACGGTAGATCTTCAAAAGGCAAGTGTCTATTTTCGATAATGGTTTTGTTACAAGAATTATTTAATAGATATATACATTTATTCATTGTATTTCATAGTTAATTTAGAAGATGTATGCGTAAAATCTTTGCAGGTTTGATAATATGTTAACTAAACAATGTCACCTACACCTTTACATATTATATTAGTGATTATCAGGACATTTTGATTGATATATGATTACAAGCGTATTAAGACCGTCAGAAAAAAAAGACACAATAAGTATAGTACATCATATTATGAAATGGATTATGACCGAAAATTATTTAATATATTTTATTTTTTAAAATATAAAAAAAGTATAATGTAAAACTCTATTATTAGTTGTCGATCGTAATGCATTTAAATATATATTGTCATTTTTAACGCTAAGATATATTTCGTGAGAATATATGATCGATTGAGAAAAAATATTCAAAGGTGTGTATTTATAAACAGTAATTTGGACTTTGCTAACCACACGATACTTTGTGGTTGAATGGTTAGCAGCATGTCATACCAAATGACAGTTCTTATTAGGGTTACATGTACGATTGCTGTCAAATAGAATAGTATGCTATATAAGGTGCACCACAATTCATCTACTAATTATTACTATAAGAACAAGTATTATAAATTTCAAAGTATAACAATAATGCAATATAAAATGTAAACTATGCCTACAATCTACAGTTAAATCTGATACTTTCTAATGTCCCTTGTAAGCATGAAACAATGTTCAGTTTAAGATCTACATGCTGCAGCGTTTTAAAAAATTCCATTTTACCTTATGAGATTTATTAGCTTCTTTTATAATCCAAAAAATTTAGAAAGAGATGTACTTTTTTATAACTACTATTGGTGAGAGTTAAGATATATTACTAACAACTAGTCTTAAAAATTCTTAGTACTAACAATATAAAGTTTTTCAACAGTCGGATACTTAGATAAACAAGAAAGTTGCTCAAACATTTTATTCATGATGGATATTAGTTAGGATTCTTGCAGTTTCATTGGTTAATATTATTAACAGTATTAATATTGAAATGTACATTATTATGGGAATATTAAATTTGATTTAAAATTTTATAGTTCTGTTGATTTATAATCTTCTCACTTTTATCGGTGCAACTATAACTTAGGTTTAAATTTTTTTTCTGTTAAATATGTTACTAAGAGGATTTCCTTTAGGGAATGACTTATTAATTAAATAGAGGAACCTCTGGTCTAAATCAGTACTAACGATTAGGTTGAATGTGGTTGGGGTCCTCACCCTATTTCGTTTATTAGATGGCCTTATCATGTTTTCAATACTTGATTTCAGCGTATTTGCAAACATTACTTTTTAAAGCAGTATTATAAAAACGCTATATTTAATAAACTCATCTTTGACAGACGTTTTCTTGAAGATCCTCAATCCAAGCCGCTATTCATTAGTCCACTGTGCACCTCTCTCTCTCTTTCTCTCACTCTCTCTCTCTCTCTCCCTCTTTATATATACACACACACACATATATATATATATATATATATATATATATATATATATATATATATATATATATATATATATGTCCCGGGAAAAATAATTAATCCCAGCACATATTGTCAGAATCAGAGGCAGACAGCTAACATTTCTTAGACACATAATGCGTACGTGGGGTTTTTGGAATATACCCTCACAAAATCCCGAGTACAGAGATGGGAAGGTATCTGGTCATCTATTTGACAGGTTTGTGTCAATGGTTGGCGTCATTGTTGGTGGTTAGCTTGGCAAAAGTAGAAACGCTGCGACGTATTCTAATTTTTCAAATTTTAAATTAAATACGAAAATACACATATCTAAAATTCCGTTTCATACTGAATTCCGTTGCTTCTGAAAATGAAAAATATATTTGAAATTTCTCAACGTCCGCTGGAAAAGAAAAAAAAATAACCTTGTCCATTCAAATGCAGGTGCCCGTTTTTCTAGAGTCAGATACATGGATTTATGTTGCATATCCAATGCTTTATAATATAAAATCTTTTCTCTTAATTCACTCATGTATTATATTCCATCTATTATTTAATGACAGACAGGGACTCAATATCTGAATATTAATAATGAAAGAGATATTAGCAAAACTAACGTAAAAAAGGGATATTTTAGCATTTCAATTCGTAATGTGTTTCATGCAATCCCCAAGTGTAAACATATGTGTAGCAGGTCAAGTTGATTTTTCACGTATTTGAGAAAGTTGGCATTGCACGTGATGCGAAAGATATGGTCTGATTGTATGGAAATTGCCCCTAGAAATTCGATTCATAATTTTTACCTATATATCGTCTGAAACATGTGCAAAAATACCTTAATTTCGCAGGTTTTTTTCTTAAAAATGTTTCTTTTACTATTACAAGAATAAATGCAAATTCATTTAATATTTTTACATTAAATACATTGAATGGGAAAAATATTCAAATTAGAATTATATTTATGAGTCACCGTAATTAAAATATGTATTTTATACTGTATCCGATCAGTGAAAATTGTGTAAAAATTGTAAAAGAAAGTAGAATCAATTAAATTTCTCTTGTAAATTGACATAACTAAATTAGTAATGAATAAATGTTTACTTATGCAATGAGGACATTTTTAATCTCTTCCCTAAACTTCCCTCATCTGTCAAAGTGAAAGCATTGTATTGTAAATTTTTAACGTAACATTTTGTATTTCGAGAGATTGTTTATTTATTTTTTTAGTTCATGTTGTTTATTTTTGGTGTGGGTTATGGAATAGCTTATCCCCTTTGATTTCAAAACAAACTAACTGCATATATTTCACTTATAAACTTGATAAGGCTTTCAATAAACACCGGAATGAAAATCGAATGTTCCACGTTTTTAAAATAAACTTAAAATTTAAAGTATTTTCCTCAAAACCCAGTTACAATTTGGAAAAACTGTTGTCATTATTTACCAAGAGAAACCTGAACTTTCAAACTAAATGCAATAGTAGTAAACTGGAGCTGTCCTAATGTGAAGAGGATCTCTGTATTTATTTTTCATGTTGTACATTGTCAAAAAGCTTTATGCACATAGGCATATGTTGGAGAATGAGGTTAGAAAATTGAGATTTTTTGTACGAGATTTGTTACATATCATTAATTTCTTAGAGAACGCACAAAATTAACGTTTATATTCTAATTTCCTCCATGTTTTCTAAAATATGATTAAACCTGTAAACTTATCTATTATACAAGTTTAGGATTTTTTTTGTTTTATTTTTAGTAATTTGTTAGTTATAGTTAACGAACAGAAAAATTGAGATTATACGCAAATTCTGTCTATATTTCTCTGATTTTAATTATTTACACTATTTACATTGTTCAAACCGTTTTTCTCATCATCGTTGCCATTATTGCCACGACATTTTGACTTATTTAGGTGGGTGGAATTTCGAACTGAACCACTCTACTTTCCTTGTTATTTTTTTTAAATTTCTTTGTTGGGGGTGGGTGGGACCAATAATACAGTGCGCTAGAGAAAAACAATAATAAGACCAATATTGTAATATGAAACCAGGTAAGAAAAATTATGCTGAGAAAAAAAAAAATTATAATTGATTTAAAGGAAGATATAAGTGGAAATCGAAAACTTACCTCGGTGGAAGAAATAAATAAACGGTTTGCTTCGAAATTTCAATCACCTGATGAAAGCAGGAGACAACAATTGCAACGAACATGAGAACAACAATTCGAAAAATGCATACGCAATTTTTTTCATAAACAAATTAAAACACATTTTTTTTTTTAAATCTTGAGACTTTACCAGGTTTTAGCAATTCCGCTGACAGAACGAAAATATATCTATTAAATGTAGGCATTGGATTTATCTGGTCAAAGTGTGTATCGTAGTGTGAATAAAAGATGCATTCTCGATTTCCTGGGATGCTGGTAAAAATCCCGTCAGAATGTGAGACATTTTTTTTCCGAATTCCTGTAAATTTTTACCCACTGAAGATTTCACGTTTTTACCTGAATGTATCTTGTCAAATATATTTTCGAAATAGCCCTATACATTTGCCCGCATTGCTAGTGAATCAGCACGCTAACATGTATCCTTTTTCCCAGCCAGTAAGAAAAAAAGTAGGCATTCTCAAATTCTATTGTACAGGATTTATACGATGTTCCCTATATTATTGTTAAGTATCATTATTTGGGTAATAAGCCGAGATTAATGTTTCCTTGTAAGAAATCATTCGGCATTTAGTGATCAAAGCGTCTGCGTTGCTGTCAGTCGAAATATATAGTTTGCTGCCGCATCAGGTTAAAACACCAGTTCTCGTCAAAGTTCAAAAACGTCGAACCTGGTTTATAACGATATGGGGATCTTTTGGGAATACCATATGCTGTAAGCTTGGATGTGATTGTGGAGTAATTGATTCGGTCGTTATATTCACTTACGCGCAAATATCCTTGGAAAAAGCAAGAATCCACCACTTCTACCCCCGTTATGTTTTAATTAGGAAAACTTGCATCGGTAAAACATTATTATCCCCATAAAATATCATTCTTACGATCAAGATATATTTTCTTCGGATTTAAATATACTGCGACAATTACAAAAAAACAAAAAAACAAAAAAAAAAAAAACAAGAAGAAAGAAATACAAAACATTCTCTTAAAGTAGTTATCCGGAGTAATAGGTTTACCATATCCTCAGTTATCACCATTTCTAGCATTAATGTTAGCTCACTTCCCAAACTTTTCATTGAAATGGGGTGAAGCGTTACTCTCTTGTGAACCTCACAATATTCTCTCCGAGTTATATGTATTAACTAGTTCAGTACTTGTTGCTGTTGAAGTCTTCAAGGATTTGGTTTCTGTTTATTATTTGTTTTCTTTTCAGAATAATTGGTTTGTGATTCTATAGTGCCAGTCTACGAGAACCGATGAAGGGCATTCCCAAGTTTGGTACACTTGGATCTATTTTTGATCTGTGAACAGTTTACAGATTAGGAATTTATGAAGTATTTGAACGTCATGCATGGCATTAAAATGAAACTATCAATTTAACGAGGCTATTTACAAACGCAAATAGAATTCTTAGTATAGTATTTTGGTTTTGTAGCATATTGTGTGTTTGGATAAAAGTTACTTCGTGTGTATATTCTATGAGAATCTTCTTCCGATCTACCATCTTTTTTTTATGACTATCAGTTACCAGATATGTATAGTTTGTTTTTCTTTTTTTTTAATTCATTTGTTATTTTTCATGATGGATTCAAGTTGTCTGTGTTATCACTGCTTTCATACAACTTCAAGATCGTAGATTTGTATTTTTAAAGTGTTAACTTAATCCTACTCTTTGAAACAATTATGTTTGCTTTTTTTTCGATAACAACGTCTAAAATGTTGTTTAATAAAAACGGTCGCCGTGTTTATTTAATAGGCAGCGTTTGTCCTGATATTCTCTATTTAAATCCGTCCATCACTTCTACGCATCATCCTTTTCGTCAAAGAACAAAATTGCAAGAGAGTAACTAACGCAATTACAGATTTGTGAATGTCCGCGAGTGATACATTGTTGAAGCAAATTTGTTCTATTCACCACGTTCCTTCGGACCGACGTATTTTCTATGGAAAACGAAGTCTAGTTTGCCAACATAGGATCATCCGGAATGAGGAAATTGAAATGTTCTCTCTTTGGCATACTATGGAGGTTGCTTTCAAATAATGTTGAATATATATATAAGCAAAACATCAATGTTTTATCTCCTGGAAGTTTTCCAGCAGAAGCTATTATATCGTACACGACACAAGAAATAGGGGGCAGCTAAAACCGGATCTACTCAACGACCTTGTAAATGGAAATGCTATTATGTAAATACGTCTCTTCTTATATACAATTTTATTGTCTTTTAGAAGGACTTTATGTGCGGCATAAGTGATAAGTAAAACTGTATAACAGTAAAATTGAAATATTTAAAATAGAAGGAAAATGGTTTTTATGATCATTTCCAGAAATGTGTGGTTTTATTCAAATATGCAATAATGTTTTATATTGTTTACACATGAAATAATACTTGTAATAACAACTTATAAAATCTTTATTAAAAAAGAAGAAATCCTGTTATAAATAGTTTACGAATGGTCATATTTTTGCAAAGCATTTTAACACAATTTTTATTTGTTATTAAATATTACATCACTGTCAATCAGGTAAATATTTTCTTCTGCAAGTTTCAATGATTCAATGTTTTTTTTCTTCAGTTTTTGTTTGGTAACATGAAATGGCATGCTGTAGCAAGGGCTGATGAGTAAGGTACAAGTTCTACGAACTTAAACACAAAAATTCATGAAAGAAAACTGACTTGCATGGACCGTCAGTTGTATTATTCTGCAAAATCAAAAACCAATCATCAATTCCCTCACTGATTTTCTTCTAATATCTGATTTTATTAACATAGAACGTCAGAGATGTCTTCTATCGCCACTGATCGCCAATTCTGAAGACACATACTTTAATTCCCAAAACCGCGTCTTAAATTTTCCCACTGACTTGGGGATCATGAAAATCTTGTGACAGGTTCACAGAGAAATCATTGCCTTGAAAATTGCTTAAACACCAGATCAACATCGCTAATTAGTTAGCAAATAGAAATTCATCCCTGAAAACACTGACGATTCGCTTCGAAGAAATAGTTCGATTTTTTTTTCTGATTCACATTACAAATGTTGCTACCACTTAATTGACAGTTTCTGTATTAACAATTGTTCATAAATTATACAATCTATGAGTTCTATTAAGATCGCTGGTGTATCGGCAATGCTTTGAGTAAAATCAGCCAGCGATAAAAAAATCAGCCAATTCCTAAACGGATCTACATATTCCGTCTTAAAATGGCTACAGAGCCTGTCTATCTCGGTGTACCACTTTTTAAAAGATGCTTATGATGGGAAATTCTCTGAAGGCATGCATTTATATGGCATTTTTTCAGTCTGAAGAAAAAGTCCGCACGAACTTGATTTGAACACACGAGAATTCCTTATTATTTCTCTGTGACATCTCTATACTAAACATGGGAATCTTATTTATTGCCTTTGTATATTATAAAAGGAAACTTTCACCAACATAGTAAGTAAATAAAGATGATTTGTAAAGTGGTAAAATCCGGAATGTTTTTAGAACTACCCTGTAGAATGATGATACGATAATAGCTTATTACATTTGCAGAGATATTTCTTCTCAAAATAATAACAAAAAATAAAATCGTGATCAAAGACCACAAAACAAGAATGTGCTTCCTTATTGACATGGCAGTCATTGCTCATTGTAATGTACATTCGAAAATCTTCAAAATACCAAGATCTTGAAGTAGACCCATCAAAACATTTGCACACAGGGGCATCAATTGTTCCCGTTGCAGTTGGAGTCTACCGATTGACAGAAAAATGTTCAGTGAAAGATTAATTGTTAGACCATACATTACAAAATTAAAAAAAAATCGTAATGACAAGTACACGTCCATCATTAAAAAGAGAGGTATGTATGTAAAATGAGTGTAAACATATTTATTAATTTTTACATAAATGATCTGTGTAATCTGTCATGAAAAACATTCTGACCATATATCTTAATTTGGTTCCCGAAAGGAAATACCCATAAGACAGAAAACAAAGGAAAATACTACTATTAATAATAACATTCTCTGAATCCTGCGAACTACCACCCATATATGGGTAAATGCGAACTAACTATAATGCTGACACAACAAAAAACTATAGCTAAAAAGAATCGGTCGTCACGTGGGTCAAAAAGGACCTAGATCCCCTGTCAAGAAGCATACTGAGATCGAAACTGGATTGAAATCACTTCAACTGGAACAAACTCTACACAACTAGAACTAGACGAAAACCACCCTGAGGACTGTCATCACAAAGGAACTCTATAGTAATTAAAAGACAATATCACAAAAAAGACAATACATACATGGTCTACGGAAGATTATATTGAAGTAAATATAGCATTTTAAACTGACAGGATAACTCCAACAACGACAACAACGACCAAAATCCCCTACAATATCTGTCGTAAAAAAAAAAAAAAATCCATCAAAAACACTAAACAACGATGCCAACAAACTAGCTAATGTCAGGCGTAACATCACCAGGAAAAAAAAGAATATTGGACGTAGAAATGGAAAGCATCCGAGAAAAAAATCATAAACAGTTTAAATGTTAAAGTCGGGAGGCTAAATTTCAACAACAGTTGAGGAAGATACTGTCGAATATGAGAGAGAAACGGAGGTGACAAAAACACCAGATATGAATGGAAAACTCTTTCAAGGAAAGGCCGACAATTCCAAAATTAATAAAGAAGAGTCAATTGAAATAAAACTATCACTGTAAAGGGCAGAAAATGGAAAGACCGATGAACCCGACAGAAATTAATCATCTTATATACGTGATATCGGCAAGACTCGCAAAAAACAAAAGCTGGACGAGTAAAAACCAATGTAAACGAAAAGAAAAGTTCCGGTCTGCCAAGAAAAATAGACACCGAAATAAATAAAATACACGGAAAATTGTCACTTTAAGTTAAGTAGACAAGGGCTCAAAAATGAAAGAAAATAAAAGGAGGCATCGGAAAGGTTGCCTTGGTATAATGTATAAAACTGGCAGAGCAAAAGTTAAAGAGAAGCTGAAACAGCATCTGCAAGCGCGGTGGCAGAGAGAATCGAGTGGTATGAAAAAAGAAACAGATTATTCTGGCAAGACAAGATCTTTAAAGAACAAGACAGTAACTATATCGGGAACTAGTAAAGAATAAAATAGAGATACATTACCCACCTAATACCAAAAGAGGTCGTGGATTTCTGGTGTAAAATGAGTAAAAACTCCAAAAGGAAAATGAAAGATCTACACGAATTAAGCAACAGCAGGAAAAACGCATACATATAGTCTGCCAAAAAAATGGACGCATATTAAAATTACTGAAGCAATCGTCACCGTCTGCAAAACCAGAAGCCGGAAAGCGCCGGAAATTGACTGAATAGACAATCTTTGGATAAGAAACTATTAATCACCCAACAAGACGTCGTACAGGTATACAATGATGTAATCATAAACGGGGAAAATGCCCCAAATGGCTAACGTGAAGAGTATCATACCTACTCCCCAAAACAAAAGAAACGTACAACGCGAAAAACTATAGACCCATCACCTGTCTACCAACAATGCACAACATCCTCATTTCTATCATAACTGAAAGAACATAAAACATCCTTCATAAAAGAAAAAAAATACTCAAAGGATAACAGAAGAGGTGTAAAAGAGTAAATTAAGGTGCAAAGTAGAACTAAATCTCAATAAAATAATACTGAAAGCTGTGAAAACAAGGAAAAGAGACTTCTAATTGTAGGAAATTACTACAGAAAGGCGTGCAATCACAATCATGGATACAGTAGAAACCTAAAAATATACAGAGTATGCCAAACAACATTCAAATTCATGAGGAAGACCATGAAAAACTGGAAGAAAAACCGGGTCATTAACATCGAAACCAATCAACGATAAGCCATATCTTCCAAAGATTCACTGTTATCACTACTCTTCTGCCTTGGTTTAGCGCGACTCATCTACCTATTGAACAACAGTAGCTACGGATACAAGTCACAGAATAGCATAGTGAATCACCTGATCTATACTGATGATCTTAAGACTACTGAGATATGGTATGAGAACCAAGCAGGCATAGTTAGCTAAAATAACGATGTAACTATCCGCTGACACATGCCAATACAAACAGAAAGGAAAATAAAAGGCAATAATCCAGCTATTATCATAAAATACAATAAATCCAGGAAGTATATGTTCACTGATATACCAATATTATCTGAGAGTAATAACTCCATGAAAATTATCGAGAAATTGTTCAAATACATGAACCTGAAGATCGAGATTAGCAGGAGGATGGAAATGAAGACTGAGACTTATATTAAGTAGAACTCTCAGAAAGAGAAAAGCGATGAAAAATTTTACTAGCATCGTCTCAGGTAAAATCAATATATTAGGTTGGTGCGAAAATAATGACGTAATAATGTCGTTTTTTGACGTATTTTAACGTCAAAAAACGACATTATTACGTCATTAGTTTTGCACCAACCTTATACAAGTTGCTCAGTATAACACCATACTAGGAACATCAAATATACTAAGAAAAGTGTTAGCAGTTAAATGACAATTCTCCTATAGGGCCTAAGGACGGAATTTGGGCATGATTCTACAGGATGCAAAACAGGCAAAATAACAGCCACATAATAATAATAATAATAATAATAATAATAATAATAATAATAATAATATTAATCGTAATAATAATACATATACTGATGCTATATATGGTATGGCAGTCATAGCTTCTAAACTTAATTGATTGTAAGTGGTATTATTTTTATTTCCTTCTTGGTTAAGTCAAATGCGCTAAAGTAAATATCATTATTACAAGATATTCGATCGTCTCTTGCCTAGCCTTAACCAGAGCAACCAAAATATTCCCCATTATTCTTGAATGCAAACCTTCATCCAATTTCCAGAGGTTTTTTTTTTGTTTGAGAGATGGGTCAAAGAGGTCAATTTGGAAGACACTTCTTGGGACTTAGGAAAACATTAAATCTGACATAATCAGAGAAAACAAGGATACCTGAGATAAAGATATTACTAACTGTAGCCGAAATTCTAGATTATTATTTGCTTTTATCAAAAAAAATGTCCGTATTTTTTACATCTGGTCTTGAAGCAAGAATTTGGTACATAGTTATCTGAGTAATTATTATTGTGCCCCGTATGTGTATATATATATATATATATATATATATATATATATATAGATAGATATATATAGATAGATAGATATATATAGATAGATAGATATATATAGATAGATAGATATATATAGATAGATAGATATATATAGATAGATAGATAGATAGATAGATAGATAGATAGATAGATATATATTTGTGTGTGTGTGCCCTCGCGCTTTTGTGTATATATATATATATATATATATATATATATATATATATATATATCACTCATACATACATACAAACACGTATAAACTCTCTCTCTCTCCCTCCCTCCCTCTCTCAATACTTATAGGTATGACGATAAACTAAATCTGCCAACATGTCAGACTATCGGGAGATTCGAAGTTTTAAGGAGTGCGGAACCACCTCTTAACCAGGTCCTCCCTGATCCGGGCGGTAGCAATTGTTGGGTCCAAACTATGGGCAAATAATTAACCCCAAAACAAAAACCAACAATATATTTTTATATGAAAATGCAATCATTGCAACATTAAAATATGAAAAAAAAAAAAAAAAACTTTTCATAGTAAAATTAGTAACAGTACATTTTCTGATCTACAAACTAATTATTTAAAAAAACATACCTTTACCCTGATAGGATAAAATTATTTACAAAATATTTATAGTTGAAGGTATCATATTACGTCCAAAATATTTAGATTTCGGCATTAAATAACCCATTGTGGTTGACATGTCACTAAACAAAATCATTTAACCAACAAACTCTCTCTCAATAATAATAATAAAATCCGACAGAGGAGACATACAAAAATTAGTATTATTTTGATGGTGTTTGTGTGTCACTTGGTAATATGCAATTTAATATTACAAAATATGACATTGGCATATCCACAAACCAGGATTCTTCTCAGAGTAAAAATAAAACATTTTTAGAAGTTGTTATTCAAATGGAAAGCACAATCTAAACCAGATGTGTATATCTCATCAGAAAAAAAATATTCAAGAACATGTTTCTTTAAAAGACTATAATTTTGCCGTGAAAAACGGCCCGATTTAAAATATTAATTGAAACAGCGAGATCAAAATGTAAGCAATAAAAATAAAAATGAAAATTTGTGTTTGCTCCTCTGTTATCAAAAACAAGATCACACCATTAATATGTTTGACGAAGTAAAATTATATGACCACAAGACGAAACGACTTTACCATAACTATCTTGATTTTTCCAGTACATTCAACGAACGTTATTAAACTTTACCAATAAAAACACGTGCAGCCACTTACAGTTACAATGAACACAACTTAGTGACGTCATTTTAGATCTCGCTAAATTTAAGGTTGAATATTTTTTTTCTTCTGAAACCACCAAAATACGCAAGATTATATCTCGTTTCCTATATTTCGTTTCTTTTTTTTAATATCTATTTCTTTTCCTTGTCTCTTTCTAATACTTCACTTTTTTTTAATTAAGGAGTCAGATAATTGGTGCTATACTTATCTACATGACATTAATATCGTCTCAGCGAAGAACGAAGAAAAAAAACAATTTCGTTTTTTCAAAGTACAATACATCGTCTGCTCAAAAAATGATTATAAATTCAAACTTCATTTGCTTTCATGTATTTTTTTTCGTCGAGCACCGTTTAAAAATGAATGAAGTCTCTTTCTTGATAGTAGAAAATAATTATTATGCGGAAACCTTTAATTTTTGCAATTACTAGAAACAGAACAGCGAGACGCTAAGTAATTGTCCAAACAGGATTTATTATGAGTTGACACACCATAAACATAATCAAGCAGATTATACCTAATTTTTGTTAGACACAGTGATAATAAAAATGTAGATATTTTATAATATAATGAAAGGATAAAGGAATTACTATCAACTGTAAGAAGACAGAATTTTGGATGTTAGGAAGAACAGTTCAAGAATTGGAGCTGTCAAAATCTATGACAAGCAAGTAATCTAAGAACAATCTACAAAGTGTGTAAACAGATGATGTTAAATGTGATATAGAAATTCGATGAGAATCAAGACTAGGGGAAGATGTCTTCTAAAATCTAAAACAAAAAAAGTTAATGTAACATATATAAAACTGTGAATGCTGGACATTTTCTTCGCCGACGCAGAGAAGGCTCACAAAAGATAATCTTCTACATAGGAATCCTGAGAATACCCTGGACGAAGCCTGTGGGTAACGAGATTTTTCTGAAAATAACAGGATCGAAAGGACACTTGTACTTATCAGCAGAAAGAGGAAGTTCTTATTCATATTGAGGAAATCAGACTTGGAGAATTAACACAGGAATTATTGAAAGCTAAATAGCAGATTGAAATATCATGTAATCTATTAAAGGAGTTTGTATAAATATCTAAAAAAGGGAGCGCGAAATTAAAGACGTGATGATTTGAACTACAAAATATATGAAATTTTGGAGAGTCTTGATTGCTCACGTCCTTAAGGAACATAGAAGATAAAACAAGAAATGTATAGACTGCATATCGTACCGGTAGTTGTAGCTAACATTCATTCGAAATACCCACTGGACCCCCGTTATGTCGATCGTTAACGAATCCCGCGAACATTCATAGTGACCGCAGGAACTGCAGCCGCAGAAAAAGTTTTGTTTCTCGGGCAATATAGCTTGATGGAGCCCAACCCTCTCAAGACAGGTTTTAAATTGAGTGTCCTTCTACTAGACTTGGTGCCATCCAAATCTATGAGAACCAGGCTTTCCTGCTATTTACCCATACCTGGAGTGAAGAAAAGAGGAATCATAACCTTATCAAGGATATTAGCACGTAGGTAAATGTAATGTATCTGTCTGTAATTCGAACTCGGCTCTCCGATTCATCAATCCATTACCCCATCGTTGCTCTGTGCTAAATATATACAGATACAAGTACAATATTTTGAGAGAATTTATTGAAAGAAGGTGTAAGCAGAAAATATCATTTTTCACAGCATATTTGTTAGCAAGTCTTTCAAGATTACTTTATATTTTATTTCAAACGTTTTAAAATAATTTAATAAAAATGATAAACTTTTAAATTCTTGATATTAATCCCCACGAAATAAAGTTCAAAATAGATATAATTTACAGAACTTATCATATTAGACTAGCGAATTTTGCTCTTGAAATTCAATTAATATTCGTATCATATTTATCTCATATCAATAATTCATAGTTAGAGAGTTCCTGTATTCTAAATACTCTGTATTTATTATTAATAATCTCATTAAATTATTGCCGAAAATATGTACCCTACACACACACAAATACACACACACACATATATATATATATACATTGTGATGATTTTTCTATTGATAGGAAAGGTCTATAACCAACCTCTTCCTACAAGCCGAGAGGAAAATAAGCTGATAATAACTGAAACGAAAGTTACGCAACACATGCTACAGTGTGTTTAGCAGGAGCTTGACAACCTCGACGTCTGTCGTGTCACCGGGGGTACGCATATTGAACATTTTTGAAGCTTTGAGAAAATCATTTATAAAACCTACATCTTTTGAACATCTTATTCCAATTTTGGTAAATAAATATTATTTTATTCAACAGGAAGCCTCTAAAATTTCGTTTGCCTTGTTCATGTAGTTGCACTGACATTCACTTTTAAATGATATTAATTTGGGAAACCTTATATAACTAAAAAGTGTTTAAATTGAATGAAAGTTTCTAATTATTGTTTAATAAATTTCACATTCTGTCACAAGATTAAGACAAAGAGCCGTTAATTAATTCTTTTTTATATTGACATTAAATCGCATTTATATGCTATTTCATTTCCCGCTTAGGTGATCACATATTTTTCCGATGTTTTTCTTGCGAAAAATGTATTTTTAAACTCAATTATAATCTTGTCTGTTTAGAATCAAACTTTTCCTGTGATAATTATCTTGCAAATGATTCCTGCAACAAAGAATTCCAGAACTAATAATGAATTCTGTCACTCAAATATCTTACAACAGTAAAACCTAAGGCAATGAATAAATCAGATTTTTTCCCATTTATTGCTTTATTGGAATTCACTGAAGCTCTTTAAAAAGAAAATAGATATTTCTTCGCAGTAAGGATTCAGTATTTGTTACCATCAGCAAAATGTTTTTTTTTATGTAAATCACATAATTCAGGATTCTGATTTTCAATTATAGTTTAATTAGATATGCTGGTATGAATAGGAAAGTTCTATTATGATCTATCTATCTATCTATCTATCTATCTATCTATCTATCTAGCTAGCTAGCTAGCTAGCTATTCAATAACCATTGGAACAGAAAAATTTCATAGGTATATATATATATATATATATATATATATATATATATATATATATATATATTACAGCAATAATAATTAGGCTTATCTTATTCACTTTCTATATTTCATCTTGTATCTGTTTCTACTCGTTCTTTTACTTTTATCTCTAAATATATATATATATATATATATATATATATATATATATATATATATATATATATATATATACAGAGGAAAGAGAATGAGCTATACAAGCTCTTCAAAACCTGGGTGGATATGTATTTAAAAGTAGAATATAATTTAGAAACTGCTAACTTTTCCCCTTACACATCTCCCCGTATAAGAAACTAAATCATCATCATCATCATCATCATCATCATCATCATCATCATCATCATCACCTCTCGACTTTTGTATTCGTAGAGCGGACCCAAATGCAGAATCCACTCTCTTTTCGACAACGGTTTATTAAGGGCAGCCATCAGCAATTATGCTCCACTCATACCTGTCTTTTTTTTTTGATTGTCCAAACTATTTTTGTGTTGTCCTTGCCTACATCCACCTTCAACAGTGCCTTGAATGAGGGTCTTGCACAGATTGTTGTGCCTTGTAATGTGTCCAAACCACGATATTTTTCTATGTTTGACAGTGGCGAAAAGAGGTTTCTGCTGTTCCACAAAACTTTCAACACTTTTAAAATCCATATAGCAAGTTACAATATATAAACATGGCATCAAACCACCGAAAGCGTGTGATCAAACACGTCCCAAAAACGTGAATGTAGGATACCTTGAAATAATTCAATTAAAAATATTTTCCAAGAAAAGAAAATGTATGATAAGGTCTTAAAATAAGATGGGCAAAAATCTGACTTGAATTTATACCCTAAATAATTCAATCAATGGCGAACATCGTTTAGTTTTGCCCAAAAATCTTAAATTAAAGTGAAAACGAATATAGAAAAATATTTGTCAAACTTCAAGACAAACACGTCGCCGAAATTTCCGAGTTTCAAAAAATCGTCAATAAAACACCGGTAAGATATGTTTTAATTGTACTACGGACAGAGAATCGGCTGAGAAAAATAGACAATACAACGAGCGGGATACAGCGGTTGCGGGGGCTGGGTAAATTTTGACCGAGTGTACGCGCTCGTGTTCCCAACACTAAACTCAACCTTGTGTCAGATCTCGTTTCATTATGGAGACTGGGTAAATAAAAGTTAGTAGGATTCAGTCCAGATTTCGGTAAACTTAAATCCATTCTCATCTCATCACAGGCACGACATCTCTCTCTAGTCTCTCATCGACTGGATTTCAATTGTTTTTTTTAACTTACTGTTATTTTTTGTGTAATTAAAAAAAAAAATTCTTTTTCATTCTTGCCAGTGTTTTTTTTTTTTTTTTTTTTTTTTTTTTTTTGTTGCTAGTGTAACATTTAGTTACACTAGTCACTTGATTTATACATATACATATATATTATATTTTCATTTTTTTTTTATTTTCAACGCTCGTCCGTAAATGTAATTTTTTTTGTTTACTTTATCTTTTATTTTTGTTAATTCTTTTGATTTTTATGTCCCAGGTGTTACTTCGTTTTTATTCCCTAAAGTTATTTTTTACTCATCTCAGCCATGCCGCATGCCAAGTTTCAATTTAGTGTAACTTGTTCATTCCATTTACTTACCATTTACTCTGGTTATATTCTATTTTAATTTAAATTCTTGTTATATCGGCCATTTTGTGGAATTTGTAATAAATTGATTATTTTTACACCTGATTCTATTTTTATAATTTTCCTTTTGTAGCGCTTCTTTCATAATTTGTTTATATTACTCTTTTGAAATTAAAGAAGGAAAATCTTTTTAGTTAATAATTTGTTTCTGTAAATCTATTCTTTTTATTCGTCACGTCTAACGTTTTTTCATTTAGCCTGACTTTTTGTTCTCTTTCTTTCTTTTCGAGAAGGACTTCGTTTTAATTTGTGTGACCCTTTTTTTTTTCATAAAAGCCTCTTTATTTTGAAAAATTTTTCAGGACCGTTTTAATTTATGTGCTATTCTTTACAACAATCCCACCCATCTTAAAACAGATTTAGTCGGGCCTTTTATTTCATTGTCTTCAGAAATGTGTTTTTCATTGTTGTGTATCTGTTTAAGATGTCTAGTTAAGAGAATCTATATAGGGCTCTTAGGTACATAGTCTCGTCCGGATTAAGCTAAACTTTGTACTGGTAACTGAACGCATCAATATTTAGTGAGTCAAATTTCAAGGTCTAGTTGCTACTAATGCTACAGCGTGAATTAACAGGTCTGTGGTTGGGAATAAGTGATGGGATTTATTGAAATTAAAAGTTACGTCGTTTCCTATTGATTAGTCACTAACTCGGTCTAAATTAATGTAGCAGCGTAAACGGCATGTAAAGCGAAAAGTATTCGGGCGAATTAATCATTTTATACCAGTCCGACGTAGTCAGGCAGTCCGGTGTCTGTCTCGCGATATTCAAGCTCCCTGTCTTCGGGTAGTGTGCGACTCATTCAAGATTCTACGACTGGTGAATCCGCTTAGAATACTAAAAAATGCAAGGTTCCCAATCCCGCGGTTGTGGACCCTGGTAAATATTGACCTTTCGCCCGATTTTACGTGTTCGGGTGACTGTGTTTCATATCTCGTCTCAGTAAATACCAATCCGTCCGAGTCAGTCCAAAGTTCGTTAAACATACTCAAACCGATTCTTTTCTCCCCAAGATCACGACGTATTTTGTTGCTAATCTATTGGACCTCATATTTTATGTCGAAAAATCTATTATACGTTAAATTTATCGCTTTTTTATTTATTTTTTTTTTTACTGACAATTTTTTTTTCCTGTGGAAATCTTTTGAATTTTCTTTTCCACCCTTAGAAGTCCTTTTTTATTTCTTTTACTCTAGGACTATTGATTTATTATTTTTCTACATTGTATTTTAATTTTCATTTGCTTTTATTTTCAGCCCACGACAGTAAACTTAACTTTTTTATTTTTATGTTTATCTTATATCTTCTCTTTTTTTCTTAATCCTTTTCGTTTTTATATTATACGTGTTAATTTATGCCTTAAAGTTAATTTTTACTCGTCTCCGCCTAGACGCCAGGCAAGTATAATGGCAGCGTAACTTTTTTTTTCTATTTATTTATTGTTTAAACATTTTGATTGTATTTTATTTTCATATTACGTCGGCCATTTTATTAAATTGGTAAAAATAATTTTTTTTACACGTGTCTCTTTTTTTAAAATATTTCTTTTTCCATTGAATCCAGCAAAATATACGAATTATGAAATAAATACTACCAAAGTTAACTCAGTTGTTTCAATTAATTTATTTTTTTTTTTTTCATGTCAAACAGTTTATTTTTTCTCCTGTCTTTTTGTTCTCTTTCTTTTATTTTCATAATGACGTTGGTTTAATTTGTGTAAAGTTTTTTACGCGACCCGCCATTTTGAAACATATTTAATCGGTCCTTTTGTTTCATTGTGATCGGAAACGTGTTTTTCATTGTTGTTCATTTTTTAAACATTTTCTACTCTTTATTTATTTGTGCTTTTAAAAAAAAATCACTATTTTTAGTCGAAAAAAGAAAAAAAATTAATTAAAGCAATTTTTAGTTTAGCAAAAATTACCCATAGTCGTAAGTACATTATAAAATATAGAATGCCTGTTTGGGTTAAAAAAAAGAAAAGAAATACCCTTCCGATAGAAACAATAAACAATGACTACTGATAACTTAGTCATTAAAAATATTAACGACCAAATAGATTCAAGGAAAATATAGAAACAAAAATAGCGAAAAGCAAAGACGAAAATATAATGGGCGAGGACACGCCATCTTCCTGGAATTCACCTCCGAAGTGCATAATAAACATGATGAAGTTCCTGAAGAGAGCAAAGGCCTATGCACATCGTATCAACGAAGATGTACTCTTGGTAGACAGGCAGGAATTAAAGGAGGTTGAAAAGAAAGTGTGTGGCACATTTTGAACGATAAGTGTTGGCGCAAAATTGTCAATCCACAAAAGGTACCGTAATAAAAACCCAATGAGTCATAAGAGGTAAGGGTTATTTATGTGGCAGTAATTAAACCTGCCAACTATGAGGACGCTTCAAATCAGGACCTTATCACAAAAACCTCATCATAAGAAAGACATATGAAGGAGGCGGGGAACCTAGATGTCAGTATTTGAGGCCACTCTTCATAACTTAGGAGAACACATGGCCAATTTTATGGCTCAGTTTGGGTAGATACTCAGTGATTTCTTCCGACGGACTGAACAGGGATGGATTTTCAAAATTATGACTGACCGTAAAGACTAACTCAACTGTAGTGGTTCAGAAATTCCTGCTCATTTTTCCGATCGTAAATCAACTTGCTGGATGTGTGAAGAGAATAGTCACCACTTCCTTCTCTGAGGAGAAGACTTGTGGAATTCTGGCCCCCCGCCGACGATAATCCCTCTTTGGCGAGACTATTATATCCGTCCCGCAAGTATTAGGTTGGTGCAAAAAATAATGACATAATAATGTCGTTTTTGACGTTGAAAATACGTCAAAAAACGACATTATTACGACATTATTTTTGCACCAACCTAATAATTCGTGTGCCAGCCATAAGGACAGGTAAAAACCCTTCTTGAGTTCATTTCGCGGCCCCCAAAATCCGAAAAGCCTTTGTCCGCTGGATGTGGGATTGTGGAGAAGGAAAATGGGTAAAAGCAGGTCGTTGGTAATTTCCGATATCCCGGTTACATATACGGAAAACATCCGACAACAAAGACTGCTATACGAGCACAGCTTCGAGAAGTTTTAAAATCAGGAACAATTAAAGGAATCGATAAGGGCTAAAGAGCACAAGAACATCTGCGTAAAAATGAGCCCTTCTTCGGCACCATCGTCGCCATTACTTAAAACGTAGATCATGGCTTCTTCCACATGAACAAATCGTTAAACTCTACTAGAAACAAAATGACAACCAGGAAAAGGGTCCCCATTACCAAATCTCCATAAAAAGATAACGACCTCTCCTGTATCAAATCCCAATCAATCTCCTTCACCTTCTCCCATGAAATCACCGAAGAAATTTAAAAAAAAGAAAAGACAAAGCAGCTTAGCTGCTGTGAAAATCATTCCTATGTCAAAAAATCTAAAACCTCGCTACAATATCGGAGATGACGTGTGTCGTGGGACCCCTGAGTAGACAGATACAAACTATTCGACAGTCAAGGAAAATTAAAGTTTTAAAAATTCTGCTAAACATGAAAGAAACAAACGGAAAAGAATCTGAAGACTCCAAAAGATTCACAAAAGCAAAAAAAGTTTTTGACCGCAGGAAGTTCTGTAGAGTGATTCTGACAATTTGGGAAATATTAGAAGAAAACGATGCATTCTCCGCGTTCACGTCGTTGAGTTTTTATTTAGGACATCAATGGCAAATGTTGAATTAATTTTGTTCAGGGAGGATCCAGACTTATGTTCAACACGCAGGCTGTCGGTGTCCTCACGCCGGCCATGTTTAATGCAGGTCCCCAAACTTAATCGGACTGAGCATATTTCTCAGGCTGGCTAGGGTAAATGGTAGAGTCCATATTCAGCGTTTCGTTGTGGATGTATGTTGTATACAGGAGACCCGGTTTACCACTTGCGACAGTAGATATATTCTCTCTGAGATTTTCTTCATCTACTCAGCATGTTATCTTGAACGCTAGAAAGTTTTTTCTTGGCTAATTAGTAAGTCTTTTTATGGGGCGTGTGCTCTCGATTTCATAGATATGGCAGGTAGGCAATTGATGTTACCATAACGGATAAATCTCTTCCTCTCATTCAGACTTTATATGCACAATGACCATGCGGTGCCGCGTGTATTGTTTTGGTTGTTCGAGCCGTTTTCGACGACGTCTCGCCCGTAGATTTAACGGGTGATTAGAAAGCCCTCATTGACCACGATATAGATATACATAGTATAAGAGTAAGATCGGTTACTAACAACACGAATTTGAAGGAATTTCGGTACTTTATCGACAAATTCGATCTTATCGGTAATGAACACTCCAAGATTTAATGTAGACTTGGACGTACAGGGGCAGCTCAGTTTCGGTGGTGCAATCTAGCTACCTCGAGTGAGGTCTATTTAAGAGAGACGATAAAATGCTCTTAGTTTGGCCAAGTTTCCACTCTGTATTTTATGTCAATCATAGGCTTGTACGGGTTCGTGTGAAATTCGATAAACTTAAGGTTAGGATGGCTGACGACTGGAAATTAACGCATTATTATTTGGTGAGTGAGTTTTTCATGACCAACTGTTACTAATGCAACAGCGGGAATTGACGGGGGCTGTGGTTGGTAATACGTAGTTGGTTTTATTGAAATCTAAAGTTCTCTTAACTAGAAAGTATGCTACAGCTTACGGTCTAATTAGGTTAGTAGCATATGCGAAGCAAAAATTGATCAGGCGATTAAATCCCCTGAGAGTGCGGATGTTATCATAATTAGGGAAGAGATGGCCTTGCCTATCAAGAAGGATAAACCACTTGTAGTTAGGTCTATGTTAAAAAGAATGTCTCCTGACAACGAATATGGCCGCTGAACTGCTTGCAGAAGAAGTGAGAATGCATCCAATAGGCATATCGCTTGGGTTACATTGCTGTATAAACCGGTCGTGACTACCTATGTCAGGCTTTTCGTGAATGCTTTCTGGATCTGTTCGCCAGTCATCCTGGTCTGAGCCCTGCTCATTTCGATGCCTATTTGACCGATATCTCCGACTCGAAGAGTCTGAACTATCTGAGTGTGAGAATACTGTTACAGTGTCATAGGCGCTGAAGCTTGTTGGGACAAAGCTATTTGATAATATGGTCTTTCTTATGATCTGTACCTGAAGCAGTCTCCCATTCTTGTTCTCTGATTTACATTACGTTGTTCCACTGGTCAATACCTCAATGCTTTACTAGAGGTGTGTTCAAGTTACTACCCAAAAACAAAACAAAACAACAACAAAAAACGGAAAAAATATTTTGACGATCTTAAATAGAGATTTGAGAATTTAGCCAAGATTTTGATTGGCTCTGAACAGATTGTGTTGTGAAAAGTAGAACTATTCAGGAAAACTTTCATTTTTTACGCTTGATAATCGAGCAAATCGACAGGGAATCGTTGCTGATCAATTTAGACCAGTCAAATTTATTCGATACGGTTGATTATCGTATTCTGGAGGCTGTCTTTTCGGCTGCCAATTTCGGCCATAACTTTGCACCTGGATCCGGTATCTGTGCACGTCCGCCGATCTGCTGGTGGAAGGTAATGGGATAAGATCAGAGGATTTCGCGTTGTCACGGTCCATTCGTCGCTGTTGTCCGCTTTTATCTTCGCTTTGCAATATTGGAGGCTTTCCTTCGAAAGTTAAATTTCTACACGGAATCTCTTTAACTGGTGCTACTAAATCGGCTAGGTACTCCGTCTATGCTGGTGACGTTTCGTTTCTTGGGTTGAAAGAGCCGAGATTGACGGCAAGGAGATAAGAGCGTACGAGACAGGGGCCAAAATCAACTGCGATAAGTCTGTTAGCTTGCGGTTGGGCTATCAGAATACTAGGCATCTGGGTCGGTCCCGATCTCCCGAGGGAAATGAATTGGTCGAAGAAGGCCGAGGATGCAGTTCGTCTGTGGTCCAAGGAAAATATTTACTTAAACGGGAATGCAGAAGTATGCTTTTTCGAGTATCTACCAAATTCAAAACTGACTGTCATTGCTTTCACTCCTGTAGTACATAATAATACAATTAGTTATGGGATTGTTCTGCTTGTTATGGGAAGGCTCCATTTTATGCCGGGATATCTGTTGCCTCGACCCTTCCGAAAGGGTATGTGCATTCCTAGCATTGAGATACGTCAATATACGCTTCTCATCAGTTTCTTAGAATATGTTCGCAAGTTACATATGGCCTTGTTCAACTGTATTGGAATTTTTCACTAACGGTAAGGCATCTCTCACTTGGCTGGTGATGAAAAAGGCTCTCTTCGACGGCAAAATGCTTTCTTCAGCGAACTTGGGAAATTTCCTAAACTGTGTTCGCTTCATTGAGACGATGGATCCCCTAGGTCACGCCTTATTTCACTGGAAGCTCATAGTCCCGTTGTGCAAGTTTATTGAAGACATCTTGGTTCGTATGATGAGCGGAAATTTCTGTGACCATGAGGCAAATTCTTTTTGTATCAATGTGATAACGTTATTGACTAAAGCTGAGCAACGTATATATATACACACACAAAAAAACACATGATAGACTCTCCTATTGAACGATAATTGAGGATCAGCATTTAATTGTGCCTTTCGTTTTACAATTATGCATGCTAGAAGTGGCTATTGTGGAGAAAATCTGCGATGGGAAAGATATATTTCATCTGTGCTTTCTTACGTGTGATATTAGTCTAGCGTTGCTCCGGGGAACGAAGCAACACTTTCTTTAAAAAGAGATTTTTCAAGCAGGATTTTGTTGGCAGACTGCTTCAGAGTGTGCCGAAACTGATAACGGCGCTTCAGTTTACTGTCTTCCAAACCCTTTAAATTAATGAGACGTCTTACGCCACTGCTTTTGGTTTGATGCTTGGCTTCCCAGGTTTTCAGATCAAAGTTGAGACTTTTCAAAATGTCTTTCAATTCGTCTTTGTAGTGCTAGAGTTGACGCCCAGCTGAACGCTTGGAATTTGGTAGTTGTCCACACAGCACTTTTTTGGAAGAATATATATATATATATATATGCACACATACATATATATATATATATATATATATATATATATATATATATATATATATATATATATATATATATGTTTCTTTACGTAGCAATCTCTCTTTTATAAATATTTCATAAAGATCACTCACAACGTCCTGCGATTAAGCTTTTAATTTAATTATTCTTGTGTTCGTACAAGCGTTTCCATTTCTGGATATATATAAAAATAATTAATCATTAGTTTACAAAAAAATATCTAAACAATCAAGAACTAAATAATAGAATTTAAATAAGAAATAAATTAAAAAATACAGAATGCACCGATATATTTTCGAAAGCATTATAATAATTCAGAATATTCGAGAAATTTAACATGAATATGAGTCGTCTCTAACACATAATACATCTTCTCTTGGCATTCACAATTGAAAAATAAAGAAACGAAAGAAAAGCTTTAATGGGAGAGTTTAAGAAGTCACAAACATTATAAAACGAAGAATTAGCTCCACGTGTGTATATAGGAACACGTATCTGCGTACAAGCTCATCCACACGCAAACACGCATGCGCAACACGTACACGTATATATACGCACACACACGGAAGCACAAAAATGAAGGAAGATCAATCAAACAGTAACAGAATGCGCATAAGATTTTTGTAACTTAATATAAAATAAAGGAAAAGGAGCAAATTGACAGATATCTGCTGATATCTCCCGACGAGTGAACCGAAAAATTAAACAAAGCTTCGTCTATAAATCTCTGAATATAACATCAATCTGCTAAAAGACAATATATATATATATATATATATATATATATATATATATATATATATATATATATATATATATATATATATATGTTGTGTGTTTGTAAAATATAATTTGTAGGTCCGTGTTTTCTAAATTAAAAATAATAGAGAATGCAACGGGAATAATTAAGTTTAGTTACAAACACGATAAAATAATTGCAAACCTTTATTAGAGACGATGCTCAAAGTTCATATTATGCTTATCATATTCATGTTCATAACTGTCGCTCGAAAATAATGTATTTATGTCTCTTTCAGTCGCCCTTTTATTAGACTAAAATTCTCTCACTGTTAGAGAGCTTCCTCTCCGATCAGTTTTAAACTTATATATTGATCAATATTAGAGAATAAACGCAACAGATTTGGCTCGAATATGAACTCACAATATCGAGTCCCCTTCCCACATTAGTAACCTTTCCACTATTTCAACAAGTTTATATTTTAACACATTTTTTTAAAATCCTTATTCTAGGTACTTTATTTTTTAATTGTAACGTGTGTAATGGAAATAATAGCAAATTGATCTTGAATTGTTTCTCATTAAAATTTGCCACAATCCCTTATAGTATACCACCTTGTTTTAAAATTTATTAAGGTGTACATTATGGGTGATATTTACAAAATCTAATATGCACAAAAAAGAATTCGTTTATTTCATTAATGTCCTAAATTTGGAGAAAAATATATGTCGGCTTAAACTAAAAGGAAAATATCTGTTAGCAAACTTTTTCTAAAGAAGCTGCATTTGTCAAAAGTAGTTCCGTATATAATGCCTCGTATATTATTATTTTAGATGTGGATGTCAGAAACGGCTATTGGCTGTACTGATGTTGACGTTCATGAATCTATTCAGTATTCTATAGTTCATGATTTTCTATAGATTACAGGGTTAGAAAATGACGTCTAATATGGAAATGGTGATGAAGTAAATGTGCGACATTCATTCATACGTACAGGGAAATTACAACTATTGACCTATATGGAAGCTTTCTGCAATGTTCCATGCCGTTTTCATGTGCATAATTTGATAATGATTCAGCGGATTGAAATCTCTAAGGCGAGGACATGTTTTGCTTAAGTTTGTTATATTCATGTCGGGCAAATAGTTTTGTTAGACAAAAGAAAATATGTCTCCTTCTCCCAGTTCTATGTTATATAGCAATACACCGTTTGGCTTTCGAGCTTTTGTAGACAGTCTTTTCAGGAAGGTTTTCATTGGATTTTAGAAGGTAACGAAAAATTACGACCATAAGTTTTTAAAAAAATCATTGCAAATCACAAATAATGAAGAAAACGTATTTTTGTAAAGAAATGATTACGAAAATCCTGAAGTTATATATATTTTACTGAAAATTCCATTTTTAGTAGCAAAAAACATGCGTTATAATTCCCAACGCAGGTGAGCATGAACTGGTTTCAACCCAAGGAATGTTTGTCTACGTAACGGGTTAAACCTTGTTAATGACTACAGTTAAAGATACTACTTTCATCTCGAAAATAATGCCATATTCAACGGTACATAGACCATAAATATTGATTGTAATTTCCAGGAAAATTCTTATAAGGCATTTGATTTTGGCGAGTCTACTTGTCTATGCCATACAATACATTTTTTTTCACTTCTGTTTTCGAACAAAAACCTATTATGCAGTTACATTGATATGGAAATGATTTTCTTTACCCGCGTTTATATTTTTTATTCAATTCAGTAACAATTACAAACAGTGTTTGTAAGGAAACATTTAGTAGAGGATGTGAAGATGATAATAAGATAAAATATATAAACAAATCAAACATTATCAACATTAAAAGATAAAGATACAGTGTATCAAAGATAATGTCTGTATGCTCACCAAATAATTAGAAATAGATAATGTAATAATGTTAATTAATAATAATCAAAATGGCGCAAATAATAAATCAAAGAAGAGGAAATCAAATTGTACGGAATATAAATTCTTAACAATTATTTTGATAATATTCGGATTAATCTAGATATAATATTGCTGTTTACGTTCAACTTTCTTTTTAATGTTTGTAAATGTAACAAACATGATTCTTTAGCTAACAAAATTGCAGGCATTTTGTTATTGGCATCTCTGCTTCCTACAGTTTAACAGTCAGGAGAAATTTTATTCTATTCCTAAAACATAGTAACACATACATCTCTAAGGTTAACAATGAATAACGGGAATCGGGTATACCTCGTCACTTTCTCTGTAATCAGATGTGTTCTGTCGAGAGTAAATCCGCGAAATATTTTATTTGGCGGACACCATCTAAGTGGAACTGCACAATAATAATTCGAGCCTGATGAAGTTCATAAACATCAATTGAGAACAACCAACAACAATGACAATTAAAATGGATAGTACATAGAAAAAAAAGGAATAATCATGAATCTGACATTCCAGACTACATTAATTGTGAAGGAAATTCTTCATCAATAATGGAAAAAGTGATAAATGCTATTGGACTTGAAAAAACATTTTTCCGGAAAAAATTGTTAAAAGAGAAGTATTTTATAAATTTCTACCGATAGCAGTATTGGCTGCTCGGGTACTGAATGCTAAATGTTTCCTAATAGGGAAACGGCTAATTTTACCATTAACATTATCAACTATGGATTTAACTTTGACTATGGTGCCGTCATGAAAAAAACTATAATGCAGTCAAAGAAATGTCTAATATAAAACCGACTAGTGATTGTACCGTCATCAATAACTATGTACTTCTTTCTGTTGCTCCTTTCTCTAAGACAGAATGTTATGTAGTAAACTCCAACTCTGATGGCTTAAGACCATGTTAGTAACGGCAAAACGCTCAACTTCGATCCGATCTGTCGCAAATGGATCTGGTCGAAAAGAAAAGGACGTGCGCTTGAACGCCAAAAAATCTACATTCACTTGAAATTTCGCTTCTAGAAACAGTATTAAAAAGCACGCGTCGATGAAGAAATCCCAGACAGAGTCAGTGCGCCACGATGAATGTCATTTCGTGCAAGATGCCTGAAGACTGGATATTTAATCCGAATGTCTCATATGAACTCGTATGCATATGTTATATGCACATAAACATTTACAACTGCGTGTCCGTCAGTATTTAATTAGGAACTATGCTAGGCGTGCATTAGTATATATTTGAATTAAGGCTACCACTAATGTTATGAATGATTTGCCATTTGTGTATTAAAATAAAACGTAAAATTTAACATCGTTGGCCATTTGCCATTCTTGAGCAAATTTACAAAGTGAAAAGAAGAATATGAAATTGAAGAAGAAGAAGGAATGGAAGAAGAAGAAAAAAAAACGATGATGAAGAATGAAAAAGACTTGAGGAAGAGCAAAAGTACAAGCATGATCTAGACGAAGGGTAAAAATAGAAAAAAAAAACTTCAATGTATCGATCAATATGATAAAAATTGCTGAGAATGGGAATAAAAGTAGTAATAGGATAGAAGAGCGAAAATTTATAATAATAATAATAATAATAATAATAATAATAATAATGATAATAATGATAATAATAATGTCGAAAGGAATTGAAAATAAGGAAATTCTTTCTCTTCTAAATCAATAAAGATCTAATCACATTCCGGATTTTTTTTCCTGCCATAATTCTATATTTGTTCATTCAATGACCCGCGTCTGGCCAAAGTCAGGCAAAATCATGGAAGTATTTAATTGGATCATCCTTAAACCTATTTATTTCTCCCCAGACGCGTCTTACGTTCAAATTTTTCGATTGTATGGGAAAACATGCATGGACAAAAATCACATTCTTGTAATGGCTGCAAAATATTATTTTATCTTCTGTGATTTGCATTTTATTCCCGACCTTTTTTATTCGACATTTTGCTGTGTTTTCTGCTACTGGGTTAACATCAAGTTGTTTTAGTTTTTTTTTTTTTTTGCGCATTGCAAAAATTTATGTTAGGCTAGAGGTCATTAAACCCATTACAGTGTTAAGTGTTCAGTTCAGTAGCTTTCCATTCTCGTCTATTGATCTCAGTTGTTTTCGTTGGCACAGATTTGAATATAGAGACAGACAGAAACACAGAAACACATTTAAAATAAATGAACAGAGAAATAAGTAAAATATTTTCAAGAAAGTTTAGCCTACTAAAGAACAGACACATAGATACCTTCGTATATATATATATATATATATATATATATATATATATATATATATATATATAGGATGACCCCAAAATTCGACTTAATTTTAAAAGCAATTACCTTAAAATGTACTAAATCTAGCTCGATGAAATTGAACAGTTTAGGTGTTGAACATCATAAGTTCATTTCATATGGGACCAAATTCATAAGTCTCCAGGATGTATATCGCCTGTAAAGCACACGTAAAATTGGTAGTTAAGCTCTTGCAAAACACGTTAAGCAGGTCTCCTGTAACATTATCCAGAGCGGAATTGATTCTCTGCTTGAATCCATCAATACTAGCAGGAAGAAGGGGGCATAGACCGATCACTACACATATAGCCATAAAAAGAAATCACACGGTGACAGGTCCGGTGAGAGCGGCTGCCATTTCATCAGAAACTGTCTTCATCTCTACCACGCCTGATCCATCTATCTGACAGATTCTCATTGCGCTAAGCACGTCTGTCATCTTCCATTAAATATAAAATCTTGATCTGTTTCTATATATTCTTTGAAAATTTGAGGTTATATTTAACAAGAATTAACATAATTATTAACCTGCGAAATGATGTCAAATTTTTTGCGTAACCCTATATATATTAGGTTGGTGCAGAAATAATGTCGTATTTGACGTTAAAAAATACGTCAAAAACGACATTATTTTTGCACCAACCTAATATATATTGCTTTTTATTTTATATTATTTTTATATTATTAACATTCGAATGTCACTGATTTTCAAGGATTATTCTGTGTTTAGTTAGACAACTGTTTTTAATCCTGCTGTAGCTACACACACTTTGAAAATTAAAGGAGTAACATTCGAAACTACACGGGAAGAAATAATATAAAAAATTAATATGTTTTTTTTTCATACATTTACCGATAAAACAAAAAAACTTATTCTAACATTTGAATGATTTAATACATTTATATATAACATATTCCGCTATTATGATGTGAAATGTATTTTTAGGTCTATGTTAGAATAGTCGATTCATTGTGTCCTGAAAGGCTGTTTTTCTCTACATATAACATGGCGCCCATTCATAAATCAACCATAAGTCCATGATTTCGATTTTGCTTCTAGATCTGGTCTGGTTCTCTTGCTAAATATTTCAAAATTCAAGACAGAATATAAAGACTGCGCTGTCATGTGTTCTATCATCTACAACTCTCTTAGTTTTACTGCTGAAATCTCTAGATATAACCGTAAATTCTGTTCTATTAGTTAATTTAACCAGGCTTCTCACCTGTGAGATTCTCATCTATACTGTTGGATCCTTGCTACATGCATACATCAAACTTTAAATGCAACATAATTCGACGTCCTCAGTCTTCTTCTATCATTTTCTTTTATTGTCCCTTATCCTCAATAAAATTTTCTCATCCATTTTCTTCCTAGGAAAGGGTCGTGTGTTAATGTTATTATCGCCATACTTTGGAAGGATGCACGCACAGACACACACATACACATGTATTATTATTATTATTATTATTATTATTATTAATATTATTATTATTATTATTATTATTGTTATTATTATTATTATTATTTATTTATTTATTTTCTTTGATTTCTGGCGTTTACACATTTCTTTCTGGGTCCCGCCCAGGGACCTAAGTTTAGAAATGGTATCATGACACTTTCCACTGACAAAAAAAAAAAGAAAAGAAAAATTACATAGATAAAGCCCTTCGTAAAGTTTGGGCTGTAATTGTCAGAACAATTTTTTGTATCTCCTTGAGGCATGGATTTCCAGGAATCCCTTCAATTAGTCTATTGCGATATTTTCCAACCAGTCCTAGGGGTCCAACTACAACAGGGATTTTTGATGTTCCCATATGCCACATTTTAGAGATTTCTATTTCAAGGTCCTTGTATTTTGACAGCTTTTTGAATATCTTCAAAGGTACATTGCAGTCAGCAGGGACTGCCATATCAATAAGGAGGCACCGTTTTTGTTTGTGGTCTCTAATAACAATATCTTGGCGGTTGGCCTTGATTGTTCTGTCAGTGTGTATTGTGTAGTCCCATAGAATTGTAACAGGTCTTATCTCATTATTATTATTATTATTATTATTATTATTATTATTATTATTATTATTATTATAAGAGATTATAATGAAATCATTTTGAAATCGCTACACAAAAGCTTTCATTTTTCTATATTATGACTGTTTTTCTCAAGACAATGTTAAGTAACTGGTGATTAAATCATTTTTACGGAAATATAAAAACAAGTATTACCTCTTTTTCTGAAAGTTGAAGATAATGCAGAAGGTCAGAATTAAATATAGACTTGGGGTGTTTGTCTTCATTAACGAATTAAATGTCAGATCAATGCTAAAAAGAAATTTAAGATCAGAGGATGGATTTGGATTTGAGAGTTATTTTTTCATGTCACTATATCCGGGACATAGACTTTTATTATTGACAATTAGTGGAAATATGCGAGAGAAAATGTATCATGATTTTAGAGAAATATGTCTGATTACCCCATCCTCTTTCAACAGATTGAACATGTCATAACATGTCTATGCCCCGGTTTATCATGTCATGAGACATAACTCTCTTATCTCCAACGTCTGATCTTACTTTTCTGTTTAGCGAAGATCAGACATGTAATTGTTTAATCAAGCCATACACAAAAGTCTATTTTTAATTCTGACCTTATATCCTCATTTTAACTTTCAAAAAAGAGGTACAATTTGTTCTTAAATTTCCTTAGAAATCATTTAATCACCAATCACTAACCATCACCTTAGAAAATACAATCATAGTATTGAAAAATGAAATCTTTTGTGCTGGCATCTCAACATGTACTTATTACATTTGATTAGATCATTACAAAATTTCGCCCCAGATTAGACAATTTTAACAAGTTCTCAAAAAATAACATATTTGTCAAGTCCATTGTCTCCTTCATTTTTGACAAACGTCTGCGATATTTCTACTATCTTTCTAGCGCCATAGTTGTACAGAAGTTGTGTTTTTGTTGGAAGCAATTTGTGAAGTAAATTGAATGAAAAGTGTTAATTTTTTTTTTGTCAGTTAATTTTGTTGTGTGGAGACCAGAACAAATAGATAACTGAGGGTGTCAAGTCTGGAGAATACGGTAGGTGCAATTCTTTAAGCTTCCGTAAAGTCTGTTTTGCTCTATCGTGAAGGTTTTGGTACCTTTTCGATCTGCCAAAATCGGCTGCTAATCTTGCATAGCAACAATGAGAATGGTGACTTGCTTACACTTGGTTGTTGTAATTATTGATTCGCCGAATGGTAGAATCACAAAGTGAATTATTCTTAATCAAAACTAACGTAAAGCAACAGGTTCAATGGATGAAAGCCCGATTTTTTCACCTGTTCTTCACATTACTCGTTCCCAGATACTTTTTCTTCAAAATTTATCATAAACTCTCCGTTCGTACTTTAATAGCAAGTGTCCAAGAACGGCTCCATGTCGTGGTGCAACAGCAAATAATTAAACGCAGAAAAATGATCGTTGCGTCAGTGAATATGCCACTCAGGTGTCGTCTGTGGAAACGAACCCAATCAGTACAATGACGAAAGGCAGTTGATATTCCGATTTTCAAAAGCTTTGCAATATTTTCCATAGAAATGTTCGGTTTATTCTGCACGATGGCAAGTAAAACATATTCACCAACGTCGTTTATCTTTTAGAATATTATCACCCTGACAATATCTGCAAGCAATTTTTGACATTGCGAACAGTTGGTACACGATTCCAATAAAACAAGTTATTGGGCTGGTGCAAAAATAATGACGTAATAATGTCGTATTTTTAACGTCAACAAACGACATTATTACGTCATTATTTTTTCACCAACTTAATACAAAGCTTACTTCTTTCCGAAAATCAGAGAGCATTATCTGGCGAAAGCGCAACTTTCCATCCATTTTTATATATAATCACACGAACTTCATTGTAAATGCTCTCTCTCTCTCTCTCTCTCTCTCTATATATATATATATATATATATATATATATATATATATATATATATATATATATATATATATATATATATATATATATATATATATATATATACACACGTGTGTGTGTATATATGTGTGTAGGTGCATATATATATATATATATATATATATATATTGTGCCACACAATTTGATTATGGATTTGATGGAGATGGAATGCATTCTTTTAAATAATCTTTTAAGTCCAACATTTCTTCATAACGATTCTTTGGAATGAAAATAATGAAAACATCGGAGATCAAGAGGTAAGGCACGTCAGCGTAAATGACGGTTCCGTATAGGATGCAGGTTCGAATCCTGTCAAAGAACGAATATTTTCTATGAAAATTTTTCGGACATTCAGGCCGGTAAATGTTATTTAATACTGTTTATTATAAACAGAGCATTTACTTAAATACTTGTATCTATAAAAAGAACGTTAAACATAAAAATGTCTTTGATAAATATATATATATATATATATATATATATATATATATATATATATATATATATATATATATATATATATATAAAGAAATATAGTCTTAAGGTGTGCTATATTTATGGAATAAAGTGCTCAATATCAGAGATAGAGCGTGTGTAAATAATATATATAAATATAATATATATAAATAGAGCGTGTGTAAATAATATATATATACATATATATACATATATGATGAGATGAGTTAATACGCATCGAACCATGGTTGCATTTGTGTAGCGCTTTACATGTTGCGTATTAACTCATCTCATCAGGTGTCAGTCAGTAACTGTGTAGATAATTTATTGTGATTTAAAAAGAAGTTGCACCCTCTTTTCAAGAGAAATGGGAAGACAGAAATGAGCATAAACGAAAGACACAACATCCAACCATTTCACGAGAAAGGGAAGAAAAATAAAAAAGAGTAAGAAAGAAAAGAGAGGAGGTGACCTCATGGTTAGTTTTGTTGTTACTCATACCAATAAATCAGAATGGTCAACGCTATGTTTAAATTAAGGGGAGAAACGAAGGTTAAGAAATTTAGAGTCGACGGCATCCAGATGTCATATACTGTCCGATATAAATGGCTCTAATATTGTACACTAGAGACTGTCATTTCCTAAGAAAGATGAAAGGTAATTTAAAAACATACCCGACAAACTACATTCATTGTGGGATAAAAAAAAAACATATATTATCACAGTGTAATGTATCATATGTGCTGTTTAATTTCAATTCATCGGCCATTATTACTGGCCCCTACTAACTGTCCCTTGAATCTCTAATCTACTTTACCATACTCCAAATATATTAATACATTTGTTTCCAGCTTTTTTTTTTCATTCTGTTCTATAACGTCTGATGTCTGATTGGTTTCTGATTGTATGTGATGCAATCAGAATTTTCAACGGATATTGTTAACCATGGTAAATTCCATTGGTATGGAGAATTCAAACACTGATCAGTTGCATCAGCTACCATTCAAAATTTTAAACGAAGTCTTTTAATAATTCTTTCAGAACGTGTAAACTATATTTTAAAAATCCAGATAAATAGGAAAATGTGCCAACACTAAATTGTAGAGGAGGTTCTGCATATCTGAGAACTGAGATGTTATTGGATGCTTTTCGTTGAAGGTTCCGTTGGTGGATCACAGCTTTTCGATACGCATCCGCCATCCGATGCCAGTTCAGTGCCTGTTAATGAGTTGTCTGGAGCGATCAATCATAGGAAAAAGGGCAGAAATATTTGAAAAATTCGTGAACTCCTTCACGAGGACCGCAGCCGACCAATCCATCAGATGGTCGGAATTAGTTACGAATTCTGCTAAGAGACTCCCAATTCAAACTTCATGTTTTGTTTTGTTTTATAGTTTGTTCCTCGGCTCTCAATACTCGATCAAATGCAGCGGTGTCTTGAACGTCTGATGAAATAAATGATTGCACCATCGCATGGCACTAGAAAGGCTACATTAGAATAAGCTGAGTCGATTATTATTACAATAAAAAAAAAAGTCGGTTTAACATTGTTCAGGTAAACGAAACACCAAATTCCTAGGATTTCACAAGTAGCACTCATAGTTATGTTTTGAAAACCTTATTGTCTTGTTTTGGGTCCAAAGCTTTTTTTTTTTTAATCATATCACTCAAAGCAAGGCAGTAAATGCACTAAGACGTTACGGAGTGTGAAAGAATATAGGTACCGAAAAACATTAAGTAACGAGAACAATAATAGAAAATCAAATTGATGATCAAATCTAAGATCAAATCTAGCTGTAAAGAAACAAACCGGAAGAGAGTTCCACAAGCTAGATGTACGAGAAAGGAAACTGTTAGCTTCTAAATCATGGTTAAAGCTACTCATTTCAATTGTAAGTTTATGAGACATTGCCGCCAATCGAGTACTAGGTTTAAACTCAGAGTCAAGTTGCAACAAAAGAAATATAACCCGAACAATTATCATGATAGTATTTAAAGAAAAGGTCCATGGAATTTATATTCCATTGGTGGGAAGCTGACTGAAACCGTGATGCGATGAAAGAACAACTTACTGATTCTTATTTGGATTTTATCATTGTTCTTAAAATATGCGCTGTTCGACAAAAGTGATTAACCTGATTTTTTTTAACTAAATGTTCTCTTCTCCGATGAAACGAAAGTTGAGCTAAATTCAAAGGATACGCGATCTAAAATCCGAAGAAGAAGCTTTGAAAGCTCTTTGAATTTAGCAGTAAGTACTGTCAAGCATCCGTTCAGTATAATTTTCTGGGGATGCTTTTTTTTTCATGGAACTGGTTTCTTAGACCCTCAGGAGCGAGAAGTACAAGAGAATTTTACAGTCTTGTCTGCTCCCTTCTGCTGAAAGGGTGCAAATCGACCCCACCAAGCTCATTTTTATGCAGGTTAATGCACCCTGTCACAAAGCAAAATTAATGAAGGAATACTTTGATGAGAAGCAGGTGAGTGTTATGACATGTCCGCCGAAATCTCCTGACCTCAACACCATAGAAAACTTATGGAGCATTATAAAGTACAGGCTCTTGAGAAAGCATTTGAGCAACAAAGAGGATTTGATTGTGAATTTCATATCCGAATGGAATTCAATGCTTGGAGATCAGATTTTCCAGAATCTCATCAAGTCAATGCCAAAAAGGTTTGAAAAGGTTATTCAAAATAAAGAAGGACCCAGGGATTATTAAATATTTCGAACTATATTACCTATTATAAATAAATTATACATCTATTATTCTTTATTTTAAGCTGTTCGGTTATGTTTCTATTGATTACTAGTTTCAGAAAATAATGAGTCACTTTTTTCGAACAGAGTTTTTCGCTAAATCTCATTTCTATCCAAAATTATAATTATCAATAGATTTTCATACGGTGAGTAAACTTTTTTACTAGCTGGTCGGGCAGGAGTCTTATATTAGTAAGAATAAAAATTAGTTTGACCCAAAAAACAATAGACGAAAAATTAAAAGTAAAAAAAAAATATCAGGTGAGTCATTTTTATCGGACTGTACAGTATAAGAGGCACACTGAACCATATGTTCCTTCAATATTCTAATCATTGACGAAAGACTTATGAATATGTTAATATTTTTAGGCTAGAAAAATGAATACTTTCTTAGATTACTACAGCTGATTTAACTTAATTGAAACTATTTGCGACATGAGATAGTTAACAATCGGCTGACACCAGACACCAGCGTTTGTTTGAATGTAGATACAATCAGGCATGGAAATGGATGTGCATGTTTCACAAACGATAAATAGAAAATCGATGCTCTCAATATTAAAAAATTCAAATTTGTCAAAGATATATATATATATATATATATATATATATATATATATATATATATATATATATATATATATATATATATATATGTATATGAAGAAAAATATTTGGAAAAAACAAACAAAAATCCTTAAATACAATTATGTTGTTTTAATATGAATGAAATGCCAACGTCTGACGTTTCGGTTTAATAAACCTTCTTCAGAACAATATTCATTAAAATACAATTAACATAATCAGTTCAACATGACAAAGACGATGGACATAAAAACAAGACTTATCCAAAAGAGATAACTGAAAATTTCATTTATCTGTTTTGGATAAGTCTTGTTTTTATGTCCATCGTCTTTGTCATGTTGAACTGATTATGTTAATATTTTTCTTCATTCTGTCGGATTTATATCCATTTATATTTGCTTACATATATATATATATATATATATATATATATATATATATATATATATATATATATATATATATACTGATAACGTCGATCAATAAATCACACATAATTGCGGTAGGAGAAAAGAGCAATCAGGAGGCTAGTAGATAGCGATTGACATTGAATTTAAATTTTTGCAGATTATAGTTGGTTTGAAAGCTTGGTGACGGAATGGTATTCGACTAGTCAAAAGTGGTGGGGGAGTAAAAAACTGTTACTGTAGAAGTTACGGCTACATCTAACGAACTCAGCTGTAACTTAATGAAATCTCGTAGCCAGTGAAGTATTCGCTTAAATTCATACACTCAAAGTACCATAGCAATTAGTTTATAGCAATTAACATAGCAATTAGACCATAGCAATTAGACAATTAGTTTATAGCAATTAACATAGCAATTAGACCATAGCAATTAGACAATTAGTTTATAGCAATTAACATAGCAATTAGACCATTAAATCTTTATAAATACAAACACACAAACACGCACACACACACACACACACACACACATATATATATATATATATATATATATATATATATATATATATATATATATATATATATATATATATATATATCGGATATACGAGAACTATATTAAATAGACGTCTTGCACTATACATATCTGAACATTCTTCCATCGCGAGACATCAACACCAACATTCATAAAAAATAAAAAAAAAATACTAATCGAAAACACAATTATCCTACACCAAGAAAACAGCAAATTCAAACTAAATATACTTGAAGCAATGTAATTAAAAAATTTAAGCTTTCGCTTAATATTAGTTGGGTGCAAAAATAATGACGTAATAATGTATTTTTTGACGTTAACAAATACATCAAAAAACGACATTATTAGGTCATAATTTTTGCATCAACCAATAGAATCATCTACGAAAACTGTAGTAATGTTATGAAATATCTATAAAATAAGTTATTTTTTTGTATGGGGCATATAAGTATTTGTATATGTGAGAAGAGGTATTTGGACATATATATATATATATATATATATATATATATATATATATATATACATATATATATATATTAGAATAGATATGGTTAAATAAATTATAACTGGTCTAATATTACAGTTTCTTTATCATGAACATACCGATCACCCTCTAACTGGTATGATTAATATTATTATTATTACTATTATTATTAATATTTTTCACACTATTCTTCTTCTTCTTCTTCTTCTTCTTATTATTATTATTATTATTATTATTATTATTATTATTATTATTATTATTATTATTATTATTATTATTCTCATAGGTAATTCTGTGTTTGAACTATAATTGTTTTATTTATTTTCATCATTATTACAATATGAAAAAAAATATTTTATTAAATTTAAATCTTGTTTCATTTCGAAATATTTTTCAAATTATATATATATATATATATATATATATATATATATATATATATATTAAAATTCAAAATCTAAAATTTGAAACTATAGATTTTAACTAAAATCTTGTTTACATCGTTATAGTTATTCATACTATTAATAATAGTAATATTTTTTGTTTATACATATTATATTCACATTATGTTTTATTTCTTAGTTTATTTATTTGGAAAATTTCAAAATGCTTGAATTAATATCAAACGATAACTTTCAAATATATAAATCGTGTTCTTTTTTTTAAATTAACCTCAATATATATATATTAATTTGTTCTTCGTTTTTTTTATTGTTTTCCACACATTCTATTCCCCTTTCTTTCCTTACACTCCTGCTTCCACTTCTGATTCCTTATATCTTTACTTCTCTTTTTCTTTCTCTTTATGTCATTCTCTGTATAATGACCAATTAAATAGCTCATTATCTGGTCCTTACCCACTTCCTTACTCTTATCTTAATGAACATAGTTTTAAAATTATTTCTATATGTCCTTTCCCTCTCTAATTTCGACCATTTGTCGTACTTCTCCTCCCCTCTCTCTATAGCAGCTTACATCAGCTAAATCATCCCCTCACATGGGTAAAAACATTATATGTAAATTTAAAATTTTCACACTTGAAAATGTAGTCTGATGTACCACGTAAAATCGCATACCTGGGAAAATAAATTATAACCAATCAGCCATTAATATTTGTTTTCTATTTAAATTGAATTAATAATTGCGCTGATTTTACATTGAGCTCTGGGGATTACATTCTCCTAGGGATTATCCATACGGATTAACAAACTTTTCATTACTGTGATATACATACATATATATATATATATATATATATATATATATATATATATATATATATATATATATATATATATGGAGAGAGAGAGAGAGAGAGAGAAAGTGAGGAGAGAGTGAGACAGACAGAGTCAGAGTGAGAAATTGTGATAAATATATAGATAGGGAAATGTGATGGAATAAAAAATTAATTTTGATATAAAATTAATTATGTATGAAAATACTTCAATACACTATAAGGGAATATATATGAAATCAAATAACCATTCGCTTCAGAAATCAGTTTTCATTTCCATTTGTGATTTTCAAATCGTTTGTATCATATTCTTTATATATATATATCCAAACGGATGAACTTAAAATGCAACTACTGATGCCGCCCGTAAGCCAATAACCTATCTTAACCCAGTTAGTAAACAGTCATTTCAAAATAAACATATAACTCGTCACGACTTCGTTCGTAGACAGAAAACGATTTTTAGATTAAAGTTTTCTACAAGACAATCTACTTCTTTCAAACTAATAACAACACTTTTCTACTATAATTGATTCAGCTTTTGCTTAATTTTGTGATACATTTGATTTATTGTATTTGTCACATATTTTTTTTATTGTTTTTTACATGTTATTATCGTTTCGATCAAGTACGCTTTTGACATCATCAGTTCAATTCTTTTGTCAGACATCTTCGTTTCGTTTGGTTTATTTTATTTTACGTCCGATCAAGCTCAATGGGTTATTTAATGCCGACAACATTTTTAGTATAGATTCGTATGAATAGAATGTATTTTTTGGTTTAGATTGGTTTGGTTTATTTTATTTTCAACATATCAAGCTGAATGGGTTATTTAATGCCGATAACATTTTTAGTATAGATTCGTATGAATAGAATGTATTTTTTGGTTTAGATTGGTTTGGTTTATTTTATTTTCAACATATCAAGCTGAATGGGTTATTTAATGCCGATAACATTTTTAGTATAGATTCGTATGAATAGAATGTATTTTTTGGTTTAGATTGGTTTGGTTTATTTTATTTTCAACATATCAAGCTGAATGGGTTATTTAATGCCGATAACATTTTTAGTATAGATTCGTATGAATAGAATGCATTTTTTGGTTTAGATTGGTTTGGTTTATTTTATTTTCAACATATCAAGCTGAATGGGTTATTTAATGCCGATAACATTTTTAGTATAGATTCGTATGAATAGAATGCATTTTTTGGTTTAGATTGGTTTGGTTTATTTTATTTTCAACATATCAAGCTGAATGGGTTATTTAATGCCGATAACATTTTTTTTTATTGCTCGTAATATTTTGTTTTGTCAAAAATATTTTTCTGGTAAGATTTTTCCTTCAAAATTGTATTACTGATATTTTTTTCAAAAAAAAGTATTACTGGTAATAGTTAACAATTTGCCCATAGCTGGGACCCTAACAGGTGCTACCACCGCGTGTCAGGTTGGACCTGGTAACACCAACAATTAAGAGGTGGTTCCACACTCCTCAAAACCTCCTTGCTGCTGGATGTAGTTTATCGTCTTACCCAGGACGCTGATATAGCTTAACTTCTTACCCAGGACGAGCTGACATCTTGGATGCGTTAATTCTTATATTGTTTTATCCATTTAATGCTGTTTTTCCTCTTCCATATATCATTAGAAGTAGTTGTTTAATGGATATAGGTTAGTCAAGAATTTTTATCTGGAGTCCGAGAGTTTAGTCTATCGATAAGGTACTGACATCCATATATTCTTATTCGCAAAACAATCAGTTTTGTTCTCATTTTATTTTAATCCATCCCGGATAATGCACTCGAATTACGTCCTGCTGCGGAAATGAAACCACACCATACTGAAATACATGCGAGAAAGTTTAACGTATCTCCCCGATAAATTGTCTTAAGCTGTTTTATTCAATTTATTTTTATCCCAACTGTAAGTATAACATTTACTGGATGTCGTCATAAAGTTATTATTTTATTACATAGACAATTCAAAGAAGTTTCTTCATAAAATTTAACTGTTAAAAGAATAAGAAATAATGTCGACGAATAATTATAATCTATCACGTTCTTGGAATTTAATTTCTATTCTTTTCGGTGACCAAACAGATATAGTATTCGAATAGATCTGAAGTCGTAATGCTATTTCCTTAAAATTATGACTGGAACTTGATGTGATTAAAACTCTATGTAGCTGAATAATCCTAACGTACATGTTGGTTACTACACAATGGAAAACAAGTTCGGACCCTGCTAAAGGGTGCAATTAGTCATTAGGTTTCTCGAATAGTCAGACCGGTTGACGTAATTGAAACTGGTTGAAAAAGAATCGTCTACTGAACCATGTGTATCGTTATAAGTCATAAGCTGTCGTGTGTATTGAAGCATATATCTATCTTTATAAGTAATAAGCTATAACGTCTTCATTTGAATAAAACCCAGTAATTAATTTTGAAGTTACTTTGCTTACAGATCGGATAAAAAATAAAGGTATTTATGGACAGCAAATAGACCTGAACGACAGATATGAATCCTCAAGAAGCAATTGAACTTTGTTTATACCGGAATACCTTTAGTATATAGAAAAACATTCATTGACTTAGTATTTTTTCCTTTTTTTTTTCAAAATTTGTATTGTGTGCGGTTCAAGGGGATTAGCAGTGAACCTACTCGATATTAGTGAGAATTTTGTATTAATAATCATTTTGTGTAATAAGTAAGCAACTCATCATTGTCCATTAATTGTTCATATAAAACAGGCTGTAGAATTGTCATAGATTCAACAGTCACAACAAAAATATTTTCATTAAAAGATTAGAATGCACTAATTAGTGAGGAAAAACAATTTATACACAAGAATATTCAAAAAGGAGGCAGAGATCGAGAAATCAGAGAGCCGAGTTCGAAATCCAGTCGAATACATTACATTCACTTACACACTAATACACTGGGAAAGGTATTAGTCCTCCCTACAGCTATGGGTAAATTGCGGTACAGACTGGGTTCTATAGACTTGGATGGCAACTGGTCTAGGAGATGGACAACTCTGAATTCGAAACCTGCAGAGGGTCGTTTGGGGACCTTGTGGCACGGAGTGCCACAGGTCTCTGTGTTCGTCCCTTCAAAAGTGTGGTTGGTTCTTCAAAAATCCTTCAACACTATAATCAAATCTTATGTGCACGTGTCTGGCTGTCGGTTCCTAGAAACTGAGCTACTTGACCCTCATACGTCGAATACGACGGGAGAGTCCACGATCACCATATCCAATAGCTTTTAATACTTTTCATCATATTAAGGGAAAAAAAAATAATTGCTGAAATAATAATTACATTTACTTTGATAGACATTGTTTTATGACAATGTATGTAATGTTCATATTATATAACCATATTAAATGTCTAATGAAATATATCGTGACTCAGGGGAATATGAGATTCTTAATCGAGATTCAATCAATTTCGCTACTTTCACCTACGATTATTGTGGAAGTAGGAATCCATCTCATCTTCCCCATATTTCGGTTAAATAGCAGAGGAAACTGGTCAATCAGACTGTGGTTATTAATCTATAAAAAGCAAAATCTGAATTCGAAACTCTGTTTGCTCCTGGGAATAAGTACTATTTGCTTCTTCCCAGTGCATAGAACTTGGAACTCTCCATCATCCGTGCCATTGGATGAGACCTAATTATTCTGATTCGAGAAAACCTGTGGGAAAAGAAAGACCAGCACGTTGTCTCGTAATAGAGGGCAACCGTCAACACTGTCTTAACACATGAGGAACATCCTGACAGACGACTTATTAATATTAAAAAAAAAAAGATTAGAAAGAGCTAATTGCCATTACTTGCACCATTTACAAACGGATTGTTGTCCTCGTTGTTGTTATTATGCCTTCTATGTAATCGACATAGAATTTCGAACTTAACACTTTATTTAATATACGGGAATAGAGAGTTGTATTTCCACTGCAAATGTCTAGGTATATCTCTTCTAGTTTTTATTCTTAGTTTTATTAATGCACATTTATTGCTCTCCCTGTCCAAATAAACATCGTCCGTGAAATGGCAGTAACTAAGCATCGTGTCATGCGTTATATATCACGTGTGTGCTATAGAGGTACATTTGTTTTTCTTCTTAACATTTCGAGCTCTAATTTTCATAAATCACCTGAAATCAATTCAAAGAGTCATGAAAGACTCGTATTGAACAGGCTATTTAAGGACACGACTCTAGTTTCTTGATTTTTGTTTCATGTGATTTTGATTAAAGCCATAGCGGGAAAATCATTAGCTAGAAGTCAATAAGAAAGAACGATTTGGAATTTAATTTCATACTAAAGTATATAAATATAGAACCACAATCTGCCAAATACATAATTTCAAAGAAATATTTTCATTTTATTATTTGGCTATCTTAATTTACTTAATGGATTAAGTAATTAAATAAACAGTTTAAGTGAGTCATTTAAACTGCAAAATTGCTTACATATTTTTGCAAATTGATGATATTGTTTTCCTACGTTGGATTGTATTGTGATTGATATTCATAACAAATTACATTAAAAAAGAATGTAATACCTTTGATTATATTACGACAATTGTAGTCCTATTTTTTAATTCTGTGAAATAGTGCTATTTCAAATTTATTATAATGAAGTGGTTTCTAAAATTCCTTGGATGTAGTGTCGTTATTTTCTCCTTGGTTCAGTGTTGGCCAAGGTTAAAATGGCCGACATGTACTTTTCTTTATTGAAAAGTTGCGGCAACAGGAATGGATTCATAAATTACCTCGGTATGAAATAACCAACAAATTACAGTTACCATTTTAGTGTCGTTACGTTATCTGCAAGAATAATATATGCTCTTCTCCACACCCAGCTATGTGTAAGTAACAGAATAGCCAGTGGTGGAAGAATTCAGCGTTGTCTTTGTTGGAGAATGTCAGAATCTGAGAGAACCGATAGTGACCTCCACTATATTCCAGGCGGTCAAGAATTTCGAGAGCAGATGGGCGCCGGCAAAATATATGAATGATCACTGAAAGCATCAAAAGAAAGACGAATACAATAGACTGGCTCATATGCCCTCGTTTTCACTCCCGATAATTGAATCAATCAAGGTATTGCTGATGATGATTATGATGATGATGATGATGATGATGATGATGGCGGTGGTGGTGGTGGTGGTGGTGATGTTTATGAGGATGATGACGACGACGATGTTGATGATGATGAAGAAGACGATGATGATGAATGCAAACAAGGGACAATGAAAATTCTAGAGTGAAAATATCCGTGAAATATCGAACATTTGCTGATATATAAATGAGATACAATAATTACAATAAATAAATGGATGATACAAAACGACAATTGCACCAAACTATTCTCTGTGGAATCATTTCCAGTATTGCTTTTATTCCTCTGTCTGAAGCCAAACTTTGCAACTTTTTTTCCCCTATTCAGTATCTTGGCAACGCCTGTAAACCAGCTTGTTCAACATAAATTCACCGGCTTCTGTCGTTCCAGTCTGTTCAAGATACGGCGTATTCACATGCACATATCATTTGTAAAATGTCTAGACTGACACCAGGTGAATTTGAAATTGTCTTTACGCTTGCTTAAGCGTTGGCCGATAAAATCTGACCGCGTCTTTATATTGTTCAATTCTTAACTCATGTATGCAAACCATCGGCTTCTGAAAACCGAGATAATAGATAAAAGCAATGGCACAACTGCAGTCGAGAAAAGATAAAATTAAAGGGAGAAGTTGGAGTAGTCGGAAAGGTAAAAAGTTTTGCAGTTGCAAACAACGTTTTGAAGAATTATCATAAGTATCTACATATGCAACGGATCCGTATGTGAAACACGAATAGATTTAAGATTGATATCTTTTGAAAAAATAAAACTCTGGAGAATTTTCAAGAACCAGGCATGAATAAGTCTCTAGGAGACTTGAAGATCCCAAAGACGTTACTAACGCTTACAAAAATAGAGTAGAGTGCAAATTTTAGTGTTTCTTATAAACAATGTTTTTATCTATCAAAGTGTATATATAAGTGAGCAGTACTTATTATGTTAGCTTTCTGACTAGTAGAATCGGTTTCGAATCTCGCCGTTGTCGATTTGACAGGGAGGGTTTATTTCTGGAATTTTCCTTGAAAAATTATACCATGAGTTCTCCAAAAACATGGGAGTGTTGGTACTGTTTGTTTGGAAGGCCAAGATGATTTGTTATGTCACAAGTCATTATAAGCGAGAGCTGAGAAAGATAAACACAGTCCTGCTCAGCATAGTTGCATTATAAAACAGAATAGAGAGCTGTTGGAATAGAACAAACACAACTATGCGTTTACGGCTCGTTCCGGCGGAGGTAGTGAATTTGATTGAAGCCAACATGTCAGGTGAGGTCAGATAAAATTGCCGATTCTTCTTTGGATTTTCTCAAGATCTCTAGATACTTAGCAGAAACGTTATACCAGATGAGGCAACAATGTTTATTCAGTTTGTTAAGTAATAAAAATATAATAGCGAGTTTTTTTGTTTTTTTTTTTTTTCCGACATATTCTATGCTTCATGTTGCAATAAATAATACCTTCTCATCTACTACTGGTATTTTACTCAGAAAATTTCATTTAGAAGATTATTTGTTTTCAATTTATTAAGTGATATTGCTTCATGGTGATGTCGTATTGTTTCAAACCTGATCAGAAATGTCTAAACTATAAACTGTATGCAATCGCTTCCTAAGGTCAATTTTTAAAATGATTTTGAGTATGTGAAATTTACGCGTCTCAGAAATGACCACAAATCTTCGAGGAGTGGTGCTACAGAATAGAAAACAATGTAATTTACCAAATAATAGAAGCCAAATCCCCTGAGAACTACCACCAGCAGGAACAACTAAAATGGGTATCACATCTAACTCGAAGTAAAAAAAAAAATGACGACTTAATAAATATGTTGCCATTCACTATAATGCTAAATAAAATATTAGGAAGAAATCACCCTTCATTACAAGAAAGATCTATAACAGCTTCTAGATTTGAAAAACCTATTTTCTTGTAACAATGTTTTAAAGGAACACACACATATATATATATATATATATATATGTATATATATATATATATATATATATATATATATATATATATATATATATATATATATATATATATGTACACACACATTTTAAATATATATATATATATATATATATATATATATATATATATATATATATATATATATATATACATACACACATTTCAATCGAAATACTGGCTGATCGGTTAATAATAGTCGTTTCCTTACTGCGAAATGAACTTGATAGACTATCTCTGAACATGAAAAATGAACCCTGATACAGTAACCGCACATGCGCACTCGCATTTAATTTCTTTTTCATTATCTGTATAAATGCTTGTTCATGTTTCCGTCAACTTTAACATTTGTGAATGGAAGCTAATATGCCAACTCTGTTGTTTTTTGCTTCCATTATAATGTTACTAAAAAAATCCTAGTATGTGCCAATTTGATAATCTAAAAAAATCGGCTAACATGAAAAATATCACGCAATAACCAGAAGCTAATTTTCAAATTAAGTCATTTAAAATAAAAGCTACTAACAGCATACAACTACACAAAAATCTAATAAAAGCTGTCCTTTTGAAACGATGTTTGCATAAATCTGAAATTGAAATAAATTGTACGAATAAAACTAAATTAATTAATCGGCAAATGAAAGTCAATCAAAAGTTCTAGTTTGGGTTAGAAGTGGAATAAAAGTAACTAGATCAACCTTTAGTTGCAGTGTCAACATCAAAAATAGTTTATTTCAATTATACCGAGATCCAAACATCTGACAGACTACGCATTAAAGGTCATCTATAACTGCATTCAATTTATGTTTATGGGCCGACTAATTTAGTCACCGATAAAGCCAAACTATATAAATATAAACCATAAAAGGAAATGAAGCTGGTTATACGAAGGGAGATAAAGAAGGGTTATACGTGCAGTAATTATGCATCGCGTTATAATTCTGCATAATCTTTCGTTCCTCAGATGTGTAGAGTGTACGTTACACCTTGCTAATAGTTCCTAAGTAATGAACTATTCAGTTTTGATCGTGAATGCTACACAGATGTTTTTATTTTTGGTTTGTCTGAAAGAAAGAAAGAAAGAAAGAAAGAAAGAAAGAACGAATAAAAGAAAGATAAAGTGGAGACGATATCAGTTTGATAGTTTTATTCTCATCTTCAGTGAAATGGAAACAAATCTTTGCGTCCTCATATTTCATTAGAAACTAACCTGCATTCATACAATAATTATCGCTGCAATATTCTGTTAAATTTTTTCAATTCAAATATGTAACGAATTAATACGGGAAAATAAGTGGGTGTTTTCTAATAGCAAAACAGAAATGATAACCTCCGCTACTAGTATGTAATATTTCTCTTATTTTTTGGATGTTGCAGATTTTGGTAACACATGACAATATGGACTGAATTAAATAACTTCTATTGTGATAAAAATAATTTTGAAAAAAAAAAAACATATACTTGCATTAACCATAGAACACCACCCATGAGTATACAGTACCAGCGCAAATTTTCATATTTTAATTACATTTTTCATTACCTGAATTTCTTACCTAAATAAGGTTTTTCAGTTCCTATCAATCTTAACTCCAAGTACAACTTTCGAAGTTCCTGCATGTAAAATATTTCAAACAATGATTTATATTTAATATTTTTTATATATAATTATTTATTTATTTAAAAAAAAATAAAAAATTATAACATAAATATGTTATAAAATCACTGCAAAAATAGCCATTTTGTTTCAACACCCTCGGTGTCTTATCAAGTGATGACGTTGAATGTAAAAATGTTTTTGTTTTTTTTTACATTCAACGTCATCACTTAATAAGACACCAAGGGTGTTGAAACAAAATGGCTATTTTTGTAGTGATTTTATAACATATTTATGTTATAAATTTTTTTTTTTTTAAATAATTATATCTGCTCTACTTTGTATGACATGAGATTGATTTAGTTCTTATGCTTAAAGAAATAGATCGAATGCGAATATACATTCAAATTATATAACTATTTCTAGATCAGTCGAATATGTTGACGCCGTAATAAATCTTCAATAAAAAAAAACTGCTCCATATATTGACCAAGTATTGATGCATATTCTGATTAGGTACAAAATAAATGATGAATAAATAGTTCATTCAAAATTGCCCCTGAATAACTTATTTAGTAAACAAGGTGTCTCTACTTTGTATACTACATTTTGCATAACGTGACAATAGGACCACCCCTCAAAAAGACAATGAAATTTGGTCATATCCACAGATCTTATGTAGTGTTTTCCTTTGATAAATATTCACCACTCCTCTGTATATACATGCGTAAGAACCGTTTGAGTCTTTTGGCAGTATATTGCCCACTCGTTTTCATCAATAAATTTGTATTTTAGTCATGGTTCTTTTTTTCTCCTCGTAATTTTATTTTCTGCAGTGTGAATTATTATTCCATCAATTTAATATCGACCAAAGTATTATTCTGCCGAAATATTTTAATTGAAATGGATCCTTGAAGAAGAATGGTTTCACGCGTTCCCAAATCTCTCTCTCTCTCTCTCTCTATATATATATATATATATATATATATATATATATATATATATATATATATTGAACAACAAAATCTTCAGAAACACTGGGTTGAATATCAATATTCCTTCGTTTTTTTTATTATTACATTATTTAGATTACTCGACCTGTTTCGGCAAACATGGCCATCATCAGGAGAAAGATAATATTCTGCTTGCTGGTAGCAGTGGACTATAGTAATGAATGTCTTGATGGAGAAAATGAACTTTTGTCCGTAGTTTTCCTTTGTTATTTTTTTTTTGAGCGGGTGTTAACATGAATTTTGGTCAATCCTTGTATTGGCCAAACACACTCTTTTATGATTTTATTTGAGATAGGAGCTGGATGGATTCATGTTGCTCTGAATTCCCTTGGTCATTTCGACAGATTTATTGGTTCCTGGAAAGTGGATGTGTCTCTGCTAAGTGTTTGTGTGTTATTTAGTTCTTGGGGAGGCAGTGAGTTTGATGTGTGTAAGCGTATATATTACTATGTTTGTGTGCTATCATTTGGCTCAATACGGAGTGAGTGAGTATGATGTGTGTAGATGTGTATATTCGTGTGGGTGTGTGTATTAGTGTGAGACATCAACACCTCCGTAAGCATGTCTGTCTTGTGTGGGTGAGAAATGTGGGTAAGTTTTTGATTTGTATTTGTATTAATACGGTCTATTTTGTTAAATTTATGTTGAAGCCCGGCTGGATAGTGCGTTTTTAAACGTTGTATCCACTTATTTTTATGGAACTCTAAAATCATTCTAATGTTATCTGCTCTTCACTATTCTATTCTCTAAATTATAGTGAATTTGGCATGGGTTTTAAAATATTGTTTTTCTATGCGGAAATGTTGTCGTACAGGTAATAATCTTTCATGGGGAGTCGACTTAATTCCATTGCGATAATTATTGATTATATAGTAAAAGTGCCATTCAGATTTTGCTACATATTGTTTTTGGCATAGTGTACCTAGGGAGGTAAATTATATAATGACTTCTACAGTTAGAGTCGTGATAGATTTTGGAAGTATATTTAGTGACTGAGTTAGTGAATGAATTCTTGTGACTAAAGTGGTGCAGCATAAGATTCTTTTTTGTTACATGGTTGGGAATATCCTGTTGTTTTGTTGTTGGTTTATTACGGATTACCTTTTCCAATGAAATGTGGTTACTACCTATGCTTACTTTTAGGTTCATAGGTCTACGATATGCTAGAAGGCCGGGTCCCTCAAACATTTTATTTTGATTATTAATTTTGATTATGCCTTTTCCAAAATTAATGTCGTAGTTAATTCCGTCATGCTGCTCTTTAATTACAGACGGTGTACAGCGGACCCTACTCTACTGAGCATTCGACAAAATCATAACAGTGTGCATGCGCGAAATTACTAATATAAAATGGCGGTATATATATATATATATATATATATATATATATATATATATATTAGGTTGGTGCAAAAATAATTTCGTTTTCTAACATATGTTACTATGTGAGAAAACGAAATTATTTTTGCACCAACCTAATATATATATATATATATATATATATATATATATATATATATATATATATATATGTATATATATATATATATAAATGGGCGTTTGCATATATGTATATTATGAATACATATGTATGAATTTACATTTATTTATTCATTTATTCATGTGCGGGAAACTACTAATATAAAAAGGCGCACTGTGAATTTATGTATGTATGTTATTTCTAATGTGTACTTGTGCGCACGCGTCTGGGTAAATATTCTTACAAAGGCATGCATCTATATTTGTATCCTAATATGTTCATGCTTATCAACCCACGTATATATGTTTCTCAGTCCGTTAATATCTCTCAAATGCAAAGTTCTATAAACACGTCGCAATTGATTTCTTGTCTGGGGCAATAGGATTTTAATTCTCTTAAACCATGTTTTACGAGTGTATATTTACGCTGGAATATTGGCAGAAATCTTCCAGCCCATTTATAAAGAGATATATAGCACGATATTGTTGTAAAATGTGAACCTGGATAGAATATGCGCAAAATTTTAAATTTCTTTGACATTGCATTTATTTCGCATTTAAACAAGCCCGTACATATTAAATGCACACGCACACATACACATACACATACATACGCATATATATATATATATATATATATATATATATATATATATATATATATATATATATATATATATATATATATATCTGCATACATATATATATATATGGATACATATATATATATATATGCATACACACACATATATATATATACATATATATATATATATATATATATATATATATATATATATACAGTTATTAATCCTTTTATGAAATTACGCCTGCCTGCAATATATATTTATATGTCCCTCTCTCACTTTGTCTCTCTCATCATATATATATATATATATATATATATATAAAGAAATATAGTCTTAAGGTGTGCTATATTTATGGAATAAAGTGCTCAATATCAGAGATAGAGCGTGTGTAAATATAAAAGTGAACATAGAAGTCAACACTTAGAGGCGACAGTCTGTTTCATGCTATATGCAATCGTCAGGCCATCTGTGGCCTGACGATTGCATATAGCATGAAACCGACTGTCGCCTCTAAATGTTGACTTCTATGTTCCCTTTTATATTTATATATATATATATATATATATATATATATATATATATATATATATATATATATATATATATCCTTTTATGAAATTACGGCTGCCCGCAATATATATTTATATGTCCCTCTCACTCTTTCTCTCTCTCATATATATATATATATATATATATATATATATATATATATATATATGTAAAAGATGAAGCTAACATGTATGTGGATTGGGGTTGTGGGGGGTTAGAGAGAGGAGGACGAACAATTTATAATCGAAGAAAAAGATGGAAATAAATTATTTCATTTCGCGCATACGTCTTCATAAGTATCTAAAAGCATTTGCTGAAATGACTGCAAACTTACATAATCTCAGTTTTCTCATTTAGTAAGAGACTTTACATTTAACCATTTCTTAACTGTCTTAGTTCTCTATCTTTAGCTATTGTGGCCTTGTTAAAAATATAGTTAGCCATAACAATATTCCAAGGACAAAACCCAAATCCGCTGGAAAAGATTAAAAGAACACTCCTATTATGCCCATCAGATGATCCGACAATGCGATCACATAATTTATTTTAGAAATAAGGGATTATTAAAAAGAAATTACAACACATATTAGATTACTGATTTTAATTCACCAAATGAACTTAAAAAAAGAAAAAAAAAAAACACGGAGATCCGTCAACACTCTTATAACATCAGAAAATGCCGGCGGAGTTTCTTTAATGATATCATTATCACATTTTACAGTCACTTAATTGTCATCCGTAATACATGCTTAGTCGATCATGCCTCTTTCGATACATGACTGACGAAGCAGATTTTTCCCGCATTATGTTGCGTTTTCTTTCTACGGTAGTCCAGTTGCCACCACAGGGTAGAGAACTCAGTCTGTCCTGCTATTTATCCGTAGCTGGTGAGAGAAGGAGAGGATTCATACCTTACCCAAGAATTAGCACGTAAATGAACATAATGGATTCGATTGAAATTCGAACTCAGCTCTCCCATACCTCATCCGAGCCGCTATCCATCACCCTGCCACCCATATTTACCTGCCAATTATACCATCTCATCAACTCAAGAATTCCTCAAAATTGAAAATCTATACAGACAGACCAAAATATTTCAGCGACACTTTATGTTGAAAATATATTTAGAAGTGTCCTTGTTGATGAAAAATATACACAATCTTTAACTTTCTGTATAAAAATAATTCAGTTCAACATTCATCCATCAAATCAAATATTCTAAAACTTGATTGCATGCCTGCGCAACAAATGTCTTTTTCTCAGACCATATGCCAATATCTACACCCAAACTAATTGTGTTTTTTTCTATAGGAAATCAAATCGGCCTGTGGTTCTTCAACTATTAAATATCCTACGTGGAAAACAAAAAAACTGTGATCATATTTTACCTATGAAATTAGCCAAAAAAATAAACTGCCATTCCTAGAGTAGTATTCAGTAATAAAGGATTCACTACTTCATTATATAAAATCCCAGTAGTATAATCTCTTGCCATCTTAACTTTAAATGCAAATGTCTAATTATGTATAAAATAGTAATTATAATAAGCTTCCTAACGAGAGCACACGAGAATTTATAATCTCATCCACTTTTTCTTAAACAAATCAATAATGTGAAACAGCCTCTAATTAAAAATAACAATACTTACTACTTCACTGACCACAAGATTACGCTATTTCTTTCCAATAGTAATGTAGAACATACAGATAAAAAAAAATACCATTAACATCTCCCATAAAAGAAACAAATGCATGTTAATCATAAAGAAGACAATTTTTTCTCTTAGAAACGAAATACACAACACCAGTCGACCAATACAAGAAGACCAGACGATGTACGTTACACCTATCTATTGATAGCTGAATCACAACTCATTCAAACAGAAACGAAAACATACCAAACTCTATCCGCAATATACTAGTAGAAAATACAAGTATAATAACCTCACCCACATTTTAAAAGTTAATGGAAGCAGTAATAATAAGAGAAGAGAACGCAAACACTTAACATTAACTATGAGCACGTCAAGAATTGGATTATCTTATTTGGAAAATAAAGGATTATAATAGCATTAAAATCATACATAAAAACACACATTCTATTAAAATTAAAAAATTAAAAATCGTCATTGGCAATGGCTCAAAAATAGCTGAAAGTGCTTGGATATTGAGAATATTTGTACAGTTTTTACACACTTTATATCCAGAAAAGAAAACATATACGAACACAAGAAATATGCAATATAAATACAACAATATATATATATATATATATATATATATATATATATATATATATATATATATATATATATATATATATATATATATATATATATATATTAGGTTAGTGCAAAAATAATATCGTTTTTTGACGTTAAAAACTACGTCAAAAAACGATATTATTTTTGCACCAACCTAATATATATATATATATATATATATATATATATATATATATATATATATATGCATACATCATTTGGCTTCTTACAGAATAGATAAAACAGAGTCTATTTTCCGAAGTAACCAAAAGTTTTTAAGACTCTTCTGTGAGGTTTCAACTCGTCATCGTATACGCCAGGAAATTAGGGATATTTCTATTTGAAAATTTTCACCAAACAATTCCTCATTGGCAATGGTTCAAAAATAGCTGAAAGTGCTTGGATATTGAGAACATTTGTACAGTTTTTACACACTTTATATCCAGAAAAGAAAACATATACGAACACAAGAAATATGCAATATAAATACAACAATATATATATATATATATATATATATATATATATATATATATATATATATATATATATATACACAAACACACACACACACATAAGATCTCCTCAAACTAAACATGCAAAAATTAGATTGCCTTACAATTTCTTTAAAATATCACAAACTATCCTAAACCATTTACTCGTTTATATATATGTAGGTATGTTTGTACTTGTGTGTGTTTGTGTATGGTATTTTTAGTCTAATGGTGTATTTCCAGAGATTTCATAAATTTTAAATATAAAATTTTGTACCATGGTTTTCGGTAAATTTTATTTTCTTAGCAATATTTTGTTTAGATATTTTTTAAATGATTACAAAATATTTTGCCTCTCTCTGTAGATTCTTAATCCGTTTTCTTTCTACTAATTGTATTTCGTATCCAGGCTTGGCATTTCGCTTTTGCTATAACACATTTATGTATTTACAAATTCTCGGCAACAATTTTGTACCAGTGCATATTAAGTTGTGTATGCGCGTCAGAATGCTTAACTACACTCCGATAATTTACCGAGTTTCTCAGTTTCCGCATTTGCCTTTCTGATGCTGCTGCGATAATCAGTCCAACCGTTCCTAAGTGAAGACGAAAACAATGCTTTGATGGTTAGAAGTCCGTCAAACTAAGTTAAGAGCACAGTAGGTCAAAATTGAAATTCAAATTGCAGCACTAATCAACTGATCAACAAGTGTAGAACGCAATGTCTTCGGGAGGAAATCCGATGAATGCCGGCATATAATTTTTCACTTGAAAGCTTGAAAGTGAATCTATTCTCTTTGAAGAGTGCATATAATGTTAACAGCTTTTTTTTTTTCTCCATTGAATTATTACCTGCAAAACGGAACAAACCATAGCACGTGCAGCGGATGCACGCAAAAAAAAAAAAATTCTCGCTGAGGCTTCAAAGTATCATACCTGTCGATTGTTATAGGTGAACTGAAAAATCTTGAATCATAGAAATATAGAATTTAAAACAATAAAAACACGTGATAATATTCTAAAAGAACATTTTATAAAAGAACGCCAGATTAGGTTTTAATTAACATACGCTTGCAGCAGACAATGAAACCACAAAATTGCTGAACAGCCATAGTTTTTTTTTAATGGAAGGAAAGAAATTATGAAACCAAAATAAATTAGCTGTTATCTCTTTTGTGGTTACAAATATAAAAATATATTCAATAACATTAAAACACTGAAAAAATATGTAAATAAAAATCAAACACTGTCACGATGGGAAAACCATCTGATCTTAAATGTTCAAATTCGGCAATCGAATAAAATTGCCTAACAACACACCATAGAAATAGAACAATCTATTATAAAGACATGAGCAATGACATTATATCGCCTCTTGACATCTCGTGTCGCATAATGATGCTACATTTGGCGTCCAAAGCGTTCAGAATTATATAATATTCCATCAGAATATAAAAGCTTTGATATATCAATCAGTAAAAATGGCTTCGAGCGAATAAACCCTGAGTTTCTTAGCGTAAACTGTTCTTTGTAAATCTTGGACTGGCGTTAGAGAAAAACATAATAAAAATCTTTAGCAAATAAATGAAACAATATTAGCTAAGGACTTTCATCAGTAGCGACGCCTAATAGGGAGAACTTACATAATTTTAAGAAACAATAATTAAATAGTCAAAATATTTGCTTAGCACAGTACTTCAAACAGAAGTATAGCTAGGGAATCCCATCTACATTAGGAAGATCCATAATGATAAAACTATTTTCCGGAAAGATAGATTTAAGTGAAAACATCTTAAAATGTCAATAAATGTCGAGTGTTTAAGGAAAAAGCTAATGTGAATATTACTATTACAACATATTTAAGAATCTGATTTGTGCCCTTTGTTATATGAAGGGAAAAGTTTTAAGATGAGGAAAGGTGATGCAATGAAACCTGAACCCGAACTACAAACTGAGGTCTTTCAAATGGTAACAGTTTTGAATTATACAAAAATACCGATACTAAATATCGAAAAAAAATACCTGAACATGAAATTATTGGTTATATAGAGAACATTCCCAAATCTTGCATAAAACACCATTTTACTTGATAACGCTTTCCTATTATATTGTTGACTGTCATGCTTATTCCTCATCGTTAAATATCTTGTTTAATTCTAATATGTAAAACTTAAAAATATCTAATATCAATACAATGTCAATCGTTATCATCACTTCCTGAATTCCTGTTCTTTTAATTTTTCTTTATTTAACAAAGATTTTTTCACACTCAGTCATTGCATCATATTCGCTTTATTGCCTTGTTCATTATTTCTTTTAATGTGTTGAAGAATATTTGCTGTGCGTAAAAGTGTCTCTCAAGGCAAAATATTCAGGAGGCGAAGTTTAATTTCAATCCTAAATTCCTGCATTCAAGTTCGCACTGGTAAACTTGGGAAAATGATGGACATATTTATCTTCGCCCTGCAAATATTTAAGAGTATATTATGTTTATGTAGTCTTTGTTGATAGCCAAACTTACAAAACCACAAAATGTGAATGGAGAATTCAAGGCGAAACTACGTCATATATCCGTTACAAGATATCATGACATTTCGCTAATAATAAAGAAAAGTAATCAATGTAGCCAGACACAAACTATCGTTATAATTTATAGTGGAGAAGCATGGTGTTACATATGAACATTGTAATTTAAGTTGATCATGAAATAAGTAAGAACTTATGTAATTCCTATTTAGTTTTACTTTAAAGAAACACTTGTTCATAGATGATTTTTGTCTCCCTAATTGCTTTGTGAAGATAGTTTGCTTGTCGACAGACACGTTTCACCGCCACTTTCACTCGTGATGGAACGGCTTGTAATTATATGTATTCGTCTCATATCACTGGCAAATATCGAACATTTAATCTCCTTAGTACTCTCGTTGATGTTAGTGAAATTGTTTTTTTTTGAAGAAATGCTCTTACGTCTTGGATGACAATTTTTCCACTATGCGTTACAGTCGTTCTCGAATCATTCTTTATTACTCTGAACATCTACCTAATACCTATTCAATATTTTTTTTTCTCTCGCATGGTATATTAATTCCGTTTCTTGAATAGATGTCTTTAAATTTTCTCCTGTGATCGGGATAAAGAGTAAAAACTTGTTCATATAAGCTACAGGGTGTCCCTCCAAAAAACAGGAAATTTTAGATTTACCATATAAAACAATTACTTTTTATCTTATTATATAAATTAAAGGAGGCACGGTGGCGGAATGGATAGCGGCTGGGATTGTGGAGCCGAGTTCGAATTCCAGTCGAATCCGTTGCATTCATTTACGTGCTAATACCCTCTTTTTCTTCTCCCTCCAGCTCTGGGTAAATAGCATGACAGACTGAGTTCTCTAAACTTGGATGGCAACTGGTCAACCGCAGAAAGAAATAGCAAACTACTGCGGGTAAAAAGATACATGTTCGCCTAAGCATGCATCACAGCATATAAGTGACTGATATTAATAAAATGAAATATTAACACATAAATTATTTAACTGTTTGTTGTTTCAAGATGTTGCAGTTATCAAATATTCAACGCGAGGTGATTGTTCTTTTTACGAAAGATTATCTAAAATAATTTTTGTCAAATTTCTCTAGTTTGGACATATCTAACATTTGTGTTTTTGTTCCGTTATAAGCTAGTTAATTTCTATTTTGTTGCTTTTGTTTAAGATAACTGTAACAAAAATCCTGACAATTAATTAAACTGTATCAAATTTCCTGTTTTTTTTTTTGTTTTTTTTTTTAGGAGGAGGTACTCTTGTCTTTCATTTTTTTTTTTCCAATTTATTTGATTTTTTGCTTTTTACGAGTAAACTGAATTAAACTATATTGTCTTCGTAAAAAGGTAATTGTATTAGGTTGGTGCAAAAATAATGACGTAACAATGTCGTTTTTTGACCTATTTTTTAACGTCAAAAACGACATTATTACGTCGTTATTTTTGCACCAACCTAATATATATGACATTTCTCTACTATGAGGACATTTTTCATGAACACAAACTTTAGTATTAATTAGGGAGTTGTTTCATGGGATTTATTTACTTAATACATGCTGAGGTTCAAGTTTCCGGTTCCTTCTCAAGTCTATTTAATTTCTAGACTTCTGATTTCTCTGCCAATACTTTGAAGTATATTTATTTATGTATCTATTTTCACAAGTAGGGCTAGATAGGTTCGTCTATCGTCCGTTTCGCTCCAATACTCGTCTTCTTTTTAGCAGGAGTATAAATTCATATTTCTTTCTTTCTTTAGGATAGAATTTCCAATTACTTCTTGACGTTCTCTTTCAGTCCCGGTAAACCCTTTGGTCTGACTGGCATTATCACCTTGATTTGGGTTAATTGATTAAAAAAATGTTCCGTATTATCGAGAAATTTTACTCGTGCTCATATTATAATAATACCGGTTATGTTTAAATAGAAAATTCTCATAATTTACATTCTACTCCTCATAATTTGAAAGTTTGAAAAATATCCATGTCTTATTAGACAGAAATTATATTTTTGAATATTTTAATATTGCATTTGGCGTTTTTTTTTCTATTATCGGTATGTATTGTGCAAACCCAAATGACTTTTACATTTTTCAAGTTTTCCTACCGGATCCCAACCAGAGTCCTCACCGTCGAAACGTCATCATCACATGTTCCACGGAATATCGGATTTGGAACCATACCGACTATCAACATGATGATTCATGCAGTGGTGGGCCGGTAAATTGATCGTTTTAACATTCATTCACTTAATTTCAGCTATATTCCTGCTCAGGACGTTGAAATGCCATTGTACACTGAGGCAGCTAAAGTGTTTATGGCTGTTATTCTTTTTTGTGTTAAAATCCGTGGTTCACTTTTTAAAAAACATGTATCCTTCTTTGGAATATCCATCCACTTCACTGATCCCTAGGAATTTATCAACTTCTTTTTGCTCTAGTTCCACAATCTTTTGTGTAAAATTCGAGATCTATTAAGTGTGTTTCAGTAAACCTTTTTTTTGCATGTTACTTTTGTAAATTTATCAAATCCGATGTCCATACCGTTGACACCATTGAAACATTTTACAGTATTAAAGTGACGTTCAAAATCATTTTCGTTTTTGGCAAAAGGTTTGAGTTCAGTTATGTCGAATAAGATATTGGTGCTTGGTGAATATTTTCTTCCAGTGGTTCTCAATGTTTAATTCACGCAAAAAAGGGAATAATAACCCTAAACAACAGCAGTGAAGACACGGATTCTCCTTGAGAAAAAAAAAAATCCTAATCCAATATTCAACGGACTGGAATTTACTGTGCGTAATGTATAATGTTGTTCCCAGAGTTCCATGTTATGTTTCCGGAAATTGATGCACATTGAAGCGACTATATCGATTTCTAAAGTCTTAATCATCAAAGAGTGTGGCACATTATGAGAGGTTTTAAATAATACATATAAGCTCTGCTAACATTTCCTTCTTTCTTTCTTTCTTTCTTTCTTTCTTTCATTCATTCTTTATTTATTTATTTATTTTAATGTTCGAGGATCATTTTCTTTATCAAAACGTAATCTTTGCAACCGCATGAACCTGTTCGACATGGTTTCTGTTTGACGGGAATAACGTTATTTTCGTCGAGTATAAAGTGCAATAAGTGTATACAGATGTGATTATTTTTTTCAATTTTGGAGAGACATCTTATTGTCCTATGATTTTTTAGATCATATGATTCACCAGTTTTGTAAGAAGTTATGTAATATCATCATTGGTCCGTTCTGTAAATTAATTGAGATTATTATTATTTTTTGTAATATCCGTTTGTAGGAGAGACTTTTAAATCGCAGACGCAATAATAGTAACGCCTTCGAACAATACATTATTTATTTGTATATTGATACACAATGTGACCCAAGGCCAAAAATGGGAATAGGGAAAAGGACAATCTTCTTCTCACCATAAACAACGCAATATTACTTACCATTCGTACATCATCTACCATAATGCCACAAAAAACATAATGTCCTAACTAGTCCCCAGATGTACAATTCATTTCCTGTGGTGGAGCGGGGATAAAGCAACAAATTTAAAGATGTAACCCCATTGAATATTTACAAAAAATATACAAAACGGCCTACAAAGTACTAAACAAAATAATGTTAGCAATAACCCGCACAATCCCTAAATGTGGCAGAAACATGAATTACCTGAACGAAATCTATGCTGAACTGTCTCCAAGGATAATAATAATAATAAAAAAAAAAACTTTCCATGCAGGATACGAACTTTTCAGAGCACGACAGATTTCACGATAGAAGGAGAATTTGGCTCGGGTTAAACTGCCGGTCTCCATCTCACACGAGTGAACACTTCACAGGAAAGAGACTTTCTTAGGGGCGTATTCCTTCCAAAGGCTCCCCCCGACCCATTCGATCTTGGAAAGCGATGCGAAGTATATATTCCCGAAACTCAATGCTAGGCATATCCAGACAGCTTTCGTAAAGGTGGGGGCAACAGATCTCACGAGGCATTATAGCGGTCTTGATTTCTCACAAGAAGGAGAAAAAGAGCCTTAGTAATGAAAATAGTGCGGTGGACGGAAGAGGAAATCCAGAGAGCCGGTAAAGGAGAAGGGAGTAGATGGGCGAAACAGATACTTCTGTTTTCCCCTTTAAATAAAACTTGCTCCGAGGCCACAGACAAAATGCATTCTCGGCCTTCCATTGTACTTCCGACCAATTCATTTTCAACTGGATATCGGGACCGAATCAGACGCCGAGTATCTTGATCTGCCCGTCCGTCCAGAGGAAATATCTGGGAAGAGAGACTCCCTTCCACGCACCCAATCGCAACCCAACAGATTATCGTGGTTGATCTTGGCCTCTGTCACCATCTCACACCCACTGACGGTATTTCAATCCCCCACTAAAGCTACGCGACGAGATGTCATCAAAAACGCTTCCATCTGCCGAAACGAAGCAGGTCGCTCAAAATGGACATTGGGCGCATAAACCACAATGAGATGAAGAGCCGCACCCTTTATGGTAACATCCAGCTCACAAAGCCTACACACACTCTCTCACTCTCTCTTTATATATATATATATATATATATATATATATATATATATATATATATATATATATATATGTGTGTGTGTGTGTGTGTGTATGTATGCATATATCAGTACGGTCATGCTCTACCAGAAGAAATATCAGGCCTGATTTTATTCTTGCATTACATTTTAATTCCATCATTTCGCAATTACATCTAGAAAACTCAACTGCAAATTGATAGAACGTAAACCCCAGTCTCGTACTAGGCATAAATTCAAAAGTCTAGGTAACACAGTGAAGGGCTTATTCGTATAATTAACATGAAACTATTTAAAGAAATGGCTCAGTGAGACACTGATACGACCGTGGAAAAACAGCTTAAATCGAAACGCTAAATAATATTGCGGATTCCACTTTATATTTGATCAAGAATCATTAGATAAATAGCAAGATCACCAGACAATATGTGGCCGCAGTTTTCTAAGCATGAATGAATGGTAGACACATATATATATATATAAGATAGATACTGGACAGGAAAATATATTACACGATACATTGAAACAACTTCCGTTGTATCTGACTAGTAATATACAAGAGAAATTCGATATACCCTATTATGTCTAAGTGCAAACTTTCTACATAATTATTATTCCTGTATTAACTTATTAAACTCTCGAATTCGGATGAAACTTAGTTTACTTTTATAATACGAATTTCTGTAAGTCAATGCTCTAATGTTGTCTGTTAATCGATACATTTTTTATGGCGTTATAGAAAATAGTTTCTGGCTGCAATATTTTTATGTTTTCCACTTTTATGTGTGTGTAAAATTCAGATGGTTATCTTTTTTCTTCTTATACCAAAAACACTGCAATTATTCCGAACATTTTGTTTGGGAATTAGTAAAGAAAATTATTATAAATATTCGAACAAATCACATATTTAGATAAACAAGGTTTCAAATCACTGAAACGCAAAAAAAAAAATATATCATTTTTCATTTCCAGGTTTGTGATTGCATCACAATATGTCTATGATTACATCATTCTATATGAAATCATCCTACTTCGTCATGTTAACAAAACAATGCTCAGTTACAAAAAAAAAAAGGAAAAAAAACTATTATAAATGTTCAAACTGATCATATATTTAAATAAACCTGTGGCGTTAGTGAATAAGAAAGCAATTCGTGATAAAAGCTAAAATGACCTAAACAAGAAATGTATTTTTTCAGTTCCTGGGAAGTGTTTGCATCGCATTATGTCTATAATTAAATCATTTTGTATGAAATCATCAAACTCTGTAATGTTAATAAAACAATGCCATGTTAAAAAAAAAAAAAAAAAAAAACTTATAAAATTTCGCACTAATCATATATTTAGACAAATCTGTGGCGTTGGTGAATAAGAAAGTAATTCGTGTGTAAATCACCTTAACAAGAAATGCAATGTTTCATTTTTCGGGAAATGATTGCATCACATAATGTCTATGATTGGATCATTCTATCTGAAATCATCATATTCCGTCATGTTAACAAAACAATGCTCAGTTAGTGCAATATTTTCGAAAATTAATGCAGTAATTTTCTGTGTTTTGAATGTCAAAATATGGGGAAAGCGAGTTTGTCGGAAAAACAAAGAGCTCAAGTTTTGATTTTACACAAGGAAGGACTTTTTGAAAGGAAGAATTTCAAAAAAATGTCTTGTGGCAAAACGGCGGTTTATCAGACAATTCTCAAATTAAAGCATTCTGGAATTTAGGCTGACAAGAAATTCAGCGGTAGACCGCGAAAAATGAACACTCGTGATATTAATTTGGTCTGGCGAATAGCTCTTCGGTTTTCAGCAAGGTGATGCAAGAAAACCCGCTCAGAACAGCTTCTCAGATATACAAATGTTTCTTATTCGATTTTTAATTGGAGTCTTGTTCATGATATCAATTTGAAAGCCTGTAAAATTGATAAAAACCGTGCTTAATCGAAGCCATGAAGACTAAGCCGGTAGAAGTGTCTAAGACGTGCGAGAACTGGGACGAAGTAGGATAAAATCATTTTTCCGGATGAATCGAATCTTGCCCAACAGTTTGACTAGCGAAAAGAGCAACGTCTTAGGCCTGTTAGCACGAGGGACTAAGATACGATGACTTGAAGAGATAGCTGGACACTTCTTAACCACAGGAACGACAATGAATGGCGCCGGATAACTTGAAATACTGAAATACAAGCTTCAAATGCCTGGTCAAGATACTCCCTGTTGCTGTTAAAAATAGTGCTTAAAAAACAAAAAACAAGCCTCAACTGCTGCTAGTTTGATTGATCCAGAGAAACATTACCAGTGTTATAAGTGCTGAGTACTGCAAATATCTGGTGCACAGTATGCTTCGTCTTATACAGCCAATAATATAAAACAAGCGTGGACATGCTAAATACTGGAAATCCCCAAATTTGCTATATGGACAGAAAAAAAACTAACTGTGAATGTTTCTCCATTTCGTGAATTTTCTTTTAGAATTTATATGCAGTTTTATGTGATTCAATGATTTTGCATAATAAATGTATATTAGAGATCACCATATATGGTCTGGTGCCCCTTCTGTTTACGTCGGGGTTCTTGATAAGATACGGAGACTGATATGCAATGTAATTGGACCTGATCTGGCATCATATTTTTTTTACAAATACTTCCATTGTAATCGTTCCAATGAGCTGCTTTCGCTGATTCACAGGCTTCATGAATTCAAATTATCTACGAGGCTGGCACCCCGCTCTCATCCTTTCACTGTTGAAACTGTTAAATGTAGCCGCCTCTAATACTCCAATAGCTTCATGTCTCGCACCTCTCGCCTGTGGAACTCCATTCCCTTTTCCTGCTTCCCTGATATCTATAATCTCCAACTATTAGAATGTAATGTCAATAGGCATCTCCAGTTTCCTTCATCTATCCAATAACCTTCTCTTCAACCTTTTCTCTATCACTCGTATCTGCTCTCGTTCTTAATCCTATGTAACCCCTTGCGTCCCAGTGTTTTCCGGCTTTGCTTGGGGCGAAATGCTTATAAAAAAATCGTACATAGATGTGATTGTTTCTTTCATCATATATTAAACAACATTCCTCTCTATTCTTTATAAAATTATATTTATATCCATACTAAAGTAAATACCTATCAATTACATTCATTTTATGAATTGAATGAAAGTGTTTTCTGGTTCAATTTAAGTTTTATGTCATCTCTTCTTTTCTATTGCTTTTTTTTTCCTGCAACGGCTTTATTTCATATTTTTGGAAACTATTAACTGATGAATTTTTATTTTATTTCTTTGACAGAAGTAAAAGAAAATACAATATAATAATAAAATATATTAATTGTTCAGACTACTAATTTTCTTGGGTTTATTGTATCCTTCAACACATTCGTCAGTCCAATTTCATAATAGAATTTCAGTGGTTTTCACGCCAAATATCATCGAATTCACTTTAATGAATTCTAGGATAATTGTTTTCAGTACAGAAACATTGCATTAGGCAGCAGACGTAGCCGATTCTTCTGCAAGGTCGTGATTATCTTAATATGATGAAAAACAATTCCCTTTGGTTTAGAACAGAAACACTTTCATTAATGTTGGAAAAAGATATATACATAGAGATAGTTAGTTAGATTGATAGACAGGTATAAAGATATTACCGATATATTGATTTTCCACGTAAGTAGAGCAAATTAATTTACTTCGTTAATTTCAAGATGTTCACATTAATTTGAACGTGCGAAATGTTATCCATCCGATAATCATCGAACATTATTTTTGTCTATACAGCTAGAATAGATTGCTGAATAGATCTTGTAAATATTAAACATATTGGATCTCCATATGCCTTGTTCGGTGCTTCCATCTCATTCTGTGTATCTGTCAGCATATCTCTCTTTCCATACAAAATATCGTTTTTTGATAATATATTAGCTATAGAAAAATACAATATGTATAAAGGTAAAAGACAATAGGTAAACTGTATTATTAACCGACGCGTATCGTCCAATGTGGACATTTTGAAGAGAAAAACGAAATGGATTTATTATTAAAAACAGTAGGTATTAGCAACAAAGGAAAATGTCATTAGCAACTTGAAGAATGTAGAAAAAGCAACATTATTTATATTCTTCAGACTATCATCCTCATCTTTGTTGCCATATTTATCACAACGTTATTCATTGTGTCCTGTGTGTATGTTATAGTGAACAAAATGGCGTTTAGTTAGATCCAATGACTGCACCCAAAGATCGTGATTTCAATACTTGGTTAAGTCGGTGGAGAACTTGTAGAGGGGAATTAACTGGAGATAACTGATAACTGACATCCATTAGACATGGCACGTGGAATTAGAACATTCTACCCCAACAAGCGAAATATATGTTTCAATTCTACCGAATCGTTGTGATAAATATAGCAATAAAGATGAGGATGACAGTCCAAACAATGTAAATAATACTCAGAATACCTCAACTCAGAAGTATGAACATATATTAGACAAAGCTATTGTAGTCATATTGTCAGCCGAAAATCATTATGAAGTACTATCATGTGTGGAAATATTGTTTTTTTTGTTGTATTGACGTATACAACCATTTTCTTTTGATTTCTTGATTGAGTTGTGTACGTTTCCTTGGGAGTGTTGTAATTCTATTAAGACAGGTGAAATCGGGAAACAGCCTGGGCGTAAGTTAATACTTGGTTAGTATTCAATGGCGGCACTCACGAAGGTAGCCAGTTCCTGTTGCCACAATCGATAACCGATATGAGTATATATGTATGTATGTATGTATGTATATCTAAACAATTATAAATATATTTTTTACTGTCCATTTTTTACCCTTGAACAGTTTTTGTTTTATTGTCTGCACGGTATGATATGGATAAATGTTCGGAATGTACCGGGTTCGAATTCCAGGTGAGTTCGTTAAATGCTCTTACGCGGAAATACGGGTGAAAAGGTATTGATCTATTCTTCATTCTTCTGTAGTTGAATAACATGACAAAGAGTGTCCCATTATCTTAAATGGTATCAAGCCTAAGAGAAGGAAATCTTGGAATAACAAACCAGGCTGTTACGGTTGTAGCTCCGTTATTACTACGGTTGATGTTTATGGAGCGCCCTAACAACAATAACGGCTTTCGGGACTCCTGACCATGAAACATTTATTTGCCATGGCGCTAAATATATTACTATTTATGTCAAGTTGCATAAAATATCATCATTTTTCTCCGTGTTATAATAATAATTATTCGGTAACCATAAAGAACGTACGCGTAAACTTAAGGAATATCTAGAAACATAATTTAGAAGGCAAATACTGTATGTATTGTCTAGTTAGTTTTAAATCACTCCAAACATAATATCAATATTTTGAAGAAACTTGACACCTACTTGTCCGTACCTCCAAATTTTATACAGCAGAAGGAGGATTACACAAAATGACATAAAACCGGTTAATATGATTAGAAGATTTTTAAGTTATAAGTAGTCATTCTGAAGCATAAATTGTATGGTGCCTAGATTCTGAAGTTAATATTTATGAATAATTCATGATGTATTTCGACAAGAGACCTTAAACTTTTCCTTTTGCTAATGAAGTTAGGCTAGGTGTTGGTTTTTCAGGGTGTTCTAAAGTGTCTTTCGTATATTGTTGACAGCATTTTTTATGTCGTTTTCTATACTTCCTAATTATTTAATAGATATATCCTGAACTTTTATCTTGGTTTTAAATAAAAGAAGTACATTTAGATAAAATGAAAATTATTTTAGTGTGTGTATTCTGGCTTAAACTGTGAGAGACGGAGGATTGAGAGAAAACATTTTTATATGCAGGAAATAGGATGATTAGAAAAAACAATTGTAATATGAAGAAACCATTTCAATTACAAGTGCATAATAAGTGTTAGTTTGAGGTGGACGATATTTTAATTGCTCTTGGCAGACATTGTTTGAAATCATAACTGGTTTAACCTACTTGTGCGTCATGGTGCATAGTGCTGTTGCCAGACATAGGGCTTAACAACAGTCATCCTCTTGACCTGCGTGAGCACTATATCATCAAGACAATTGATTTAGGCATCCGGGTTCAATCTGAGGCAATGTGAAAGGATGAATGGAGACATAATTTCATCATTGCTAGCGATCACTTGAAACTCCTACGTAAACAAAAACAGACTCAACAAAACCTTTTTGAACACTATGGATTTTTCTTATATTGAAACACAAATATTCATGGCGTTTCCAAATGTCTTGCGGAGTTAATTTTGTCATGGTACTATTTTGATTAAAGATGGTGTCCGATTGACCCTACTATAGTGTGCTGTCGAGAAAATAAAATCAAAAAATCAAACGAGCATGGATTGAATAAAAATATAAAATAGCGACAATTTAAATATCGCACAACACACAAACACACACACACACACACACATATATATATATATATATATATATATATATATATATATATATATATATATATACACAAACACACATAAACGCACACACATAAATACATACATACATATATATATATATATATATATATATATATATATATATATATATATATATGCACACACACACACGATGGACACTGAAATGTGCTTCATGTTTGAACCAATTTTCAGCACTTATTCTTAGGTTAAGCATTAAACAGACACTCGCCGATCAGAGTTGACCTCAGTTGTCCTTTTATATTTAATTACACTGCATCCCTTGAGTATTTTTAGCCGAGCATATACTACCAAGCATTACAACTGTTGAGCCAAGCGGTTTCGGCCACCACTTCGCCATTTTTCTACTCCCTCAGTCCGAAGAAATTGGAATAAATATATAAATTGAAATAATTTGTCAGTCATATGTAACAAAATATATATATATATATGTATGTATGTATGTATGTATGTATATATATATATATATATATATATATATATATATATATATATATATATATATATATATATATATACATATATATTTTTATATTTATATATGTATACATTTATTTTTATATATGTATACATTTATCTTTATATCTAAAGTTTGCATTTTCTGCCAAGCCAAGGTAATAAAAAGTAAAAAGGACACAGACCAGGACCTAATTTAGAGAGATATTAAAGATTTCTATTTTTAGTTCAATTGTGCGGTCCACAATACAAGTTTGAAAACCATTATTGACAAGAATAGAACGGATCTTATTTAACGCCCGCTGGATTGTACATGATGAACAAATTAATAGGACTCGATGTACTAAAGTTTTAATCAAATTTATTTTTCCTCTGCTGAGGGAGAAAATAATTCCAACTGGTGTAAAGACCTCAAAAGGTGTCTTTACGAAAAAAAACTGGTAATAAAAATACCATTCTTCCTCTCCACAAGAACATCCAAAAAAGAGTTGTTCACTTCTTCCTCCATTGTGAAAATCAAAGATGGATGTTAACCATTTAAGGATTCACAAAAATTTTTGCTTCCTCTATAGTATTAAAAAAATGAAGATAAAACTATATTTATTTAAATCAATATTTTTTTTTGTTTTTTCTTCGTTTTTAAATTTATCTATTTTTTTTCTCTCCCCTCACTCAAAGACATTTTGTCCCAAGATTCTCCCTTATTAGATAGTTTAGTAAGAAATCCCGGTTCGAAAGAAAAAAAAAGGGAAAATGGAAAATTAAATGTCTTTGGTTAGATGCGAAAATGTGTCTCATCAGTATTCTAATGATGTTGTGACAGTATCTTTTTGCTTGATATATTGTCTGAACTTGGAATTGTTGGGGCCGCTTCTTTCTCCTGGGCGGGGGAGTGGCCGTTGACCCCCCGCCAAAAGATCGACTGTCGGACATAAGGTAAGCCGAACATTCTGTTACCATCATGAGGAAGAAAACAGTCAACCACTTGCAGGCCCGTGTGAGTATTGTTTCGCTCTAGCAGAAAACCATTTGCATTTTTCTTAGTTTTTTTTTCTTCGTTTTTAAATTCATCCATTTTTTCTCTACTCCACCCACTCAAAGACATTTTGTCCCAATGAATCTCCCTTATTTGATAGTTTAGTAAGAAATCCCGGTTTGAAAGAAAAAAAAAACAGGAAAAATGCAGAATTAAATGTCTTCGGCTAGATGCGAGTATGTGTCTCGTCATTAATAAATCCGGGTAACCTTATTTTCAATTTCTTTTCAGAAATGACAATGGGACTTATACTAAGTTAAAACTTAATGTGATAGGGTATATCCGAGTGAGATCCAGGACTCCTTACCTGTTATCTCCCCCCCACCCCAATCCTTCCCTCTGTTTGTGTCGTCCTTTTTTGTGTTATCTGTAATAGGAGTAGGTAGTCTCTTCTACCGCCCGGTCAACACTCCTCACCCTTTTATTGGCCATGAGTAGAGGCTTACACCTTGTTTCTTGTCTAGGAAGGGGTTCCCGGTACACTTTCTCTTTCCGGCCTCTGTATTAGTGCAGCTCTGTTTCTCCCGTGATGTGTGCTGTCTGTGGCATCACCACTTCATTTTGAGGGTACACGCCTGACAGTTCTCTGGTTGCTGTTTCCGACTGGTAGTTAGGAGCCCTAACTCTTGCGTAGCGTCTTGAGCGGCCGCTCTGATCAACAGTTGTATAATACCGGGGTGTTTGTAGTGCCATGTCGCGCATGGTTAGGTGTCTCTGCAGTCACCTCAGGTGGGAAGCACTGAGGCCACATAATGATGCAGATTTTGCCAACTCCTCTCTGCCCGCGTCACGGTCGAAACTGTCTGTTTCTTTTACATCGGGCCTTCTCTTCTTACTATCAAAATTCAACATGAGTTACAAAAACCGAAAGATTAACCCTAAACCAGCCTCTCAAAAACCACCTAAACCCCTCAACATTTCGTTCTCCAACATCCGGGGCATTAGGACAAACTTCTGGAGTCTGGAATCTTTCCTCACTGCAAACGGCCCGGATATACTGGCTCTCTGTGAGACAAACCTTGTCTCGTCTATCCTCTCTTCTAATCTATCGATCCCCGGCTATCTTCCTCTCCTCAGAAAAGACTCTCTAACCCACATGCACGGTCTTGGTGTCTACGTCAAAGAACATCTCCCTCTGGCCAGAGAGTCCTCTCTCGAATCGCTAGACCAGTCATACATGTGTCTCCGACTCTCTCTCCTCAATGCGGTAAGCTATCTCTTCTTCCTTTACCGCTCTCCATCCTCTCAAGACTGTGAGATACTTGATAGCATTTTTGACAGTATAGACAAAGCCCTCTCCCTCCACCCGTTTGCTAACATTTTTGTGTTTGGTGAATTTAACGCCCATCACACCTTGTGGCTTAAGAATGCTACTACTGACCACGCAAGCATTCAAACGCTCAATTTTTCAATCTCCCATTCCCTCACACAGATAGTTAACTTCCCCTTTCGTTTTTCCTTCAACCGGGAAGGTAAAGCCTCTCTTCTTGACCTGTGCTTTACCTCCATCCCCGAATCCTGTAGCGCCTCGAACCTCTGCCCTCTTGGTAACTCCGATCATGCAGTAGTATCAGTTAACATCTCTTTCAACTCCACCCCCTATAAAGAACCTCCTACCACTAGAACCTCGGTCTACTATCAACGAGCTGACTGGGACGCGTTCCGTGATTTCCTCCGCGATGTCCCCTGGGATGGAGTCTTTAAGCAACCCGTCCAAGATTGTGCCTCTGAAGTCTCTTCCTGGGTTAAAGCTGGAATCGACGCTTTCATCCCATCAAGGAAATATAGAGTCAAGTCGCTCACCTCCCCCTGGTTCTCCGCTGCTTGCTCAGCCGCCATCTCCCATAGGAACCACTACTTCCACCTATTCCGTAGTGACATGTTTGACTGCAATAGACGCCTCTTTGCCTCCGCCCGTAACGAGTGTAAGCGTGTCCTCAACGATGCTAAGTCACTATTTGCAGCTCGGATGAAGGAACGTATTGCATCTCGCAAATTTGGCTCCAAAGATTATTGGCGTCTCTGCAAGAGCGTATTGAACAATTGCAAACCCTCTATACCTCTTTTATTCAACCAGTTCGAAGTCCTGAGCTCCTCTAGCGACAAGGCAGAATGCTTTGCTCGGAAATTTTCACTCAACTCGACTCTCGACTCTTCCGGTGTACCCATACCCGACTACCCTCTTAGAACTGAGGCCATATTAAGTGGGTTAAACACAACCCCATCTGTGGTACTGGGAGTTATCTCCAATTTAGACCCCAACAAGGCTAGTGGTGGAGACGGGATACTAGCCATTATCTTGAAGAAATCCGCGCCCGAACTGGCGCCCGCCCTTTCTAAACTATACAACTACTGTCTCAAGGAATCTTGTTTTCCTGACTGCTGGAAGTCTTCTTCGATCGTTCCTGTCTTCAAGAACTACAGCGACCACTCTGACCCTTCCAACTACCGTCCTATCAGTCTCCTTCCCCACTTCGGCAAAGTCATCGAAGCCCTAATCAATACCGGGGTGGTTAACCACCTCACATCTCATAATCTGCTCTCAGACAAGCAATATGGTTTCTGCTTTGCCCCAATTACAGCCGATGTGCCTGAAACAGTCTACCGAGCTCTTCAAAATAACGGGGAAGCCCGAGCTGTGGCACTAGACATCTTCAAACTCCAGGGTTATGGCAGTACGGGTCGATTATATAACCTAATACGATCATTCCTGTCAAACCGTAAATTGAAGGTCGTTCTCAATGGATTCTCGTCCAGTTCCTATCCCCCGAACGCAGGTGTTCCTCAGGCCCCACTCTATTCCTTATCTACATAAATGACTTCCCTGAGGCAATAACTTCCCAAGTTGGCATATACGCGGATGACAACACAATTTATTCCTGCCTCAAAATTAAATGTAGTCTCGCTGACAAAACTCGCCTGGCCGTGCGTCTCGAAAAGCACATCAAATCGATTGTGAACTGGGGCACGAATTGGCTGGTCAACTTCAACGCTTCTAAGACAAAACTGCTCTCTAGTAATCACCACAGAGGTCCTTCCCTTCCCTCTATTAGAATGTCTGACGCTCAAATTCTCGAGAGCAACTCTCTGCGGCTTCTCGGTCTCACGTTGTCTGCTGACCTGAGATGGAATAAATACATCCACTGCCAGGAAAGTTGACTCCCTGAGCCGCGCCGGGAAGTTTTTCTCCCCGGAGTCGATCCTCCAGATCTACAAATCAACAATTCGCCCTTGCATGGAGTATTGCTGCCATATATGGTCTGGTACCCCTTCTGTTTGCCTCAGGGTTCTTGATAGGCTCCAGAGGCGGATATGCAATGTAGTTGTCCCTGCCCTGGCGTGTCGTCTACAGTCACGTTCTCACAGACACGCCGTCGCCTCCCTCTGTATGTTCTACAAATACTTTCATGGGAATTGCTCCGAAGAGCTGCTTTCGATGGTTCCCAGACGTCATGAGTTCGAGCGACTTACGAGGCTGACATCTCGCTTTCACCCCTTCACTGTCGAAACTCCTAAATGTAGCCGTCTCTTCTACTCCAATAGCTTCATGTCTCGCACCTCTCGCCCGTGGAACTCCTTTTCCTGTTTCCCTGTGAGCTATAATCTCCAGCTATTCAAGTTTAATGTCAAAATCGACATCTCCAGTTGCCTTGATCTATCCATTACTCTCATCATTTCTTCTATCACTCCTATCTGACCTTGCTCTAAATTTTCTGTAACCCCTTGCGTCCTAGTGGCTTCCCGCCTTGCTTGGGGTGAAATGCTTCGAATATATCCGAATATATCAGTGATAGAGCTAACATATTTTGTTGTAGGGATATGGAATTTTAGCTATTGGTTTTGTGATCATCAGATGATTTTGTCTGCTGATCGCGAAAACGTGAAACTCAGGGTAACAAATCATATATATATATATATATATATATATATATATATAACTCACGGTAACAAATCATATATATATATATATATATATATATATATATATAAATATGTGGGGGGTACACTGTTTTTATTAAACGATATGTTGATACTTTTAGATCTATCGTCTTGGATTTAATCCATTTTTACACACACATATACAGATATATATATATATATATATATATATATATATATATATATATATATTAATATATATATATATATATATTTATATATATACATATATATATATACACATATATATATTTACATATATACATATATATATATATATATATATATATATATATATACATATATGCAAAGTGGATTAAATCTAATAAATTTTAATTTATTTGTAAACGTATTTATTCATTGATGTATTGATATATTCAGCTCAATATATGTAAAATATATAAATATATAAATATACATACATAGATATATAAATATATATAAAAAATCCCAAGAGGATAGAATCCAGTTAGAATTCAATAAAAAAAAGGCTTAAACACTAATATTCCATGGTTATAATTTATTACATTGGAATCATAAATAAGATCCAATTCATCATACATACAATTTCTAAAATAAAACGGGAAAAAAGTAACTCCTGGAATATAAAGATAAAATTTAGCAAGAGTGTTTGTATGAGAGTGGGGAACGAATGAGTGAGGTAAAATAAAATTCTAGAGAGAGGTAACAGACGACAAAAGATCAGTAAGGCCTAAAAGTGAAGGTGGGGATTAATATTTAATAGCGTTTATTTCTATAGAGAAGTTAGAAGACAGTTTAAATGAGTGAGATACAGATTAAATTTGAATTAATTTTCCGATGCATATTTCATTCCAGAATCGCTGACCTAAATTATTTTAAAACCCTGACACCGGAAATGGGTTATACATTTGTGGTGACATTGCGTAAAATAATGTAAACTAAAAAATCAGAAAATGAGAAACAGAGAGAGAGAAAAAAAAAGAAAAGAAAAAGCAAGGGGAAAGATAGAGGGGGGACTAAAACCGAGGGACATTTATAAAAGAACCCTAATACAATCCAGAAAATTTGACAAAAGTAATATCACCTACAGGCTACAAATTTAATGTAAACATATAAAAAAATAACGAATATTTAATCTAGAAAGAACCTACTATTTCTATGCCCCAAAACACATACGTAAATGCATACACAACATATCTATATCTACACATACAAACAAATACGGGTGTACAGATATAAATACACACACATACATACACACAGATATAGACAGACACATACACACACAGACACACACACACACACACACACATATATATATATATATATATATATATATATATATATATATATATATATATATATGTATATACACATATACACACACATCCATACATATACATGCATCCATACACATCCACTCCTGCGTATATACATATCCACACACATATACATACGGACATATACATTCGGGCACATAAACATATATGCATAAAACTTTACACACCTCCATACATTTACATACACACTCTCATCTAAACAAATATACAACGTATCTAACTATCTATCCATCTAATTATACATATACACATACATACAAATATACTTAAATATACACGTTCATATATATACACCTATATATAGCCATATATATGTATATATACATACCTGAACATACACACACATGCAAACACATCCATATATATATATATATATATATATATATATATATATATATATATATATATATATATATATATGTATATATATATATTTATATATATATATATATATAATTTATATATATATACAAATACATACATACACATACAGATACACACACACACACACACACATATATATATATATATATATATATATATATATATATGTAATAAAAATTAAAACGTAAAGTTAAAAATATTCTAAAAATTTAAATTTCTTTTTAAAAACCCACGTGCATCCATCCATACATTTAATATATAAAAATAGATTGGTGGATCTAAATTAATTTGTACTTAATGAACACTGAGGAACAAAACGTTAACAATCTTAAAAAACCTCGGAGTGATAAACTCGTATCTCTCTCCCAATTTACATATATACGTAGTCATATAAATGTCAGAAAATTATATATATATATATATATATATATATATATATATATATATATATATATACATAGACACACACACATATTTATATATATATATATATATATATATATATATATATATATATATATATATATATATATATATATCATTTGGCTTCTTACAGAATAGATAAAACCGAGTCTATTTTCCGAAGTAACCAAAAGTTTTTAAGACTCTTCCGTGAGGTTTCAACACGTCATCGTATACGCCATGAAATTAGGGATATTTCTATATGAAAATTTTCACCAAGCAATTCCTTCCAGTGTGTGTTCGGGTTCTTTCCTTCAGAGCCTATCATGCTGATAAAATCAAACCCCTTGTACAAAACGGACAGGTAAGATAAAATGAAATTAACCAGTTGCTCAGACGTACTGCCCCTGTCAGTGCTTTTAACGGCAAATCAACCGCTAGATTGAAAAGTCATGTTCACCCGTCAGAAACATTCTGAAGCATGTTATACCTAAGGATATCACTGATTGTGGATTCCTCATTTTACTACTTATTGCAAAAACAGATGCCTGTCTAAGAAGCTATTTGAGAGTTCATGAAATTGCATATCAGCTGTTATGTTATACGCATAAATGAAGAGAGAGAGAAATTCTATTAGTTATGGAGGTTCAACTGATGGAACACCTTTTTGATTTCGACCTTCCATGATAACTGTGTTATTCACTAACATGTATCACTGGAAAATTCACGTCTCTTTCATTCCTCCATCTTTTTCGCACTCTTCTAGAATTTGCAATAAACTGTCCATTAGTCCAGCAAAATTTCGTTCTGTTTTTATCCCTCGTTCTTACTAATTATCGCTTCCAAAATCATGTTCATCATAGAATTATTTATTGCATGACGCTTATCCTTTTTTCTGGTCATAGTACCCTTTTTGGCAGTAAACCGTATTCTACGCATTAACATTTCTATGTATCAGTCAGCGTTCTTACCTACTTTTAATTCTATATTTATGTGCACATAGCATACCAGTTATTGGCCCGTAATATGGGATTGCTGGCCGAGTTTAAATTCCAACCGCACTTCTTGCAATCGCTTTCACACAGATCATCTTCGAAAGGTTTGAATCAAGGCATTTTCTTTCCCGTTAGGTCTAACATCTATATGTCTATCGTTCTTGTCACGTTGCTTTTTCATTTTCGAAAGAAACATATCAAGATGACGACATTGATTTTTTTCTTCTAATTAAACTAGACACAGATGTAATAGAAACTGCATATCATAGCATTAAACAACGGCAATACTTCCTCGCAGAAACCTCATTATATCTCGAATATTTATAAGATTACTTAATTTATGACTCATAGAACATAACTATAATGTTATTGCTAAAATATCTAAAGTGAAAAAGTATTCGATACTTGCCAAACAAGGATGAAATAAGGATAATTACTTACATGTTGATATGCATCATAGATCTAAAACGAAAATATCTTTAGAGATAATTTTAGTTTTATAATAAACTAGAAGAAGGATGAAACAAACTATTGCCTCAACATTTAAGCATTTTATATACTTTTTTATTATGATACAACTATATCGCGCAGGATAGTATTTCAGCTAAAATAAAATATTCAAATTATCTTAAGAATATAATCTAATCCTTATATGTAAAAAAAGAAAATCAAATTCGATATTCTGAAAGAGAAGAAAAGTCAAACAAATCAAAAATATAAAAAATAAAACATAAAAAAATATAACAATTTAAATACAATTATGTAAGTGAATTTTAATATTGTTCTAATTTAGTAATGTATAAAATACTTAAATTCAAATTCAAACTTCTAAAAATATCCTAATATGAAATCAGCACAAATAGTCACCAAACTTATCATTGAAATATCTTCATGAAAGTATTTCTTTGTATGCAAACTGTTTTTCCTCCTATGCAATGAAATCAAACAGAATATTTTTGCTTCAAACTATTGAACATATAACATAAGTTTTGCCACTAGAAAAGACCATTTCTTCAAGGTGAATGCCAGCGACTGAGAATATCTGTATGTAGGATTTATTTATGGTAACTACAAAAAAGATTCACTGTTAACTGCAATTTCTTGAAAAGTATTCATACATCAATTGGGATCAAAGGTATTCATGGCATAAATACATATTCTCTATACTACAACATAACAATCTAGTTGCCTCAATGAGATTCGGAATAATTTTCTTAGCTACAAGTCTGGTTCCATTACAGAATATTAGTGGATATAGATTTCGTAATAATATTATTGGGGCAACATTTTTTTTTTCATTTGTGAGGTGGTAGTCAAGAAGAATTTAATAATTTTAAAATCACAATGCTCATACTGAATGATGTACAACTGTTTGGATGGATATATAAGTGTAACAATCCCTGGAGAAGATTTTCTAAATTTCAGATTTAATGTATTTCAGGGTAATATTTTTGTAGCCAAGATTACTCGCTCAGATAAGCACTTGTGAGTCCGATAATGTTCATTGATGTTTAAGAAGACATAGTCATTAATTATTTGCCAGACTGCACCAGGATGCTTATTGATGTCATGTATAAGCAAATATCATTGCCCACAGCAGTTCCACCTTTCCCAAGGTGTAATAGACATGGTAGAAAATTTCAGACACACGATTATTAGACAGAACAGATATCATATGTATTTAAAGTTTTATGGTTTCGATAAGTTGCCTAACAATTCTAGCTTGCTCGAATCCCATTAACTTTTGTTCATTTTAGTATAACTGGAAGAATTTGCTTGAAATCTGATAAAACTAAGGTGGATCTTCCCATCAGCGACTGTTTCTTACATCTCTTAATATTCGACCAATAGCCTCCATTACCCTTTTATGCGTCATAGTGCATTCATCAAACACAATCAATGACAGTTCTTTATAAATTCTGCTACCCCAGATATTTTATATTACAGATTGACCTTCTGTTCGTATAAAGGTCAAGTTGAAGTTTGAATTCAGCATGAGTATTAATATGGCCTGGTTTTAATGTGGAAGCAATTACAGATTATTCTATAGCAAGAGCAAATCCTCATTCTTTTCTGCCTTTGTACATAAATGTTGCAAAAATTTTCTCAGTTCCACCTGGAGCTACTACGAAAAATACCTACTTTCTGGTATCTGTATTGTATTATATGAGATTTCTCTAATATATTTTTCTTCAATCGGTTACCTGCACCATTGACAACCTGAGAATGTCCATATTTTGGTAAAAAACATTAGCCCCAATGGCCAACATTATATTTCCAATATCAATGAGAGCAGAATTAAAAATTAATTGATAGTAATTAACAACAATATCAATATATCTCAGCTGTGTCTGATAGAGAAATCCACAGAGAAATGTTCCCTAAATTTATTGCACAGGTTTTTAGGGCTACTATTTACTATTTTAATAAGGATAGCAAAATCACATTTTTTTAAGCGTTTCACCCCAAGCAAACGGGAAGCCACTAGTACGCAAGAGTATTTGGAGCAAGATCAAATAGGAGTGATAGAGGAAAGGATGAGGAGAAGGATAGTGGATAGATCAAGGCACCTGAAAATGTCGATAGACATTACATTTGAATAGTTGGAGATTATAGTTCTCAGGGAAACTGGAATAGGGAAGGGAGTTCCACAGGCGAGAGGTGCGAGATATGAAGCTATTGGAGTAGAATTGATGGCTACATTTAATAGTTTCGACCGTGAAAGGTTGAGAGCGAGATGCCAGCCTCGTAGGGCGCTTGAATTCATGAAGTCTTGAAACCAGCTAATGCAGTTCCTCGGGGCAATTACCATGAAATTATTTGTAAAAAAAGACAGAGAATGGCGACGGCGCGTCTGTGAGAGAGCGACTGTAGACGAAATGTCAGAACAGGGCCAATTATATTGCATATCCGCCTCTGGAACTTATCAAGAAACCCGGGGCAAATAGAAGGGACTTCAGGCCATATATGGCAGCAATACTCCATGCAAGGGCTAATTGTTGATTTGTAGATATGAAGGATCGATTCCGGGGAGAAACATTTCCTGGCGAGGCGCAGGGAGCCAACTTTCCTTGTGGTGGACGAAGCAACTGACTCAATGTATTTGTTCAATCTCAGGTCATCAGTCAACGTGAGACCGAGCAGCCGCAGAGAGGTGATCTCCAGTAGATAAGAATCAGACATTCTAATGGAGGTCAGGGAAGGATCTCTGTGGTGATTAATAGAGAGCATTTTTGGTTTTGAGGCATTAAATTTGACCAGCCAATTCCTGCCCCAGTTCACAACTGATTGGAGGTCCTTTTCGAGACGCATGAAGGCCTAGGATGGAGGCCTGAGGAACACCTGCGTTCGTGGGATAGGAACTGGAGGAGAATCCGTTGAGAACGACCTTCAATTCACGGTTTGACAGGAATGATTGTATTAGGTGAAACAATCGACCCGTAATACCATAACCCTGGAGCTTGCGAAGAAGGGCGGCATGCCAAACCCTATCAAAGCTTTGGAGATATCTAGGGCCACCGCACGAGCTTCCCCGTTATTTTGAAGAGCTTGGTAGACAGTTTCAGTGATGGCCATCATCACATCAGCTGTAGATCGGGCAAAACGGAAGCCATATTGCTTGTCTGAGAGAAGAACATGGGATGTAAGGTGGTTAACCTTTTCGGTATTGATTAGGGCTTCGAAGACTGTGCCGAAGTGGTGTAGGAGACACAAAGGACGGTAATTAGAAGGGTCAGAGGGGTGGCCAGAGTTCTTGAAGACAGGAACAATCAAAGAGGACATCCAGCAGTCGGGAAAACAAAATTCCTTGAGGCAGTAGTTATATAGTTTAGAGAGGGCGGGCGCCAGTTCAGGCGCACATTTCTTCAAGACAATGGCTGGTATCCCATCCTCACCACTAGCCTTGTTGGGGTCTAAATTGGAGATAATGCCCAATGCCAAAGACCAAACACACTCAAAAGGCCCTCAGTTCTAAGAGGGAAGTCGTGTATGGGTACACCGGAAAAGTCGCGCGTTGTGTTGAATGAAAATTTCCGAGCAAAGCATTAAGCCTTGTCGGCAGAGGAGGTCAGGACATCGAGCTGGTTGAACAAAGGAGGTATAGAGGGTTTGCAATTTTTCAGTACGCTTTTTCAGAGACGCCAACAATCTTCGAAGCCAAATTTGCGAGATGCAATACGCTCCTTCATCCGAGCAACAAATAGGACACACTCACACTCGTTACGGGCTGAGGCAAAGAGACGTCTATTGCAGTCCGACATATCGCTACGAAATAGGTGAAAGAAGTCGTTCCTATGGGCAATGGCGGCTGAGCTAGCAGCGGAGAACCAAGGGGAGGAGCGCGACTTGACCCTATAATTTCCTTGACGGGATGAAAGCGTCGATTCCAGTATTAACACAGTATGAGACCCCATAAGCACATTCTTGGACGAGGAGCGTAAAGGCAACATCCCAGTGGACATCGCGCAGGAAATCACGGAACGAGTCCCAGTTAGCTCGTTGATAGTTGAACGAAGTTCTAGTGGTAGGAGGTTGTTTCAGGTGGTGGAGTTGCAGGAGATGTTAACAGATACTACAGCATGATCGGAGTTACTAAGAGGTCAGAGTTACGTGGCGCACAAGACTCGGGGATGGAGGTAAAACACAGATCGAGAAGAGAGGCCTTACCTTCGCGGTTGAAGGCAAAACGAGTGCGGAAGTTAACTATCTGTATGAGGGATTGATAAACTGAAAAATTAAGTGTTTGAATGCCTGTGTGGTCAGTAGTAACATTCTTAAGTACTTTGATATGATGGGCGTCGCCAAACATAAATATGTGAGCAAACGATTGGAGGGAGAGAGATTTGTCTATGCTGTCAGAAATACTATCGAGAATCCCAGTCTTGAGGGGACGGAGAGCGGTTAAGGAAGAAGAGATAGCTTACCGCATTGAGAAGAGATGGTCAGAGACACATGTACGACTGGTCTGGCGTTTCGAGAGACAACTCTCTGGCAAGAGGAAGATTATCCTTGACGGAGACACCAAGCCGTGCATATTGGTTAGAGAGTCTTTTCTGAAGTGAGGAAGGTAGCCTAGGATCGAGAGATCAGAGGAGGGGATAGACAAGACAAGGTTGGTCTCACAGAGAGCCAGTATATCCGGACAGTTTGCAGTGAGGAAAAATTCCATACTGCAGAAGTTTTTTCTAATGCCACACATATTGGAGAACGAAATGTTGAGGGGTTTAAGTGATTTTGAGAGGCTGGTTTAGGATTATTTTTCAGTCTTTGTAATTCATCATATGGAATTATGGTTGGAAGATGAGAAGGCTCGATGTAAAGAAGCAGACAGCTATCGACCATGACGTGGGCAGAGAGGATTTGGCACAGCCTGCATCTTAATGTGGCCTCAGCTTTGCCCACCGGAGGTGACTGCAGGGACACCTTTCCATGCGCGACATGGCACCACAAACACCCCGACAATTTATTTCGTTTAATCAAAACGTAATACTCATGAAACATCATTATTTACAATAAAAAATAAAATTAAAACACATGACAGTTAAAAATATTAATAAAATTTGTTATATACATTTGAATTGAGTTGTATATTTTTTCTTATTTCAAACAGTGTATACCAAAAGCAATAGAAATCTCTGAATAAAATATTATAATTGTTAATGCAAATGGAAGACAAATTAAATTATTTATTTAAAAGAAAAAACACAGTCCTTAAATTAATTCATTTATATAAAAAAAAAACAATTCTTAAATTACTTCAATAGAAAACACCTATGAATATTATTTGATAATGTAACATATGCTAATTTATTTCTAATAATAATAATAATAATAATAATAATAATAGATGTAGCACAATGTCGAGAGTATAGAAACCTTATGAATATCGATCTCACTTCACTGTGGTAATTGTCCTACCGACACAGGGTTACAAGCCAGGTCACCTCGAGGGGGTGTAATAATTACCAAGTTTGTCTCGCTAGAACAATTACAACTGAGTAGTGAGTTCGACCTTCACTGGGTACCCCCTACTTTCAGCCTTCTACCACATCTAAGCTACGCTTCTTAAAATCACCACAAGATTACAAATCATTGCACCTCCCCGAATTATCAAGAATATAATTTATGTTATGAGATATCACTTTATACATATTTATTGAACGTAATATTAAAATAATTAACAGTAACAAATTTTAATAACACTATAAGTATTAATTTTAATTACATTATATATGTGTGTATGTGTATGCGTGTGTGCGTGTGTGCGTGTGTGCGTGCTTTAATTAAAATTAAATTGGTGGATAATTACTCTTTAAATATTAGGTTGGTGCAAAAAATAATGTCGTTTTATCACATATGTTACTATGTGAGAAAACGACATTATTTTTGCACCAACATAATACATGAGTAATTTCACGATTGTGCTCATGATGACTTAAGTAGTTAATGTTCTCGGGTGCAAACTGAGCATTTTTAATCTTTTATCACTTAGTAAAGAAAAAGCTGTTAATAATTCTTTAGAAACACGTTTCAGAATATATTATTAATATTTTCTGGCAGATGTCCTTTAAAATGGGGTAAAATATACTTTCACACACTGAATATGTAAATGAAAACAACAACGTGTGTAAATATTCGATAATATATTTAAACACCAACGCCGATATTTTAAACAAATGCAGCCTCATGATGCAGTCCTGTGTTGCATTAGCTACCATGAAGAAAATCAATTAAAAAAAAATATGGAGTCAGCTGTAAAATAAAATCTGAGAGTTAAAAAAATAATCTGAAAAGTAATTATAGCCAAACCTTGAAAGAAAGGCTGAAAGCTTTCTTTATAATCACATACTTAGTATTTTCTCAGTGAAAATATTCTTTAGTATTCTTAATTTATTCAGCTCCATTTTCGTTTTTGTTCTTACTGTATATCTTTATTTATTTATTTTTTTTTTTTTACATGGCTATTTTGAAAAGGAAAGTTGACATTTTGTCTATTTTTTTTTCGATCGTTTATATTTTTCCTCCATGGATGGCGTGAAATATAAATATAAAAAGAAAGTTATCTCCCCCTGGATCTAGTATCATTTCCGTTTTCGCTGCACCGGGTGAATTACAAGTAAATTCAAATTACGAAAAGCACCTGCCAATTCAATCGGCGTCTCCCGTCCGTATCGATCGATCCAGCTTCCAATGACAAACGTGCGGCAACCGGCAATAAGGTGACTAATATTCAGACAATGATTAAAACGCTTTATAAGTTGCCGTGAGTAGGAAGCCATTATGAGAACGGAATTGATACCAGCTACAAATCTATAAATAAAAAGTAAAAATAATAAAAAAGAATTAATGAAAAAATATATATTGGCGGAAAGAAAGAGAGAGACTCCTTTTATACTTTTTTTTT
>OZ010579.1:31300133-31337633 GCA_963932145.1 Acanthosepion lycidas
ATTAGATACCCGGTCTTTAAGAGTAAAACCACAAATACTACGATGAAATCTCATGTGGAAGACGTCAAGTTTCTCAATTTGGTTACGATAGGGTGTCCATGACTCTGATGCATATAGTAGTGTGGTAAGTATGACGGCTTTATACACTGCTATCTTTGTTTTCAGGCTTATTCCCCGGTCTTTCCATAATCGGGTACTCAATTTTTCAAACGCACTACTAGCACGAGAGATTCTATTCACTATTTCATTATCGAATGATGCACTTGAATTCACCACGCTACCAAGATATATGAAGTTTTTCACATATTTCAAATTGCTCCCATCGACTCGGATAGGAGTTAATGAAAAATTGTCGGCTGGCTGATTTTGTTTCACACCGTGCACCTGCTTTGGTGTAGGTCGGGGCTGATGTATGACTTCAGTTTTCTTTATGCTGATGAGTAGGCCAAAGGCTTTACATGCAGCAGAAAACCGATCAACAAGAAGTTGAGCTTCCTCGAGGGAGGTTGCAACCAGTGCAGCAGCATCTACAAATAGCAAATCCCTGATGATTGTTCTACAAAGGAGCGTTTTTGATTTGAAGCGCTGGTGATTGAATATTCCACCATTTGTACGGAACTGAAAATTTACTTCAGTAACAACATCTGAAAATGCGTGTTTCAACATGACAGAAGAATAGAGCAAACAGAACCGGAGCCATAACACATCCTTGTTTGGTGCCATTGGTTACATTGAACTGTTCCGAAGAGTCCCCATTCGACACGACTGATGCTTTCATACCCTCATGAAAAGATATTATAACTTTTATCATGTTGTCCGGGATGCCAATTTTCTTCAATATCATCCAAAGAGCTGTACGGTTCACAGTATAAAATGCCTTGATAAGGTCAATAAACACCATGTACAACTCCTGGTTTATCTCGCGAGCTTTCTCAGATACTTGACGCAAAGAAAATATTATATCAATCGTTCCCCGAAGAGCGCGAAAACCACACTGCGATTCAAGATAGATTTCATCAACAACATGCTTAAGTAATCTGTTGAGTATAAGTCTGGCTAGAATTTTACCACAAATTGAAAGAAGAGATATGCCGCGATGATTATCACAGACATTTCGAAGACCTTTGTTTTTGTAAAGGTGAAGGATGGAGCCATCCTTGAAGTTTTCCAAATGTAAAAAAAGAGCATGCAACTTTTTAGCCAACTTTTGGCCACCATTCTTAAACACTTCCGGTGTTCTAGCATCGTTGCCAGGTGCTTTACCCATGGCTATCTGTTTTATAGCGTCAAAGACGTCTTGTAGAGTCAGTAGCTCAGACAATTCTGTTTTTTCAGGAAACTGGTGAATTGACCTAATAACATCGTCATCCGTAACAGAAGAAGTGTTTAATACTGTCTCAAAATGTTATTCCAGGGGTTTAAAATATCACTTCTATCAGTCAATACGGTTCCAACTTCCGCGGAAATAGGCGAAGCTCCAGATTGTTGAGGACCAAAAACTTTCTTGATTCCACATAAAAGGCATTTTTGTCTTTCCTATTCTGTCTTTCCTATTGAATGCTGCTTGAATAGATTCTGCATGATCAGCCCACCATTTCTCTTTCATCTGTCGCAGTACTTTTTGCACTTGTGCTTTACAGGTCTTGTAAGCCTTCTTTTTCATTGCAGAATTTTTGACATCAATCCATGCTTTGTGGGCCCGGTGCATTTTCTGTATTTGATCTTGCGCTTCAACATTCTGATCGTCGAACCAATCTTGATGCTTACTTATTGGCAAGCCTAACACTTCCATAGCAGTGGCGTGTGTGGCATTGCGTAGGGCTTTCCAGGATTTTTCAATGTCATCATTCACTTACACGTTCTGTAGGTTTTCATTCAGCTTGTCGGATAATGCTATCTGTACTTCAGGATTCTTCAATGGCTTAACGTCAATACGTCAAGGGACAGTTGATTTCTGAATTCGCCAGCGATGAAGACAAAGAGAAGTTTTGCTGCGCAGCAGGGCATGGTCAGATAGGTAACAACTGGTATGAAATGAGCGCGTTGTCATGAAGTCGCGAATATCGCGTTTCTTTGTGATAACATAATCAATCATATGCCAGTTATTTGAACGAGGGTGCATCCAAGTAGTTTTGTGGCATTTCTTCTGTTGAAATACTGTGTTGGTGATAGTGAGATTAAACTCCCTGCATAAGGAAAGGAGACGGAGACCATTATCATTCATTTTCCCAAATCCATGACGTCTCAAAACCCCTACCCACGTTTGGGAATCAGCACCAACCCTTGCATTAAAATCCTTCATCAGAATGAGCTTATCCTTGTGGCGAATGCCACCGATCACTTCCCGTAACTGTTGATAAAAGTCGTCTTTCTCTTGATCGGGTCTACTCATTGTTGGTACAAGTGTTACGCGCGTCTCAAGCTCTAACTCAAGGGTTAGAGTCATGATACGATCTGACAGACCTATGGGCAGGGACTACAATGAACGCGCAAGTTCTGATTTCACAGCAAAGCCTACTCCAGAGAGACGTGGCTCATCTGGACCTTTACCACTTGTGAAGAAAACGTAACCCCCCTTCTCTTCCTTGAACTGAGCGATTCCAGAGAGACGAGTTTCATCAAGCGCTGCAATATCAAGGTTGTACTTTGAAAGTTCAAGAGACATTAGAGCTGTTTTGCGTTCAGGCGCATCGTCACTGTCCTGGAGGGTGCGAACATTCTAAGACCCAAAAAGATATTTCTTCATTGATTTTCGATTGTTTTGACGGCGATACTGGATACCCAGACAGCTGCAGTTAGCTGCCAAGGTGAATAAGTGAGCGAGCAATGTTTACGGCTCGTTTTATCGCCCCTTACCCAGCATGGGGAAAGCAGTTCTGTCCCTGAAAAGTGCTGCTTTGTCATCGAAGGAGGACAAGAACTGCACAATTGCTCACATGTTTGTCCAGAACGGCCATCACCCATCGACCGCCATCGTGTAGATATTAAGCTAAGGACTCCCAGTGATATCCTTCACCTGTCCCCGTCGCCTTCAGCTAATCGCCTGTGGTCTCCTTGCATGTAAGAGTACGTAAAACTAAGATTTAATGTTGTACGAATACCCACACAAAAGGTTTGATTTAAGTGGTGAAAGCCCGTGTACAACCATCGACACGTTTTGGAGCGGTTGATAACACAAATTTGCCACAGAATAGGTGAACAACAGTCCTCAGTTGTCACATATATATATATATATATATATATATATATATATATATATATATATATATATAGAGAGAGAGAGAGATGATTTTTAATCTTCAAGGTTTTCTCAATCGTTTCTACAAACAACAAACACACTCGCGTGCGTGTGTGCATACCTACGTCTTTATGTCTATGGTGTGTATAAGAAACGTATGAGCAAATATAAATACAGACACTCACTCACACAAATACGTACACGACATATATATATATATATATATATATATATATATATATATATATATATATATATATATATATATATATATATATATATATATATATATATATATATACACACACACGCGTTTCGTTTTCGTTCGTTCTAGTTGGTTTGTACTCATCTCTGTGTCTAATCGACATTAGGCTTGGTTATTCCCTTCCCGACAATAAGGCCGGAGTATATGTATTTGTTGAGTTGATCCGTCATTTCTAAATGTTTCATTTTATTTGATCGTTTTTCAAACGAACTTATCTCCGAAATATCTAAACAGCTTTAATTCACAGAATAGTTGCAGACCATTACGTCATCAATGAGATCTTTTTGGCCCATTAGTAGATTAGTAGCAAAATGCAGCCAACACAATGCAAAGACAACGTAGAAGCCATCTTCTCTGTTGTTGGAACAGCGAATGTCTGCAAATGCAGCAAACTACAAGAAAGATACATTGATCAAACAAAACGAATATTTCTTCCAGTATAGATGACATAAGAAAATTAATAATATAAATAATAACAATAATATTAATAATAATTAATATATATATATATATATATATATATATATATATATATATATATATATATATATATATATATATATATATATATATATTATAATAAAGAGAAAGAACAGTAAGATATATAAGCCGGTGTTCTTATGGATATTTATTATTTTTACAGAACAGTGCTCTATGTAAATTTACAGAGCATAAATATTATAAATTATCTGATTAAAAATGTGGTTTCTTCGCTACACGGGAATTACCAAGTTTAAAAAACCAAAGCTAAAATCTTAAATTACATTATTATAATAAAAGCATTAGTTCTGTTTGATCTTCAAGCGAAGTTTGGATTAACTATAAATAATTTTTTTTGAGTTTTAAACGCACATGCACATCATTTTTTTTTCAAGGATACAGAGAAATTCAGTCATTTAGACAGAGGCGTTAGCGTTTTCTTTTTTATTAACTATTATTGTATCAATTTTGAGTTACGTTCTAAAAAGTGAGTGAGGGTACACGTGCATTTTTCGACTAATTTTGATATCCGTTCTACGCATGACGTCTTTTTTTTTATCATCAACAAAAAGTTTTTCGGTATTTTTTTCCGTTATATTCGTCCTTTTATATTTAAAAAGATTCTTTCTAAAATGAGTGTTTGGGTTAGAATACATTTTATTGGAATACAATTTTAAAATATTTTTTACTCTTAATTACTAATGGACTAATTTTTTAAAAAAAATATTTTTACATACGAAATATATGTATATTACTAGCTCCCATTTATTTTATTTTTTATTTTTTATTTTATTTTTAAATATTATTTCAGGAAATTTTTTGACAATGTCGTCAATTGATATTTCATTTCTTGGATTCAGTAGATCTTATTTTTTGTAAACTTAGTAATGTATAGTTTCTCATGTATGCACAAAGGAGATGGGTTACTTAAAGACCTACATATTCTAGCTTTTCTTATTAATTTCTATTTTACTGTAGGTTTTTTATTGTTTTTTTTTAAGTAGCAGAAATATTTCGATAGGGACGTCTGATTTTGGATTTTTTTTAATCCTAAGTGAAGTTTGATGTTGTTTGAATCTCTTTTTGAACTCATGGCTTGGGCAACTTATATAGAGATTTATGTTTTCGGGATTCTCGACAGATGAGATATTTCATTGGTATACTAATGACTCCGTTTTTACATTTATTTTGTAGAGGAGAGTTATGATGATTTCTACAGTTACATAATTTTTGTTTATCTTCATCTATTTTATTTTTATGTTGTCTAAATTTCTTTGGCTTGGGTCTCAGAATCAACACGGAGGCCTACATCGATTATCTTGAAGTGGTAGTCCTGCCTTGGGTCAACAGGGTGGTTGTTGACAACAGGACTCTGCACGAAGCCGCACATAGAAGAGAACCCAGTCAGGGCTGTCAGATAATTTCTGCTACATAAATGCCCCCTGATATCTAACCATCTAACTCCCAAGATTGCAACCCCTTGATTATTATATGTTGGGTGCAGTTGAGCGCGAGACCAGAAAAAAACCCCTTGCAACATTCAGCTGAATGAAATGATTATTGAAGCATTCATCAACTTAAACAAGAAGTCTGTCCAGAATAGATGTAAGAGATTCCGAATTCGCCCGGTGGCCGTGGTTTCGGTCAAAGACGATTTTATTGAACAAATTTCCACTTTCATGATAGTTTTGTGTAATTTTGGTATCATGATATCAGTGTTATTTTAATTTTTGCGTCATTTTGACGACAATTTAATCGCAGATTTTACATGTTTTTAAGCTGATTTTGAAAAGAGAACAACATGTTATATTATGTCTATATATCTGAGGTGATGTATCATAATTATTAAATAATTTACATTATTCCGAAAGTTGTCATCTCATTTATTGTCACATTGACGATATTTCAGACGTTGTACGCTCCGGACATTTCAGATGACATTTGGTAGAATTATGAACCGAATATTTTATTTCGTTCAAATGGGTAGATTGTTGTAATTCCACAGCCATGTTCTGGCATGTCTTTCATTTAATTCAACTGGACAATTTTTCTCGCGTCACTTCCGATTTTTTGTCCTTTCGCTGATGCCAGGGATTGAAAACACAACTTTTTCTTTCAAGTCAATCTATTCACTAGGCCATGTGTCCTTGGAGACAGTAGTGTGCGGATTTGGGGAATTTATTAACTTAATTACAGAAAAAAAACATTTTTCAATTCTTTTCCATTTCTTCATTTATAATTGTTTTACTTTAGCTCTCTGTATTACTGGTTCCCATATTGTATGCATTCTTATAATTGACAGACTCAAGAGATTTTTCGCAAAGCATGTGGGCTGATGCCTTACGTTTTTGCATTTTCCGCTCATGTTCTCTGTCAATATTTTCAACTTCATCTCACAGATTACTATGATTACGTTTTTTTTTTCGATATATGGTCCTCGCTCTCCCTAGCGAAGAAAACAAAATTTTGATGTAGCGAGAAAGAAAAAAAAACACTTTCCTATGCGAATTAATTGATACGAGGTACATGGAGTTTGAACAATCTACCCTTATGGATTAAATAAAGCTTTCGGTTCCAAATTCAAACAAGTACAACCTCGGTCGTGCCGGAGCGTAAACGTACACTGTGAAAATGCGACATTAAAGGTAAGGACAACAGTCCTAACATTGTTAATAGTGTAATATTATATATATATATATATATATATATATATATATATATATATATATATATATTGAAACAGATATAAAAACAGAGCTTGAAAACATGTTTGAAAATGCATATTAATATTTCATGAAGTTTATTATAAAGAATACAGTCTTTTTTCAAATATTCAACTCATTTGCAATTTTTGAAGCAAAATATTTGGACATTTTCAAATTCAGAAACTGAACAGATATGATTTACATATTTATAAATGCTGTGTAAACATTTGCCATATATGAATATATTTCATTTTTTTTTAATATTTCAATCATTATTACATCAGTAAATTCGAAAAAAATGCTCTCATATACTTTATAGAATATATCATCAATCATTATGCAAACAACTGCTTTTGTCCTTCTGTTTTCTACTTGCGATATTTATCGGTATCGATCTATGGATTGATAACAAGAATAATAAACGTTCAGACAATTGGCTTTATGCTAGACTACATTCAAATCATCAAACAAAATGCTATCTACGTGAAAATTATTTATGCTGTATATCTTATTCAATTTATTAATTCAGAAAACCAAGGAGAAGAACGGACATATACAATAGACACATTGTAGAAAGCCAGTACATATTTTTCTTGTCTAAAATTCGTCTATTTCATTGACAGTATAAAATGTCTAGTACGCCATACTGCAAAACTTGGGCAAAATTTTTTCATGAAATCTCAATATTAATTTTTTTCGCATATTGTGTGTTTTCCACACCGGACACTTTCAGAATATCAACTAGTTTGCTCAATGATTCACTACTTAGAATTATTGATCATACATTCAAAACAACAAAACACAATTTCCATTGAATGAAATACAGAAACAATGTTTTATGGTGAGGAACACGCTTTAACTGAAGTTATAATTTAGGTTCAAGGAAAACATGGCATTTCCTTTCACAGTGAAAGTCTGTATTAGTTTATAAGAATAAATATTAAATTGTGAAAGATATATTCTAATATAATATGCTAATCTATATCATTCTGTTTACTATCAACATTATTTTTAGTGTGTTCCCCTTGGTCTCCATATGAATTCTTAATTTTTAAACATTGACATTAATAAAAAAAACACGCTGGATCGAGAAGGACACACACGCACACATGCACAGAAACTCACTCACACACAGATATTCTGTCACACACAGACACAGGCAGACAGACACAGACAGACGCACACACACACACACACATAAAGAAATAGTGAGAAATTAATATTGTCTCAGTTAGATATAGGGACAGTGATAGATAGATAGATAGATAGATAGATAGATAGATAGATAGATGCGTGTATGTATCTATGTATTTTAATAAATATACATATTATTCGTCACCGGCAACACTACTCGTGATTTCATGCTTAGCGTAGTCTTCAGGTGCTGAGTAGAAAATATTGTTTTGTGCATGAAACATCAAGTCGTGCAACCGGTGATGAATCTATATTTATTCATATATATTTAATAACTCACTTACATTACATTGAGCACTACTTAACACCTCCAATCAATGTACGATATCTTATATCCATATATACATCTATCTAGCTATCTTTATATATATATATATATATATATATATATATATATATATATATATATATATATATATATGTGAGGTCTTAAAATTAATTTCTGTTTATGGGAAACATGTTTATGGAAATTAATTATCAACGAAATTAATACTCATATAAGAGAGTAAAGAATAATTTTTAAATCCACTAGTATACTATAGATTTTGAATGTTTGTGGCAGCGTATAGAAGGTTGATCTAAACCGTGACAATCCAAAGCTTCATAAAAGAATGTCACAGGGGAAAAATTGTTACTTGGTTGGTCCATTGTACTTCAACCGCCATATCAACCTGAACTCGTACAAACCGATTATTAGTTATTTTGATCGATGCGAAACGTTTCGTTGCGAAAAGGTTTCTTGAATCAAAACTGAATTCAGGACACGTGGAACCTGCGGCACATTGCTCGAAAACTGACAAGTGGAAACAAGTCAATAAATATTATATATAACTGAATAAAATTTAATTATACATTTTATTTTAAAGATATTATAAATTAACTGATTTAAAATATGCTTTTTTCCGCTGAACAGTAATAATCATCTTTCAAAAATGGAAGCTAAATACTTTAAATTTAATTATATAATTAAATTAAAAGCATTAGTTCAGTTTCGTCTTCAAGCGAATATTCGAATAACTTCCAGTATTCCGTTGGAGATGAAACGGAACACATGCTCTTAATTTAATTAAATATTTAAATTTAAATATTTTAGCTTTCATTTTGAAACATGGTTATTACTGTGTAGCGGAAAAAAACATTTTTTAAATCAGTTAAATTATGATATTTATGCTCTGTAAATTTACATTGAGCACTGTTTTCTAAAAATTAAAAATAACAAGAACACCGGATTATATATCTTACTGTTCTATATATATATATATATATATATATATATATATATATATAATCAAACCCTGAGATATAAAAATACCGCCCAAATTTGCTAAATCGTTTAGATGAAAATTGTAATGGCTTGAGAATTCATATGCTGGTCTTAGCTACTAAACTCATCGAAGAAATTCGAAATCACAAGCAACTCTGTCGTAATAGTGCTCATTATGTTAAGATGGACACGTTATATTTTTATCAGCCACAAAGAAATGCATATATCGGACAAGTATTTATTTTTGCCTATTCATATTTCGTGGCCCAATATATTTTATATTCTCCAAGGTGAGTTGTTCTACCTAAACGTTGCGCGTGACTTTATATTTTCTACGGAAACAAGCTATTATTATTCGGCGATAATTTCATTTCATTTCCATTTAGCAACAAGTCACGTTAACCGCAACAGATCAATTTTTCATACAGGGCGGATCAAAGATCTATCAAGATATGTTTTGAACAGAATGAACGAAAAATTCGTTTTAATAGCAGATTAGAATTCCCTTGTACTACAAACGTAGTCTTTCTTCCATTTCTCTTATCTCCTATGTGCAAGTTCATATGTGAATACGCCTGTGTATGTGAATATCTCTGGTATCATGTGACTCGATCTCGTCAACCGTTACCAGAGCAACTGTCTCTGCCTTACAATTTTTTTGTTCAATTCTCTCTTTTATGTGTGTGCTGCGACCGTTTGATTCAAGGTGCGACTTTTTCACAGTGCATAATTAATTTTCTGAATGTGTGAACACATTTCTCTGAGACAGACGAATGGAGTAAGGAGAAGTTAAAAGTAAACATTTACAAACAGCGTAATCTGCCTTCAAGGTAGCTAATCATGGCGGTGAACAGAAAAATTATTAGTGTTCGTGAATAGGAAATATGCACAGAAAACTGATTGGAAAAGGAAAAAAAAAATCTTATTAAGATGTCAACAGACTGCTCTATTTTATTTTGTTTCGATTGTATGAAACTTTACGTATTCATGGTTGGATGTTAATTAACTCTTGGTTGTTATTACTGGAAAAAGGACAAATAATAATATCAAAAGTGATTGAAACAAGAAGCAGCAAAAGAAAAGTGGACGATAAACGGTGGAGGATGATGATGGTGATGATGATGATGTCGACGTCGTCGACGACGACGACGACGATGACGATGATGATGATGATGATGAATTTGATAATAAAATCAATAGGGATCGTAATAATAATAATAATAATAATAATAATAATAATAATAATAACAACAATAATATTGATATGGCAGTCCCTGCTGACTGCAATGTATCTTTGAAGATATTTAAAAAAGCTGTCAAAATACAAGGACATTGAAATAGAAATGTCGAAAATGTGGCATATGGCAACATCAACAATCACTGTTGTAGCTGGAGCTCTAGGATTGGTTGGAAAATAATGCAGTAGACTAATTGAAGGGATTCCTGGAAGTCCATGCCTCAAGGAGATACAAAAAATTGTTCTGACAAGTACAGCCCACACTTTACAAAGGGATTTATCTATGTGTTGTGGTAGGATCCACCTAATTTGCATAGTGGAGTACCGTCCATATAAATATGGTTGGTACCGGGAAGAGACTGGAGGAATCAAGAGATTCTGAGACCGAGAGACGGACTCTCGGCGACTGTCGAACTCTCTGCATTAGCAGAGGGGTACACGGACAACGCTTTGCCGAAGGGCAAGGTTTCGTCCGGGGAGGTTGACAGGGCCTGAACCCGTCTAGGCGGGTTCAGAAAGGCCATATTTTTGGCCGAGCCTACGGGCTCGGGGATACCCACATTAACACGGCCTTGTGCCACATTCGATCCTCGTGGGTGGATTGATAAATACAGGAATCAAGAGATTCAACCAGAGACTCTGCCCGACTGCGACTCAGTCAACACATTCTTCAGGAACGGTCTTCCCAGGAATATACAAAAGACTATATGTAAATATTGTGTACACTTTCTTGTTTCAATACATTTTGTTCTAAGTACATTTTGTGTTGCATTATTATTCCATGCATTAGTCAAGTTCAACACTATGTAACTTTTTTTCTTTTTTTTTTTTTTTGTCAGTGGAAAGTGTCATGATGCCATTTTTAACTTTAGGTCAATGGTTGGGACACGGAAAGAAATGTGTAAACGCCAGAAATCAAAGAAAATAAAAATTATAATAATAATAATAATAAAATGAGAAAAATATACATTTTCTACATGTGGATACTACTAGCCACTAAATGATTCTACAACACTTTGCGATGGTCTTTGTCGATGATTTTTTTTTTCCAGTGGAAAGTGTCATGATGCCATTTCTAACCTAAGGTCCCTGGGCGGTACCAGAAAAGAAATGTGTAAACGCCAGAAATGAAAGCAAATAAAAATAATAATGATAATATAACAACAACAATGCATGGTAATATCATCACAAATGGTGATGGAGTAACTATAATATGTATTGTAGTGTAGTTAGCATCCTTCAGCACTCTACGGGATGACAGGGGTCATAGCCTTAAATAGTCTACGAGTAAGGACTTCAACAGTTGATTAAGATGTTGTTTAATACATTGAAACAAAGCTGATTAATATTCGGACTTATCTCCGTTTTTCTGTATAGCGTTTGGTTTTCTCTATTCTTTGGAAGTCGTCTTGGTAATTATTATTATAATTATTATTATTATTATTATTATTGTTGTTGTTGTTGTTGTTGTTATTAGTAATATTATTATTATTGTTATTATTATTATCATTTTGGTGAAGGTGCTAGAATAAATAGCATTTGAGCTTAGAACATCACGTGTCATCTTTGTATTGCTTCATCTTTTCAGCGGCCAGTTTCATATAATTCTACTTTCCACATTAAGTAGAGTGGATCATGAATGATGATATTTTTCTAGTATTGAGACTAGTATCGTAAACCCCCAGACAACTGTTATCATTTATGATCCACTCTGCATAAAGTTGAAAGGTAAATTATATGAAACTGGCCGCTAAAAAGATGCAGCAATACAAAGACAACACGTGACGTTCTAAATATTATTGATGTTGTAATAAAACAATTTTGTCTACCAGAATTATCTGAAATGTTCATGAATTGGGAAGTGATTTTGGTACTGTTCCTCAAAAATATAAGTTACATTAATTACTTCAATGTGAATAACCAACATAATAATAATAATAATAATAATAATAATAATAATAATAATAATAATAATAATAGTAACCAAAATAATAATAATAATAATTCACACTGACAGAACAATCAAGGCCAACCGACCAGATATAGTTATTAAAGACCACAAACAAAAACGGTGCCTCCTTATTGATATGGCAGTCCCTGCTGACTGCAATGTATCTTTGAAGATATTCAAAAAGCTGTCAAAATACAAGGACCTTGAAATAGAGGTCTCGAAAATGTGGCATATGGGAACATCAACAACCCCTGTTGTAGTTGGAGCCCTAGGACTGGTTGGAAAAGACTGCAGTAGACTAATTGCAGGGATTCCTGGAAGCCCATGCCTCAAGGAGATACAAAAAATTGTTCTGACAAGTACAGCCCACACTTTACGAAGGGCTCTATCTATGTAACTTTTTTTTTTTTTTTTTTTTTTGTCAGTGAAAAGTGTCATGATGCCATTTCTAACCTTAGGTCCCTGGGTGGGACCCGGAAAGAAATGTGTAAACGCCAGAAAGCAAAGAAAATAAAAATAATAATAATAATAATAATAATAATAATTATTATTATTATGATTATTATTATTATTATTATTATTGATATGGCAGTCCCTGCAGACTGCAATGTATCTTTGAAGATATTCAAAAAGCTGTCAAAATACAAGGACCTTGAAATAGAAATCTCGAAAATGTGGCATATGGGAACATCAACAATCCCTGTTGTATTTGGAGCCATAGGACTGGTTGGAAAAGATTGCAGTAGACTAATTGAGGGGATTCCTGGAAGTGCATGCCTCAAAGAGATACAAAAAATTGTTCTGACAAGTACAGCCCACATTTTACGGAGGGCTTTATCTACGTAATTTTTTTTTGTCAGTGGAAAGTGTCATGATGCCATTTCTAACCTTAGGTCCCTGGGTGGGACCCGGAAAGAAATGTATAACCACCAGAAATCAAAGAAAATAAAAACAACAACAACAACAATAATACTACTAATAATAATAACTATTATTATTATTATTATTAGTAGTAGTAGTAGTAGTTGTAGAAGAAGAAGAAGAAGAAGAAGAAGAAGAAGAAGAAGAAGAAGAGGAGAAGAAGAATAAGAAGAATTGAATGGATGATATGGGCAGCGTTAGAGCAGATTCTAAGAATAAATTCTTTCGAACTTGCTATTGTTAATACCTTCTGCATGCTGTGTTGGAAAGCTACAGATTTAGTGCAAAACATTGTCACTGGTTCATTTATGACTAGCTCTGCTTAATGTGGAAATATAAATTATACGCAACTGGCCGCTCTTTTTTCAAACTCCCTCTTGTGCGAGCTTATAATCATCATCATACTCAACATTAATTATGTGGTTATAGAACGAAATAGCGTACCAGCCTTCTCTGAAATGTTCATTAGTTGCGGAGTGTTTTTGAGACTATTCCTTAAAAATAAAATTTCCATTAAGTACTTCAATATGGGTAACCAACATATTATTATTATTATTATTATTATTATTATTATTATTATTATTATTATTATTATTGTTGTTGTTGTTGTTAGAAGAAGAAGAAGAAGAAGAAGAAGAAGAAGAAGAAGAAGAAGAAGAAGAAGAGGAAGAAGAAGAAGAAGAAGAAGAAAAGGAGGAGGAGGACTCACTGGACGATAAGGCCAGTGTTAGGCACGCTGAACAAATTCTGTCGAATTTATTGTTATTACCTTCTGCATTCTGTGTTGGAAAGCTACAGATTTTGTGCAAAACATCGTCAGTGGCTTCACTTATCTGGCCGATAAAGAGAACAGACGGGTAATATGCAGGAAGTATCGTATCGAATTCACAGAAGTGGTACAATCTTTCACCTCCATTAGTAGTCAAGAAAGAGCAAGCGAAACACATGTGTGATATGAATATTTTCACTGACAAGTGCTTGGAGAGGAATCAGGCTAATATCCATTCGCGCACAAGAGTAGTCATGAATGGATCATGTCAGGCAGTGTGTTACGTTTAAATAAAAATAACGTGATGTTGGAGCAGGGAAATATAGAGCTGTACCCAGTATTGGCAGAGCAAATCAGAGAAATATATCAAACAAATTAAGTTTTCCAAATAACTGTTGGATCACTCAAAATTATTAAAAGAATATTTCCACGTTTACTTCATCAAAAGCACTCTCCATACCAGACATATTTTTCTGATATGGATATAAGTGATATACCCTTATCCTATTGTGTGATATGATATGGACATTGATATCCCAACAGTCGTACTCCAGCATCATATTTTCGGCGTGTTCTCTTCACACTAAATAATAATAATAATAATAATAATAATAATAACAATAATAATAATAATAATAATAATAATAATAATAATAATAATAATAATAATCCAGTTGTAGTTGGAGCCATCGGATTTATTGGAAAGTATTCCAATAGAATCTTTGAAGAAATCCCTCGTAGTCCATGACTTAAAGAAATACAAAAGTACAACCCACAACTTACGAAGTGCTCTATGTAAAATACGTATGATTCTTTTTCAAAACGTCTCACTAAAGAAAGGATGATGCCATTTCTGACCTTATGTCTCTGGTCGGGACCCGGAAAGAAACAAGTATGCACTAGAAATTAAAGGTACTACTACTACTACTACTACTACTACTACTACTACTACTACTACTACTATTAATAATAATAATAATGATATTAATAATAGTAATAATAATAATATTAATCTAATCCCCCAAAGATTGCGATCAAAATCAACATGAACATACTTTGCTTTCTTATTGACTCTAATGTGTCTCTTAAGTTCTTCAAAAAAAAAGAAACTATTAAAATACACTGATTTGTTTTAATCAAATCGCTCCAAGCAAGGCGGAAGTGCGACTAGCACGCAAGGGTTTACAGAGAGTGAGAGTAAGCCTAAAGAGGAATGTTTGGGAAAAGGATAATGAGAAAGACAGGTATCAAGGACAAGGCATCAAATGATGTTGATTGACATTTAGATATTTGAAGATTATAGTTATGAGGAAAGCAATGATAGGAAGAGCGTTCCGCTGGTGGCAGGTTCGAGATGAGAAGCTGTTGGAGAAGAACAGATAGATACATATAATCGTTTCGATAATGAAAACGTTGGACCGACATATCAACCTAGTAGCACGCTTAAAATCATGCAATTTGGAAACCAGTGAAAGTAGCTCGTCAGAGCATTTGCCATGAAAGTACTTGTCGAAAAAGACAGAGGGAAACCCCAACACGTCTGTGAGACTGTGAGACAGCGACTGAAGACGGGATGCCAGATCAGGATCAACCACGTTGCATAACCGTACCTGGATTTGGATCTATATGTTTGAATGGAATAAGTCACTGATAGACTCAAGGATGGGATTCCTGTTAGTTTATGCCTTAAGGAAAAACAACGAGAAACCCATTCACAAATACAGCTCACACATTACGAAGAGCGTTTTCTATGTAAAATGTATCAGTATATGCCACCACTAATAAGAGTTTTGTGCATGAAACAATAGTAATTTTATGGGAGATAGAAAAAAAACAACAACATGAAATGTAGCCCTAACATCACACCACTGCCTGCTTGAAGTCTGCCCGCAGAGTTGTTATGTAATGTGACCATAGTAGGAATCGAAATATAATAATAATAATAATAATAATAATAATAATAATAATAATAATAATAATAATAATAAAAAAGAAGAAGAAGAAGAAGGAGCAGAAGATATATAAAGTCTTTGAATTTGATCGACTGTAGTATTATAGATATACGATTTCATTAATAACTGAAAAACTAAGAACAATGCAAAAGAATACTGATACATAAAACTTATCTGGAAAAAATCTCACTGCGTGATTTAAAAGTAATCTTCCCATGAATCATTCCACCTACTAAAAGATCACTCATGATATGTAGTAATTGCTAAGGAAAATGTTCCTTCATCTCATGACCCAGGTAAATGTTTTCACAAATGATTACTAAGGATAAACTATAAAGCAAATCTACAGAAAAATATTTTGGTTACTAATACAGATTTGTGACGAATATCCAGACAAAATGCCAGCATTTTGTATAAGGTGAAATGGTATTAAAATCTCTCAATTTGAAAGATTCTGTCTGTCAGTGCTTGTAATAACTATTATGGTGAATCTGCAAATTTTATGAGAAGGAAACTGCAGAGAAATGTGACGAACACTACACAAATAATCTTATAAAAATAGGACCTGTAAGAATGTTGTAATACATTTTTTACAGTTAGCTTGCAATTTATTTTTGTATTGTTTTGAATAGGAACGAAAATTCTGGCCCTACACGGGACTGGAATTCGCGTGTGCATCTTTCTATTTACAAGAATATTTTAGCACTCCGTTTGCACTTTTAAATAATTTGAAATTGAAAAATGTTTGATAATAGCTAGATGCTTCTGATAATGCGATTCATGTGGAATTCTTGTGTTTTCTCCATAATTTGTCTTAAGGGTTCTTGTAAATTATGTGTTGATAGATGCTTTTTATAGTACATTGGTCTGATTAGTGAAACATTAGGCGTTTAGCCAAGAAGGCGATAGTATGCCTGACATACGTAATTATATATATATATATATATATATATATATATATATATATATATATATATATATATATATATATATACCTATGTAGGTAGTATATCTTTATTCAAGCATATTTGAATGAATAATAAATACAGATACTGAGTTTAATTATTTATATAGTGATCCTTTCTAATTGATCAATCAGTTTAATGATGTTGAGATAAAATCCATCAGGCAAGGTGTCTTAGTGTGTGTTTTTCTTTGCCCCAATTACTTTCGGTCATTTCTAAGATCATTAAGTGCGAATTTTCTTTTCGTAATTTGCACGTGAAGATGATTTTTAGAAAAGATCTAACGCACTCTTTAAAAGTAAAAAAAAAATACGTCTCCCTTTATGATGGATTAACATAACATCAACGAACTTATTAGACTATGGAAAATATGTATAAATATAAGTAAACACAATATTCAATGATACATATATATATATATATATATATATATATATATATAATTAAGTTATGAAGAACTTGGTAATCCGTATGGGTAATCCCAAGAAGGATTAAATTCTGAGAGCTCAATGTAAATCCAGAGATAATATTTACAAGAAAAACAGACCACTTTAAGGTACCATTATAATAATAATTTATTTCACCACAGCCCTTTTAAAGGACGCCAGTTCATCAGATAGCATTTCCCAAAATTTTAAATATATATTTAAATATATATATATATATATATATATATATATATATATATATATATATATATATATATATATATATATATACCTTCTGTATAATGTCGAAAGTGCCCGATGAAACGAGAGACGTTTATGAAACGGGAAGTATAAAACGGAATATACTGTTTATTATATTATCAAAACCTAAACTGCCGATACACCATAGAAGGAAGTATAAGAAATAATATCAACAATGAGTGAAGAGCAACAAAGAATATAAAAAAGAATAAATGTTTTGTATCATAAAATTAGAATAAATGTACACAAATAAGCATAAAGGTTAGTTCCATGGATCGTTCAGATTGTTACTGAATATCTTCGTCCTCCTTCTGCAAAGAGCAAAAAGTGACAGATCACAGGAACAATAAATATGGAAACTGTATGAATAGTTTCACATGAAAAGTTTTTCATGGTAGGTAGTATGTGAAGCTTATGTCCTTTTCTTAAGAAATTTATGCATAGAAGAGAGTCAAGTTTTCAAGGAAAACACTTGTATTTAATTATAGAATTTACGAGAAAGTAGGAATTCTACTCAAGAATAGTCTCAATGTACAATCCATAACTTGTTCCAAACCGGAAATCTAAACATGGATGATTGGGATAAGTTTCCTCCCATATTTCTTTAATTTAATCGGCTAATTATCGTACGGAAATATCATCCTGAACAACTCGGCAGTCTTTTATGTCATATGTTCCGTAACTCCAGAAATGGGGCAAAAATTGTACTCTACATCATTCTATCCTTTGTAGTTCTAAGCATATTATTATATCTGTTTACCCAAGCTCGTTCCTTAAGTTAATCAGTTTACAGTTAACAATTTTGAGTTCAGTATTACTTCTAAGTTTCTACATCCCCAAGCCCATCTTCCGCAATAGGAATCCCAGATATTTACACTATTTATAAGTATAAACAAATGCATCGCATTCGTTCTCATTTTCGATAAATTTCCTCGATAAAAAAACATTTACAACGCCAATCATTTACTCCTAAAATAACTATTGACGCATATATGATGCAATGATTCAAACAGATTAATACTGACGCAAAATTTGTTGCATGAAATTAGTTCGGATTTTTCAGCAAGGCTATTCTATTACAATTTCACAATATTTTTCGTATTAACTGATTATTAGAATATGGCATGAGGTTTATAGTTAAACCGACTCAGAAATCTACAAATCAGGGTGAACAAATTTCTTTTAGACGTTACAATAAAAGAACGTACAGTCAAGTCACATCCCTCTTTTATGTTTAAATAGATATGTTGCACTGTTATAATTTGCACGAGTATGCCAGCTATTTATAATATATTGTCATATTATAATTGTTATTATACGTCCAGAAAGAGTGTACATATGAAAAATAACTGTGATTTATTTTTCTTCAAATTATATTAACATTTTATATATTACCAATTTGAATAAATGTTCATGTTAATAGTCGCCTTTTCTTTGTTAGGAAATATTAAGAATTTCTTGACTGGCCAGTCAGCACTATTAGGGGCCGAAATTTATAAAATGTTTCTCTTAAGATGTTTTTTTTTTTTTTTTTTGTAAAACAGGTTTCTTAAGTCCAGTAGCTGTTATCGCTCTTGTCAATATTGACTAGAATTTTCTTCCTAACGTTTTAATTGATATAATGTGGAATGTCATCATCTCTATTATTTCATTATTTTTTTCTTTGTGATATAGATGATAGATATTTGTTGCTACTCGTGATTTTCCTGAATTTATGAGGTTTCTGTCATTTGAAACAGTTCTTTTATTGTATTTCTGTAGCGCTAGTCAACAAGGCCTAAACTAAGCGCTACAGGATTCAGTGGCTCAAAGTGATTATTAAACAGTGATCTGAGAAACTTGCTGTTTACAGCTGAGAATTTATGTTTCTCAATAGGTTTGTCGCTATGCAAGTAACCGTCGTGTAATTCCAGATCTGACGTGGATATTAAAGATCGGGACTCGAGTTTTCGGACGAATGTTTTGTTTTTGTAGGAATTTGCAGAGTTGTGGAAGACTAGGTCTATTGCTGAGAATTAACAATACAATACAAATAATTTCCAACACGTCATTACCGTATCATTTCTTTTCTCCTTTCACTATAGTGTTTTCTAAAACTTTCAACAGTTTAATAATTCGTATATATATATATATATTAGGTTGGTGCAAAAATAATGTACTTTTCTCACATATGTTACTTTGTGAGAAACGACATTACGACGGTGTTTGTTCCAGAACAAGAAAAATATGTTTCTAATAGAATACAGTGCACTTTCGATTCAAATCATATATCTCCTTCCCCTCCTCTCTCTCATTTACATTATTTAATACAAGAATGATATAAATTGTGGAATAAAGAGCATTTAGATGCAAGACCATTGTATGATATCAAAGTGCGATTAACGTAATATGAAACAGTTTTGTGAAAACTTGCCTAATTATAAGTTTGCGTAAATATATCCTATGATATTTTTGCTGCAGAAAGAGAAAGTGGGATATTAAACACCTTTTTGGCCATTTTCTTTCTTTTGAGAATATCTAGAGAACTTACTTCATTCTTGATTGCTTTACACTCAATGCAGGTGTGCCACATTTAGAAGAACTCTTTTCGGCTGAAGTCACACAAACAACATATTTTGTGATGACTTATACACTTGGACACACACACACAGAGGGAGACATATATATATATATATATATATATATATATATATATATATATATATATATATATATATATATATATACACACACATAACTACATGCACACATATATGTATGTATGTATATATATATATATATATTTACGCGTTTATATATATATATATGTAGATATATATATATATATTTATATATACATGTATATATATATATATATATATATATATATATATGTGTGTGTGTGTGCGTGTGTATATATATACACGAATATATATATATAATTAATGAAACATGGACTAATGAAAAAGATGCTGCCTAAATACTCACAATATATATATATATATATATATATATATATATATATATATATATATATATATATATATATATATATAAATAAATATATGCGCGTTTCATTAAAGACGCCTTACAATGTACAGTGATTAACTTTTTTCTTGATAAAGGCTAATTGAATAGTCTAAAGCGATCGGATATATGGACAATTTTGACAAGTTTTACAAAATGTATGCCTAGAAAAGTAAACAGTACCTTTTTTATTTGTTTTAATGAAACTTTTTCAAATAGTGGGATTGCCGCCAACATAGACACACAGACAGACAGACACACACGCACGCACACACACACACATACACACACACATATATATATATATATATATATATATATATATAGATTCGTCTCTACCGTTGTATTCGACGTATGTGAGCCAAGCAGCTCAGTCTCTAGGAACCTACAGCCCGACACCACCACATATGATTTGATTATAGTGGTGAAGTTTTTGCGCATAACCATCCACAGTTTTTGAAGGTCTCTCCGATTGCTCCATCTAAACCGCTATCCATTACTTCCCCGTGCCTATATATATAGTTTCATTTCTAAATTGATAATTTAAATTTAAATATACCATTCTTTGACTATTAATAATAGTAATAATATTATCTAAATTCCTTTAAAATGAAACACTTCCGAAATCACACTGATAAAATTAAATTTTAACTGTGAAATCTATATATATTTTGTAATATAGATAAAGATTGTAAAATCTATATATAGTTTATGTACGGGGATAAATGAATTTTTGTGTAAATTATCTCAAGTGTTTCTATGTTTTTTTTTTTTTTTTTTGACTTGTTAATGATCGTATGTATGTAGGGATTCACATGAATACATTTGTGAGACATATATGAATAAATGAAAATTAATATTACCCTCAAATTCTATTAAATAATGAAACCTAATCTTTAATTTAGTTTACCAATATAATAAATAAATTACATTCATAAATTAATTTTAAATATTAAAATAGATGTTATTGTTATTTTTTTTTATATTGTGGAAATACAATTAGTCGGGTGAATAAACTATTAAAATTTTAAATATTTCTTTATGTCCTAGATAAATATGTTTATTACAATAATAGTTATATTTAGTCCTGAAACTATTTACTTAAAAAATTAAACATTTAAGTTAATAACAAAATTTTTTTCAGACATCGAATTTTCTATCAAACATTGTAAGCTATCTTTTACATAATTTTGTTAAAACAAAATTATAACAACTCCATCTCTCTTTCCGCCTCCCCCTATCTCTCTCTTTACCATAAGACTCACTTGTATACATTTTCTACAATTCATTTCCGTTTTATTAACCATCTAAAGAGGTCAAGTTTCCTTCACTCCTCCTATTCCAATATAAAACATACTTAAGAGAGATATAAAATTAACCCCTCCCTATACTTTATATTGTCTGTTTAACTACCACTCTCAACCCCCTCTATTAAATTACAAAAATTACACTACCCACCAATTTCTAATCCCATTTTTTTTTCTCAATTCGTTGTTTGAAGTTTTACCTGATGATCCTGAATCCTTAAAAAAGGATTTAGGTGAAATAAATTATCGTAATGGTACATTGAAGTGGTTTGTTTTTCATTACACACACACACACACGCACACGCACACGCACATATATATATATATATATATATATATATATATATATATATATATATATATATATATATACTAGCCCAGAAACCAACCTTCGGAAGGACTTTAGGCTAACACTTACGTAGGGATTTGTGGCCTTTGGTCTTTTACCTTCTGCATCCTATATACGTAAACGTTAAAAGAATTTAGAAGTAATAATATATTTTATTTTATTTTTATTCGGCACCTAATTTCTGCATACTCCTTTCTCGTATACGCATCTGATCGCAGCAGTTTGTTTTGCTCGAAGTTTTTATTTTCTTTGAAAATTAGCATTCGTTATTATCCCTTCGTATAAAGAGACACTTAAAAGACATTAGATAATTCAGGCTATGTAATATTTCTATTACGTCATAGTACGCGTCCTAGAAAAATAGATAACAAAAACATATTACCAACATTCCGTGACTTTTTTATGTCTTAATATTGGTTTAATGTGACGATATCAGTTGCAAAAATCAAAAGTAATTTTAAAACCTTTATAAAGAATGTTTATTTAAATCTTTCATTCTGTTCCATATTTAAATATAGCTTTAATGAAATATTTATTTCAACTTTAACAGTAGTTACTTCTTATTACTTTCTGATTCGCCATGATTGAAAAACATACGGACGTACACATGTACACTGTGCTTTATTATTATAGATAAAAGAAAGAAGATTACTTTGAAGAAGAATCCTTCGGGCTGAGTTTAGGCTACTAAAAATAATAATGCTGTAAATAATTCCTGAATATTAATATGTGTATTGTTCTCTGGGTTATCATTTCATTAAATGCGAATTGGTCATTTAGCGAGAGTGCTTCTCACGCATGGTCCCCTGTGTTTATTAGACGCTCATGCCTATATCCCAAGATCGAAAAGCGGATGGACGGACACACGTACACTCTTCTTTATCATTATAGGTAGAATAAGATTAATTTGAAGAAAACCCTTTCGGACAGACTTTAAGCGAGTAAAAAAATAATAATAATGCAGTAAATAATTGATGGATGCTAATACTTCTGTTGTTTTCCTGATTAGAGTTTGAATGAATTGGCACTGGCCAGTGAACGTGTGCTCGTATAATTCATGATCTGCTGTCTCTATTTGACACGCAAACGTAAATCCCGAGATAGAAAAACGGACGGATTCACGTACACTGCGCTTTCTTATTACAAATTAATTAATTAATTAATTTGAAGAAAACACCTTCGGGCTGACCTTAGGCCAATAAAATATAACAATTCTACATGATTCATGAATATTAATACTTCTATTGTTCTCGTGATTAACGTTGGAATGAATGCGAAGAGACAATTGAGCTAGACTGCTTCTTACGCGTGTTCCGCTGTTTATTTGACGCTCATACATAAATCCTGAGATGGAAAAACGGAGGGACGGACACACGTACACTGCGCTTTATTATTATAGATAGAAGAGGATGAATTTGAAGAAAATTTATTCGTGGACCAGTAAAATATATAAATACCGTAAATAGTTTGATGAATCACGTTGATCACGTGATTATAGTTTGAATGAATTAAATGGGCCAGTGAGCGTGAGTGCGTATTACGCGTGTGCCGTGAGTTTAGTCGACGCGCATGCGCAAATCTCGACATCGAAAAATGGACGGACGTATTGACATTGCGCATTATTATTATAGATGAAGAAGATCAACTTGTAGAAAACAACTTCGGACAGAATTTATACTTGTAAAAAATAATAATACTTTAAATAAATAAATAAAAATAATCATACTCCCTATTTACTGTGTTTACTGTTTGAATGAATGCGAAGTCTCTGTCTTTAAGGAGAGTGCGCTCAGTGACTTCTCTCTCAAAGGACAGAGGGGCAACTGAAAAAAATATATACTGAGAGGTGCCCAGCCCTGGGAAACAGCTGTCCGAGGCCGCACCCTCCCATTGCACCAGAGGGATGGATCGGTGCTCGCACCGAGTCCAGCGCAACCGATTGTTGCCGGGGCTGAGGGCAATTTTTGTCTCTTTCCCGAATGTACGCGGTCGGATCCCCATATAAAATAACCTTGTGTCACATCTCGTTCTGGTGCCGGAACGAGTAAACACCGTAAATCCCGGGATTGAAAATAAAACGATTAGAAACTCATATGCTTTATTATTATAGAATAAACAGTATATTTATTTATTTATTTACGCCTGCATTTTTGAGAAATATTTTTAGAAAAATATCCGTTCTCCGGCAGGTTTCGAGCCTACACCTCCTAGATCAAACCATCATTAGATCTGACGTACCTTAGACCAACTCTGCCACGCAAAACCCCTTGACCCAACAATGCCCGAATATTGTTTTTGAATGCACATTTTCCGGATTGTTGAATCATAAATATCTGCTCTGTTTTGTATCCTAACGCATATGAGAAATATCATGAAAATGGTGCCTAATCTGGTAGAGAAGTCCCTATAATTCTTTATAATTATGGAGTACTAGATAGTTTAATTATTACAGGAAAAGACTGCTTTCAAAATGACCATAAACTGGATAAATTACTGTTAGCTTGTTTAAGGTGGAAGTTACTCCAATATGCTACCCACACTGTACCACATGAAAACTCATCACATGTATCTGAACAACTGTTTTTAATAATGTTTAAGTGCCTTGAAACGGACAAGCTTTTTGTCCAACATTGTAAACTAACGCTACAGAATCTCTAGCAAAGTATTGTACCATGTAACAGAAACGCTTAAACCTATGTACCTTAAACAGCATCAAAAATAAAATGGATATCACTTGTAGCTAGACAAGAAAATTATGATATAATCAAAACATTGAGGTTTCACAATATATCCAATGAAAGAATAAGAACCAATTCTGGAAAAAAAGCGATAACTTCTAATGGACAGGAGATATCATTTCCCATTAAAAAAAAAAAAACTTATATATTTCACCCGCCACTAGCACGTGTTTCTCCTTCAGTGAATACCGAATAGTAAATTATGTGAAAACTGCTAATATTACCATTACAATTATAGACGATGAGAACAAATTCTATACATTGATCATAGGCTAATGACCAGACAATTTATAGCCGTGTTGTTGGCGTAGCAATGGCTACTTGGATAAAGATTTTAGAATATTTCCTTATAGCGAAACGGCTAATATTACCATTGCCACTGGAGAAGAGGTGACGAGATACTACACATAGACGCCAGGCTGATAACAAACGAGTCAAGAATAGATTAATCCAACAAGCACTGGATGCTTGGTCAAAAAGAATTAATATTAACTTATAGCGAAACGGCTAATATTAAACTAATTATTAGCGATGAAGAGAAAAAATACTAAACATTCATCCCAGGCTGATGACCAAGGAGTGATAAAAGCCTCACTTGAATAGTACTGCCTACATGGTCAATTAATGCTGAATGTTTCCTTATAAATAAATCGTTAATATAACCGTTATATTTCCCATCAATCTTCACCAGGAATTGTAGTAAATAGTGTTATATGACACATACCGTCTGCGCTAGAATCGAAATAGGAATCGTGACACATCGGACCAGGTAACACGTCGTCTATCCCCCAGGGCCTAATAGCCGATGACGCAATGTGTCTCTTCTGCTCCCATATAAGATGAAATTCGAAGAAAGTTGAAATAATCTATTCGATATATGAATGTGATATTCGAAGTGCAAAAAGCCACTTCTCAAGAACATAAAGGACGCTCATCTTAGATCTTTACCTCACTCTATACCAACGCCCTCTCTCTCCCTCTCTCTCTCGCCCTCTCTCTATCTGTCTATCTCTCTCTCTATATATATAATAAAAAGATACACACACATGCATACACACACACACACATATATATATATGTATGTATATATATATATATATATATATATATATATATATATATATATATATATATATATATATATATATATATATATAAAATATTAGTGATAAAATTACACATACACATGCAAAATATATACATATATATACATACATATATATATGTATAAGAAAATAATTCCAAGAGGATAGAATATTAGAATATTAGTGTTTAAGCCATTTTATTAAATATATATATATATATATATATATATATATATATATATATATATATATATATATATATATATGTGTGTGTGTCTGTGTGTAGGCACGGTATATTCTTCCAAACTATTATGACTAAAAAGATCCGAGATGGTTCGTCTGTTGAATTTTTAAATTTTTAAATGCATATTTGATTTACAGTTTAAATAAACTGCCCGAAATTCATATTTTGTTATATGAAATTTGGTTAGTTTATCTACATCAGTTATCGTACTCAACACCTTATCAGAATATTTGAAAAATACAATGCAAATTTAAGGACAGACATTGTTGATTGTTGTAGGTTTAATCGATATTATTGACTTCCTGGTGCTATCGGAATAGATCGGAGAAAAGTGAAAAGTGTCTGAAATCTATACCACGAGTTGACCTAAGCCTTGTGAGTGAAATTGTGTAGATGTCAATAGCTGTGCCGAGCATAAAGCCGCAAGTCATCGTGATCGATGAGCTGTGTTTGTTCAAAATGTTGATCAAGCTAGCTAACAAGCCAGATCCTGTGTCTCAGCGAGCCTTTGCAATAGGCGCCGTTTTATACGGGTATTCTCGAGTGTCCATACATACATACATAAATACATACATACATATATATATATATATATATATATATATATATATATATATATATATATATATATATATATATATATGTATGGAAAAAACATTATATCAATAATCCACATTACAACGCCAAAAGTTTGCAGATTCCGTTTTCTCTTTCACACACACACACGCTCGCGCGTGCATATATATATATATATATATATATATATATATATATATATATATATATATATATAATATATATATATATATATATATATATATATATATATATATATATATATGCACGTGTGTGTTTTGTTTGTTTTTTGTCTGTACAGTATTATAGTACGGCCACGTATGTGAGAAAATATCCACCATGTCGCAATTTCCTCTACCCGAAATTTGGAACGGTAATGATTTACTACTTGGCATTCCCGCTTGTAGTTCCAGTACAAACATTTCAGAGTGTGTTGGTGTAAATATGAACGCGGCGAAGACGGTTCCAAAAGAATCTGATGAGTCTAATTGCGATCCCGAAGTTACGGCAGCTCGGAAAAGTCATTCTGATCTTCCAAATAAGAAAAGAATTTCCGTATATTTGTGTGGGTCTCAGTGTCAAAACGGTGGTCTATATTGAGGAGATAGTGTTTCCCTGAATAAAAATTGTGGCTGCTTGAAGATACTATTTTTGGCAGCAAGACATTGCGCTATGCCGCAAAGGAAGGTGAAGCCAATCATGGCTACCAGAGTATATCTACCCTCACCCCTTACATTTGGCCACCAAACTACCCAGATTGCAAAACCCTTGATTGATATGTGTAGGACGCAGTTGAGTGACAGATCAGCAACACTTCTGAAGTTGAACTAAATGCAAGGATAATGGAAGTATTTACCAAAGTAAAAATGGAGAGAGTACAGGAGAAGATTCAAGAGATTCTGAAGTCGTCTGGAAGCGGTGGTTGAAGCCAATGGCAATTTTATAGAACAAATTTAATCTTTAGTATTTTAAAATAATTTTGTGTAATTTTGAAAAATATACCTGTTAAAATGAAACGTCAATGTGATTTAAATTTTTGCCTAATCTAAGCGGCAATTTATTCATCGCATCTCGTATATAATGGAATGTTTCTTTGTCTTAGGATCGTCTTTATCTATATTTTGGATATGTCCTGTGTGAAAATCCATCCTTTTCTTATATTTCCTTCTAATGTTGTGTTTTCATTGAAGTTGTCTATGGTTGGAGGACATTATAATGGATAACTGCTCGGAATGTGACAAGTTTGACTTTAAAATTTGTTTAAATTAACTTTCTAGCAAGTATACTCTGTAAAGTTATAAATTCATTTTCTTCTCCCAGCTTTTGTTTAACGAATGTGATTTGTATCTGGAAACAATAACTGCCCTTCCCTAATAAAACGTTTTAATGCCATACTTACTCTAATGGATAGCGAGCGGAATCGGAGAGCCGAGTTCGAATTCCAGTCGAATCCATTATATTTAGTTTCAAAAGGTATGAATCCTCTTCTTCCCGCCCACCCACAGCTATGGGTAAATAGCAAGACGGAACAGGTTCTATAGCCTTGGATGGCAACTGGTCTATAGTGGAAAGAAATGGCAACCTACTGCGGGAAAAATCTGCCTCGTCAGTCATATATCGAAAGATACATTGCACCTTAAGCGTGTATTACGCAAGCACATAACTGACTGATTATGGTACAATGATTTCGGCTATGAATAAAAAAAAAATATTATAATTATTTAACAACTTCAAGCAATCAATAGAACTTCTCTCTCATTATGCAACCTCGTTGATCGCATTAAATTTGGATTTCTTAAATATATATATCATGTCAATTTGTTCTTTAGACTTTCGGATCCATCACGTTGAAACACAGATTGGCGTACGATCAGCGATTTGAAGCAGCTTCTTTAGTAATAGTATGGGTGATCCATTGGGTAGACCAGGCGCTGTAATCTTGGATGTGCCGCTCATGAAATACATAGTGGCTCAGAATTTTTTTTATCCGTGAGCCGAATTCTGTATGTTCATTTAATGACAAAATATCATTTGGAAGGGTTAAAAATCTATATTTTCTCTGCCTAGATAGTGTTAATTACTAAGACATGTATCAATCAACCATTATTACCTGCAAAACAATTAAGAGTATTACACCTAAATCCATTAACTCGATGAACCTAATTCCTGGCTTATTCTAATACGAGTCCAATCCATTAGACATTTTTATATAAGCATATTTATGTTCTTCTTTAACCTGATTGTCTGATAGAGTTCCAATTCATTCGCACCTGGCTTCTTTAGCATTGCCATTATGATAGATCTACTGAGATTATTCGTTATATGTAAACTGTCGTTTATATCTTTCATTATTTCGCAAAACTTATCGATCCTGAAATCGTCTAATTTTGGAGCATGTCTGTAAGAATCCCATCACGTCCAGCTTCAGTTCAACTTCGCCTGTACCTATCTTAGAGCAGAGATTATTACACCAGAATTTTCAAACGTGGTTTGTTTTTCTTCTTATTATAGACTTCCCATCTCATTTGTCATGGAATTTTTTTGCAGAAACTTTTCTCTTTATCATTAATTTAACAGCATTCCAAAATCAAGTGGATATTAAAGAACTTGAAATATCAAAATAAAAAATAAAATCAACAAAAACATTTTTTTTTTTAAATTCGATAAAATAAAGAACAAGACAGGAAATAAAATTGAATTTTAAAACTTTCATTTGAGCAAAAGAATGTTATATTTTAAACAAAATGCTATAACCGGAAGGAGACTTTGTCTGAAACACAGGTGTCACTTTAATTAAAATTAAATTAATGAAAGCAGAAAGGAAATATGCCTGCGATACTTTAGACAGCACCTACGAACATTAATGAGGAAATATCATGTGAAATATTAGTCGAATCAATCAGAAATATTTATCCATCATAAAATCTTTGTCTAACATTTCTACATGAGCGCGTTTGTCTCGATTTCTATTAAGTTATTGTTTCATTGTCATTCATTTTTGTAGATTCAAACAGAGCTGTTAGAAGAATATCTCTGAAATGATAAATATCGTCACGAATTTTGGAGTCGGAATACTCGAATCACTAAGCATTTCTATATATCTATCTATCAATCTATTTGTCTGACTCATTTTTACTTTCTATCAATCTATCTATCTATCTATCTATCTATCTATCTATCAAAATGAGATCATAGATGTTCATTAAATTCAACGTCGTTTTGCTAAATATACATAATAGAGAGACACCCGATCTCGCAAAAATCTACATAAAGTAGATAAATATAGAATTGTACTGTCTATATACCTATCTATCTATTTATCTATCTCAGTCCCTATATCTATCTGAGACATTATTAATTTCTCACTATTTCTTTATCTATCTATATATCTATCTATCAATCTATTTGTCTGACTCATTTTTACTTTCTATCAATCTATCTATCTATCTATCTATCTATCTATCTATCTATCTATCTATGAGATTCATTATTTCTCTCTCTGTATATCAATATCATACTATCTCTCTATCTCAATCTCAATCTATCTATCTATCTATCTATCTATCTATCTCAATCTCAATCTCGTTCTATCTATGTATCTATCTATCTATCTATCTATCTATCTATCTATTTATCTATCTATCTATCTATCTATCTATCTATCTATCTATCTATCTATCTATCTGTGTTTTCCAAACTATTTTGATATAAATGTTTCATTCGAGATTGTTCAGTAACATATAATGCATGCTGGAGGCGATATGTAATGTAAAATGAGAATTATGTTCAGAAGGATTTGGGGAGGATCGCCATAATTTTAACGTAACCATAACCTGACTTATCTTTTGTCAAGTCATATTTTATAAATGTATTTTTATGCTTAACTTAATAGTTTTATATGTTTAATTTCTTTTCAACACTGAAAGGCAATTGCAATTTTGTTTTTAGCAAAAGTACTAGAAGCTAAATTTCAGCAGCTTCAATCTGACTGCTGCTTGGGTCTTTCTACACAGAGCTTACTTCCGGTCACAGAGGCAGCTACAATGCAAAATGAACGTAAAAAAAATGACTTAACGAATTTACGTTATCCCTACTTTTTTTTCAGCTAAGTTAATGTAAGAGGCGCTAGTTTGTGAAAATACGTAAAAGGTGGGACCTGGAGAAATAAAAACTCCGAACAACAGTGAAATAAACTGTGAATTCTAGATAATGAAGGAAGCCTATATACCAAAATAGTGCGTCCGCTTGGGCAGCCTTCGACGGTAAACGATTACTCTTACAAAAGTTACAATTCCATCTCTTATGACCACAGAATATGGATGGAATAGAGAATAGAAACTGCATGGAGTCATGATTTAGAAGGTGATTTGTCGCGAAAAGATATAGTATTTAAATAAAAAACATTGTTATTTCTATAGATAATTCAGCATCGCTTATCATGTTTTTTTGTTTTTTTTTATTTTCCTGTCATTTTCTGAATAGTCACTAAAATATCCTGCAGGTTCGCATCACCGTTTGATTACTGATAATTATTTCGTTTTTTTTTTTTTTTTTTTTCAGTTTCAAGTTCAATGCATATGTGATATAACTCGCAGAGAACTATTTCCCATTCTAGGTTAAGTAATTTTCATGGTCATGCTTAAGTCATTTTATAAATTATTTTTACAAGTTTGCGTTCTGCATATTCAATTTCTTTTTCGGACATCTCTTATGATGCGTGATTATTCATCATTGCGATTTCCTTATATGCTGTTTTTATAATCTAATTATTTAGCAGGTTCTGACTATCAACGTGATTATTTGATTTCTGCTTTTTGTGTATTGTTTTATTCATTTTCTAGGCGTGATCAATTTTCAGCTTGGCTAACCAGTCATCTTTCTACTTTACAAAGAAAGAAAATTACTAATGATTTTTCACACATTGCAAAGACAATTGTTCTAGAAAAAAAAAGCATAAATATCTTGAAACAATCATCTGTCTTTATTTCACTATCATTTTCTCTCATTCTCACCCTCCCTACAAATATATACGCATAGATATATCTGCACGGGTATTTTAACGCACGTTCGTAGTCATAAGGCCTGGGTTCGAATCTCACCATGCTCTATTTGACAAAAAATTGACCGTTTGATGGTATCACACTGGAGGATGCGATCCCAGCGTACGGCAAAATGCGTGAAAAACATACTGGGTGCGTATGAGTAAAAACTAAATAGACGGACGATTGCTAGCAGTAAGTGCAGGTTTGGCCGTGTTCAGAATGTTGTTCATGTTAGATAACGCGCTTCTCTCTCTGAAACTGTAACTACGGTCTGCTCGGCATAGTTGCAGTTACACACACACACACACACACGCACACACACACACACATATATATATATATATAAATTTTCAGTATTGATAGAGAAGAGTGTTTCTTTTATTTAAAGTACAAAATGAAAACCTATTGGTGGCAATTGACAAAATTTCCAGTGGTGTCCCCAAAAGTTTGAGCTGTCTACCGTAAGTAAATTTAACTCATCATCATCATCATCATCTCTCTGTCTCTTTATATATATATATATATATATATATATATATATATATATATAATTATATATATATATATATGCGTAAATGCGCACACACGTACACACACACACTCATATATATATATATATATATATATATATATATATATATATATATATATATATATATATATATATATATATATATGCCATTCTATGTGAGTGTGCTTTTGTTTGTGTATGTATATAAAATATATATGATGTGATTATGATTTGGTTATTCACATCAAAGATTCTGTACATCTCGGTACACTTTGTATAAACACTTAATTTTCAAGTATTTCTTATATAGCCTTCTTAAATCTATTTAAATTTACAATAACAGGGAAAATATACTCTGCTGCTATTTTATTTTAAATGTTATTTTCACTTCTCTCCAGTGACAGTTCGATTTGCGATTATATTAATGGACAACTTGAACGTTATCAATATCTTCACGGAGGCGTTGACAATAAATTTGATCACTGACAGATTTTGGTTGATTTTCAACGGCCCCGAAATAATAAGTCCCCTTACCCACTCACCTCAAATATGCATGGGTATGTGTAATAGACATTAATACATTCGCGAACCTATCGGAAAATTTAATCGAACCAATGTAAAAAACGTTTCATAGTTTGGACGGGAAGTAGACGGAAATAAATTCGCGAGACTATCTGAAATTTCTTTCGGACCAATGAAAACATTGTCTTCCCCACAAAAGCGGCTGATCTACGAAGAAAGAAAAGGAAGTAGCAAGCTTAATTCTTTTTTTATATTAAATGACAAGAAAAAAATAAATTAATACGAGAAGAATGTCTAATGACATGTCAGTGTTTTTGTTTCAGTTCAGCGCAGCCAGAGACCAACATTCAAGTTCTTTGCCGTGTATAATTAATCGCCAATTATATTGTCGGCTTCTACCTAAGCAAGGGGCATTTCAAAGAATTTTCACCCAACAGTCCAAGAAAGCAAATTATTTCAATGTATCTCTCTTGATCTAATTTAGAAGGTATGCAAACATATGTCACTTCACTGAGCAAGAATTCCTCATAATTTTTTTTTTAATATTTTCAATATTATGTTGTATTAGATCATTTAATCTACTGTACGAAAATTTCCTTGTCAATCCGTTAAAACTACGAACATTAACAATTTATCATGTCTTTTCATGTAATCAGCAACGGACACTACTTCACGCGTGTAAATTCGTAAATAAATTCCGTATATTGTTTTGTTCAAGTAATCCTCGTTATTATTATAGAGAGATAAGGTTCTTGGTCTGGTTAAATCAAAAGTTCATTTCAACAGCTAAACCTACACAACTATAGATTGTCAGAAATGGAAATCTTAGGCATGCGCAATAGCTATTTATAATACAAAATAAATTCCTAATAAAAAATCAAAAAAAAAACTCAGGAGATTCAAAGCTAAGATAGTATTTATTTAGTTGCGGAACTTGGAATTCATACCTATTTTACTCCTGGTAGATAGAAATCTTTCAAAATATATTTAGTCATCAGAAAGAAGAATTGAATTATAAAATTTCTAACTTTTTCGAGAGGAAGGGGAACATTAAGTGTGCTACATGTCAGTGCATATTTCCATTATGCAAATAAGATGTTCATATAGCAAGAATTTCTAAATTATTCAAGAAACAAAAAAAAATGACTGAAGGTTTATTTGAATAAATTAAATGAAAAACAAACATAAAACGGTTAACGAACATTCAGGTTAGAATAAAAAATGTATTTCCTTAACATCACGTAAAACCAGTTCAATATTCAATATGCATTTTGAAATAATATTGTCTATAAAACAGTATATTATCTGCAAACACACAATTTCCATGTGAAAGTTGATTATGTGAATTGTCTCTTTATATAAATTATTATATATAAGGAGATGGGGATATGAGTTTGTAATTTTTACTGACAACATAATTTACAAAATATGTCAGAATATAGACACAGAGACACTGGGCAATTTGGTGTGGTGTCGTGGTTAGCAATATGTCTTGTTGGATCAATTATACTATGAGTACAAAGAGTATTGTCTGCCCTCCAGTTTTGGCCTTCTGCTATACCTAAGCTGCACTTAGAAAATCGCCATTGAAACGCACACGCACACACACACACACAAACACACACACACACACACACAAGAAAAGAATAAAGACCCATAATTGTTAATCGCAGAGCCGATTACCAAGTCAAGTTTTATTCATCATATTCAGTTACACGCAAGTGAATCCACCGGTTCAACCAAAACTATCGCTTATTACGTGAAACGTATATCAGTAAAAACACAAGAATCTGTTTCAATATGAGATTATTAAATGCGATAATTACTCCTCTTAAAGAGACGGTCCACAATTTTCATTTAAAACTGTTATTATTATTAATATTGAAAACAATTTACCGAGAAGAAATTGTGAAAGAAAGTGCTTTAATCATTAGATCATCCACAGGAAATTTTCGTCTAGATTCTTACAAGGATAAATATTCTTCGTAGAAATTCTATCAAAATGAAGGTTATTTATGGACAAAGATGATGGAAATAAAACCAAAATTAATAAATCTAATTAAAAATCAGCTAGATCATTTACACAAAACACACACATACACAAAGAATTTATATATATATATATATATATATATATATATATATATATATATATATATATATATATGTGTGTGTGTGTGTGTGTGTGTGTGTGTGTTAAATTAAACATTCACTGTGTCTCTCGTTCGTGCTCATGCATAGTCGCATCAATCTAAATATAATCTTAGTCCGATGAATATTAAATGTTTTCACAATTTGTCGTACTACTTTCCTTACATACACACGCACGCACACACGCTCAAACACACACATACTCACGCACGCATATACATATATACATATATATATATATATATATATATATATATATATATATATATATATATATATATATATATATAGATTATGCAAAACTAGGTAATCCGCATTGGTAGACCCAAGGAGGATGATATCCGGAGAGCTCCATGTAAGATTCACAGCAGATATGTTTGAATAAAAACAAAACACTTTAAGGTTCCATGTAATAAGTTATTTCACCACAACCCCTTTAACAGGGCTCTGGATCATCAGACTTTATTTCCAAAGGTTGAAATGAAAATGAGAATATTTTTCATTTCAACCTTTGGAAGTAAAGTCTGATGATCCATAGCCCTTTAAAAGGGGTTGTGGCGAAATAACTTATTACATGGAACCTTAAAGTGGTCTGTTTTTATTCAAACATAAATATATATATATATATATATATATATATATATATATATCGTTGATTTTTCATCTAGTGTCTGAAATGACTATGGACAAGAAAATTCACACAAGAGTACAAAAAAGTTCAAATCAACATAGTAGAATATATTCATAATAGATGTACATATATTTTCCAGCTTATGTAGAATGAGTGCGAAGTTTGATTTTCAAAGTTGCTAAAATGTATTCCTCCATTGACACTATTTAATGCTTAATGTTCTTGGTTGGTCGACATATTGACCTCTATTGTATATTTAATGCCGAAAAATAAATATTTTGTACGCAATATTATTTTACTTTTAAAAGATATACTTGCACACATGTGTATTTACATAAACAGTCACAAAGACAGACAGACAGACAGACACACACACACACACACACACACACACACACACACATATATATATATATATATATATATATATATATATATATGTACTCATAAAATGAAATTGTATTGAAACAGCCAATACCAGCAGAAGCAATGTTAAACGTGCGATTGACGATGCGATATCGACAACGAATCACGCTTTTGCTAAGTCATATTTTTGCGTCCAAATAACAGTAAAATGAATTAGTTATTTTTCTCATTCATTATGTAACCGAGGCACAGGTGTACGAATGAAGAATATAACGATATGGAATACCAAGAACTTTAGAAACAGCATTACTGAGAAAATTATTCCAGGCAATTCACTTGATTTAAAAACCGTTTAGAAAATAAATTCATATATATCAGAATAGTCAAAGGAACTGTAAGCAAAAACACTGATAAAAATATTGTTCTATATAAATATAGACAAGGACGTACGTATTAACACACACACACACATATATATATATATATATATATATATATATATATATATATATATATATATATATATATATATATATATATATATATATATATATATATGTAATGTGTGGCGTCATTTATTTACATTTGATACGCCATGAACATATATGAATATACGTGGGAGAATCATAGAAGATTGAAGTTCAAATACAGCAAATTCGACCTTCCTAACCGAAAGCGCCTCTGTCGCAAAATTGGTAAATGCACGTCAATCTAAATGACGGTTCCGTATATATATATATATATATATATATATATATATATATATATATATATATATATATGTGTGTGTGTGTGTGTGTGTGTGTGTGAAAATATTGTAGAAAATAGGAAAGAAACTGGTTTGGTAAATAATCCAAAGTTCCTTAGTATTTTTGTTATTATTTTTAAGAAATAGTGCTCGATACGGTAGAGCATAAATATAATTATTTATTCAAAAATGTGATTCCAACTCGCTTCATAAGAGGTCTCGTGTTTCAAAAAAAGAGCCTTACTCGTAAATTTCAGAAATAAGTCATTCCCAAAAATTTCGCTTGAAGATGGAACAGAGCCTATTTTAACTCAAGTTAATTCAAATATTATTTTGAAGTTTTCGGCTCTTCTTTTGAAACATGAGACCTCTTATGTAGCGAGTTGGAATCATATTTTTAAATAAATAATTATATATATATATATATATATATATATATATATATATATATATATAAGTATATGATTGCTGTATTCGGAATACATTCCAATAACTAAAAATTACTATACTTAAACGAGTGCTCAAAACAGATTAGAGGGAATATAACTATTTATTTAAAAATTATAAAATAAATATGTTATAAAATCACTACAA
>OZ010579.1:31340133-31350133 GCA_963932145.1 Acanthosepion lycidas
TATTTACTTTGAAATAAGGGATTTCTTAAAATCACTTGTCTTTTTATTCGTTAATCATAAAACTTTTATTAGGAATGTAAAGATTAAAAATGAAAATGTTGTCGGAAAAAATCATACTTTTCACTTTGTAAAAAAAAGAAACTCAATGAATGTTTCAGACGCCTACAAAGGCTGCGATATGTTTACTGTTGAGTATTGGTTAAGCATCTAATCACGGAAAAACCTTATTATACATTACGATGACTACTGGGTATCCTGTCCTATACAGCCATTTTCATCGAATATAGTTTAGATATTTCCTACGTAACGTCGATATTTAGAAACTTATTGGACAAGCATACTGACCTCGGTTTTCACTGAATGCTATTTTGATATGTCTTTCTATTAGAGTTCGTTATACTTATTAGCATTGCTTAACCTCCGAAGGATAAATTCTCTGCACTCGTGATAACCAAGTCCTACTGACGCCAGACTGCATCGAAATCCTAAAAAATCCCCCGAGGCGTGCTTTCTACAATCTAGAGTAGTTGAAATCATTCACGTGCTAATTTTCGACCAATGAAAATAAATCGTGCCAACGGCGAATTAAAATGATTTTCTAACTGTAGCTTAGATGTGGCACAGGGCCGAAAGTAGGGGAAAATGATTTTCTAAGCGTAGCTTTGATGTGGCACACGGCCGTGATTGTGGAGCATCCAGTGAAGATCGAATTCACTATTCAGTCGTAACTGCTGTAGTGAGACAAGCTTGCTAATCATTACACCACGACGAAGTACCCTAACGGCGAATTATACGTAAATACAAGAACAACAAGTAAATTTTCCTTCCTACCCGTGTCTCCGGAAGTGTCATTTAAAAAAAAACGAACTGCTCCAATATTCACAAAGCGAAAAACCTGGAGGAACACTCTTCTACACGAAAGACAAATATAAACTGCTTATTGTTAAGAATAATCAAGTGAGGTCTCCCCTTGTTTCATTACTGTCCTCTTTGAGAGTGCTATTTCTGTTTACTGGTACTATAAAAGGTCACTATACACGAACCTAAGAATTAAAGAATTTTTCTTAAAGCCTACACAAGCATTCTTTTGTCATTCACTCAATTCAATAAGTCTTTTTTTCAGTGCAAACTCACACTTAAATCGTAGGAACCGTTATACATATGCGACATTAACGTATAGGAAAAATGTTTGTCATTCATAATTGTATCATTCAGTGGTAGCATAATAAATTATCGTTGATAATTAGATGCTACTTTTCTGTCATTGTTTATTTCGGCAAAGATCTAAACTCACAATGTTCATATCGCTTTTTCGTTATCGATGCCATATTTACGTCTCCTCCTCCCTCTAATGAATTCGTCTGTTACCGATCAACTAAGTGCGGTTATAACTGACTTGTGATCAATTTGTCAGAAACGAAATCGCTAAGATCGTAGCCCTCTTTCATCCTCTACTTTTATAGTAGCCTTTCCAACATAGATTTAGTGGCTATTATTAACAATTGTCAACTCTATGATAGTCGGTCACAATCCCGTGTTGAAAAAAAGCTGATGGATGGAGCATAAGGCTAATAACCTTTCCTCCATAATCAACCTGCTATAGAAATCTATATAGGAATTAACACCTCACGAGAGATGTAGAGAAAAGAATTACATAAAGTGCATGCCTCTTCCAAAGTAAGAGGCGGATATAGGGTACTAAAATCCGTTTGTAGAATTCTGTTGTCTATAGTCTATGCTAGAGGTTATTTTTTTTCCAAAATGCTGGTGTTCCATATCTGGGACCTCATCGCTGGACCATATAACTAACAAAAAATGTAATGGCGAAAATTATCTCAAAAAAAAAAAAATAAAAAAATCAGTGAAGAGTCGCAAAATGTAGGGTTATATGTTGCGGATACATCGGCAAGACCAGTGTGAACGTTTTAGAGTGGAAGCCGATTGGCAGAAAGGACCAAACATATTGATCTTCGTAGAAGTCCGGAGAGGTAGACCAGACTGAGATGGAGTTAATCAGGATGGAAGGAGCAGAACAAACCCAGAAGTCTCTATAGAAAACGGGAGGAAAAATGTTTAAAAAAAAACAAAACAAAAAACGAATAACCCAACATGCAAATTACAAAATAAAATACGTACAACAATTTCATTATCTGGATTGTTTTTTAAGCAGAGGACGAAAAGTGCAACATTGAAAACTGATGGCGCATTGAGATAAACAAAATGTATTTTAGATTCTGAGTAGTGTAATAAGCAACACAAATTTCATGTGATATCTGTCCTTCTATATGGCAGTGAATCTTGTACAACCTACAAACTGAAGAATAACAGTTTGAAGTAAGAGAAATGTGGTTCTACAGAAAGATGCCGAATATACCAGTAACGGAAAATGTGAACGATGGTGAAGTTTTAGAGAAATTAGAAAGAAAAAGAAAACCTATACGTAATAAGAAATAGTTGAAAAATATCTGGCACATGGTGAGGAAAGTAGGCTCCGAAAACCTGATACTCAGAGGTTAGATAGAAGGCAAGTAAGAGAGAAGAAAAAACGCATATACTACGTAATAAAATTGAGTAAGTGGATGACAGAAAACATTTTAGGGGTGACAAAAGCCCCAAAATTTATTAATAAATACAAAGGACAATATATTGTGGAGGGTTATGATTGTCTACGTCCGGAAGGGACACTGCACATAAAAGAAGATCAACCATCCAACCACAACTACATAATATACGTTGGATGACACTCTTATATTTTCCAATTTTTTGAAGTCTGATAAACATTTTTTGCATCATTAATAATACTGAGAGATATACAGAAAATGTCGTTTGTCAGTGTCACTGGAAGTTTTTTTAGAAACTTAGTGAGTAGAATATTATTTAATCATGTGATTAATAATGGATATAAAACGTTGTATACGCCAACTGTTGTAAGTGAATTTCGAAAACTTGACGATCTGCTTTCATAAAGACCGATTTTAACTGAACTCAAGAGACCGGAAATTAAGAAATAACTAAGCACAAATTGACATTTTTCTTCTTTCGTTCAATATGATGGTAACACTAATATGAATGAACTGAAATTAAACAGAGAGAAAGAGAAGTAAGAACAAAAGTACATTTGTTTAGAAGAGGCGAAGAGTAACAATTTTTGCCAAATACCTTCCGGCAAAACTCTAATCATTGTGATTATGAGGGAATCCTTCAAGTGCATCAAGGTTTCCTTTAAAGAAAATTGCTGAATATGCTATCACGTCGATAATTTAATTACATTATTGCATTATTATATTTGATAACTGAAGGAAAACAAATTTAGCATTGTTAAATCGAGGAGAAATATTAAAGTGTTACTTGCTTAAACGCATTTTACGTATGGGATGCGATTTCGAAGATAATAGTCGCTCAACAAGTTCTGCGTCGTGTCCATCCTGCTGTAGTGCGTTTATGCCCATCCGCACCTTTCTATGCTTTGTAGATTTTAAGATTGTTTGTATTTTACTATCCATCTCATTCAATACATTTAAACAACGTATCTACACAAGAAATCAGCTGTGCAAGCTGAAGTTTCGATCAACCCCAGAAATAGGCAGCGCAAGAGATAGTTTCGGTCAATCCCAGAAATATGCTGCGCAAGTGGTAGTTTCGGTCAACCCTAAAAATAGGCCGTGCAAGAGGTATTTTCATGTCAACACCCGAAATAGCCTGCGCAAAGGTAGTTTCGGTCAACACCGGAAATAGGATGTGCAAGAGATATTTTCAGGTCAAAACCGGAAATAGGATGAGCAAGAGGTAGCTTCAGTCAACACTGAAAATATACTGGGAAAGAGGTAGTTTAAGGTCAACACCGGAAGTGGGCCGTGCAATAGGTAGTTTCAGGTAACACCGGAAATATGCTGTGCAAGAGGTAGTTTATGCCAACACTGGAAATAAGCTGGGCAAGCTGTAGTTTCGGTCAACACCGGAAATAGGCTGTATTCCTCTGCTCATCTTGCATTCAAAATGTCCGCCGGAGTACAAAATAATCTAGACATGCTTTACCTATTATGTGTAACAGAAAAAAAAAGTTTTGTTTTTTTAATTCTATGTGTATTATTCTTCTTGTATCAAATTTCCTTAAAACCTCGGCGTGCCTTTCATTTCCCGTCCACCTAATTCATTTTGAGAACAAGATTTCATATTTAAATCTTTCATAGCAAAGGTTTTAGATTCTGCGCTAACAATTTCTTTTCCCGCTTTTCTCTCTTGTGAAACTTCCTTCAGGCTCCATGCTTTCCAACCAAATCTGCAAAAAATTAAATGCAATGTCTATCTTTATCTACTATCCTGCTGATTACTCTTCATTTGTATTTGCACCTCAAGAATGTTTCTAAACATTCCACACCCAGTAACCTCTTGAGTCTAAGTGACTTTAAAGCCACTGAGACAGAAGAGGTTACTAGGTGTGGAAAATTTATATATATATATATATATATATATATATATATATATATATATATATATATATATATATACACAAGAATAAGAATATCTCCCTTGATAATTTTAGTCATAATTGCGACGGAACGGAAAGACAGCGTAAATGCTTTCCATGTGTGCTTTCGTTAATATTTAACTTAACGTTGAACAAAATCGCTCTAACTTCAGTTATCACTGCAACTGAGAAAATTAACCTGGCTACTAGTCTTGAAAGGACATCCAATCAGTGGTTAACTTGGGCAAGAAATGGCTTGTTAACTTTAATGCCTCCAAAACGAAACTATTCTCATAAAGAGAAACTGTAAAGAAAATTCTATGCACGCCATCAACATGGCTGAAGCTTGACTCATAGTGGGCTTCACACTGAACCTTGTTGCCCACACCTTTTACAAGTACTTGATATGGAATAATTTCATCGGAAGTAGAACTGGATCTACAGCATGAAAATTTGGGTCTGTGTGTCGTGTCAAATGTTTTTGTTTTTTTTTTCTCATCAGAGCCCATCTTGCATATTAACAAACTTAACATTCGTCCTTGCATTGAATATTGTTGTCATATCTGGTCCGGTGGTCCTACTGTTCATCTCGAGGTTCGTGACAAAATTCAAACAACAATCTTGACTTTTCATCTCAATTTCAGTCATTTTCTGTCTTTTCTACAATATTTACTGTCATTTTTATGGCAACTCGTTTGACAAGCTTTTCCCTGGGGCGTCGACTACATGAACGTAAGCGTGCTGCTAGACTCGCATCTAGGTCTCACCATTTTACTGTTGAAATAGTTAAATGAATCCAAAACATCTACTTCAACAGACCCTGCCAATGGAACATTACATTTAATTGCTTCCATGAAAACTACAATCTTGAAAACAAACTTTAAACGAAACGTTAGTCACCATCTTCTGTCTTCTTGAATTCTGTTCATCTTTTATCCTTTCCTGAGTACCCCTAACCCAGTCTGTCTATCCATTTGATTTACTGTAACACCCCTGCGTACTAGTGGCATCCAAGCCTTTCTTGGGGTGAAATGGTTAAAACGTTGTAATAACAAGGGCGGGCTACGTTTGCGTGCAGACACTTCCGTTAGGGCAATCCCAGTTGCATGTATCTTTCTCCAACAACCACAGAACCCACCGGCAGTTTATGGAAAATGGCACGGTACATGGCCTAATCAGCAGTCAGGACAACGCTTAAAGACATTATGACTTCGGGTTAGCAAAATCTTCGATGATTTCGACTTCATTTCGCTCAAAAGACTTGGCAAACATGTCGTATTGATATCAAACACTTTCCAATTCTACCGCACCGTATGATAACCCCCACCCCCACGGTAATAAATATCTGCCATGTTAAGATTCGAACCTGGGCTTCGTGGTCGAGAAGCTAAAGAAACGCATATGTTCTAATGAATGTTGTTATAATCTGTTTTAACTTTCTATTCAGTACCTAGTTTTAAAATTTGAAATCAGAAAACTTTCATACCTAATAGATACTGCTGAGATATAACTCTGTTTCAGATATCCTAACACTGTTTTTTTCGGGTTTTCTTTTGTGAGAAATGAAAATAAATAAAAATCGTACAAAACAAACGAAAAATTAATCTGACATATTGTGCGTCAAGTTGCGAGCAAATATAATCATTTTTTATTGATCTTAGTTCTTTCTTATTTAGCCGATGTCATCAAAATATGGTGTTTACTTAGAACTAAAATCGATATCGGCACAAACGCGACCAGTGTCAGACAAATCTCCCTTTGATATTTTCCTTTTTAATTTCAACAAAAAAGACACAAAGTTTATCCTTAGAATTCTTTGCAAGAAATTCAAGTATATGTCGTCTGCTTCTGCATTTAAATGCCAAAGTTAAATCCGTTGACATTTCCAATTGTTACTCGTATGAATTTAAAATAAAATATGATATTCCCTTTTTTCTCGATCACATATTGGCTCTAATTTGTACTCCGTTTTAAGCACCGCATATAATTGTAGATTTTACAAGTACGACACTTAGATTCCTAAAAAAACAAACAAACAAAAAAACAACTATTAGATTATTTGTACTTGATATTTTGCTTTACATTGACACGGAACCGAAAAATATTCCATTTTCTCCTTCGTGTTGCTAGTTGTAAGTATATTTTGAAAACAAAAATACATGTCGTCATTGACATATAATATAATTTTATAAACGTTAAGTGACAATTAAAATATTAAACTGCATTTAGATTGAGGTGACCCTGAAAAATATTTAATCATTCCTTTTGGAAAATCTATTTTTTCATATAAATTCATAGCATTGTTATTCATTTCTGAATATATTATCATTAGCGTATCTTGATATGCAGTGATGAATCAAATAATTTGAAAAGCACGTTGCAATTAATTCTAGATTGGGATTTTAATTTTGAAAGTATTTAGCTTAATCATGTTTGTTGTACTTACAGAAATTTGGTCGATAAATATTCCAGTTTTTTAGAGTCAAAAGCATTCTTGTAATTTTAACATTATATTCATGCGTGCGATACAGTGATTTCATTTTGTTTTTCACATAATTAAATAGAAATAATTGCCTCGATGATCACTTCATTGAACTTAAGCAGGGATTGGGAATTATCACCTCTCAATTCTACAGAGGAAATAAATAAAAATAATTGAAAATGAATATGTCCGCACACAATATTACATAATTGGATCTGACTCCAACAATTTAACGGAAATACAAACCATCATTCACTAGTCCTTAGATCTCGAAATATCATGAGAAGATTGTAATTGGAACAAATCACCCTTTTATGAAAATATTCCCTAATTGAAGTTCTTTATCCACATGAGACTTGAGTTGGTATCAGATAATTGACGGATTCTCAGGAATGAAATGCCGTGATATTATCAGCCTGGTGAAACTATCTCATGTTGAAATCTTTACCAACTGTCAACCCAAGCATTATGAGTGGCATTACGCATGCGGGTCTATTCAGGCACTGGAGATGGTTTTGCTAGCATTTAAGGAACAAGTCGTGTGGGTCAGGTTTGAACGCGCAGGACCTGTTCAATAAGCAGATGACACACACAGCAAATAGTGAACCATAGTTATATGGTTCACTATTTGCTGTATGAATCACAGGTTAGTGGGAAAAAATAAATGTGCCAATGCAAATGCCAGCATTAAGATTTGGCCATGAGACAGATCTCTTCGGAAAAGAGTAGCAGTGCATTATTAGTGGCAGTGACACACACACGCACACACACACACACACATATATATATATATATACATATATATATACGTATATATATGTATATTAGGTTGGTGCAAAAAATGAGGTAATGTCGTTTTTTGACGTATTTTTTAAGGTCCAAAAAAGACATTATTACGTCATTATTTTTGCACCAACCTAATATATATATATATATATATATATATATATATATATATATATATATATATATATATATATCCGATGTGATGAGTGAGTAAAATGGTTTTGTCTATATCATAAAATTATTATATATATATATATATATATATATATATATATATATGTGTGTGTGTGTGTGTGTGTGTGTGTGTGTGTGTGTGTGTGTGTGTGTGTGTGTGTGTGTGTCGGGCGCCATTTAAGCTAGCTCCTTCGGAGGCCTCTTGACTGAGACAAAGACGCAACAATGACACTTCATACAGTGATTATATATTACATTTATATTTTCAAACAATTAACAGTTTTCATTAAATCAGTGATATAATTCCTCCATTTGGAACTTATTGCAGAGTTGCATGATAAGTAAAATTTCATTTTCCCATTCGGTGTCAGTACAAGTAGCTTGTTGCCATTTTCAACTCTTGAAAAATCAACATAGTGCTGGCTGAGAGAAAACCAGGTTTCCATCAGATGAAGTCCAGGTACTTTCCATGAATGTCCTTGGGACATATTGACAGCTCACTCTCAATGGAAACTGAAGTCGTTTTAACTCAAAAGGAGAATTGATTGTAGGAATTAAAATTCTTCACTTCTTTTCTGGACCAGTAATGATCTTTGCATTCAAAAACTTATGAACCATATTTTTGACAATTAACCTTGTTTCATTCCAATCATTTATATGGTCTATATTACTTAATATAAAAAATTGTGTAATGGGATTACAAGAGGTTTCAATGAATTCAGGAACTGTGTTGGATAATTCACCGCCTGCTCTTTTTCAACCACAGAATCAACGAAGAAGTACTTTATCCTTTCTTTTGGAACTTTGGGAAATTTCTCCAGTTCATTCTATCCACAGTTTCATTCTAGGGATCTAACATGGCTCTCTCACAAAACCAGTTTGAATTCATGAAATTTTGTTTAATGTTTGGATAAACATGTTTAATGTTTGGATAAACATGTTTAATCAAGTCTCAGAGATTGAAACTCCACAACCATTTGAAAATGCAATATATCTATGTTGGCCAAATTTGATGGTTACTTTGCCAAACCGCAAGAGCATATAACAAATCTTCCTGCTTCAAGTTCACTTGTGATTCTATCTCTCATGCTTTTTTTTTCAGACGGAATTTGTATACATGTTTCCAGATGTAAGAAATTTTCAGGTAAGCATGGATTTCGTCTGCTGGAGTTCCTCTTGCAATTGCGGGTAATGTTTGTCTAAAATCACCAGAGAGTAAGCACAGTGATTCATCCCATGTTGTGCGAATTTTCTTTAATATCTTCGAGTGTTTTGTCCAGTGAATGGCATTTCGCTTGTGTACCATGCTTGGTTAATCCTAGACAATGAAGATTGTCACATCCAGTAGCTTAGCCAATTTAGTTGCTCTTTTGATCTTGCAAATAGGGTTTTCATTGTAGTTCAAATCCAAAGAAAGTTTGAAGGTGTTGTGTGCAGAGGGTAACAGCAATTCCAGGTGATGCTAATGCTAAAACTACATTTCATTGTAGTCACGATTCAGATAAAAGAATGTTAGATGGAAAAGATTTACCAGTACCTAGAGGTGTAATCAAGAACAAAATCACTACATTACTGTTTCTGATGTAATCACGAACATTCCGATAGCATTGCTGTTAGTCTAGGCGTAACAGATTCTCATTGTTTTGAAGACATTCCGCAGACCTTCAAAGTTGTATCTTGCTTCTCTGAAATTTTCTCTGTTTATTTGTACAAAATTGCAGAGATCTCTTTAAGCTAATTTCATCAACTGTCTACAATTTCACAGAGAGCTAAATATTCAATCTGAGGATTCAGTTCCAGCCGTGGTTAAGCAAATCTCATTTGAAGAAGATGAGCTATTTAAAAGCTAGATAGTTGTGTCACTTTAATTGAATAAGGTCATTATATATATATATATATATATATATATATATATATATATATATATATATATATATGTATATAGATATATTATTGAACACACACACACATATATATATATATATATATATATATATATATATATATATATATATATATATATATATATATATATATATATATATATATATATATATATATATATATAAGTGATATTATTTAGATTTATC
>OZ010579.1:31355133-31397633 GCA_963932145.1 Acanthosepion lycidas
GTGTCTGTACATTTATATACTGGATCGGATTTCCTACATTTTTCAACCGATTTCAACAAAACTTGACAGGACTGCGTAAAATTACCTTACGGTTGTTGACAGCGCCAAAAATTGGAAAAACACAATTTGTTTTGCACGAAATCAATTTGAAAACACGATAAAACACGCTTCTGTCGCCAGAATGAAAGGGTGACAACACATATCGAGTTATACTTTTTCTAAAACCCAAGTTGTTTGTGTGTGTGTGTATGTTCCTTTATATATGGGATTGGATTTCCTACATTTTTCAACCGATTTCAACAAAACTTCACTTTTTTGGCAGGTTGTGTTACTTATTGTCTTGCACACTTTTTCTTTATTTTTACATTCAGAATGCTTTAAAAATTCCATTTACAAGACAATTGTTTATAGTAAAATTCTATTCAATCGACAGAGTCATAACGATTGAAAACAATGTGTTTGTGTCCTAAACTATGATAGCCAATGCCCGGAAAGTTATCAAATAGGAGTTATAAAATATACCTTCCTAAATACAGCCCACTAACTTTCTTCTTGTAAGGGTAGGTGTGAAATGCTATCGAATTTAGTTCTATAGTTGTTTTGAAATCATTGTTTTCAATATGAAACATGTAAACTTTTAATGGTTTTCCCATGCTGACGCCATTAGTTTGAATATAGGTGAATATACAATAGCACAGGCGACTAGATATCGAAGATACATGAATAAAGCTATCCATACATTAAGGTAAATGTAAAAATGAAATCATTATTGATAGTGGCAAAAAAATAGCTGAAAGCGCTTGGACATAGAGAAAATCGAAAAATGTCTATATAACCTATGTCCATGAAAGAAAATTATTGTAAGAACACAATAGGTAAAAATTAAAAAGTTGTCAGTTCTTTTATAAAAGAGTCATTGCTACCCACATACATACATGCATACACATATATATATATATATATATATATATATATATATATATATATATATATATATGTGTTTGTGTGTGTGTGTGTGTGTGTGTGATAACATAAATGAATAAATAGGAAACATATATCAATCAAACATGTTTCCATTTTATTAAAGCTTCGTCAGAGATTGAAAGCATGTATACATTTTATCCCAATCTCTGACCACGACTTACTGTAATTCTCTGAGGTTATTGTAAGGCAATTGATCTCTACTTTGAACAATAAGAATGTATTAGTACTCTCCAAGATTAACAGAAAATTCATGATCAAATCGATCATAAACGGAAATAACATGTTAATCATTAATTAATGATAGATATTAATAGATAAAGATACAATATACTCCTATCCAAGGAACTTATATATATATATATATATATATATATATATATATATATATATATATATATATATATATATATATATATATATATGTATATATAGTGGGGTGCGTGTGTGTGTGTGTGTTATTGCAGTAATATTTTCCAATTCCACCTTTTGTAACCTTCTTACATTCAGTTTTGGTGAAATAAGGTGCCATATATGTTCAACGTACCATGTAATTTTCAACTTTTTTTTTCACTTCTCTTTCGGCTGTCATATGTGAAACTTCTCTCAAGTACAAGACAACGTAAGGATTAAGTTGTATCTTTTCGAATTCATCTCTTTATCTAAGTTGATATGATGATCTCTCTTTCTTTTGTGACATCCCCATCCAGTTTTCTTCTCTACAGCTCCGTCTTCTTTTAAGCTTATTCAACGTTCTCTTGAAGGTTTTGAATAGAATTTGAAGATGGAACCCCAAGTATGAATGAAGCTATCATTACGGAAGTCCTGACTGATGATTTTCGTCTCACCATTGCTCAAATTAGAAGAGTGTGGCGCTGACAGAAAACGATTTTCACCTGTTCTATTTTCTCTACCTTAATAATTGAAAGGGTTTCTCAGTGACTCTTACCACGAATTGCGTCAAGATGGCTAAACGTCTTATTTGAATACGTGAAAACAAAGGCACAATTACTTTAGTGTTTTATAGCTATTTAAACTTTATTCTCCTGTAACCCGATTTGATCAACATTTCCATCCGGTACGTGTATATATATATATATATATATATATATATATATATATATATATATATATATATATATATATATATATATAAATATATATATTAGGTTGGTGCAAAAATAATGACGTAATAATGTCGTTTTTTGACGTATTTTTAACGTCAAAAAACGACATTATTACGTCATTATTTTTGCACCAACCTAATATATATATATATATATATATATATATATATATATATATGTATGTGTGTGTGTGTGTGTGTGTGTATAGATTGTCAGAAATACGCTGGCAAGTTGTCAAATAAGGTCTATTGGTCAATATTGCAATATTGGTGGAGATAACTGGTAGACTCTAGTTGAAAACGGGGTTTCTTGGAGATTTGGTGTTGCTGATGGCGTTACGATCTTCCATGAGACACCACAAAGATATGCAGACGTGAAGAGAGGATTTCGTGGGGGCGGTGCCTGAACTTCCATGCCCAATGCAGTCGGATATATCTGTCCAAGGCAGGTTTGCTAAATCACCAGAAATCCCCAATAGTCTACTGTATATGGAGATTTCATAATGGCATGCTTTGAATGCCCCACCTGGAGTAGAGTTCAGGTCATGCGTGACAAGGCATACAAAAAGACACATTGAAAATAATATTCAAAGCCACCTTTCACCACCTGGAGATGATTTGCCATGCCATATATGTAACAAGAAATTGTGACGCCGTCCCAAGGTCGCAACGCCAACCGTGACGTTCTATCCTAGTCTACCACGGCACCAACTGTGACTTCCCTAAACAGCACCAATTGTGACGTCTTCGCTGCGGCGCCAGCCGTTCGCTCCTCGCTGCTCCGTTCGGGTGTCGCCGCTCCAAATGTGACGTTCTAACCTTTTGGTGATTCGGGTGGGAATCTGGTTAGATTTGATATCAGCCTCGTCGTTCCCAACTCGCTTCATACGCCTGGTTACCAAGGTAACTGCACTGATCCCCCAGTCCGTCTACCCACGTTGTGAATTGATCTTAGGCAGACGAGATCAAACAGTGGTTGGGGCCGTACTGCAAACCGAGTTCAACGGGGGCGATACCACACAAATATGCATAAAAGACAATAAAAGGAAAACTCAAAAGTTCAAAGTATCAAAGAAAAAGGTAACAAACATTATGTCTAGTTGTTCGATACAAGGACTGCATCTATCTCCCGACCCGTTCTATGGATTGTGACACGTCGTTTTCCGCTAGGCAAGTTTTAATACTTCAAGTTGTCTGCTCTCTAAGAAATTGGTGTTTCGGTGGGTCTTTGGACGAAAGTCAAAAAAAAAAAACAAAAAAACTCGGTGATCTGGATCTAAGTCGCTCTTCAAAATAATTGTCCTTAGGTTGAAGAGGGTCCGGAATGTGCGTGAATCTTGGTCAGCTATCTGCGAGGCTTGCTTCAACTGGAGACTGACTCTGGGAACTGCTGGGACTCAACTCAACTCCTTTCTGCTCGTTGTGGCTTCGTTTATATGGGCGCCCACCAAAACCGGGGTGAGTTTGTCGGCGCCGGGGGGTTTCCTCGATAATTCTAAATACATATCCACCTCTCTGGTTCGGAATTTCCACCTTTTTCCATTTTTGGGAACCTTTCCTCACTCCCACCTTCTCATCATACTTTAGAGGGGCGTGAACTGCCCTCCCCACATCTTCGTAGCAACCTCTCTTACTCATCCTCCAGATGGGCTGCAACAGCCTCCCTCGTGCGTCACGTGATCACCACTCGACCAATGATGTCTTAGTCGGGCGTGGACGAATCCGCGGATTTGTTTCAGGAAGAAAAAAAATTATCTTGCTTAACTAAAAAAAAAAAAATTATCTCTTCTCTTTCCCTTTTCTTCCTCGTAATCGCCGTTATCATTTCTCTGGCCGCGAACGGGACAATATGAAAATGGCGGTCATAACTCTTGTTTTACATGTGGTTTACGTCAGGTATTTTATCGCTAATTATCAGAATGGGTTGTCTTCCTAACACGGTCTCAAAAAGAAACATCTCCAAAGTTTCAGTCAGTCTGTCGCCTCGAAGAAAGAAAAAAAAAACACTTCTAGGTTCCCATTCATTTTCCTTCGGTACATATTTCTGATAACATAATTTTATTATCGCAGGCCAAGGATGTTCCGTCGAAGGAAAATCGGTCAACGGACACTCGTAGGTGGCCCTTAATCTTTCATATCTGTCCAAAGTCCTTTTAGTTGCCTGTTTTTCGTCACTTATCGAAATAACATTTTCATTTGAATTTTTTTTTTCTTTGGCCAGCCGGTCTGTAGTTGATAATAAGATGTCTTCCCGTACCAATAGTTTGTTTTCATATCCTTAGATAACACAGCCGATGCCAAAACATATCTGATTCTTTCTTTCTTTCCCTTTCATTTACTCGGAATTTCCCTGTCATTGTAATGACACTCTTTCGCCATTTGTTACTTATCAAAATATCCTTTTACCATTGTCTCTTAGCCGTGTGTGTGTTCTTGCTTATCACCCACGATTCGTCCTTAGCCTCTCCTTTTCCTCTTTTCTTTCTTTTCCCTTTCTGCCTCGTTAAATGGTGCCACAAATGCATTTCGATGGCTGGCTTCATTTGTGACAGTCGTTCACAAAACAAGTGAATGCAGTGTTGTGGAGATAGCTTGATGTACTGGGCATATCAATGATGTTCATACGCGCTTTGTGATTCGACAGCCACTATAAGTCGCAACCTGTGCTTATAATATTCACTTATTATATAATTCTAAAATGCTCACTGTATAATGTTGCAAATATTGGTTATGTAAAATTACTTAGTCGTTTGTTAAATAACGAGATTATGTTAGGAAGTCAATAAGCTTTCTTCGTCTCTATGGCATGGAGCAATAATCGTTTTTCCTGTAAGCTCAATCAGAAAAAATAATATCACCTTTTTTGTTTCTATTTTCTCTAAAGCTTCGTAATTGTACTTAACATCAGAAATTTTTCTAGGCCAAATAAAAACGAAAGATGGCTAAGAAAATTTGACACCGACATGATATATTTAAAAAAGAGAGACAGAGTAAAGCGCCGTATAAGTTACCTAACGAGATTGTGTGAATGGTCTGCAGGACAGATATTAGGTGAGATAGAGAAAAGTTAAGTTGGGGATAGTCATGATTATCCACTTACTGAAGAGCCACAACACATCGAGGAACAATATTAATTTTTCAGATAAAGGAGAAATCGATCTTACGGACAGTGCTCGTTTTGTTAAACCATTTGCTTCTTTACATGAGGCAATGGTCAAATTGTCCCAATCTTCCGTTAGAGCTGTCAAAAGAAACGGTATTTCCAAACTACGCAAAAGTCTTTATGTTGAGTTATGTTAGCGTCTACACATTGTTCACTTGCTATTGAAATATATGAACAAAGGTAAGTTCCAGAAAATTAATAGTCTCCATGAAGGTGCTGAGCTCATTTCCTGAACAAGAGATTCTGTAGAGCACATCAATTATAGAAGATTTTTTAACACAATTGCCACAGGAGATGAGATTTTGATTTTTCGATGTAAAGAATAATTAATGGAGTGTGCTCAAACAGAACGAAGGTGCATATTTCAGGCCACAGTTTTTTTTTTTTTTTTTTTGTCTTTTTTTGAGGGAGGAGAAGTAAGGATGTTGTCAGAGACTTTGAAAGATTTGATAAATATGAACCTGCATGAATAAAAAGTTGTAGCTTGCTACCTGAATAAGCTTTGGGATTTTGCTGCCGCATTTTCCGTTCCCTATTCAATAATTTCGTAGAAATATGTGTTTTCTAACTTGCTTTATTTTGACAGTTGCAATTTCTAAATTACATATTGAACACTTTTTGCTATGAAACTCCCCAAAAAAACCTTTCGCCTGAATACATACTAACCGATTCTTATGCATGCTTCATATCTATCTATCTATCTATCTATCTGTCTATCTATCTATATATATATATATATATATATATATATGTGTGTGTGTGTGTGTGTCAAAAGAATTACAATTACTTTAGCTTAATGATCTCGTTCACATTGTAAATTGAAATAAACTTGAAAAGAATTTTCAACCCAGTCAATGGATGATAAAAATTTGAAATAAAACTGGCCAAACAGAAGAAGGAAAGAAGGGAAGAACCACCCGGTATGTCCAGATTTTCGTTCTTCCTTCCGTCTATTGGCTCTCTTTTTATTTTTTCAATTTTTCTTCCCTTATTTCTTCTGTAAAATATGCATTACCCTTATATAATCATAATTCCTATTGTATAAATTATGTTGTTCTGTTTAATTAAAACATTGAGGTCTGTTTGTGAAGGAGATTTAATATTTAATATTTAAAATTTTATATTGTGTTAATAGCATTCACTTGGATTAAATAGCAACGGATTATTACATACATACATACATACATACATATATATGTGTATATATATATATATATATATATATATATATATATATATATATATATATATATATATATATACATATATATATATATATATATATATATAAATATATATATATATATGTGTGTGTGTGTGTGTGTGCGTGTGTATGTATATATTAGAGTGTACAGTTAATATTTTATATAATAGATAACCAATTTATAGAAAGATATAACTAAGTTTTTGTCAATAAGTAGCATAATTCTGTCTACACATAATTCTTCTTAGTGTCTACCTGTGTATGGGAAAATTCTGCCCCGAAGATGACAATTTAAAATTCCCGAAAGTACTAACTATGTGCCCCCCACTCTGACACCAACTCAAATATAAGAATCTTATTGTTCAAGGAATAGATAGTCAGTTAATGTCTCATTCAGTTTGTTAGAGATGTGATTTTGCCATTAATTACATTAACATTGCTATTTAATTCTTTGTAGAAATGTATGTATATATATATATATATATATATATATATATATATATATATATATATATATATATATATATATATATGCCTTTATAAATTATATATATATATATAATGTGTGTGTGTGTTTGTGTGTGTTAGTCTTTACAAATTTCTTTTATTATTACACTTAATTTGCTGCATTATACGATGAACAGAAAGTTTTATGATAGAGGAATAAATAATATTCAAGCATTCCGAAACATTTTGATACTAAAGCCGCAATATTAAATGGTCCCGCGTCGAGAACAACAGTTAAAAGCTTAATTTCTCCTTCATTTTTGTATGTTGTATTACATCTACTTCGATAATTCCGAGATAACTATAGGTGTATTTATTTACATGTCTCTAATGCAGGCTACAAAATATTGATCTATTTTATATCTTTCAGTAATTCTCCCTTTCTTGAATGTTTTTTTGCTCATTTATCTATTCAGAAATCCATAGCTATTTCGTCACTGAATCATTTTACTATATATTTAGGAAACCTTTAAACTAATTGTTGTCTTTGGCAAAAGAGATTGACGTCATCCATGCAGTTTTGCCGATTGAATACTTTCTTGTTTATTTTGTATCCATGGCTATTGTTATTTAGTTCGTACGGAAGGGAGATTAAGGACAGACAAAACAGAATGAGTAACAGGGAGTCTCTTTAAATAAATCCTCGACGGATTTTCATGCAGTTGGACTTGGCAATGCATTTTGTTTCATTTAGGAATAATATGGTTTTCCACGTTCCCATGCTGTGTTTAATGAATTTTACTATCATCGAGGAAACTTTGAACATTACCAAAATCCACATGGCCCATAAGACAGTGTTAGTAAAGTCTTTACTGTAGTCTATCGATGCTGTGTTGAGATTTCTACCTACTGGATAAATTTGTTTGCCAATAGTTGAATTTTGCAACCATACGAATCTCTTCGACATTTCTTCTGTTCCAAGAGAAAAATGCTGTTTTCATCGTGATAAGAATAAATAAAATTCCTCTTGACAGACGTGATATTTTTTTATTATATGGTGGACTGACATATTATTGGCCCATAATTTTTCGGATGATTGGTTTCAGCCGTTTTTGTAGGAAATGTGTAATACCTTCAGTGATCCATTCTGAGAATTCATTGGGATGATTAATTTGCATTGATAAATATTTTACAAGCATTGTGTAGATTGATGAGAGATGAAAGGGGAAATTATTACTGACAAAAAAAAAAAAAATACATATTTAAATCCCTTCGTAAAGTATGGGCTGTACTTGTCAGAACATTTTTTTGTATCTCCTTGAGACATGGAGTTCTAGGAATCACGTCAATTAGTCTATTGCAATCTTTTCCAACCAGTCCTAGGGCTCCAACTACAATAACGATTGTTCCCATAGGTGACATTTTCGTGATTTCTATTTCAAGGTCCTTGTATTTTGACAGCTTTTTGAATATCTTCAAAGATACATTGCAGTCTGCAGGGACTGCCATATCAATAAGGAGGCACCGTTTTTGTTTGTGGTCTTTAATAACAATATCTGGGCGGTTGGCCTTGATTGTTATGTCAGTGTGTATTGTGTAGTCCCATAGAATTGTAACAGGTCCTATCTCTGTAACCGGATCTGGATGGTGTTCATACAATTTTCTTTCAGTTTCCTTCCCGTAGAATTTGGAGATTTTCCAGTTCAGATATTGGCCCACTCTCTCCTGCCGGGTTTTATATTCAATGGGTGCCAACATCGTGCAACCTGATACAAGATGACCAATCATTTCTGGATATTTATCACAGAATCTGCATTTTGGGCTGACACAATATTTTAGTATATGTGCATGATAATTCCTAGTCAGCAAGCATTGGTCCTGTGCAGAAAGGATAAAACCTTCAGGTTCAGCTTTCATCCCTGCTCTACGTAGCCACTGATGGGCACGTGTTTTGTCTACGTCAGCTTTTTTGGTACGTGAAGAGTATTGGCAATGAAGCGGTTTATCTTGCCATCGCTTCTGTATGTGGTCGGTTGCATTCGTCTTTGCTGTCCTTTTTAAGTAGTTTGCAGTTTCAGTCGGTGTATTGTGCTGTACTTGCATCTCTACGCCCATTTGGAACTTCATTTTGAATTTGTTGGCTTCTTTCATTACGGAGTAAAGACGCTTACTACTTTCATGTTCCTTGACGCATATCATCATCCAGTCTTCTGTAGTTTCCAAGTATCTTTGGAGGCCAATTATTGTAGATTTGTAGGAGAGTTCTAGTTGAACAAATCCTCTGCCTTCTTCGGATCTGGGCACATACAGACGACCAACATTAGCTTTGGTATAATGCATGCGATAGGAAGTGAGAAGCTTTCTCGTTTTGGCGTACATTGGTTTTATTTCAGCTATGGTCCAGTTAAGGACATTAAAACTGTATTGCACGACATGGAAAGCCAATGTTTTTATGGATGATATTCAGTTTTTTTTAGTTTAGCACAGTATTTAGTACCAGACGTACACGCCTGTAGTACTCTTTTCTTATTTTTTCCTTCATTTGGGGGTGTTGTATGCCATCAACTTCGCTAATCCCTAGGTACTTATAAGCTTCATCATGCTCCAGTTTCCTAATCTTCGTGACAAAATCTAAGTCTATTAAGGGTGTTTCTGTAATTCTACCTTTCTTGAATGTTACTTTTGCACATTTATCTAATACGAAGTTCATACCTATGTCGTCAGTGAAGTATTTTACAATATTGAGGAAGCCTTTCAACTCATCATCGTCTTTGGCAAAGAGTTTGAGATCATCCATGTAGAGTAGGTGATTGAATTTTTTCTTATTTATTTTGTAACCATAGCTACTGTTGTTCAGTTCATGTATAAGAGGGATTAAGGATAAACAAAACAGAAGGGGGGACATATATTCTCCTTGAAAGATTCCACGTCGGATATTCAGACGGTTGGATATGGCAGTGCCCCCGGTGTGACTAAGGTATAGTTTAGTGTTCCACATTCCCATGCTGTGCTTAAGGAAATTTAATACGACAGGCGAGACTTTGTAGATTTCCAATGTCTTAAGGATCCAAGAATGTAGAACACTATCAAAGGCTTTATGATATTCAATCCACGCTGCACTAAGATGCCTCCTCCTGCAATTTTCCAGGGTCATTTTATTCATCAGTAATTGATTTTGCAGCCATATGGACCTCTTCTACATCCCTTCTGTTCCAGCGGAAGAATGCTGTTTCTTTCGAACAAGGAATACGTACAGTTTTTCAGTACAGACGTGATCAACTTATTCGTTGTGGAGAGACATGTTATCGGTCTATAATTTTTCGGGTCGTCTGTTTTGGGTATTCCGGGATTTTATCGGGATTATTTACAAGCGTTGATAATGTTTTTGTAAGAATTTCATGGATTGATGAGAGATGATAAAGCCAGAAATGGGGCAACTTGTCATTTCCTGGGGATTTCCATTTTTGGAATTTCGTTAGAGCTTGCCTAATATCATCTGTGGATATATTTTCCCATTCTTGCAGAGGTATCTAGCATTCGTTCTTCTTCACTTCGGGTCCATTCTACATTTGGGATATATTCCTTTGGGCTGCTCTAAATATTTTCCCAAAGTGTCTGTACATTATCAATCGATGGTGGCCTTTCGACATGTATAGGTGTTTTTCCAATTTCCCTGTAAAATTTCTTAAGATCAGTTCGGAATATTTTAGCGATAGAACCTACAACGTTTTTCGTATCGTCTTGTTCTCTGTGCCTTTATCTGAAGTTTCTGCTTCAGCATTTCCTTGATTGATGGGATGTCAATTAAGGATTTAATGTTATTATTATTATTATTATTATTATTATTTGACGTCCGGATATTGTTGTGCTACGGAAGATCACAAAGATTTACCATATCATATAACACAAATATTGCACACGCTATGATTTTGAATAATACAAACTCCTCTGATTTGAAAGTTGAGTAGTTCAGATTGATTGTAATGCATGAAGAGACTGTCAAGTTGATTCTCGTTGTGATTAGCATATTTGTATAATTTCCCTTATAACCATAGTAGCTTGGTGTCATCACTAAATCGGATATTTAGAATATATTTTACGTACTGTTTTGTCTAGCTGATATCCCTGTTGTAACTTGGGATTTAATTTAATTTAAACGGTGTATCGAAAAAATATATATTGTGTGACATACATTAATAATAACAATAATAATAATAATGCATACAGCCATTTCAGTCTACTTTCTGAGATAAAAGAAGTCGATCAAGATCGAATATACTCTGAAATGCGTCTCACTTAATGGAATATTCTGAAGTCGTAGAAAAAAAAACTTCGTTTACTTAAGGTCTGAATTAATGGACAGCACCGCATCAAACACGAAATCAGGAAACGTGGAGATAATAATGATAATTTTCCCAGTGGTGTGAGACTAATTAATCAAACAAAAAATCTCCTTTTTATAAAAAGATATGTTCCCTGTTCTTACAATTATTAGGCTGGTGTGTCCCCTAAAGAGAGAAACTATCTCTCTTCGTTGCATGTCTTGCCTATAATCCAAGCAGAATAGATTAAACCTATCATTACCTTGCATCAAACCTGTGACTGATTAATTCATTGGCTTCGAAGAAGATGTAACCATCACTCAGAGACAGTCGCCATAGACACTTCATTATTATACCATCATTGCCGCAAATGCACAATGTGTTTCTCAGCGGAAATTGCTATTAATAGAACATACTCCATTGTAGTAAAAAAACAATACTAAAAATCAGACATTATATCCAAGTGGTGCAAATGTGATGAGTTTTATATCGCTAAACAAAATTTATCAGTTTTGAACTTCACACAGCGTACTGAAGTGAAATGACGATTAGATAAACCATTAAAGTGAAACATGTTTCACTTGGTTCATGGTTGGCCGCTCTTTCGATGTTAATATCAAAGTGATATGTAAAGTAGTTTGTTATTTTATCCCCGTATTATTTTTGGTTAGTCAAATATTATTTCTGCTACGTTTAGATTGTGGGGGAGTGGTCGAATAATAACACTTCAATTTTGCTTATTAAGATACCCCTGTTTTGAAAATAACATTTCAATGATATTTGAATTCTAGATAATTGTAAATATTTTACGCACAAATGATGAACATATGAGACAAATTAAGGCATACGGGACCAGTTTTAACTTCATTGAAAAATGAAAATTATTTAAGGCGCGAAATTGAATGTCAGTATGCAGTGATTTCTTATTTCTTCAATATATATCTACAAAATTCTATCCCCGATATTGAGCACTATTTCTGTATAAATCTAACATTTTAAACAATATCTTCATGTGTACAATAAAATAATACAAGTGAAAAGTTGTTGAAAATTATAAGAATTCAATTGAAATTGACTGAACTTCTGCCAAATCCCGTTCAATAGATAAATACACCTATAATTTTTCTATGTATAAAATTCTATGACGCCATTTCGTCCGTCACATTCCTTAAAATATTTATTCATTGAATGATTGAATCCAAATTTTTTTGAGAAGTGCAAAAGTATGGGAGTGAAAAATACAGTAAATTTTACAAGGCTGCGGCGATTATTTTTATCAATCTATTCTTCGTGTTTTGTATATATATATATATATATATATATATATATATATATATATATATATATATATATATATATATATATATATATATATATATGTTTTCTTGTATTTCTTTTCTGTTTGTACCTCCACATTTACACCGAAATCAGCATAACTTGAGGAAAAAAAGTCCCAAACGTAATAAAAACAATTTTCATCGTCAAAATATTTTTTATTAATAAGAAGAAAAACCAAAGTGTTTATGGATTATTTTATTATTTTTTAATTCTTTCTAGCAGGTTCGAAATTTTAGTAAAATTTTCTTTTTTTTCTTTTTAAATCAGCGATCTGGGTTATATTTACGTTAGTGTTTTTGCGCCTACTTTTCAGGTGACAAACACATTAATTTGGAAATTCTTGCAAAAATCAAATAATTATTGGATTTTAATGAAACTTTAAGGAATTTTTTAGAGATTAATGAAAATATTTTCGTGTTTTGTTTCAGAAAATTCCTGTATACATATTTTTTTTTACATATATTACAATACATTTAATTAGTTTCATGAAAAATTAAATTGGCCTCAGAAAAATTATTATGATGGCCTTTAAATGACATTATCGTTAAAAGTTCACATGTTGTAAGGGTTGTCTTCACCTTTTTGGAAAAACACACTTAACTTCTTGGTACTGCAATTCTTTTGTTTCATTTCTGTGTTTCATCGTGTCTCGAAAGGCTTCAAATTCATCCCTTCAAAGTTTTAAAAGAATTTATACGTTTTTTTTAATTCGTTTTTCACTAAGTATTTTTAATTTATGTTTTATATTGCAGCCTGTGTCATACTTCAAGTAATTAATTTTATTTTTAGTTTTCACTTAACTAGAAACCAATTCTAGAAAAAATAGTTTTTAATTTAACTTATCTTTCTCATGAAATTATATTTGAATTTCTTAGTTATTAAATTGTATGTCATTTTGTAATTTTCTTTCAAATTAATTATCTTGCCAATATGTTTCCCCTACAGAAAGCTTTTTGGAGATTATCAGAGCTCAAGCTACATAACACATCTTACAATGTCTACAGGCTTGGAAATATTGAAGACCATCAAAGAGTTTACCTTTATAGAGGAAATTCTTAGTAAGCTTCTCAAGTACAGAGGGATGGCAACACTAGCCTCACTACTTAAACTGAATGGGCGCGTGATTATGATGCAAGAAAACACCTTTACCCTGCTATACGCTGCATTATGTGTTGAATAACCGCACTAGAACATGGATATCAAAGCAAACAAAAAAAATCATAATATTACCAGGAGGATGTAAATAGCGAGATCTGGAGATACAAAAAAAGTTTCACATACAAATGTTGCTGCTGCAAGTTTCAGGAGCCCTGAGAGTCAAGGATCTGCGCACTGTAGAAGGAAAAATATTTCCAAAATTTAACGCAGCATGCCTGAGATATAGTCTTCTCTCAACTGATAACACACTGGAACATGCATTGCTAAAAGCCGTTACCTGTCGAATTCCCGTAGAATTGCGTCTATGTTTTCTGCTCTGTGCACGTTTATGAAACTCCAAATTCTCTTCACCGGTGGACCACTAACAAGGATTCCATGATTAAAGATATCTTGCGCCATGATTTTAATGCATACCATGCAGAAAACATGGAACTTTACTCATTTGATACAATTCTGATAGTGAATATCAATAAATGCTTAGCAATTGAGTTTGCATGAACATATTGGTGTACTGTAGCTTGACCATCATGAAGACGTCGATCACCCAGGCATTGCAACAAATACTGATGATCAGAGACTGATTAATAATGTTGTTTGAATCTTTAGAAAAGAAGTGGGGATGTGAGGTGCCCAGCCCCCCCCCCCCTGTTCCTTTGCAAATGCACTAGGAATTTGTGGTAAAACTTATATGTCTAATACCATACGTTCATATCTGAGAAGGAACAGCTGCAACATGCGTAGTCGTGCTTGGACAGACATTACTGTCTGCTTAAAAGACTATCTATATTTTTTTTTCAGTTTGCCCGTCTATCTCACGGAAGCAAACCTTTGTAATGTACTAGTCACTAAGACCATGAAAATCATTTACGAAACATGGATTTGCTCATCTTGGATGAGGTTTCTTCCCTTCATTAGCTCTTCATGCTATTGATAAAGCCTCCTGAGATATTGCTGTCATTCTGCTGTTTCTGGGGATAAATTGTATTCTTGGGAGGATTCTTCAGGCAAGTCCTACCCATATTGCAAAGAGGAATTCATGAGGCAGTCATTGAAATCTGAATTAAAAATTATTCTATATGGCTGATTTTCATCCAATAAATATTAACCTAAACCATCAGGACAACAGCAGATCAAAGTGAATTTGCCGCATGGCACTTGCAGCTTCTCCAAAGAAAACGAGCTGCTTCACAAGCCCCTATTCTTGCTGTTGATGATATTGAAATGCCTCAAATTTGGATGATATCTTCAACAATAGATCTGAGGAAGTGTGAATTTGCTAAAGAAGTGAGACTGCCTCCTGATCAATGAAGAAGTTTAGAGACAACTTCCAGCTGTACGTATTTCAGTACAGGTAAATATTTAAAAGATGATCATGCTGAGGCTGAGCGTTACCCACTTGAATTTCTAAACTCTTTGACACCACCAGGAAAGACTCCTGATGAACTAAGCTAAAAACCCGGGTCAATGATAATGCTTTTTCGTATCATTTCTATCCCGAATGGATTCTGTAATTGTATAAGAATGGAAGCAATGGCCATCTATAACATTCAATTGAGCATTCCTTTATTAGCGCATCACTAATTGGCAGACTTATCCTCATTACCAGAATAAAGCTGACTCGAAGCGTCTCTAACTTGACATTTAGCTTGGAGAGGACCCAGTTTCCTGTTCATTTGTCATATCTGATGTCTATTAACAAGTCACAGGTGTTCGCATTTCAGAAGGTGGTGTTGTTCTTACCTCAGCAAGTATTCAGTCATGGGAAATTTTATGTACCATACTCTTGACATCGCAAACTCTCAGATGTAATGGTCATGGAAATGGAGACAGACAAGAAATGAGAAGAGGGCGAAATCTTGCTAAGAACATTGTCTAACGAGAGGTACTGACTTTAACGAGTGGAATGTTTTCAGAAATTCTGGTGACTCTTAATTGGATTACATATGCGCATATATATATATATATATATATATATATATATATATATATATATATATATATATGTATATGTGTATATATATATATATATATATATATATATATATATATGTATATGTGTGTATATATATATATATATATATATATATATATATATATTTTAAATGAATATCTTTCAAATGAGGAAACTATTTATACGTTTATATATATGTTTTTGTACATAAATAGGTCTATTGTCTTGTGTATTAATGCCGGTGGAAAACTGACATGGCTCTACGTAAGAAGGGACATTGGCAATGTTTGCTCAAATGTTGGACATTCGAAGTATATTTATATGTTGTTTATTCTTCTATCCCATGAATAATGTATGTTAAAAAGGATATATTTACTAGCTAATGTATTTAGAATACGTAATTTTACAATTTGCTGAATAGTTACCTCATTCTATTGTATATGCAGAAATGTAATTACTCCTTTTTCAAACCGTTATTTTTATACATACATATAGGTCGAAATAGTTTATTGTTTTCCCAACATTTTAGCAGTCGGTTACTGGAAAATCCACGTGATCCGCTAGTTTACAAAAATGCAATATTATATTTTTTTGCATAACCTTCCTGTAATTTATATATATATTCAGGTCTCCGATTTCAAGTTCGACTTGAGTTTTCGAGAACTATAAATAAATCACAAGGCCAATTTCTTCAAAATTTCCAATTTGGCTCCAGAAAGAATTTTTTTACCCATGGGCAGATTTATGTTGCATGCTCAAAAATAAGAAATCCCAAGAATTTTTCTTGTCTGTCAAAAAATGGGAAAATAATTACGGTTTATCATGATGTCCTATACAATTAGATTAAATTAAAATTATTAAACCACTAAGTATTGTCTTGTGTGGAAGTACTTTTTCAAAGAAATCAGTTTATTCAAATTTCATCGATTGGTTTGCGATATTGAATTGAAAATAGAGTTTATAAATCTTAACAAAATATTTAACGATAACTTCAAAAACAATAGATAGCGTGAAAATAATTCTAGTTTATAATAAATCAAATTCTCGTTAATAAGATTGCGTCAATGATTGTCTGAGCCTCAAAACTCACAACATGGCAAGATTTTAGCATTCGGCATGATAAGTGTTTCGATACAAATATCTCAGTCAGTTATGTGACATGCATGATACACGCTTAGGTGATCATGTATCCAAAGATACATGACCGACGTTTCCCAAGTATTAGCACGTAAGTAAATGTAATGGAACTGACTGGAATTCGAACACAGCTCAATTCCAGCTGCTATCCATTATTCCAGCGTGACCATATGTCACTTGAACTATTCATTATTTATTGAATATATATATATATATATATATATATATATATATGTCCGTGTGTGTGAGTGTGTGTGTGTATATATATATATATATATATATATATATATATATATATATATATATATATATATATATATATATATGTATGGAGAGAAAGATGCATATATATATATATATATATATATATATATATATATATATATATATATATATATATATATACATATATAGTGATATATATATATAGTGATATATATATTAAAAATCCCATTTTTCCTCTCAATTCGTTGTTGGAAGTTTTACCTGATGATCCTGAATCCTTAAAAAAGGATTTAGGTGAAATAAATTATCGTAATGGTACCTTAAAGTGGTTTGTTTTTCATTACATATTTATATATATATATATATATATATATATATATATATATATATATATATATATAGTAGGTTGTTGGAAAAATAATGACGTAATAATGTCGTTTTTTGACGTATTTTTAACGTCAAAAAAGGACATTATTACGTCATTAAATTTGCACCAACATAATAGATAGATAGATAGATAAAATACAATATATTTATAATGTGCATAAGTATGTAAATTCCGTCTTTACAGAATAAATTAATGGGCGGCTAATTTAAAACGACTGTTTTTCTCAGACAATCACTAACGCTCGATCTATTTTTGTTGAATTGATTGATTACGCGTTTTTAAGTAAATATATCTTCTTCCAACAGATGCATTGTATCTTTAAATCTATTCTATATTTAAAAAAATATAAAGCAAGGTGAGTCACAGAATTTGGTTCGTCGTTGCAGTTATTTCCAGTTTGGTAATATTTTAGTGATATCTAATTATTTCTGTCTTCGTTTGGTTCTAGACTAATATTTTAAATGCATTTTCAATATCTCTGCAAGGAAAATGACAACTGTCTAGACGTCTGGGTTTTGTTTACCATTGGGAAATCGGAAACAAGTCGGTCATTTTCCTTGAGAATTTTACTATTTTTAATAATTAATTTTTGTTACTGTAGAGGTTTTACTATTTGAAATAGAATGTAATTAATCGATAAAAATATAGAGTTATAATTCTGTGTGGAATAAAACAAGGAAATAGAGGAAATAACTGATAAACTAATTCCTTCCTTATGAGCTATGGCTCTAAAGTTTTAATCGTTGATATTCCACGTAAAATTTATATAAAGATACCTAATTCTTTTAAGTATTTCCGCCAGTGTAATGTAAGAAATCCGCTGACACGCAGCGGGGGTTAATGAGTTAAAAAATATATAAAAAAAATTTAACCAGAGGGAAGAAGAAAAGAACGTGTATTAAAAGAAATGACAATACTGTCTGCTTTTCAATTTTTGAAGATCAAAATTGCCTGGAAAGAAAAATCTGGACGAGTGTTCCCCATTTAAATGCTAATGGTACAATTATGTTGCTAATATTTACTTTTCTTCAATTTCATGTTGACTGCCCTCATGATTACAAAATGTTATAAATTTCATAAATTATATATATATATATATATATATATATAATATTATATATTATATATATTATATCATAGATATTATATTATATGTATTATATGTATAATATATATTGTATATATATTGTATATACTATTTACATAATTTTATATTAACATATAATTTTATTAAAGTTATAATTTTTATAAATTATATAAATATAAATAGTATATGTGATATTATTTATATATTATATTACATATATAGTATATATATTATATATGCATACATATATATATATATGTATACATATATAATATATATATAGTATATATGCATATATATATATATATATATACATATATACTATGTATATAATTTTATATTTTTAGATATATACTATTTATATAGTTTTATATCAACATGTAATTTAGAAGTGAATTTCATTGAATCATTGACGTCGTTTAGATATGCTGGACTAGATAAAACTTCTGCTCGCATTATTTTTGCCTTAGTGAAGGAGAAATGATTTGATCCGGCGTACAAATTATTCACGAATATTCACTTGTTTAAACTTACATATTTTAAATATTTTGCATTTTGCAAACATCATCATAGTTTGCGTGACAAGTCACATTTTCAAATGTTTTCTTCAGTTACTAAATGATTAGATAGTATAGGAGAAGATACTGAAAATCAATTCAAGTAAGAAGGTACGAGCGAATTCAAATGTTCGTAGAATCTGTTTAAGTCCACATTCATGCATTACTTAAAATATATGCAGAGTCACATACTTTTGAATGTCTATATTTGTGTTGAGATAATGTATTCAAATTCACGTGGTTTCGTCGAAATTACATTTCTCTAATTGAAGAAGGAAGTTAACAGCTGTTTCATTTCCATCTGTGTTGCTACATGATTACAAAGATCTTTATTTGATGATAAGTTCTGGGAAGTTTCTAGATACTTGAAAAGTATCAGTGATTCTTTCTTAAGTCGACAATATATAATGAGACACAATGACAATAATACCTGTTGCGACACTATATATTCGGTGGAAGTAAAATTTACACTAGATAATATCAAGTGTTTTCTTTCTTATAGGTACCCCGTATGCATTACACACTTATTTAGTTAAATAAAAAAAGACAGCTTTGGAAATGTAAACAGGCTTAATAAATAAAATAAAATATTATAAATGTGGAGATATAATGTTTATATATTTAATGCTGCTTTGGCATTCTATTACAGTAACAATACAATATATTATCAGATATCAGACACATTCATTATATATATATATATATATATATATATATATATATATATATATATATATATATATATATAGATATATAGATAGATAGATAGATGTAGATATAGATACATATTATAATTTTAATATCAGTGATTATAATAAAAACGTTTTAAATGGCTTCACAAAAGCTTTCATTTGTACCGATTTAAAGTGTTATTAAATATATATATATATATATATATATATATATATATATATATATATATACACAAATATAATTGTAAACATATATATATATATATATATATATATATAGATAGATAGATAGATAGATAGATGTAGATATAGATACATATAATTTTAATATAAGAGATTATAATAAATACATTCTTAAATCGCAACAAAGAAGCTTTCAAATATCAATATTACGATTATACTAATTTAGGCGATGATAAGTAACTGTGGATTAATGATTTTTAAGGAAATTTAAAAGCAGAGTTTTACCTCTTTTCCGAAAGTTAAAGCGGTGACATAAGCACATGATTAAAAATATACTTGTTGATATATTTTGATTAGCCAATTAAATGTCAGACATACTCTAGATAGAAAAGTAAGTTCGTAGTGTGTGAGAGTTATTTTTTTCATTTTTTTTCGATAAAACTGCACATAGACATGCCATCTTTGACGATTGCGGAATATATATCTCTATCTATAAAAGGCAGAATGTGTGTGTGTGTGTGTAACGAATGCACGTCCGCAATTTTGGACGGATTCGCACGAAAATTTACCTGCACATGCTCCAAGTTGGTGAAAAGGCCAAGACCGATGTTGCATTTCCAAACTCCAATCGATATTTGAAATAATCGATTATTTCATGCTTCTAGAGCAGATTTCATGTAGTTTGCGGCCATTTTCTACTGGCCAGAATGAGAGCCAATAGCTGGCTGCCACGAACAGACAGGAAGATTCTGTTGGCCACCGTGAGAGCTGACTGACACGAATGTTAACTAGCATGCTAGCATACAAAAAGAATCGATATCTGTATTCGTCAGAAGTTAGAAAAATTTTAAATCTGCATGGCACTTTACTCCAATAGGCTCATTCGCTTGCTCGAATTCAACGTTGATTCTGATTCCGCAGAACTGGGTTGGGTGTGAAAAAGTATTTGTTGTTAACATTCTTTTTTTCATTCGCATTTTCCAGTTACGAGTCCTTTTTTTAAAGCTGATCGTTTTGTGTTCATTTTGTTTAGTTCTTTTTCCGTAACAGATTTAATGTTTAGTATAGAGCTTAGAAAAAATTTTCAGTGTGAGATAGGCAAGAAGTAAGGCATGTAGCAACATCAGCACGGCAAAGGGCACTTTTTTAAAGGGAAGGAAAAGCAAAAATATTTTAAGTCAAGTGATACTGAATGCTGTATGTGTCGTACGTTTTCGAATCAAGCACGGGCAACGCTGGGCCATGCTGCTACGATATATATATATATATATATATATATATATATATATATATATATATATATATATATATATGTGTGTGTGTGTGTGTGTGTGTGTGTGTGTGTGTGTAGAAATATAGTCTTAAGATGTGCTATATTTCTGGGATAATGTGCTCAACATCAGAGATGGAGCGTGTGTAAATATAAAAATGAACATAGAAGTCAACACTTAGAGGCGACAGTCTGTTTCATTCTAAAATACAATTGTCAGGCCACGATTGCATATAGCATGAAACAGACTGTCGCATCTAATTGTTGACTTCTATGTTCACTTTATATATATATATATATATATATATATATATATATATATATATATATATATATATATATATGTGTGTGTGTGTGTGTGTGTGTGTGTCTGCTGTGTGTTGATACTCGTACTTGGATATCGAATATTCTATCGTCTGTTAAACAATTTCCTAGACATGTAAATGTTGTACTTACATGCTTTTGCGACTTATACGTGTTAAAATGGATAAATTGTCGTCTAAATTAGGCAAGAAACACAATAACAGTGACATCTCATTTGAAGAGATATACTTAGCAAAATTATTCAAAAATATCTTGAAATGCGAAAGAGTAAATTTATTGACTCAAATCGCCATTGGATTGAAGCTCAACCTGCAGGCACGTTCGGAATCTCTTGCATCTCTTCTCCATGGTCTTCATGTTTAATTTGGTGAAAGCTTCCATAATCCTTACCTTCAGTACATCTTAGGTGTTATATGGACTTTTAATGGTCTTCGCCCAACTGCGTTTATTTTAATAAACAAATGTGTTTAAATCCAATGATATAGCTGGCTAGATGTAAGGGATGATGTGTTTGTCGAAATTGTCTGACAGCCATGACTGGCTTCTCCTGCTTGTGTGAAATGGTGCACAGTCATGTTGACAAGCATTTGTACTTGCAGCAGATATCTTCTTGAGCAAGGAGAGCACTACCTTCTCAAGTCACTTCATGTAGGTCTTCGTGTTGAATCTAGGAACCTCACCAACAAATTCGGGAGATTTGCGAGCTGCCGTACCATTAGAACGACCATTAGACTCATTCAGTTCCTTCCAAAACCTCTGCACTCACACCTCAGATTGATACACAAATAATCTGAAATGTTCGTATTGGAGCTTTCCTGTGCGAATGCCAAGCACTACATCATGTCGTTACCAGTATTCTGACGGAGGATTTGCGCAATGTTACTCATTTTTCGCTTCAGGCGTCTTATATGCACGAGTTTGTCGTTGCTTGGAAATCATCAATGTAAACAGAAAGAGACTATCATCACTGTCCGTATATTGCTTAATATATTGAAATGTAACTGTCATCTTTGATAATGAAATGTAACTTTCATCTTTGACAATGGCTTATGTAAGCCGAAAACTTAGATGGGATTAAAAAAATATGTATCAATATTGTGATCTTCTTTCTTCGTTTAATGATAATTTCATTAAGCTTATCAGACGATATGAAAAGAATTTGCATAAAATAAATAAACACCACTTCTCTGTATTATTTGTAGAAGCATGTATAAATATATGTGTGTGTGTGTGTGTGTGTACTGAAACTTATCAATGCAAATACTTTTATTTATTCGCATTGTCCAAGGAAATCTACTTTCCCGTCGAGGTAATGAGGTAAATTGTTTTTATCTCATTAATTGTAATTCACTTATATGCGCTATAATAAAAATTATATCGAGCTCTCTTTTGTGGGTCAGTTTCCATATTTTGATATTTTATATTAATAGGATCTACTACTTGGATTACTTACGCACGGATTTTCTTAACTGTGCTATATATATATATATATATATATATATACGCGCGCACACACACACCCATTTATATATATATATATATATATATATATATATTATCTACAAGAACACTTCTACTAAGCATGAAGAAGAGTTGATATTTATAAGGTATATAAAGAGGAAAATGACTGTGAAAAATTTGACACTCACAGGATATATAGACTGTATGTTGCACTGAGTTAATCAGCGTATACCGTACTAATTGCCCTGTGTATATTCATGGTAAGACAAAGATAACGTGCATTAAGAGGTCGTCATTGGTGGAATTTTTTGTCCGGTATTGGGGTGCTCATTGATTTTTCCTTCGATGTGAAATGATTCCTATGTAGAATCTGAAGAGACGCCCGAAGCCACCGTGGAGTAGGTTAGGATGGTTCAGGGATTGGGGTACTCTGGCCTTGCTTTGGGCTCTTTTGCTCTCTTTTATTTTCTGCTGTCTTCGTAGAATATTTTGTCGAGGACCGCTCCTCTTCAATTGCATATATCTGCAGATTCCGTCTCGGAATTGACGGGATCAATTTCTGTCCTCATCAAGAGGATTTGAGCATGAAATCCTTGGATTCGAATTGATTGATGTGGTTCACGGCTCGTCACTCCATGGCAGATACAAAGGCTTAAACACAGGTTCATATCATGTACCAGTACGGGTCTTACGAGATACAAATGACAGAAAAGGAACATTTACGTCTAGATGAAACACGGTACATGGAAGAAAAGTAACTTAGTTTAATGATACATTTGTTTCCTTTTTTAAACAGTATATATAATGGCTCTCTTCGTTCTTCCAGTCGAAATTGTTCCTTTTCTGATAACTATATTGAATGTTTGATGATACTTTCCTGTGCAAATTATATTTATGGAAATCACTTCCGTTCTGTGCACTCACCCTGTCTCCTACAATCGTTATTCATGGCTTGCTAAACATGAGGCATCACGTGAATATACATGGAATTGAAACTGAGTCTTTCGGGATTATCGCTAATAAATCTGGAGAATACTATTTACATTATTCGGACTATTGTCCTCATCTTTGTCGACATGTTTATCAACGTTTCAGCCGTTGTAGGCTCCAGCTTTCTTCAGCTGGTTGTAATTTCGAACTGAACCCTTTATTTCGCTCACTGAGGAAGACTGTTTAGTTGCATGTGCTATGTCTAATGGATGCCAGTCATCTCCTGTTAATTCCCCTCTGAGAGTTCCCAAGGACACATGACACAGTGGATAAAGGCGTTAATTAGATCCAGTGACAGGACCCAAAGAGTGTTAGTTCAACACCTGGTTAAGGCATTGGAGACCTTTCAGAGGGGAATTAACAGGAGATAAGTGAGACCCATTAGCCATGGCACATGGAAACCTAGTGAGCGAAATAAAGAGTTCAGTTCGACATTCCAACCACCTGAAGAAGGCCAGAGCGTACAACTGCCGAAGTGTTGTGATAAACATGGCGAAAAAGATGAGGAAAATAGTCCGAATTATGTAAATAGTGTACATAATACTTCGTCTCAGAAATATAGACAAATATAGAGTCGTAGATAAAACGGTACAAGGAATAGACTTTGATAGCCATGTTCTTTAGTAGACTTCTCAGATCGAAGCTTCCATATGTATGTCATGGACGTTGCCAAACTCGTTCAAAAATATCTATGTTGTCAGGTGTGTAGAAAAAAATTTTCAGACCAGTGGATAAAATTGCGAATAAAGCGTGCAGTTCTTAGTGAGGACTATAATGAAGTATTAGAAACCAATATATGAAAATAATAACTGTATTTCAACAACTGAAATGGAGAGCACATGTAACTGTAAGAGAAAAGACAGGAATACTGGGAAGGATAATAATTGTTAGTGGATTTGGGTAACGTATGTTATTGAAAAATATTTTAAAGAAAGATTTTATATATTTCAACCAAAAGCAGCTAATATTACTATTTGTATTCCCGTTTCTCTAGTGCATGAATGAAATGCTAAATTCATCAATCTCCCATGACAATATGTTTATCTTCCTAATGACAAACGGAATATTCAGTTTTCTTTCAGTATTGGGACATAGCTGTCCATTTTTGAAGAACTTTGAAAGAAAAACACAGAGAATATGTGGCGAAACTAAAGATAACATATTCAAATATTACACAATTCGATGTTTCATAATCCGTTCTCGTTTTGCAATCAGAAAGAATTCTAGCAAAGTAAGTCCTGTACTAACACGGCGGGGAATTAATGGAGTGCTGATTAGAGGTATTTTTATTACCTCCTAAAATCGACGGTGGGACAATAATAAGTTAATAAAAGAAATATTTCTGAATATTCAAGGTGGATGTTGGACAATAATGGCATCTGTTATAAGATGAATTCTAATTAAATATCAGGCCAAATAGCTTCATTTTCACTTTCAGTCGGCTTCTTTCTCTCCCTGTCTATTTTTCTGCTTATATTCTTTGACGCCATGTCTCCCACTATAAAAGCTTCGAGCTTGTAGAATTATTTAAGTAAGTTGTTATTATAGACATTATTGCACTATTTTGCTGGCATTTATGTCTGCTCAGTATAGGAATACTACAGGTACCATGTACCCAATTAATAAAAACATAAGGTTACACTATCATTAACTAAACATGTGCGTCCACTCGGATGTTCGTTTGGAATGTGACGAAACTCCTAAAAGGATTAATAACAAGATATATCAAGGAATGGATGAAACGTATTGTAGGTTTAAATACCAGTTAGTACAAGGAGGTACAGTGGACGCAATAACTGTTTATAAATATAATATGGTGATGAGACGGCATGTCCAATAATTTTCTAGGCATAGCTTAGTTGTGACACAGGGCGGTAAGTGCGGGTCACACACTGATCACTGAACTCACTAATCAGTCGTAATTTATCAAGCGAGGTAGACTTGTGAACCATTACACTACGTGAAAGAGACCAATATTTATGGGTATGGAGTAGTTATAAATTTAGTATAGGAGATAACGAGATTAAACATAGAATAAACTGTACGAAGGACAGTTTCGCACAATACCTCAAACTGTTACAGAACCAAAAGATTAAACTAAGAAATTGACTCATGTAATTACATACTCTCATTATATCGAGAATTTCATATGGATTTCAAGCATGATGAAAAACTCTTTTGGAAATGTTAAAATTGTCGGTAGTGTTTAAGCGCTTTCTGACCCCCCCTCTTTTGAACAGATGATGATGTTTATCTCTTCTTTTCGGAGATGGAAGTCAACGGCCATGTCGGAAGTTTTCCCCTATGGAATTATTAGGTTGGTGCAAAAATAATGTCGTTTTCTCACATAGTAACACATGTGAGAAAGCGACATTATTTTTGCACCAACCTAATATTTAATTCATTCCACCATGTTTTTATATAGTTTTTAATTAAAAAATCTATTAAATCACAAATAAGAAATCAGTCGACCTGATTATTTATTTGGTGGGTAGATTGAAGGTGATCTGGCACACCCACTACCCGGGGAAAGAAGAAAGAAGGGAAGTCTACTAAGTAAATACTAGTCGTTCCTAGGGGTTAAAATGTGAAATGTTCAAAATTTAATTACTTCCCCTCTTCCACTCTACCTAAACGTTAACCGCAACTTTTGACTTCTGAATTTATGTATAAATATTGTAAAAACGAATAATAAACAGTCAACATTTTGAGACTTCGAATTGGAAGACATCGGCTATTCTTTGACCTGGAGTCAGCATGCTCACTGCCAGGTCTATAATCTTTCTAGACATTCTACGGATGAATGTATACCACAACCTGCAGCTAATGATCATTATTAAACTGACTTTGTTAAATATCTCGAAGGCGTTTCATACGCTGGTATTCTAAGTAAGCTCCAAGGCTACGGAATAACTGGACTAGTGTTTGAACCCTTCCTATCAAATGTCAGTCACCAACTTCTATCTACTTGAACCCCGTTAAGCTTTTAGCCTTTCACCGCCCCACTCGCCTGTATCCAGGCTTGTCTCTCACCATCAGTCTCTGAAACCCCTTGTGAACCAGGGGCATTCCGGCATAACTTCACGAGGAATAATATTAAAAAGCATACATTAATTAGAGTAGCCTAACTCTTAGTAAGGGTGGATATCTAACTATGTTTTTGTCTCCTTCGTTTATATGACACTCAATTCCACGTAATATCTGCTCAATTATATGACATTCAGTGGTGTTTTACAGCCAGAATTTTAATCTGGGCTTCTAACGTTACAACATATATGTCTATTTGTTCTTTTATCGGCATCAGTTCTTAGAGCTTAACGAATTATATAAACTGTTGGAAGGTAGAAACATTTTTCGTCTACCGTTTTGACGTAGCACACAGTTCGTTTTTGTCAAACAATGCTGCTATTCGACCTTTGACCTTTGTGCTCAGCTTTGTATTATTTAGGATAGCGATACGATGGCTATCTTCTTTTAGTTATCCCTTTCTTTTTTTATTCATTTCTAATGCATTACATTTTCAAATGACCTTTGCTTCGTCGTAACGCGTGATGAGTCCGATATTGTCTTTTTTCATTTAGTCTTGTGTTTATTGTCAAACGTGATGTATCGTCACCCGGCACATTTGTTTGTGGTCTCACTCAATATGATCTTCACCATCTTCTTATTTGGCGTTAGTTTTGGTATTTTTGGCGATGCTTGCAACATAGTTCATTCATTTGGATTTTCTTGTTCTCACTTGCTGACGCTTACTTGACTATTTATGCATTTGGTATTTGGGTAGCTTCCCTCCTGATGCACCACGAATTATGTTTTCTTTTGGATAAGTGATTCTTGTCACTTATATTGCCATTGACGTTAGTTTTTATTTGCCCTTTTGATAATCGGTATGACGTAATGTGCCTGACATTGTGTTTTCATCTACAATTAGGTCTATAATTCAACGGGATGTGTCGCGTTATAATTTCTACGTTTTTATGCAGGAACTTATGTGGACCCGGTAGGTTCATCTTTATAAATAAAATGACATGTTTTCTTACCTCTCCCAAAATGAATCATCTATTTATCATTTCCGTAACACCTTATTAATATTAGGTTGGTGCAAAAATAATGTCGTTTTCTCACATAGTAACATATGTGAGAAAAGGACATTATTTTTGCACCAACATGATATTAACAAATGAAAAGTTATAAGGATAGTTCAATCAGCAAACGTTATATCTAAATTTATATACTCTGATAAAAAAAAAGACAGATCAACTCGAAATACAATCACGCATTATCGCACTCCAGTAGAACTTACCAAATCAATATACACCCAGGAAAATTTAAGGCTTCGTGGCTAGCCTTCTTTCCCCTTTCTCCAGGTAGTGGGCGTGGCAGATCACCTTCAATCTACCCACCAAATAAATAATCAGGACGAATGCTTACTACAAAGAAGAAGGACCCTCTTTCTGTCTTGTTCAAAGAAAACGGCTTTATCTGTTCCATCGCACCCCGTCGTACGAACACTAACGAAAACGGATACATTATATTAGTTGAATTAAATAAATATTAGGTTGGTGCAAAAATAATATAGTTTTTTGGCGTATTTTTAACGTCAAAAAACGATATTATTTTTGCACCAAACTAATAATCAAATAATCCTCGCAAAACAACCTTTTCTCAGAGTTCATTAATTTTGCCTGTAAAAAACAAATAATCTTCTGAGCCAACATCCAACATCGTCTTTACGTCTGTCTTCATGGTTTTTCTATCATACTTGTTGCGTCTTCTAACGTGTTTTAAATTTTCCCTTTGTTTTTCCTCACCATATATGTTTTATCTTTCGTCGTTACAAGTGATACGTCAGACAACGGTTTTTTTTTCTTATGCGGCATCCAGCAGGGTTTTTTTTTTTCAGTTGCTATTTTGTTTGTCATCTCTCGTGCTGCGTCATATATAATTTTTCTTTTGCCCATCTTTTTGGATGACATATTATTTTGTCTTTTATTATAATGCGTTTGACGTTGTTTTTTTTGTTTTTTTGTTTCGTTTTTTTTTAATTTGGATTTTATTTTGGTGTGGCCTCCGTCTCGTTTTGTTCAGTTCTCAATCGGTATAATGAATACACAGATATAATTTCAAATTAAAAATATTTACCAACGTTATTAAATAAGCAACCTAATATTTACTTAGAGTATATATATCGATACACTTATTCTCTATAATATTAATTTCAAAAAAATCCTAAAATATCAATTTTGCTTCCTAATATTTATCCTCAAACGCACGACCGCTGCTCCTGATATTATTGAACAGCATAATATTTGCTTTGTTCGATGGAAATTAAATATCATAGAAGAAACCCAAGTCAATCTTTTTATTATTCATACTTATCATATTTATACATAAGTGCAGAAAACAAAATTTGTGGGTAAGTAGTTAACAGTTGAACAGTTCGATCATTAACAACAGGAACGACCATTATTTACTTAGAACGCATTAGACGTACTCAGTTTGTAAATATCTTATTAATGGATGCACATTTTTATTAATAAATGTTCAAATATGTTCTTATTTGTGATTTAATAGATTTGTTTTTAAATTCAAGTACATAAGAAAATATGTTGAAATGAATTAAATACTCCATTTGCTAATGTGTTATAAATATGATGGAATTAGTAAGTACAAAATTGTCACAAATATAATGAATTTATCCTATACAATTATACACAAAATATTGCATGTCAAGGGAGATTCATCGATAGCGTGATCTGGAACAAATCACTTACATTGGTTAACAAGGTCTAATTTAGTTACTGAATGCTTAGTATCATGAGGTAATAGTAATTAATATCATATCGTGTGAGCAGGAACTTCAATTTTGGAATTAGTCATCTTTGAAAACTAATCCGTGAAACATTTCCAAATAAATTCGAAATATTTTTATCAATAGAAAAAAAGGGAAGATGATGAGACAAAGTGGAAAAGGAATCCAAAGAAAGCAGACACTCTTGGCGAAACGCGTCCATTTTGTTTCAGTATCTTCAATTTTTTTCTTATGCTATTATTCATCATACAAACAGGCATAGGAAAGTGTTTTGAAATGCGGAGATATCTTCCAACCCTCTACACTAGAAGTATAAGAGATGTGAAATGAAAAAAATAGTATTTCAAAGGAGAATCCAGTTGAAACCGAAATGATTGATCACGTATACTATCACTAGAATACCCAGTTCGCAGAAAGAGTGGCAATGGTAACAGTCAAAATTATGAATATATTATATGTAGAACAAGTAGGATTGTAATCACTGGTTTGGTTATATCAAACAAGCAGATATAAGATAATGAAATATGCGACTATCAAAAACGTTTTTTTTTCCGAATGTTTCAAGTGTAAAGGTTCAATGCTTTAAAAGTATATTTTCTATGGCACACTCTCCGGACCCACTAAGTCAATGCAAGTGTCATACGTGATACACACTTGAGCGATCATGACGCTTTCGATACATGACTGAAGATTCTTTCACCAGTAGTCTAATTTCCAACTAAGGGTAGAGGATATCCTCTCCGAAGCCCTGAAGGAATTCTAGAAACGCACTCACGACGAAACCTAAATACCTTGCCAATCCCACATCTGGGTCGACGAAGAATTCTAGAAACGCATTCACGTCGAAAAACCGCAATACCTTGCCAGTCCCACAACAGTGGCGACAGAGAAGATTCGAGAATTTCGTTCTCACCATACCAATAGCGACAGTACTCGAAAAATACACAAACTTCACGCGTTCCCACAGCAGTGTTGAACGTGAAATTAAGCTGGTATTATTAAATTAGCGATTTAAAAGCTAAACGCGCAGCGTCTATATATATATTCCAATACCAAACGCCATTGACAAACTAGCGATTCGACATCTACGGAATATTAAAGTCTGTCCAATACGAGAACGATTTCTACACACCCACACACACAGAAAAAAAAAACTATCGAATTTTTTTTATGTAACTGAGTTGAACTCTGGCATAAAATTATTCTACCCGCAAATTCACTGAGGTGAGTTTTCTCTTTTTGTAACTTTCTAAAAAAAAAAGTGTGGTGAAAAATTATTCAATTATGTTAAAATTAACGGAACCACAAAAAAAAAAGCTAAGCACGCATAATTAGTTTAGTTTAACTATTGACTGTCCATATTTTTTTCTGTAAAAGAAAAAAAAAAGGAACAAAAATCTATCAAGATTTTTTTGTGTACCTCCTCTTAGTACACGTGTTTCAAAGCAACAAAAAAGCGTTGTCATTTTTAAATATGGAAGATTTGCAAAAAGTAGTTGCCCAAATGTTAAAACTAAATTTAGACCAGCAACAAAAATCAGATGAAAGACAACAACTATTTTTGGATTTACATTAACAGCAAATGGAATTCCAAAAAATTACGCTTCAGAATGCTGAACTACAACAGAAACAACTTAAAGAATTACTCGAAAATGGATTAAAAGGCTCAAACTCTGAAAAAGATACACTATTCTCCCAGAGTATAATCTACAATTCAATGGAAACCTTTGAATATGTACCAGAGAAAGACAAACGTTCCAGGCTTTTTACAGGCGCCAGGAAGATATTTTCAACGTAGACTGTGAACAATGGCCCAGTAAAAAAAGGTACGTCTACTATTGAGAAAACTGGGAACTACAGAACATAGTAGGTTCGTAGACTTCATACTACCCAAGAAAACGACTGACTTGGATTTTTCAGAGACGATTAAGCTCCTATCGGAATTATTCGGGCCTAACACAACCTTGTTGAACAAACGTTGGAAATGCCTGAACACAGTCAAATACAACCAGCAAGAATTTCTAACGTTTGCAGGATCAGTGAACAAGCTATGTAATGATTTAAACTAGCCGGACTGAATGCCTATGATTTAATTGCTTAATTTTCGCACACGGTCTAGTATCAGCAGAAGACGCCGAAGTCAGACGACGGGTACTGACTAATCTTGAGAACGAACAAGGATTGACTCTCCAAAAACTGGCAGAGGACTGTCAAAGAGTAATATCTGTAAAGCGTGACTCAAACACTATCGAGGAATCAGGTGTGACTCAGCTTAATAAAATCAGAAGCAAGTCTACCTCCTATTCCCCTCAAAAAGACAAAAGGCAAATCTCATGTCCTAAATTCCGCAGAAACCAAAACCCCAATATGTTAAAGAAACCGCCCGGACCATGTTACCATTGTAGTAAATGACATTGGATGAAATTCTGTCCAGTTAAGAACAAAAAATATTGCAAAAATTGCAATAAAAGTGGGCATACGTTAACTTCGTGTTGGTACGCCAACAGAACGAGAAACCCAAAAATAAAATTAGGCAAGCTCAATCTGACAATATTGTTGATAGGAATTTAAGAAAATATGTAACTGTGGATATTTTCAATAACTCCATTAAATTCCAGCTTGACACGGGTTCTGATATTTCAACCATTAACTGGCGTACTTGGCGAAAATTGAACAAGCCGAACTTATTAAAAACTGATAAAACAGCAAAATCCGTAACCGGCGAAAATATTAACATTTTAGGCGAGGTAATACTTGCAGTAACACTAAATGGAGTTACCAAAAAGCTCAAAGCCTACGTATTAAAAACTTCAGACAACTTATTTGGAACTGATTGGATAGAAAAATTCAATTTTTGGGATTGCCCAATGAGTACATTTTGTCGAAAGATACAAAGTACAATGTCCAATTTGGTAAATCTAAAAAAGGGACTCAAACAACAATTTCCCCAGGTTTTTTCTGGCGGCCTTAGTAAATGTACTAAAATGAAAGCTAAGTTCAAAAAGAAAGGGAATGTCCCTTTCGCTGCTCTAGAGCAAATCAATAAAGAGTTAGATAGACTCGAACAAGCAAGTATTCTGTCAAAAACAGATTTCAGCGAGTGGGCAGCACCTACAGTCTACGTAAAAAAAAGTCCAATCAAATACGAGTATGCGCAGATTTTTCCACAGGATTAAACGGTGCCTTGCAAGATCACCAATATCCTCTCCGAAGCCCTGAAGAATTTTTCAGTAAACTCAATGGTGTTTTTTTTTTTTTTAAAATTGACCTCTCGGACTCATACCTTCAGATAGAGGTGGAAGAAGAAAGTTCCAAACTGCTCTGCATAAACACCCATAGAGGGTTGTACAAATACAAAAGGCTGGCATTTGGAGTAAAGGTTGCGCCTGCAATTTTCCAGCAGGTCATGGACGCCATGCTGGGCGATCTTGACTACGCATCAGCCTATTTGGATGATATACTGGTTATGTAAAAATACGGCAGAGCACCTGAACCATATAATAAACGTATTCGAAAAAGATACATGAATACGGATTTAAGGTTAAGGAGGCAAAGTGTGACTTTTTCTTACCAGAGATTAAATACTTAGGATACATCATTAATAAAGATGTTCGTCGGCCGGATCCAGAAAGAGCCAACGCGATCAGAAACATGCCGGCTTCAGATAACGTTCAAGCTTCCTCGGCCTAGCTAACCTTTACCAAGGGTTCATTAAGAACATGCAAAATTTGAGAGGGCCTCTCAACCAACTTTTAAAAAATAGACAGACCATGGTCATGGACCCCGGAAAAGTTTAGCTCACGCATCAAGATCTCTACTTCTAGTTGAGAAACAATAAATCCCAAGAGGGAAAACTATTAACAGTTTTATTTTTTTCTCTCCTTTTCAAAAAAGAAAACTCTCTGGATGGGGGGTATTGTGAGACCGGAAACTATCTACACAATAGACTCTTCCAGGCCTATATTAAGTAGGCGACATATCATTCTACAGTGAGTGAGAGAGTGACACAGAGAGAGACTCGTACGACTACCGGTGTTGGACTTTAACTTATTGTAATCTCTGCTTACACTATCTCTCTAACCTGTTGTTAATATATCTTTCTTACATCTAATCCGTGTTCCGTGTTTTACTTCTGTGGACCCAACTTTGGCACCCACATCAAAATACAATCTAAAAGGCCACAATTACGAACGATGTCACTATAAAGTGTGTTTGACAAAAATAAAATAAAATCCTGAGTCATGATCACGCCGTCTTCCTTTAAAAACCGTCGCTCACGACACGGTCGAAGATGTCAACGTTTCCAAAAGCAAAATAGGTCAACTGGCACGGCATACACATCAGTTTCATGTCCTGATATTGTGTAAAAGGATGACATAATTTGGAAGTGGGCGATAGTAAAATATAAGAAAAAATGCTAGGAGCTACGAAAGACATGAAGTTATGGATAGCCATAATTGCTCGCCACCAAGAACACGAGACAGAAGAAGATAGTAAACGGCTATTCTCTTCGACATCTGCACCAATATTCGTAAACTGTGTTTAAACAAGTCACTCTTTAATATTTCAACTCGAATTAAAAATGATAATTTTGTTTTCATTCACTTAAAAAAATGCAATAAAGTAATAATATAATTCAATCAATGATGCAAATATTCAACAATTTTCGGATAAAGAAATTTTCGTGCACTTGAAATAATTCCATATAATCTCAGTGATTGCCAGAAGGTGTCTGGAATTAATTGTTTTTCTTCTTCTTTTAAGCAGAGTTCGAGTGAAAAAGAGAGAAATGTTGTTTGTAACTAGAGTTTAGAGGACGAAGTGGAGAGGTATCTTCGTGAATATCTTGAAGAGACACGATACTTTTATTATGGCAGTGATGAGGCTCGAGATCTTTTCCAAAAAGAAATGAAACATTGCAGATAATAATGAAAATAATTCTCTGGAAATACATGATTACTGTGTTTTGACAGACATTTATAGCTGAAACTATTAAGAATAATTTTTCAGCTGTTATCTCCAGAATTTATTTTATATATCTATAAATCTACCATTCATCCATGCTTATAATATTACTGCCACATATGGTCCGGTGCCCCTTACTATTTACATTGAGCTCCTTGATAAAATTCAAAGAAGAGTCAGCAATATTATGGGTCTTGATCTGGCGGCTAGGCTTTAGCCACTTTCCAAGCGCACTATGTTTGCCACTTTGTGTCTTTTCTATAAATATTTCATGATAATTATTTGGATGAGCTCTTAATTATGGCATTTTCTTTTAAAATTTAAGCGCAGCAGTAGACTGGCATCGTGATCTCATCAAGTTGGAATTGAGCTTACAAGCTGTAACCGGAAATTCTATGCTAATAATTCCTTTTCTGACTAGTGGAACTCCCTTCCATCTCCATGATTTCCAGGCAACTTTAAACTTAAAAAAATTAAATGCAATGTCAGTCCCTGTCTACCTCTCTCGTGATTACTCTTTCTTTGTCCCGCTAATTAAAAACGTTTATGTTCCTAATTCTTCACACCATCTAAGCCCTTATGCTTTAGTGGTCCCACTGCTTTTCATGATACCGAATAAAAAATACATTCAGTTCATAGAGATCATTAACGGGTAAGCATTTGAGTTAGCATCATTCTAGTGAGCTCTCCTTGTACTGAATTTACAAACAAGAAACATTGAATTTATTCTTCTATTCTAAGAGAAAATTTATTCCTTAGTTAATCGAATCACAAATTTAAGCTATTGCAATTTTATTTTCGTCAGTGTATTTTACAGTGATAAATTTTCAAAATTTGTTCGCCAAACGACGGATTCTGTGTACATATATCATGAAAAAACCCAAGACGCACCAATGCTAAAAGTTACGTTATTTTTTATTTATTTCCTGGTTTATTTCACTCTCTTCTGTAAGTTTTAATCAAACCGTCGCTGCTGCCATGTCACATTTTTTATGACATCCCTTCCTTTTCTTGCCAAATTAGTTATTGTTGGAGAGGCCATCTTTTGCGGTAAATGTCAGTTGGTGTGTCCTATCATAAAAGACATTCCTGAGAATTCCAGAGGGTGAACACACACGTGTAATCGACAATAGAGGAAATGAAAATAAACGTATACTATACGTCCTAAAAATAATAAAAACAAAATTACAATTAAAAAGAAATCCCATTTTGGAGCGGAAAAATCCGTTTTAAACGGATATTTCTTCTTATGCGATTTTCGATGATGTAGAAATTTATAACACCAGAATAATCTGCAAATAAAAAAAAATCACTGTACCTAAAAGTAAAGTTGTTCTCCCTTAGAAATTTTTAGAAATTCACACGTCACTGTGCACAAGTATTTCTTTCAAATGAATGAATGGAGATTCTTACCCTACTCCGGGCGATGGAAAAGAATTAGCAAATATTTTAGAGAGGGCACAGTCGGACAGATAGATAGAGCTTTAGGTAATAGTAGGGTTGGCAAAAATGTTGAAATGTGAAAGGTTTCATTGAATGGAATATCGGTAACCGCAATATATTGTTATACAAACAGTGGAAGATGTTTCCGAAGGCAAAACGAACTATGTCAGTAACCAAAACATTCCGAAAGAAATTAGATAATAAGAGGAGTGATTTATGTGGTTGGTATAGTTTCCAAAGAATATTATTCCAGTGAAATCATATATATTCGAAATAACAACCCTTTTCGTAATAATTGTCGTAACATTTTAAAAAAATATGTATTAGAAATGTAAAAAACGGATATAATATTAGGTTGGTGCAAAAATAATGACGTAATAATGTCGTTTTTTGACGTTACGTCAAAAAACGACATTATTACGTCATTACTAAAAAGAAAAAAAAAATCAAAAATAATATTACCCTTACCGCTAAAATAAATATTACCATTACTACTAAAATAATTATTACCATTACCATCATTATCATTTGAGCGTTTGTTATCTCACTAATTACGGCAACGATAATATTAACCGTTTCCTACAAAGAAATTTTTAGCATTCATTGATCGGGCACCCAGTATTGTTTCGGTTAAAATTTATAAAATCGTTCTCTTCAAACACTTTTTTTTATAAAAACATTTCAGAACTGCAGTTACATTTAACGGCCTTTCATGATGTTTTCTTCTGAACTGTCTACATGAAATGGTGGGATATGTTAACATCTTCATTATGTGATTTTTTTCTCTTCGAGTTACACGCGTTATCCATTTTAATTGTTGCCGTTGTTGGTAGTCCTCAAGGAAATATATATTTTCTATTAGTATAAACCTTTTTATTTTTACTTAGTGTGTGTAGTTAATGTCAACCAGACCAGATACGGAAATTCCACTGAAGAATGATAGTAACCGCGGCAGGAATTGACCAAATTATCCATTATTCCATCCGGGAAACGTATGTTCGGCATAGGGCGTGCTGAGAGGACGATTCTAGGATGACATATTTAAGGAATGCACATTTCTCGTTGAAGCGTCAACGAGGCTATATCTTCATTCAATCTCAGACTCAGACGTAAACAACAATACTTTTTAAATAGATTTTTTTATGCCACATCATTTCATATTACCATGAAAGCTATTTGATTTGGACACGCATATTTAAGTTGTTATGTCATTTTTTTTTCATTTTCTTAAAAACTGAACACACACACACACACACACAAACAACACACACATATAAAGCACACAAACACACAGACACACACACACACACACACATATATATATATATATATATATATATAAACGTGTACATGAAAAAATTCTCAGAAGTAATCTTTAGAAAAATACAATATGTATGAAGGAAAAAAACAATACAAACAATGCATACAGCTTTTCCTATTGTTTTTTTTCTTTATACACAAACACAAATACACATACACACACACATATAAAGCACACACACATATATATATTCAGGTTACGAAGTATAAATTTCGGCATTTTATGATTTAATTTCGCGTATGCGCGTTTTTTTTTTTATTATTTTGTCGGTTAAACAATAGAGTAAAGTGAGATGGGCACTGTCTGTGAGAAAAAGAGCACCATGTAGAAGCTTTCGAATAGCGCACTTTATTTCCGAGTATTTGTTTATGAATTTGAGGACAATGCAGAGGAATCGGAAAGAGTTGGATGAGTTTACTGGTGATCACAAATGTTCGACAACCTAGAAGAATCATTCTTATCGTTCTGGTAAGAACATCCAAATATTTTGATGAGAGCCGCAGACTCAACACGAAGATAATTATCAAGTAACTTGAGGAGGTGGTGCTCCTCTGCATCAACAGATTGTCATTTGGAAGACCCTATGTCTAGCATCAGGGATATCACCATGATACAAAAGCAGGAAAATATAGCCTTAGGTGTCAAGCAATTTCAGACACCACATCATATTTATATCTGACCACCAAACTCCCCCAGAATGCAACCGCATTGATTATTATGTATAGGAAAAAGTTGAGCGAGAGGTAAACGCTAAAGATAAAACGAAGGCAAATAATATGGTAGCATTCAACAAGAATTTCAGAAGACTTTGTAGTTGTCTGTATGCTGTAGTTTAATACAGTGTTTATTTTTTGAATGAATCTATTCTTTAGTATTTCAAGAAAATTTTGTGTCATTTTGCTAAGTATATCTGTTAGAATGAGATGTCACGGTTATTTTCAATTTTGCGTAATAATTTAGACGACAGTTCATACATCGCACCCATTATATATATATATATATATATATATATATATATATATATATATATATATATATATATATATATGAAGAAAAATAAACGGAACAAAAACAAACAAAAATCCTAATATGCAATTTTGTTGTTTTAATGTTAATATAATGTCAACGTCGGACGTTTCGGTCTTATAGACCATCTTCAGGAATATTCATAAAACATAATTAACATTAGCATTTAATATTACTCCTTTTCTAGCAAGACTAATCCTCGACAAACGTACATATAGGTTTTAGATCAAAATAAATTTATTCTCATTTTTCATTCAAAATACTAAAATTTTAGGAATACGTTTTCTCAACATCGCCCACGTGACGACGACGTGATCATATTTAAACGGAACACTGATCTTATAAAAGATTTCAGTTATCTGTTTGGATTGGTCTTGCTCTTATGTCCATCGTCTTTTTCATATTTAATTGAATATGGTCTAATGTTAATTATGTTTTATGAATATGTCCTGAAGATGGTCTGTTAGACCGAAACGTCCGACGTTGACATTATATTAACATTAAAACAGGATAATTGCATATTAGGATTTTTGTTTGTTTTTTCCGTATATTTTTCTTCATACTGCCGGATCTATATCCATATATATGCTTACAAATATATATATATATATATATATATATATATATATATATATATATATATATATATATATTCACCTATATCTTGATATATATCTTGATTCCATATAGTACAATTGATAAAATTAATTTCGTGAAATATTTTTGTTCCAAATTTATTATGATGGACATAATTTAGAAATTTGTTTATACAACCTTCAATGTCTGTGTGCTTGCATATATATATATATATATATATATATATATATATATATATATATATATATATATATATATATATATATTAAAAGGAGATGGCAGTGTTATCTTCATTTTTGTGCAATGTAGAGAACGATTTATCCATCGCACCCTGTATATATTTCGCATTTATGTCTTTTCCCCAAATATGTGAAATGGAAATACTTCATGACCTATATTGTTGTGACATTAATAGAAGTTACTAAGATTCTCATGGTTAACGTCATTTGCTATCTTGTCATTTTAATCCTGTTTATATACCAGTCAGTGATACGGGGTAAAAATAGGTAATAACTGCTTGCAGAAGCGATACAGAAAAACGATTCATATCACTAGTTTGTAACTAAATTTAAAAAAATATATATATATTTGTCTAGTATTTGAGGGAGCCTGAAAATGAGAAATATTTTAGTACCCAAACATATACCTAAATCTGTGTGTGTGTGTGCGTGTGTGCACGAAGTGTGTCAGAAAAGAAAGCGTGTCTATGTTGTAACATGGAATGATCACACGAAGGTTGGTAATGAATGAAAATACTTAAGACAAAAACAACACATACGATTCGCTAGCGCTGCGTAGAAGTAATCAACTGCTAGAAGTTCGTCAACTGCTAGAAGTGAGTCAAGTGAATTCCACAATGAATCTCCAACTGCCGAATATCTACTAACAGCCCTACGGAGTCAGATGTAGCACAAGGCCGAATTTAATGTGGGGTATCCTAGCCCTTAGGCTCGGCCAATAATTCCTCGCATACCCCGGGTCGGGTAGCTGTTTCCCGAGATTAGACTCTGCTCTTCGACATAGTCTCTTCCTGGGATCCGCTCTGTCCGGAGGCAGACCGTTCGAACAGCACAGCTGGAGACGAATCCCCAAAGGCAGGACATCTACCAATAGCCCCACGCTGCCAGATGTGGCACTAGATCAAATTTAATGCTGGATATCCCAGCCCGTAGGCAAGACCAAAAATTCCCCGTATAAAATGGTGTCGGGGACGAATCTCCAACTGAAGGATATTTGCTAACCGCCCCACGCGGCCAGATGTGGCACAAAGCCGAATTTAACGTGGTGTTCTCGAGCCCATAGGCTCGGCCAAAATTTCCCCGTAGACCGCTTAAAAACGGGTTCGGGTAGCTGTCTACCACCCCAGACGGGTAGCTGTCTACCACCTCAGACGGGTAGCTGTCTACCAGCACATCCGGAGACGAATTTCCAACTGAAGACCAACATAGAGTATTTACTACTGTATTTATGAGAATATGGACATACCTATTATCGTCAGTAGGTATGCCAAAACAGTTGAATTATGTAAAATGCAAACTATAATCTACAATTTTTTTCCATTCAAAATTACAAACGTCGAATCAAGTTTAAGACATATTCCCATCATTCTCCATGCAATGCAGAGACGATTTTGCCGGGATCCTGTCCGAATTACCGATGATGGCCGGAACGATATCCGCCTGATCATTTTTTTTTTTAAACAAAGAACGATGTCAATCGGAGTTGTGCAATTAATGTAAGATATTATGTATATTTCTTAATATCAGTCATTTGTGTGCCATGAGTGATGCAGTAGGTTGTCATTTCTTTCTGCAGTAGACCAGTTGTCATCCAAAGCTATAGAACCCGGTCTGTCTTGCTATTTACCCATAGCAGAGAAGAAGTAGAAGATTCATACTTTTCGCAAGGGTAAGAGAATGTAATGGATTTTGCTGGGATCCAAATTCGGCTCTCCGATTACTTAATCCGAGCCGCTATCCATTACTTCACTGTATATATTAAATAGCTCTGTTTCTTAACAATGAGCACATTTTTTATACAATCTAGAATATTTATAATTATTTGCATAAGATAGCTCGCTCGTATACCTAAATATATTTTCTGTATGTGTGTGTGTGTATGTTTGTGCATGTATGTGTGCTTGTGTCTGTGTGAACTTTTTCAAGCATGTACACACATTGTTAAATACTGTAAAAAAGCAATATATTAGTTTGGTGCAAAATAATGACGTAATAATGTCGTTTTTAACGTCAAAAAACGACATTATTACGTCATTATTTTTGCACCAACCTAATAATTTTTATGGAGGTAATGATGTAGGTAAAAAAAATTGGGCACTAAAGAACTGAAAATTTTCGAAGTTTTATTTGAGAATGACGTTATTTAAACATAATCATCGGTAATTTTTTTTATTCTACATTAAACCAAATACATATCGACATAAACAGCGGTTAATTAATAATTAAATATCAATCGATCTCTAATAAGATTATATGCGAAATAAATGTTTACTTAATTAATTTAAATATATGATTGTCATTATAATATTTAAAGTTAAATTGGTAATGAAGTTTTAATTAATTTAGAAATATGATTGTAATTATAATATTTAAAGTTTAATTAGTACAATTGCTTATATGTACTAATTAGGTACGTCATAGTGTAATGAACAATAATGTTAAACCCTGTGTATTTCGTACAAACACTCCGCGATGCTAAATTAATTTAAGAAAATGTGTCGATTTAAAACGGCTAAATTATAAACATTGACTCGAATCTCTTACTGAAATTAACGTTTACAGTTTCGCGTATTACTTTCTTTTGTTATTAGGTTGGTGCAAAAAAATAATGACGTAATAATATCGTTTTTTGACGTTAAAAATACGTCAAAAAACGACATTATTACGTCATTATTTTTTTCCACCAACCTAATATATGATCAGCTTATTGGACTCTCGATTAATTGATGATCCATTTATGGAAATATGACCACAATGATGTTTTTGTTTATTTTTTTTTAATATTGTGAATACAGCACAGAGGTTGAAATCTTCAGCTACAATTTTTAATTCGTGACAAATTCTGGATGTTTCATATGTTATTGTAGGAGTTCTTTGGCTCGTCCCTGAAACAAATTTTGAATCTGCATTCACGGTCCTATATGATGTTTACTCTCGTCAAATCTGTTGTTTTAATAATAAAATTATATAAAAGAAATCCTTCACTTATCACAGGAGAAATGAGAATTCTACAGTGACACGAATATAAATATGCAGGAATTGCAAGCATTAGATAATCAGGATGCCTGTTTATTAATCTCGGTTGGAGAAACA
>OZ010579.1:31402633-31432633 GCA_963932145.1 Acanthosepion lycidas
GTCTTTGGTGCCGCAGCACATCCTCTACATTTTTCAACCATTTGAGTAATGTCGTTATCCATATTAGGCTAATACACGAAACTTCTCATTAACACTTTCATACGATTTTTCCCTGGGTATCCTCGATGAAAGTCATTCAAAATTCGTCTTTGTAAAGATTTGGGTATGACCAATCTTTCATTATAAAGTAATACGTGATTACAAATTAAAAAAACACTCCGCTAGATTTCTTTCTTTTCCTTCTATTTTTCTCTTTGTACTTTGTATGAATTCATCCATGTCAGCTTCTCTTCTGATTTCTAGCAAGGTCACTGGTAATTCCCTTACTGTATTGTTTAGACCTTTACTAATTTCGTCTTCGGCTCGAAAAGCCGCAAATACCGAGTCTTCCAGAGTTTCCCCTTTCGCAGGTACCAATCTAGATTATCCATGCGCATGACCAATTTTGTTCGACGGTAGGAAATCTAGTTTGAAATTATAATTCAATAATATAGTTCCCCATCTCAGAAGTCTGCAGGCTGCGTAAATTGGTATTTTTTTTTTTCGATCCGAATATAGTGAGAAGAGGTTTTTGGTCATTTTGTAGAGTAAACTCTCTTCTATATATGTATCTGTGGAAGCGAGTTATGGCGAATATTATGCCTAACGCTTCTTTCTCAATTTGAGAATAATTCCTCTCTGCTGGTAACAACGATCTAGATGCGTGAGCTATAGGTTTCCTTGTGCCATCCTGCATCTTGTGTAATATACAAGCTCCCACTCCATGTGGTCTTGCGTCACTATCAATGATAATTTCCAGTTTGGGATTAAACTGCGCCAGTGTTAGATCAGACGTTAATTTCTTTATGATCTCCTTAAAAGCTTTCTGACAATCTTCCGTCCAGTTCCATTTGTTATCTATTTTCAATAATTAATTGAGGGGGGCTCTCAACTTGTGCATGTTTTCAATGAATTCACCGTAATAGTTCGCTTGATCAAGAAAGCTTTGCATCTCTGCGACATTGTTCGTATCAGGCTTATTTTTTATTTCAGATGCACTATCTGGAACAGGTTTTCTGCCACTTTCATTGCTTATATGTCCTAGATACTTGATTTCTTTTAGAAAAAGATAGCATTTTTTCTCCTTCATTTTAAAACCAAAATCCTGAATTCGTTTAAAGATTTTTTAATATGCGTTGCGTGTTCTTCTACATTATCGCTTTTGATTGAAATATCGTCTAAGTAAGCAGTAGCAAACTTCTGTCACATGCACATGGTATCCATCGTCTGTTGAAAGATTGACGGTGCTACTTTTCTCACAAATGGCAGTCTGTTAAATTTGTAAAGTCCTTTGTGAATATTGATACATAAAATTTTTGTACTTTCTTCTTCTAATGGATTCTGAAGATAAGCTTCACTTAAATCAATCGTAAAAAATACCTTACCACCGTTAAGCTTGGTAAATATTTCCTCCGGTTTCGGCATAGACTTATAGACTTATTTAACGCAGTCGAGAAATCTGCGCAAATATGTGTTACTCCGGATTTTTCTTTACGTAGACCACTGGTGCCGCCCATTCAGTGAATTGGATTTTTGAAAGGATTCTAGTTTGTACCAATCTATCCAACTCCGTATCAATTTTTTCTACGGTTGCGAAAAGCACGTTTCGCTTTTTCTTGAATAGTGGCTGAACATTTTCCTTTAGTTCAATTTTAGCTGTAAACTTATTACATCGTCCCAAACCTCTCGAGAATACATCGGAAAATTGCCCGTGTGGTTCTTCTTTTCATTTTATAGCTTCTGACGGTTCGCACTCTATTTTCTTGCACAATGAGCTAATGGGTAAATCCCATAAGTTAAATTTTTGCATCCAATCCGTGCTCACCAAATTTTCTGTCTTTCATTACAAATATCTTCAATTTTTTCGTTGGAATTTTATGTTTAGAATTTCTTCTCCTTCAAAATTGATACAACTCCCTGTAAAAGACTTGGCGATTTTCTGTGTATGCATCATGGTCGGTCTATTTAGATTCCTCCATGTCTGTAAATTAATTATAGTTAGATCCGATCATGTGTCTAACTGTAATTTTACATTCTTAATTAAGATCTCGAGTTCCACGTATTTTCTTGTGTTTAGTTTCTCTTCGTACTCCATTCTAGTAGTTCTTACCCTACTAGAATTTTTTTTTGTTTCTGCATTGAGATGCCTTATGTCCCATTTTTCCACAAGCTAAACAGTTCGTGTATTTAAATCGACAGTCTTTATTCCAGTGGAATCCACCACATCTGTAACATGCAGATGGGGTGGGGGGCTCATATTTGCTTTGATCGCTGTCATTAATCGCCTTATAACCTGTAATTTTTTCTTTATCATAAAATTTTTCTTTTTTCTTTCGGAGTGTGGGGAGGAAAACGTAACTTTTTGTTCAACTTACGTATGTGCGCTACTCCCGATTCCTCGATATCTTTAGAGTCTTTTTTTTACTGAAGCATTTTTGGCAGTCTTCTGACAAATTTTGTAGCGTTAATCCAGGCTCTTTCTGATGCTTCGTGAGCATTCTTTTTTGCATTTCACTGTCCTTGGCTGAGACTAATCCCTGTACGAAAATAAGACACTTAAAATTGTCCGGAGTCAGTTCTCCCATCTTAAAGTTATCGCAATGTTTGTTCACAATTGAGGCCAACGTGGAGTAGTCCGCATTTACGCTTTTTACGAGGTTGAGACATTTCCACCTTTTGTGAAAAAATGAAGTCTTTGGGCTGAAGAGGTCCGTAAGGCATGTAAATGCCTCGTAAAACGTCAAATCGTTTGATTTTTCGGTAGAATCTAGTCCACAAATTTTGTGTACTCCTCTGTTCCCAATTTCCTGAGTAATAAGCGTAGCTTCTTAGCTTCCGTCCAAATTTGGCAATCAATGTTGAAAATGTTTTCATGACGTCTGTAATAGTCCCCGAATTTTTTATCATTTTCTAGAGACTATTTAAATGTTTCTATTGTGTTCCAAACTGCGTCTTGAGAAAAAGTTGCCTCTTTATCGATATTCTTCTGTTGTGCGTTAACCGTTACTTTTAATATTAATTCCTGGAGTTGCATTTGTCTTTCTTCATTTATTAGCTGTCATTCCCCACTTCTTTTTTATAGACAAAAGCATTGCTTTCTGAAAATCTTCCATTTTTTAGGGTGTGACGAAATTTTTCATCTATCTCTTGTGTACGTACTTTTATGTTCGTCGTTAATTTGTTGTCCTCTGCGTGAGTTCCTTCGAGTCATGTCGCCAAGTTGTTGTGGTCGACGTGACTCTCGAATTTCCGTCGTCAAGTTATTGTGTTGGTGAGCGCAAAACAAATGTTTTTCTCGTAATTGTCCGTACTCTTCGTCGTCAAGTTGTTGTGTTGACGAGAGAGAATTTTTTTTTTCGTGAGGGTCCGAAGTCTTCGTCGCCAGGTTATTGTGGACGGTGGCAACGGCATTTTTTTTTTTTAAGTTCGAAATCCTCCTCGCCAATTTGTTGTGGATTTCGTGAATGGAATCCCGCACAAATAAATAAAAAACGCCAGTAATTGAGATAGAAAAATACCTGTATTAAGCGTAAGAATACAGACTTGAAGTTAAGATTAGTAGTCCAGGAATGCGGTTTAGTAGAAAGTATATGTAAAAGTCTCTGTAAGTAAAGCCGTAATCTCTCTCTTTCTCTCTCTCTCTCTTCACAAAGAAGATTGTTATTATTGACTAACACATTTTGATATTATGTTTTCTTTTCTATCACCATTAAGGCCATATTTACCGTTAAAATATCAATAATTATTACTAACATATTAATAATAATTAATATCAAAATTATTATCATTATCAACACAACCAACATCCTCCATAATACCCAAGCAGTCAGCATCACCATCACAAGCATCATCATCACCATGCCCACAAACAGAACCAAACCTATCCAAAATGGGGGTGTATGACCCCTATCAATAGGAGTGTGTTTGCGCGCGTCTACATGTGTGTATGTGTGTGTGAGGAAGTGTAATATTGTCTGAAGACTCAAGCGATAGATCTGAGAAGCGTTAAGAATTATGAAGTCTTTGATGCAAACCATGTATATACTGTGAATGCAAAATTTTATATTATTTAGAAGACGACGAATATGTAGAGGATTAAGTAAAATTGTGACCCTCCAAAAATCTTTAAAAAAAACCTTACTTCTGATGAAAAATGCGTCCAAATGTTTGATCGTTACTGTGTCAGCGAGGGAACCCTTGCTTACTATAAGTAAATGTTACCGTAATTTTTGTGTTGAAAATTCTTACAAAAATCAAATAATTCTCGGATTTTAAAATTTTTAATAAGCAAAACACTTTCCTGTATTTCAAAAACTAGATTGTGCTAATTCCACGTGTCATGGATAAAAGCGGTGGGTGAGGGATCCTAAAAGTGACTTGATCAAAAGAGTTGTGAATTCACTATCTGTACACAGCAGAAGAATGGTGAAATATGCCAAAATGTCATGGCACATGGTTATGCAAAGAAAATTACCTTCGAGGACTACATCAAGTGTTCGGTTCAAAATTCCAACTAATGTTCTCTGAAGAATGCCGGAGCGTATAACGACCGAAACGCCGTGATGATGACCATAAAGAGGAAGACAACAATCCGAATAATGCAAATAAATGTTAAAATAAACAGACAAAACCTGGAAATTGTGATAAAACATGGAACTGGCTAGCAATCTCCACTTGTACATATATATGCATATATTGCAAATATATATACATATATATATATATATATATATATATATATATATATATATATATATGTGTGTGTGTGTGTGTGTGTGTGTGTGTGTGCGTGTGTTTGTGCATGTATGTATGTGCGTGTGCGGTGCTAATCATTAAAGACACCAGTCTCTTGTTTACGAAAAGGATATATTTTAAATTCTGCTGTTGAAATTGCCATTTATTCTTTCTCTTCTGTATCTTTCAAAACGCCTCAAAGAGAAGTGAATTAACTCATTGCAGCAGGACTAATTGTTGTGTGCATTTTATTTGTTCACACCTTTTATGCATCTATATATGCATTAATCGTGTAATGCTTTTTTTTTTTTTTTTTTTTTTTTTTTTAACTCGAATTTCCCCGAGAAAGACAATAAAACAACTAACGTAAGACGTAAGCGATTACTTGGTGTGAAATAATTAGAAAACAGAAATCTTAATGACGGAGCGAGAAAACTAGAAGAGTAGTCAGAAAAAAACATTACATAGATATTGATTTTTTATTTACATTTCTAAAGTTCAAAGTTAGACGGAAAGCATGGAGCCGGGATAAAATTCCACAGACAAATATTGCGTGGAAAGAAAATGTTAATAGACCCCACGGTTACATTAAGCCGAAATCAACTGTAAATTTTTTAGACCTTATTTTCAAACTAGTACTGTTCTTACATTACTGAAAGCTAGGTACCATAGTGAAGACGAAGAATTACCATATAATATTTAAAGAAACAGCCCAGGAAGCAACATTAGGTCGGTCGGAATGTGACTGTAGACGAGACGTCAGATCAGGTCGATATTATTCCTTGGTCTCTTTTAGATTTCTTCAAGAATATCAAAATATATTGCAGGGTTACCGGTCCATATGTGGCAGCCATATTTTCAGCATGATGAATGGTAGCCTTATAGATATGTCAGATAGAATCTGAAGATTTTAAAATAATAGTTCCTAATTGTCAGATTATAAATATCGTTGATAATCTCAAATTACTTTTGATTGTCTAAATAGTATTCCTTGTCCGCTTTTATATATTAACATTATTTTACATAATTTTTCGTTATTGGCAAGGGCTGATTAATCTTATGCAAATTTGTAATTTCGCACCGAAAATAATAATCTCTATATTTTTTGTGTATCTATTCCGTACCGATACTTCAACATCTGTTTAGATATCCGAAATGGAAGTATTGACATCGTTCGAACTGCTCCCTTCATCTTTATTTCCATATTCCCGACGTTTCGACCCTTGTTTCTTCCGTTGTTCTTCGTGTTAAATTTGGAAATTCGAACGTAACATAATTGCCTCAATATTTTTAGTATTTTGTGAAATGAGGTATTGTAACTATTTACACTATTTAAATTATTTTGAATTTCTAAATATCACCTGAAGACGGCCGGGGCGTACAGAGGCCGAAACGACGTAAATATGAAAATAAGGATGAGGGCAATAGTCCGAACAAGCCGAACGGTGTAAATTAGTCTGCACGCTTTTAATAATCTGGGAGTACACTTTTTTGAATTCCATCGGGCTTTGTCGGTCACGGGATAATATTTTCCGTTGACATTCTATTGAATCTGTTGCTAGGTATAAAGCTAGGAAAGTTCGTTCACAGTTCCTCTTAGATAATTATTCCCACCAGAACCTATCTTGAAGATATTCAAATGTACTCATCGTTTATGCATTGAATATTGCTAGCAAATCTGCTGTGGTGCATCTGCTATGCATTTAGAGATTCTTGATAAAATATGAAGAAGAATCTGCAATGTTATAGGCCATGCCCTGCTTTAGTCACTTTCCTACTGCAGTAACGTAAGTTCCCACTATCTTTTCTATATTTAGTCTCATAAAAATTGTTCTTATGAGCTTTCCTGTTTCGTATCTGGATCATCATTTTACGGTTAAAATGACTAGATAATAGATGATTTCCTATTCTAACTATATATGGTTGATTTATAAATTTGAAGTATTGACTTTCTGGCACGTCACAGAGAACCATGCCTTGCGGCAGATGAAGCTTTTCTCGCTCGAGTACATCCTTCAGATCTATAAGTCACCCATTCGACCTTGCATGGAATACTGCTGTCATATATTACTTGGTACTCCCTCTGTTCGACTTTGGGTTCCCGACAAAATCCAGTGATGGATATGCAATGATGCTGCCCCTGATCTAGCATCTCCTTTACAGTCGCTCTTCCATAGATGTGCCGTCGCCTCACTCTACCTTTTTTACAAATACTTTCACGGTAACTGCTCCGTCGAGCTATTTTCGCTAGTTCCCAAAAAGCATCTCAGACCCACGCTTTCACTGTCGAGACGGTTAAATTTAACCGTCAGTTCTACCCCAATAGCTTCATGTCTCGCACTTCCTGTCTGTGCAACTCCCTTCCACTTACTTGCTTCTATGATAGGTATAATCTCTAACTATTCCAATGCAATATCAATTGACATCTCCGGATACCGTGATCCAGTCCTTTTCCTTCTCTTCATTCTTTGTTCTTTAGCGTCCCTTAACTCTTGCTCCCCCTCCCGTAACCCGATGCATGCTAGTGGCACTCCCACCTTGCTTGGGATGAAAAGCTTAAAAAAGTCGTAAGATAAAAGTTTTTTTTTGTTTTGTTTTTTCTATCTCACATTTCATCTGTAGAAGCCTGTTCTGGTTTCATGATTTCTAGTCAACTTTGATCTTTAAAAAATTAATTGCGGTTTCAATACTTACCTTCTGTCTTCCTAATTCTTGTTTATTAATGTTATTTCTGCATGCTGTTTTTTTTTTGTTCTAATATTCTTTGAAACACAGTATCCCCTAGAGTTTTAGTTATAGGATTGATTAGCCTCAACTTTTTAAAAATTGTGAGTCATACATAGATGCACATGAATTTTCATGCCCATGATACCGCCTAACAGTGAAACCATTACATGCACATTTTTAAAACCCTTCCTCTACTACAACAATATTGCTCCCACCTAGCTATTAATATATTATTGAAAACCACCAAACTGGTCACAAAGGCAAATCTAACCACAGTGGATAAGTATATGTAATCACTTAAAATGCCATAAGCATGCGGTCTTTGGGACTGAAAGCGTTTTTATTCAATATTTTTTTTCTTTTCCTCTTATTCGAAATTATGTATTTTTTTAAAACATAAATAGTTTCCGTTTGATAAATTTAGTTTTCTATCCATTGCAAAGTTCCCCAAATAAATGGTGAACCCTGTAAAGACAGAAGACGAATAAAATATAATGAAAATGTCAGATTTTTCGAATGCTTGATAAGATCACGTATAGGTTTCATTTACAGTTAATTTTCAACATGCCTCCATGTATCTGCGGTTAAGTAGTTGTTTTTCTACCCGAAAATGTTCTCAAATTTACTAGAATTCGTTTTATTCAGTTATTTACTTATTGTAAATAACGGAATAAAAATACTTCAAGCAATTTCATAACTTGTGACGTCATTGATTTACATTTGGATACGCATCGAGCAGTTATGAAAGTATGAGAGGAAATCGACATTGCTAACAGGAAGGCTCCCATTTTTCTCAATCGGTAAAGCACGTCAAGCTGTATATGATACAGGTTCGATTGCTGTCGGAGAAGGTATATTTTCTATGAAAATTTCTCAGACGTTCAGCTGGTAAATGTATATTATAAACATAGCATTTACTTAAATATTTTATCGATAAAAAGAACGTACAACCATAAAAATTCCTTAAAATAATTTTTGGACTTTGTCCATTTCATAATATATATATATATATATATATATATATATATATATATATATATATATATATATATATGAATATAGGAATTTCGGCAGTGAAAAAATGATTTTTTGAATCGCTGCTCAATATAGGGAAATTACCGTGGCACGTATAAAAAAATATACCAGATTTTTCCCCTCAGGAATCTCGATTGTTTTGGGTTTTTTTTTTACCATTTTTCCCTCGATGCAAAAGATTGACAAAATTGTAAACGTTGCTTCCTTTTTCTTCAGAATAGCACATTTCACCATATTCTTTAGTACAGTAACTCTTGACAGTTCCTAAGTTGAAATAAGATCCCATTGTGTTTTTCCTGAAAGTAAATGGCGCTTATATCAAAATTATACTTTATTTTCTATTTCGGACATTTATATCGTATTGAATTACCGTGCAAAGATGTCCTCCTAAAGAATTTTGCTTTCTCACTTAAGTTAAGCAAAACACTTTGCTTATACTACGATAATGGGGATTCTCGTGGCTTTAATCGCTAAAAATAAAACACATATGTTTTAACAGGAAGAAAGACTAACTTATATTTCTTAAATTTCTGCGAAAAAAAATTGCTATTTGCTATAACTAGTAAAGAGAAACAGATTTCAATGACGTGTCTTCAAATATGATTTCTCTTAGAACGCATTCTGGCTTAGATCGGATTGTGTTGGATTTAGTTTAAGTCTTTTACAATAAGGAGAAGTATTTGTTTTTTGAATGAAGACATAAGATTATAGAAAAAAATCTTGATATTCTGAATGTGATTTGTATTCAATAGACAGCAGACCTAATGAAGGATATCCTCCAATACGAGTAGCCATATATATATATATATATATATATATATATATATATATATATATATATATATATATATATTCGTGTGTGTGTGTGAGAGAGAAAGAGAGAGGATAGAGATTGCGTGCGCCCACGTGCTTGTATGTACGTGCGTGTCTGTGAGTCTAAATGAGTGTTTTCCTCTCTCTCTCTCTCTCTCTCTCTCTCTCTCTCTCTCTATATATATATATATATATATATATATATATATATATATATGTATATATATATATATATATATATATATCTTTTAACAGACAATATGTTGTTATGAAATATGTAACAATTTTCCTAAAAGCATGTGTCTATATGCAGAAGTAAAAATGTCGTGCTGTTGCGAAAACTCAAGTTGACTAGAAAATATTGTCATGGTGAATTGTATTTTTCATTCCGTTTATGAATACATATATATGACGGCCTGACGATTGCGTCTAGAATGAAACAGCCTGTCACCTTAAAAGTATTTCTTCACGCACGCGCTCACACTCACACTCACGCACACACACACGCACATACACACACACACACACACACACACACACACACACATATATATATATATATATATATATATATATATATATATATATATATATATATATATATATATACTCTCCAAACGTTCTGCATATCCTAGCGCTTTCGGCTTTTCTGTCAAAGGCGGTTTTTATTTCAATTTTTTATTCGTATCTAAAGTTATTTTATTTTACAAACACGGTCAATACTTTGTGTCTATGTTCATAGTTATTGCTGTTAGATATTGGCTTCTTCTTTCTATTATTTGTGCTCCCATTAATTTTAATTTCTTTTGCATGCAGATGGGGCAGCCTAACACAGAAAAAAATGGCAACATACTGCTGTAGAATATTCTGCCTAGTTCGTCATGAATTGAAAGAGACCTGATCGCTGAAGCGTGTATCTACATATTATAACGTTCCTAATACAGAACTGAGAAAAAATTGTTAGTGTAAATCATATGATTTACAAAAAAAAAAGTGAAAAGGAAAGGTTTAATGGCCCCAGGTAGTTCAAAGTGATGTGATGAATGGGAAAATAAAGTGCATCTAACTGTATCATATTATCCCTAAATAACTGACAAATCCCAAGAAATGAAAATATGGCTTATCAGACCATTTCTAGAGAATTATTCTAAAATAGGCTTGATTGAAATAATTCATATTCAGATCCAATTGTCCACTGGTAATTAACGTTTACATTGTTGTCAAACGCAATTTAATAAAATTTTTTTCTTAATTATATGTCTGATTGGGGATGTGCAGGTATTGTAATTTTTATCGGCTCTTAAACTGGAATATGGAAATATTGTCCAAAGTTTCCCCATGTATTTTACTTTCACTTTCTCAGAAAACATAATTCGAAATGTAAGGATATATTTTACTCCCTTCTAAGCAGCAAAGGCATTCCACCCCAGGTTTTCTCAAACATTTTTATCAAGGGCTCATCTAATGGCAAATGAAGATGTCACAGCACATTTAGACAAATGTGTAAATGGAATATATTTAAATTTTATGAAATAAAACCGTAGATTATAAAAAAAATACACAGAAATATCCACTTATATTATTTCAATGTTTCTATTCAACTATTTTTGTCGAAGTGTTATTTTTTTTGCGATTCTTTCAACGTTTCTTCAGATGTACGATAAGCATATACACATTTCTTCATTAGTTCAAAATAGTCTAACTCTCATCTTATTGTTACATGTTATTTAGCGTTGAGAAGACTAATTCACATAAATATGTAGAAAATCTCAAAATCGTCTGTTGAGAATCATTGATCCAGAACAATGACTGACATCAAAATTGAGGAGAACACTTTCTCCATGTTTTACCAAGGATTTATGTATTTTCACAATAGTACATAAAATCATTCACTTGAGCGATGTCGCTAATTACTTCCTGAAGTGTTATGTGTGATTGTCGAATTTATCTCTGGAAGATAATAAGAATAGTGGCTGTTGTGCTCGTCTAAAGGATTTACGAGGAAATCTTTGTCACAGATACATCCTTGTTCACAATATCCGGGCTCTGGCAACTTTAAAAATTAAAACAATATTCAAAAAGTCAATATATAAAATCGAAGGCCTGAAAGCAGAAAACGTATTCCACATGGTTTGTAAAATAAAAGTGAATATTTGCCCCGAATATTTGTAATAAACGAATAAACAATCTAAAAAAACATAAGCCGAATTAAAGTTGAGTGAAGACGTTAAGTTTCGTACATTTCGCATGTAACGAGATTTTTGTAAGTCTATGACAGACGGGAGATTAAATTATCTAAAATATGGGCCTGGTTTTTGTTGCAGTTTTTTGTGTATAGTATGTACTAGGTTATTAATTTTGCGAAGTTACAAAATTGCGGCACGTGGCCGAAGAACGGGACGGGTAGAGGCGATCCAAACTAACTATCCAATACGTAGCTAATCAGATTCACGACCCATTCATACATTACAATTACCCATTCACCACAAGAACTCGTCAGTCACCAATCAATCCTTCATGCACCAAAATACCACAGTCTCACAAGGGGACCTAAAAAACGCGCCTCACACCATAAAAATATAATGGTGATATATATGTAATTTAAAATTCTAATAATGATAAAATGAGAGGGGAGTGGACATGAACCCAATAACAAACTAAAAATGTAACATAATTCAAACTAGACATAACATATGTTAGTAGGGACCGTTCAACCCTCAAAATAGAGAGGACGCTGTATACTGCCCAGCAGACAGAATCAAGAGGCAACTCTCGCTAATGGAGTGGGAAAAGGATAAAATATTATGCGGGAATGGGAAAATATAAAGCTGACACAGTCGAGATAAAAGGAGGCCAAAAATACTGTGGTGGTTGGGAATCACGACATGGATCATAACCAAAGAGCGGCCTGGATACAGTCCAGGAACAACACTTAGGGACATTAACTAGGTACACTGAAGCTTGTCTAACCTAACCAAGTGGAGGGTTCTACAGGAAGCCACCCCGATGTGCAATAGGTTGACCTAGAAGAGAAAATCAAGGCTAGCCCCGGTTACACGAACCAAGCTCGCCTCTTTTACCCACCTTTCGCTAAAGACTGTCGAATGCAATCGTTTTCTATCAGATCTAATCTTCATCTTGAGCTGATGCTCAAAGAATTGGATCAGATGCTGATGAGAAAGATGGTTGCCTCGCAAGACTTCCTCCTTTCGCGTCGTCCAAATCACCATTCGAGCCATGGCCAGCAGCGTTAGAAACACCATCCGTTTCACTCCAGAATACGGGGGCGACACGTTGTCACACGCGTATGCGCGATCAATGGCCACAAGCTGTTCGGGAGCGAGACGAGCCGTCAGCTCGCCGAAATGGTCCCATAAGGGGCGGCCCCGGGGCAATGGTAGAAGGCGTGCGAAGCCGTTTCTTCTAAACCAAGGCAACAACGTTGAGAGTCTGGCAAATCCGCCAAACCCTATATTAAAGCCTTGTCATTGAGAGGCAGCCGATTCCGAGCCAATCGCCAGCTAAGCGAAAACTCAGGGTTACTGAGGTAATCCGCCGCTGGCGCCCAAGACCAGTAGGAGCGATACTCCTCCTCCGACAAGCCGAGCGTATCTCGTAGGGAATCCTTCGCGGGCCCCTCAACTAATCCACGATAGAAGACCTTCCTAGGCCGTGAAAGTTCACTGGACCGGGGAATTGCCTTCAAGGTCAACCGACACTCGCGAAGGAAAATCGATTGATTCCGGGGTTTACGACGGCGCTCATCCCTCGAGATGGGGGGACTGATGGTAAGGCCAGGGAACGCGTCCCTAGCAATCGGATCTCCTCCAGTCAATGCGCGGCGTAGGTGCGGCATTCCCAACCCACCGATGACACGGACGTTTAGTGCAGACTCGTCTGTCGACCCTGTTCACGCGTCCCCTCCATAAAATGGAGGATAGCGATTGCTTGAGCGCCTTCCTGTGGGCCTTACAGAGAGGAAGTACGGGCAATCTATAAAGAATCAGGGGGAAAATGCATGTAGCACACACCTCCGCCCTGTCATTCACAGACAACCTCCGTCGATTCCAAGTCTGACCGGCAGAATCGACCTTTGCTCGTACTTCAGACTAATTCTTCTCCAGCTGGAGGCCGGGCCAAAACCACACTCCAAGAATGCGGACAGGACCGTCCGTCCAACCGAAGCGACCCCCTTCCAGGAATCTAACCGCAAGCCGGACGACTTGTCACGGTTTATCTTGGCCCCTGTCACATTCTCGTACCGATCAAGCGCCTCCTGCACCACTTCAATGTCGCTGCGGGACGACACGAAAGCGGATACTCCATCGGCGTACTCGGAAACCCTGGCTCGAGACCCTCCAGGAACGGCAATTCCACGTAGGGCCGGACTGCCGGTCTCGTCCTTCAGCCGGCGAAAGAGAGGCTCCAACGCCAAAGCATAAAAGAGAGGCGACAGCGGACAACCCTGACGAACTGACCTAGACAGCACGAACGCGTCTGACAACCTTCCGTTCACCTGTACCACCGCACTGTGGGAGCGATACAGGAGGCTAATCCAGCGGCAGAAGTTGGGTGCGAATCCAGTGGCCTGCAGGACAGTAGCAAGGTAGCGATGGTCGACACTATCAAATGCCTTGGACTGATCCAAATTGATCAGCGCGGCTACTTCGTCGTCTTTTACACCCTATATGATCATGCTGATCAGATGCAGGTTGCTCTGAATATTTCGGCCCCTCACAGAACAAATCTGCTCAGGTCAAAACAAAGACCTCGGCAACTGCCTGCAAACGCTCCTGCAGGATCTTGGCCATAATCTTTAACTCTGTGTTTAGCAGAGTTATGGGCCTGTAATCGTCTAGCTATCCCCACCACATTTGCCCTTTTTCAACAGAGTGATCACGCCACTGGTGATCCGATTGGGGATCGACCCCGACCGAAAGCAGTTGTTGAACACTACAGTCAAAATCGGAACAAACATGTGCGAAAGCCTCTATACAATTCATAGGGCATACCATCAAGCCCCGGCGACTTGCCTCTGCCGACCTTCTTCAATACCGCGTAGACTTCGCCCTCCGTGTTCTCCGGCTCGCAGCTAGCCGCTTCAGTCGGCGAAAGTCAAGGAAAGTCAGCCAGCCAAATAGCTACGAAACTCCTCCTCACGGAGACCAGGCTCCTTGGTAAACCGGTTCTCGAAATGGCGCCGAAACGCCTCGCACCTGTCATCAGTGGCCCCAAGAGTACGCCCCTCCGGGGATATGACTTTACGAATGTAACGATCGCCACATCGACGGACCTCTTCCCTGCGCAGATCTTCGCCCAAATTCACAGCTTCCGAAGACATCTTGCTTAGCTTATGTCTAATTACCTTGCCCATGTAACACTCGATATTCGAACGATCCAGGGCCTCCCTAGCTAAGGCTATCTCAAGGGGTTCCCCGCCCAGCCACCGCCCGGGAAAAACTAGCCTTAAGCGTCTTCACCAAGGAAGGAGGCCCCTGGAGTTCCTGTCGCAGGCGACCAAAATCCTCCTTTGGCCGAGACTGTTTAAATCCGCGGCGCCTGTAGTGGACCTAACTGCGAGGCGGACCGGTGGGGAATAACGCTCGGTTGGGTCCTTACCCACATTACCCCCAAAACCGAAGCCTACCACAAGTGTGGATAAGGAAAAGGAACGGGGGAATGGCGCCTTGTAGTTAGAGGCAAAGGGAAGATCCAAGCAGCGGGGCCTCTGTCCCTTCATGACCCAAGGGATAATAACACCTAAAGCCCCATTCCATCTACCAGCTCTGAGGGCGACGCCTCGGCGTCTTTTGAAAAAAACGCTACAGAAACCCAAAAATGAAACGAACCAAACTGGCAAAAAATCTTAGACCTGAAGAAGTTAAAAGAAAAACTGGAGACCAAGCGGTCTATATAAGGCTGGAGGCACCGGGCACCGTATCTTCTGCCCCGTTTTCCTCTTCATCATCTAAAAAGTTATTCACCAAACTACTTCTCCCCAAATCTTTGTCAAACACTCAGGCTAAATCATTTCATTCAACCAAAACTTCTCCGGTGAGGACGCCTTCTGGATGGACACCCTCCACAACACCCAAAGTCACACCTATTTCTACAGCCTGTCATTCTCCTCAAAAAAATGATTTAGAAGTCCAGATTCACAAACAGCTACTCACTAGAAAAAAAAGAAAATCAAGCCACCTTATCTCCCAGGGGAAGACGTCTGCCGCGTTTCCCGCGAACAGGCAGAAAGGGTCTTCCGGCAGACGAGGAACCCGAAAGACTTAAAAGTTTTATGGAAGTTTAAACTGATAACCTGTTTGGATGTCGAAAATTCCGATAATTTCCCATCTGCCAAAAGAATTTTGACAGTAGTAGGAACTGGCCCGGGTACGTGGGAGATTTGGGGCATGATAGAGGAGGCCCAATCGTCTCTAAGAATGGTGACCCCTACTCGACGCAGAAATGGACGAATCAAATCACAATCTCAAATGGAGGGTCCCCGTTTTGTTCACCCATCCTTTTATGGGGCTCTCAAATTAACCTATCCTTCGGGCATCGGCGGCTTGTTTCAGGATGATACTGTCGAAAATGAGATGGCGTCCGGATCTATGGGACGAGCTGTCGATGTCCTCACCGCAGCCATGTTCTATCCTGAAGGACAACCCTAATTCGATTTAACAATGGTGCTCTGGTTAGCTAGTTTGAATTTCCGGGGCCTGGGGTCCGAGTCTCACAGGGCGAGACTCTCTCGTGACCTACAGCGCCTCGGGGTGAATGTATGTTGTTTGCAAGAGACCCGGTTTTCTTCTTATGACCGTGAGGACATATTGTCTAAGTGGTTCGCCCTTTATTCAGCATGTTTTAATGGTCGTTCGAGAGGTGTCTCTTGCCTAGTGAGCAGGTCTTTGAAGGCTGCATGTACACTTCTATTAGCGGATCCAGCGGGAATACTTTACGTGCTGGATGTTACCATAAAGGATAAGGTTCTACGTCTCATTGGGGTTTATGCGCCCAATATCCAAGCCGAGCGCCCTGCTTTGTTTCGGCAGATCGCGCTGTTCTTGACGACGTCTCGTCGGGTGGTTTTAGCGGGGGATTGGAATGCAGACCTTGACCCCGATATAGATCGTACAGGGCAAAAACACGGTACTAACAACCCGGACGTGAAATCATTTCGGGACTTTATCGATGAGTTTGATCTTGTCGATAAGTACCGGAATGAACACTCTCGGGAGGTAGCACGGACTTGGACTACTAGTGGCAACTCGGCTCCTGGAACGCTTGCGAGCTACCTCGACCGAGTCTTAGTTAGGAGAGTCGATGTAGGGCTCTTATGGTGTCTAAACTTCCATTACATAGTTTATACGGATCATAGGCTTGTCCGGGTCCGTGTAAACTTAGATAAGCCTAAGGTTAGATTGGCTGGCTACTGGAAATTTAACTGTTCATTATTTAGTGAGCAGGGTTTCCGGGATCAGCTATTACTAAAGATGCAAAGGGAATTGACGGGCGCGGTTGTGGGAAATGCCTAGTGGAACAACTTAAAATCGAAAATTAGAACGTTTCCTGCCGATTTAATCGTCGACTCAATCTAGATAGATTAGCGGCGCGGACGGCGTTAGAAAATAAAAATGACCGGTCCGTGAAATCCCGTGTTAGTGGGGAAATAGCCATTGCTAAGGCAGATTTGTCTTCCTTGCTTATCAAGAAGGATCAAGCTCTGGTAGTCAGGGCTAGATTAAAAAGAATGTCTTCTGAGGCGACGAATATGACCGCTGAACTGCGTGCAGAGGAAAATCGGAACGCGCCTAGGCGACATATAGCGTGCGTCACATTGCCGGATAAGCGGACCGTGACTACAAACGCGGGCATATGGGAGGTTTTCGGGATTACTTTCAGGATCTTTTCACCAGGGAGCCCGGTCTGAGCTCTGCTCAGTTCGACGCCTATTTAGCTGACTTTCCCTGCCTCTCGGCAGCTGAAGCGGCTAGGTGCGAGGGTCCCATTACAGAGTCGAAAATCTGGGAAGCGCTGAAGCAGGTTAGCCTTGACAAGTCTCCGGGACTAGATGGTCTGCCCTACGAAGTTTACTTGAGGTTGTTGCCCGTTTTTGTTCTTTTGCTGGAACTGATTTTCAACCACTAGATGAAGCAGCGATTTATACCTCAGCGCTTCACCAGGGGTGTGATCAAGTTGCTGCGTAAGGACAAGAACGGTATGGATGGGTTATGGAATTTTCGACCTTTAACCATGTTAAACACTGAGTTAAAGATTTTGGCGAAGATCTTAGCTAACCGTTTGCAGCTTGTCCTGTCTAGTCTGATTGGCCCTGAACAGACTTGTGCTGTGAAGCGCAGGACTATTCAGGATAACATTCATATGGTACGCTTGATCTTAGAACAAGTCGACAGTGAAGCCGCGCTGATTAATTTAGATCAGTCCGAGACCTTCGATTGGGTTGAGCATCTATTTCTGGAGGCTGTCCTTTCGGCGGCCGGTTTCGGAGCCGACTTTCGCTCCTGGATCCGACTTTTTTATGCGACCCTCGGTGCGCTGGTGGAAGTGAAAGGGTAAGATCGAAGCCTTTCGTATTGTCTCGCTCCATTCGTCTAAGTTTTCCGCTCTCCCCTTTGCTTTACGTTCTTGCGTTGGAACCATTCCTTCGCAAGTTAAAGGCGAATACGGTCCTGCGCGGAATTTCCCTGGGGCTTCCACCTCAGCCAGGTATTCTGCCTATGCTGACGACGTTTCGTTTCTTGTGTCGAGCAGAGCCGAGATTGACGAAGTCAGCAAAGAGATCAGTGTGTATGAGATGGTGACAGGGGCCAAGATCAACCGTGATAAGCCTGTGGGCTTGCAGTTGGGTGCGTTGAAGGGAGTTTCTCTTCCCGGACCTTTCCTCTGGACGGATGGGCCGAGCAAGATACTCAGCGTCTGGTTCGGTCCTGATCTTCAGTTGGAAATGAACTGGTCGCAGGTAGAAGGGAAGGCCGAGATCGCGGTTAATCTGTGGTCTCGGAGGAGACTTTCCCTGATGGGAAGGGCGGAAGTATCTGTTTCACACATCTATCCGTCTCCTGTACCGACTCTCTGTGCTTCCACTCCCGTATGCCAGACTAATTTTATTAGTATGGACATTGTTTTCTTTCTTGTGGAGAGACAAGGCACCTATGGTATCTCGCGAGATCTGTTGCCTTCATCCCTCCAGGGCGGTCTGGATATGTCTAGCATTGAGATTCGTCAACATATGCTTCGCATTACCTTTCTAGACCGAATGTGTCGCAGTTCGGATGAGGTGGGCACCTTTTGGAAAGATGACGTCCGAAAACATTTCGCATCCCTGAGAAGTGTGCACTCGTGCGAGGAGGAGGCCGGCCGTACACACCGAGCCGAGTGCTCCAGGCGTTGTCTCGTAAGGCATTGTATCGTCAGTTAGGCGGGGGGGTTCAAGATGATCTGATTGACGAGCTCGGTCTTACGAAGCAGGAGACTCGCTCGATATGGACTTGGGCACCTGGGTTGAAATGTCTCAATAATGATGAGGGATCACTCACCTGGCTGATGATTCGTGGGGCCCTCTGGGTCGGCAAGAGACTTTGTTCAGCAGGCTTGGAGAAATATCCAAACTGTCGTCGTTCTACTGGGAAAGTCGAGACTATTTGTCACGCCTTTTTTCAGTGCAAGACGGTAGTGCCGTTGTGCGGGTTTGTTGAAGGCCTCATGGTTCGCATGCTGCAGGGAAAGTTTTTTGTCCTGGAAGCCAGTTCTGTTTGTAGCAATGTTGTGCTGCAATTGACGAAGGCTGAACACCATGTGTTCTGTTGCTTACTACGGGTTATGAGAGTCGTGATTTGGACGACGCGTCAGAAGGAATTCTATGATGGCGAGAAGTTCACCTCTTCCCAACTGATCTTGTTCTTTAAGCATCAGCTTAAAGTCAAGTTTAGGACGGAAAGGCGGCGGCTCCCTTTCATCAGAATTTGGCAAAAGGTGGGTAAATCTTGCGCTAATGTGTAGAGTGAAAGAGGCTGAATTAGAGTAGCATTTGGTTATCGGTTAGGCTCAGGATTTTGTCCTATCAGGTTTGAACAGAGGCAACCCACCCCGACATTAATTTAGTTTATTTTTTTTTTATTTTGAATCTTTAGTTTCCTGTTTTCTGGTTAACTTAGCTAGTGTATGCATGCTCATTGGCCCCTTTTATTTATGTCCCTATTTTTATTTTGTTTAATCCCCCAAACCCTCCCTCGTTAGGTGGTCAGTGACGTCAGTTCTCTGGTGGATGCGGGGCGCCTTTCGTTTCGTGTGTGTGATATTTCGTATTTGTTGTTGTGTATGTATGTGTCTGTGCCTGTGTGAATGCCTTGGAGGAATGAATGTTTTCCTGATTTTTTCATAGTCCCGCATTGATTTCGTCCAGTGAACTGATGTTTCTGCCACATTTAGGGATTGTGGAGGGGGTTATTACTAACCCTATTTTTGTTTTGTTTTATGTAAATATTATATCATATTGTAAATAAACATTTGGCGTTTTTTAAATAGTTGTTTTCCCCTCCCCCCCACATACTTTTAAATGTACATATGGGAACTAGTTAGGATTTCATAGAGAACTTAAGGTATTATGGTGGACGCAGTAAGAACGGTAGGAGTGAATGTGTTGTTTTGGTGATAGGAATATTCTTGGTAGGTTTGGGTCCATGTCTGTGTCTAGCTAAGTTTAGAATTAAGACAGAAGAAGACCGTCCTTCCCCAACCCCCTTTTAGGCCTCGTGCAACATTTTATACATTTGTGCAAATAAATATTGGATGTCCAGTCCAGCTTGTCAGGCGAAGAGAAACAAAAGGACGAACTATGCTCTGCTACTTTTATCGAAATATCCACTGCTAACCTGAATAACGCTTTCCTACTGTCTTCGAATTATTCACAGGTAACCTCTGGATTCTATACTTGAAGACTACCGTCATGATGAATAAGAGTTTGAAAGAAAGACAAGCAATACCACATGTTACATTTTGCTGATATTTTTTCCAGGAGAGCCAAAAATTGGTCAGACTCTCTCGTTAGTATGGAACTCTGAAAATTATCAATTCTTTTGTGTAATTTTATATATATATATATATATATATATATATATATATATATATATATATATATATATGAGTAAAAAGGCGCCAAGTTGACGGAGTGCCGTAAGAATTTCGAAAAATCGTCATTCTTTTCGCAATCAGATTCCTTAGAGAGCCTAGCACTCACGTGGCGGTAGATAAGTTTAGAAAATGATATCATCTATATGTATCTAAAATATATCTGCATAGTCAAAGTCAACATAGGGCTCTATAATATATTGTAATCTATCCTCTGTTAGTGAAAATACAGGGGGATCATATATTGCTTTTAAATTAAAACATAAATTGACATGTTTTTTAGTCAGACGTAGAATATTCGTACTTGAATTGATATCCAGTATCCGTTCCTCAGTCATTCGTGAAGAGAGTAATAATATTTTATCTGCCCTGATCATCGTGTGTGTTGGCAGTCATGGCTCAGAACAACTTCTTAACCCACTTCTTGTATTTTAATACATCACACAATCCATATTTTTCGATCCATTTGCACAAGCTATTAAGGTAGGCTAATCACAGTTATTTTCTCTCTTGTTTCCAGTATGTCATCTGAGTCGTCTTGCCCCATCATCTGTATGTATTTTTTCTGATTCTAAATAAAGTTGAATTTTTTATCCCACGTTATATAAAAGGTCCATATGCCTCAGATATTCCGTTACTCTCGATGCTATTCTGGGGGAACACACGTCTCTATTGCTCAGAGTTTCCACTTTGTCTGCGAGGATATTTCCAGCATTTACACACATCGGGCCAAATCATCATTTTCCTGCAAAAAATCTAGAGAGTAATTTGCATATAACTACTAATAGATTTTTCGGATTGTTCAAGAAAAATGAAGATATGATATAAGAATGTTACTTCAACAGAAATATTCATACAGTTTAAGATGTAAAACATTCGTACTTAAATTTATATCCGGTATATCCATTTCTCAATCATTCGTCAAGAGAGCAATATTATTTTATATGCATTGATCGTTGTGTGTGTTTGCGGCCATGTCTCAGAACAACCGACATTTCTTTCTTTAATACATCACCCAATCCATATTTTACGATCCAAGTTATTAAGGTATGTTATTCACAGTTCTTATCTCACTTGCTTCCAATATGCCTTTCATTGTCAACGTATATATATATATATATATATATATATATATATATATATATATATATATATAGAGAGAGAGAGAGAGAGAGAGACAGACAGACAGACAGACAGACAGGCAGAAAAGTCATGTGTATGGATGGAGTGATGTTTGTAGATTGAGTGTTAAACTGTAGTATATTTACATAAAAACTATGCATACTTATGGAAATTTAAATTGGATCGTAAAGGTGCTGAAATTTACATTAACGTACCAAAAACTAGTCTCCAGTTGACTACATAAATGCGAACACATATTTTGAAAATTATGAGTCAATTTGTATGAATAGAGTAAACTGTATCTTTGGTTGAATACCATTCTAGTAGAAGGACATATTTAAATACAAAACCCATTTTATTTTGACAATACCAAGTTTTTCAGAAAATGCAGACAATGGAAAACATACCAACGACGCCTAGTTTTAAAAAAACATTAATATATATATATATATATATATATATATATATATATATATATATATATATATATATATATATATATATATATAAAGATATCTGTCTATGTGTATGTTAGTTATGCATTATATAATCTTGCTCAAATTTGACACATTTGGCTTATGGTCTAAAAGTGGTTAAAACCAACTGCTCCTATACAAGGCAGCACTTACTAAGAAATTTTGGGAGAGATGGCATAATCTAGGCTGATCAACTCTTTGAACTAAGGCTGTATTCTTGAACCAGCTGTCACATCAACCCTTGTTATGGTTGTCAGACACTTCAAATGTACCGTACGATTTGATCGCCTTCTCTGGTCATTATATTGCAATTCTTGTTGAGATTTGAACCCGGGTGTAATGTTGGGAACGCGAACGATATTATAATTCTATAAACTTTCTATACCACTCAGCATCGTTCCCATAATATATACAGTGTTCGATGGATAAACTGTCGTCTAAATTACATAAAATTTAAAATAACTCTGATACAACATTTTAACAGATATATTTGCCAAAATTATTCAAATATATCTGCAAATACCAAAGAATAAATTTGTTCAATAAAATCGCCATTGTCTTCAACAACGGCATCAAAACAACTTCAGAAACTCTTGCAACTCTTCTGAAGTGTCACTTTGTATCAGTTGGTGAATGCTACAATAAAATTTGCCTTCAGTCTATTTTTGATCTTAAAAGGAATTTTGTCCGACTCTGGCTCAACTGCGCCTCAAACATAATAATCAGTGGGTTGGCACTATGAGAAGTAAGGTGGCCAGTTATAAGGCATAATGAATGAATAATGAAGGGTTTTCCCCTGCTTCTGTGACATGGTGCAGAGGACTGTAATTGTCGTTCAGAGGTCATCCACTTGACCCACAACAGCACTACCTCTCCAAGGTCACCAGAATAAATGCGAAACTCTTCAAAAAAATGAATGCAGCATTATGGCTGCTTGGCGTTTTCTTTTCACGTTGTGAAAACAATACGTTAGATTTCGCTGGCTGGTTCTGTCGAGTGAAGATGGCTCAGTGGTAGAATCTCTGACTGACAAAAAATCGGATGGGTTTTGATCAGGGCTTGAGAAAATCGGTTTTCACACTGAGTGGCTGTGATACAGCTAAACAGTACAGTCTGCGAATGGCATTATGTATATATATATATATATATATATATATATATATATATATATATATATATATGTATGTATATATATATATATATATACAGAGATGAAGACCTTATATATATATACATAAACGCATATATATATATATATATATATATATATATACGCAGACCTTTATATAAATATTAGTATGTAAGTGTATATGTATGTATGTATGCATGCATATATATATATATATATATATATATATATATATATATATATATATATATATATATATATATATGTTAGATTTATAAATGTTTCCTATTTGTTCTTTATCTTGTAATCTTATATCATATCTGATTTATATTTGTTCCCAGGTCTGTATGGTCTCCCCAACTTTTATAACTTATAGTTCATTGATGCGCAGTCCATTCAGGCAACCTTCTTGGATAGGTAGCCCAGTACCTCCCTCTCTATTTCAACTTCAATATATCGCTTGTGATGCGAAGTCTCCAATATCTCTTTCCTCAATATGTGTTCCTTTATATAACCATGGTTGTCAATTGTACCTGTTAAACTTCCTCTTCATACTCAAATCCTTATTAGAAAATTGGAAATCATATAATAAAATTTACACAGGTAGACTGGCAATTTGTTTTAATCAAACTTCTTTAGATTAATTATTGTTATCTAAATATATCCTATATAATGTTTCGTGATGTCTCCAACAATGAAAATCAATGCGTAAAACGTCAGAATATGAGTAAACGTCACTTTTAACAAATAAAATGTTGAAGAACACGGGACATATCGATAAGAGCCCAATCGTTCTTGAAAAAATATATATATATAACATTTTGCAATAGGAGAACTTAATGGTTCTTAGACAATAAATATGATCCTTAAAACAGTACATTCAACAAAATAATATCTTCAAAAGTAGATATATTTGTGTTTCTGAAAAACACATATAAATGTATCCCATTTCGTCACTGTATCTGATCATCTCCGTCTTTCCCTTTACTACACACACACACACACAGACATAAAGATATATATTTTAAATAAAAACAGAACAATTTAACGTTTACCCATTACCTAGTTTTTCATAAACTCTCTCTCTCTACACACACACACACACACACACATATATATATATATATATATATATATATATATATATATATATATATATATGCATACGTGCATATGATGGTCCCCAAATACATATATGTATTTACTAATGGCTTATTTAATGATTAAAAAAAAATAAAATAATAAAAAAAATAATTTTGGGGTGGCTGATTCCGAATGCTGAATGGAATTTCGGACGAATGTCGACAAAAACGGATAATTTTCGAAATCGAAGGAATTATGTGCATCATACATAAAGACATGATATCGCTGACAATTCTTTTATAACAATATGTATTACTATGTGGTTTCTATCTCTTCTGCAATAATAAGAAACAAGATTTATTGAAGGTGTATGTCATCAGATGAAAGAGGACTAGAAACATAATGGGAAACATAATGTATTGATTTCTCGTTTTCCTAAACACGTTTTTTTTTTCAGAGTAGTCCTCCTCCTTTAACTACTTTCCCCTATAAGTCTACAGATCCTACTATATCCTATCACGCATTGCTAAGTTGTTGGAAAGTAGTGATGGTAACATGGTTATCAAACCGATATTACCAAAGAAACTTTAACAAATTGATACAAACTTTTAACTCGGTTCGCCGACTTAACACCCTGCGCCCAAAACGCTGGCAATCGGCAATCTTTTCATTTAACAATGAAGTATAAGTTGAAATATAGTATGTTAAATAAGAGTAAGTTTTCTATTGCTCCACAATTAGAGGTAGTAACATGTTTTTCTTCGTAAATTCTCCTCGAATAATCGTCTTGACATACCCACAGTATCTCTGTCGGATTTTACACTTAGAAGTGAATCTCCGTCAAGGTTTTCTATTGTCATATATCAAATGGAATCTCAATATCAAGTGGACGAGATGATACCCCATCAGGATTGTGCACATGAACTGGATGCTGTTATATCTAAACTGTATAATAAATACCTTACTGCTTCTTATTTTCTTACTTTTCGTAAATAATCTTCAATTCGATCTCCGACCATCAGATCCTTTCTTTCTATCCGCCTCTTAAACTTAAAAAATTAATTCTGAATTAGTTGAGCATCTCATATCGCATGGTCTTCTTTCGGATATGCGAAATGAATTTTGCTTCTATAATCAATTGATGATATTACAATGACTATTGCTTTAATAAATATTGCGAAAACCACATGAGCATTTAACTCAAGCTTTTCGTAGTTGTCTAAATTAATCGTTTAAAAAATTCCAAAATATATTCTTAGCAATATCGAGTTCTTGACGTTTAGGTGGTATACAATATGAATTTAAACGGTTTATATATATATATATATATATATATATATATATATATATATATATATATACACACAATGTGAGAACTTGTTTTTGCCGACGTCTTTCGTCATTCGTTAATATCAAGGCAAGTGAGGATAATGAAAGGCGCAATGTTGTATAGTAACTCGAAATTCAAAAAAATTGAAAGATGGTCCTGCGAATGTCTCTTTTTGTATATTAAAAGTTTTGTTCTCTTCAAGTTTGTGCTTTTGTTTTCCATTTCGACAATGTGTGGAATTTCTCATAATATATCTGTAGAAAAGACCAATTGCATAACATAGATAATAGGCAAAAATACTAATTTTTTGCCGACTTAGGTTTGTACTTTTGTCTTATTGTCTATTTTATTTTATTTATATTTTCTACAGATATAGTCTGAGAACTTTCACGGACACACGCAAGGACACGTATCCCCGCACACGTGTGCATGAGTGTCTCTGTAAAAATTTAAGATTTTTAAATTATGAACATTTATAATTCAAAAATATAGTTTGACAGTATACATTTTCAGTCTTCTTTTCATCAGGGTCTTTCAACTGATGGACTATTTAATCATTCTCACTTTTTCTGTAGCTCGTAGGAACTATCTTTATCTCAATCCAATTAATAAATAGTAGTTTGAATACAGCTGTTTTCCTTGGTCTCCATACGGTTTTCGGTTCTGTTGTAAGAAATAATGACGAGCATTCATACTATTTCAATGTGCAGCTCTGAAATATGAATCGACAGAAATGTTGGGATCTATACAAAGAAAAATTGGACACTCGTCTTGTTATCTGGTTTAATAAGACAAGAACTTGCAACTTCTAATTGGAAACGCGAATCTCTTTATTTCTTTTTATAAGTACGATAGGCATACGAAGAAAGAAGACGTTAAATGATAATTGGGTTTAGATTTATAATTTATTTTTCAGAACAAAGTTGTGGGCCAAATGAAACAGACTGTGATCTTATGGTCTATTGCTTAGGCGAAAAATGTTACAAAACTCGGTGTACTGTATTTAATGTGTCTGACTTATTTCAGATGTAGAAATGACATTGTGAAAAGGCTTCTTCATTTCAATTTACAATGAACAAACGGCCACGGATTTCACAATTAAATTGCATGCGTATAACAAGCGATAAGGTTTCCTTATTTCACTTTCATTTGACATGTTACAATATTGTTGATTAAGAGCTACACACATGCAGATATACTAAATATTATTCCGGATCCCATATTATGACTTAATATATTTTATATTTCAATAAATATATATATCAATATATATATATATATATATATATATATATATATATATATATATATGCAAGCAAATATATGGGTAGAGATCTGACAGCATGAAGAAAAATATATGTTTTAGATTAAAATAAAATTCTTTTCATTTTTCATTCAAAATACTATATTTTAGGAATACGTTTTCACAACATCGCCGACTTGACGCCGACGTGATCATATTGAAACGGAACGCTGATTTGAAAAAAATCAGTTGTCTGTTTTGATTAGTCTTACTCTTATGCCCATCGTCTTTTCATGTTGAGTTAAATATAGTCTAATGGTAATTATGTTATATGAATATGTCCTGAAGATGGTCTACTAGAAAGAAACGTCTGACGTTGATATTATATTAACATTAAAACAGCATAATTGCATTTTAGGATTTTTTTCCGTATATTTTATATATATATATATATATATATATATATATATATATATATATATATATATATATATATATGTGTGTGTGTGTGTGTGTGTGTGTGTGTGTAATTGTCTGTTTGAACAGCAGCACACTTAGTATAAATTTCATTAAAAATGGTTGATAATATACTGTGGTTAAATTTGTTATTTAATTTTTCTTCGGTTCATATAATTTTCTACCTTTCTGGACATAAATTCTGTAAAAATTGTCCGAATGTTCTGTATACCCAGCCGCTTTAGGGTATACTTTTAGCTATTATCAAGTATGTTTGTTTATATATTTCACTGAATGTAGTTTTTTTTTTTAAGTATTTACCTTGACTTATAGGAATATTTCATTCTCCAAACACAGTCAAACACGAAATATGAACGCAGCCACGATGCTCTGGATGAGTTTCACACACACACACACACACACACACACACACACACTCCTCACGTCCATGCGTGCTTCTATTCTCTAACTTGTTAAAGTTGACCTTAGTGACAGTTAGATCTTCGATAACTTCAAGAATTATTTTTCCTGCCAACAAAACATCCGGAAAACTCGAAGCATATTTGTATTGTCGTAAAGCAAACATTCTCTCCACTCGTCATGGGTACAAGTTTCACATAGTACTGGTCTCTCACTGTCTTTTCCATAGATCGATCCCAGCAGATGCAAAGTCTGAGTGTTCATTCCTGGCGCCAGTGTCATAGAAGGATTTGCGAGAAAAAGGTTGGATGCAATGTCAGATTTGGAAATCAGTCTGGAATTACGCTTCTCAGAGTTTTCTCTTGGAGTTTTTTTTTACCGTGACTGAATATCGCGGCAAGACAGTCGGGCTTGTGTTTCTATAATGGTGTTCAGCTTTCACAAAGCCTGGGAGCCATTTAAGTTAGAGATATACCGCATGATTGGCAGAGTTTTATGCCGATTGTAGTCATGTGGGAAGCATCTACTTTCGTGTTGGTTTAACAAAGCAGCGGTTCATAAGAAGAACTTACTCGACGGCCATTACCAACTGAATAAGAAGGGAATGAATGTTGTTCGCTAGAACTTTCGTAGCATAAAGATTACAATAGAGAAGAAAGTAACAATTTGTGCCACTCAATAATGTATTTCGTCCGAGCATTTTCTATTGAAATAGCGTCTTGTGACGTTTCGTCTATGAAAAATCGGTTGTACGGTGAAAAATTATTTGTCACCCGCAAGGACGAAGAAGATTTAGAATTCAATCATGTTTGGAAAATGAAATCTGTGCAGATGCTAACCATATATGTCAACAGTACACCATATAAATTGATTTTCTAAGATGTGGCACAATAGCAAAATTATGGGACACCCACCGAGTATCAAATTCACTATTCAGTCTTAAATGTTTTAGCAAGATCAGCTTGCTAACGATTACACCACGCCGAGGTGCTCAAACAGCACACCATATATGGCCTGATCTAGCTCTTGTAAAATTAAAATGTAGCAAGATGTGTTGCGTACTTACGGGAACAGTACAAGGAATTGATCCTTTTCCAGTATCTTCAGCGATGGATCATATATACGAGTTCTAATTAAAGACTCTGTGTGATTAAGCACAAATAGACGATCAATACACGGTAAATGCCTAAACAAAGATTTCTTCATCGTGATTGGTGATAGTTCAGGTGCCGAGGATGTATCAGAGATACTCTTCTTTTACATGGACGTCTCACCGAACCTAATATACTCTCTATACCCGGTGTTAAAATTACATATATATATATATATATATATATATATATATATATAAACGCACACCACCACTCAACACACACAGACACCCCCCCCATATATATATATATATATATATATATATATATATATATATATGGTAGAGGTGCGCGCGAGTGTGCATCCAGAAAACCGTTTCAGAATTGTAGAGAATTGCAATAGATTTAGTTAATGTTACTTAAAATCAAAATAAACTGAATTTATGCAATTTCTCGACTCAAATTTGAACTTCCACGTCCAGGCATATTAAACACTCGGAGACGTTAATGATAAGCGGGTGATGACATTTGATATGTTGATGGTTCACTCCAGAATATGATCAAAAATATTTTCCTCATAATTTTATATTAATATATATTTTATATAAAATCGGAAAAAAATTTTTCAACTACTAAACATATGATTTTAATAAGATCAAAATTGTATCTTTTGTATCCGATGTCTCGGTTATAACAGCGCTCATATATGTTCCAAAAATAGTTTTGAGTTAATCTTTGACTAATGTCGTTATACAAACTCTAATTATATACTCAAACTTTTGTGTATTTATTCATGTACACTATTTTGCATAAAATATTTAGCGATATTAAGAAACACAATAATAAACACCATATAATATATGGACTAAATTTGATTAAAAACTTAAACAGTAGCATTAGTACAGCTAGATTCGCTGACAGCTCACTGCCTATCTGTTGTCACCTGCTAATTAATTATACGCAAACCTAAAATTAAATAAATACGTGACACAGTCATTCCCTTCGGTTGATTCAATATATTTTCTATCATAGTAACGAAATAAATATTGTTTCTATTGTAAACAAAGAAAAATAAAAGTGTTTTTGTCAAAAGTTGTGTGGAAGATCTAGACATTTCTTCTTTGATCTTCGCATATTCCTCTACATACATATATATA
>OZ010579.1:31437633-31445133 GCA_963932145.1 Acanthosepion lycidas
TCTGCAAATGGAGCTTGTTGCAATTGACTTAGTGTAAGATATAAGTAAACAAAAATAGAGAAAATAATGGCCCAGGGTGACTTCCCACTTACTACGAGGAGCTTCATTGAATTTTACGTAGTATGTTTTTTTTTACTATTATTATTATTATTTTCGCATGTTGGCCAGCCATCACAGAGATTAATATGGATTCCTGTTTACTCTCCAGATCGAAGCCCTGATAGTTATTTCGATATATTGCCTGAAAAAGCCTCGGGTCCTGACAAACTATAAGTAAGAAAGGAAAAGTAGATATAATTATACTAGAGCCAAATCATCGCGTTTTAGTTCTTTCGCACAATACATGGAACAATAATCTATAGGTTTTCGATAAAGTATAAAAATAAACCGTTTGTGATCATGATAACATCTCTTAAGGGACGTAAACTGACGATGTTCTCATAAATATTCTGATTAATTTCCTCAGATTAGCTTGCAAAGAGAGAACGCTGTAGTTCTAAAAGCTATGTTTGAGATGAAGTTCGTGAGTTACAGATTCTGGTCTAGTTTACCCTTGCTACTTTATATTGTTAAGACGAGTGTCTATCAAATAGAAATCATTAGCCAATTAGTCTTCAATACCATTGCTACACTCATTAGTTCGATTCTCACTGGATACTTATTTAACTGTTGCTTCAGTGAAAGCTTCATGGGCGCTTATCGCATAACTGATTGTTAGCAAGTTAAATTTATAATTGAAGAGTAGTGCCGTTACCTATTTGTATTTTCTGATAAAAAATAATTCTTAATTGTAGAACTGATTAAGTTCTTTGTGAATTCCATGATTATAAAAATGTTTCCCTGTTGTATCGTTACATTCTTTAGTCTAACAATTTAATAAAATGTTGCTTTAACAATAAGTACAAACGAATGTCATTATTTAAAGGAAAGGATTACAATTCAAGATTAAAAACTGTCAAGATTTTCTATTTCACAGACACAAATGTTAAGTTGGTGACAGTGTTATAGCATTCAATTACTTTCTTTCTTTCTTTCTTCCTTCCTTCCTTCCTTACTTACTTACTTTCTTTTTTAATCTTATGCAAGTGTCTCTGATATATCATTTTCAACTATCTTTCCTCTTAATCAAAGAAGAATATCTCATTATCAGAGATAATAACAGAAATTAAGGGACGTGCGAACGAGGTTAGTGAAATATATTATTTCCTTTTTTCTTCTTCATTTCTTCTTCTTCTTCTTCTTCTTCTTCTTCTTATTATTATTATTATTATTATTATTATTATTATCGTTACTCTTCTTATATTTCTTCTTGTGATTATTATTGTTATTATTGTTATTCTTATTTGTATGGTTTTTGTTGTAAAACATTTAAATACCACAAGAAATTGTGCCTCCGTTTGGAATAATCTGATTCAAAATCTTTCCAGTTTTGGGAAATCTATCCTTTCTAGTTTCTCCTCACTTGAGGCCTTTTAAATGTAACACAAGTAAACACAAAACTAATTTTAGCGTTAAAACACCAGCAATATATCCAGGTAGGTGATGATATGGCATTTCTGAACGGAAAGCGTCCTACGTTGAAGACAATGAACAGTATGTAGTATTCCTCAATGGAATCCACGGCCAAGTGTCTGGAGCCATAGTATCCTTTCCATGTAGAGAGTTTTTGTTGTAGTCTTTACTGGAGAGGGATGGCCACCGTCAGTTCTACTCTTCCCAAAACACACTACGTGTGAATGAGTATCCACCAAGATGTATTTAGGAAGCTGGTTATATCTGTGCTGCGTAAACACGCTCCAAAACACTGTTGTTGATGTTGAACAGAATTTACTTCTCAATAGAAATTATCTAGAAGATCGCCATGTACTTTTGAAATTTACATTCTTCGAATATTTATATGCATATTTCGGCCAAATATTGGCGGCCAGAAATGCAGATATTGCCAATAGATTAAACATCTGGCCTCATGACACATTTCTATTTTAAATGGAATGACGACTAAATTATTTGTTTTTCTTACAAAAAGCGTAAATAATCATTATTTTAAAAACAATTACTACAAAATAAAACAGAAACAACAACACAAAGAGATTAGTATGACATTAATAAAAGATTCAAAATGAAATACAGGTTGTCTCAAAATTTGAATACAGGATTTTATAGTTTATAACTCAATTCAATATGCTTTCTTTTCTGATTTCCATGTTAGTATAATTAATGTCACCAAGGCTTACCTTTGAACAAATTAAGTTCAACCTGCAACGCTACCGGAAGGGCGAAAATGTTGTTGAAGTGGGTATCGAGCGTATCGATTTTTGTTTCATTCAGATTTACCCTTACGTGTTACGATCTCAGGATTTTTGAAGTTGAAGTTGATGGCACTGTACCTTATGTACACGAGAAACGTTCTAAATATGGCCGTGTTCGTAGTTAATATTTTAATGTGCTGGCAATGTGCTAACTGTATTCGAAAAATAAAACATATCTATAGCACTAAAAAATCATACACACAACGCACACACCCAAGGAAACTGAAAAAAATAAAATTATCCTTGATAATGACTAAACGTATAGCCGACAGTCCTCGGAATCATAGAACATTTGGACAGTTTCTACACACTGTGTATCTAAAAAAGGAAACACTTGTTCGAACACAAGAAAAAATACGTGAAAACTTTATCGTCGTTACTTGTCTGTTTGTTTTAAAGGAAACATGCATAAATGAAGGGCTGCTACCAAAATACACTATATATATATATATATATATATATATATATATATATATATATATATATGTATTAGGCTGGTGCAAAAATAATGACGTAATAATGTCGTTTTTGACGTACTTTTAACGTCAGAAAACGACATTTTTACGACATTATTTTTGCACCAACCTAAATATATATATATATATATATATATATATATATATATATATATATATATATATATATATATAATCGAATACATATTTTTATATATGCGTAAATATGCAGATATCTGTATAATTGTGAGCGTGGTAAACTCGTTTCTACAACAGAAATATTTAATAGAATTCTATTCATGGCCAAAAAAACATAATTATTCGAAAGTTAATTAGATATTATTTGTTTGCTTTAGAATTCAGGAATATTAAATTCAATCCGGAATATGCAAGAAATAAAACAGTAATATGCAACAAGTTATGATGTATTTTATAATTAAAATGTAATTGAAAATAATACTGAAATTTTGTCGTCATTATAAATATATTTATAAATTAGTTTTATAATAAACACTGCGTAAAGGTTAATGATGATGTTAATATTAGCCGTTGGTAAGATTCGGTTAATTAGTCGAGCAGCCAGTGCATATGTTTGTTGTAAGTTATAAATTCTTTGTTTTAAAACTGTTCTTAATGTATGTTTCTAATATCCAGTAGCTGTTTTATGTATTGATAGCATTTGCGTTCCTGACTTTTTTTTTCAAGCAGTATGGAACGACTACATCTTGATTATATCATTACTTTCATTTTCAGTTATATGTAATGTACATTTCCGTTCTTGCTGTTGTTTCGATTCAAGTGAGGTAGTTTCTGTTATTTAGCAAGGCTTTGCTTTGTGATTCTGTAACGCTAAGGAGGACGTTTAAACTATACTTAATATCAGAAAGAGACAGCTAAATTTTCTGGGACACAAAATAAGTTAGTGGGGCCTGGAGAACGTGATACTCACGGGTCGAATAGAGAAAGAGAGACAAGAGAAAACAGCGCATGATATACCTAGCGAGTTAAGCGTGGTTAACAGAACTTGTTCGCGGGGGTTAGCTGTAGGAAGAAACATATTGAAACTGCAAGGGATAGGGGGAGGTGGAGAGCCATGATCGCCAACATCCAAAATGCCACATAAAAAGAAAAGAATAAAATCCACGCCGCTCGATAATGTTTATATCTGAGAGCAGTAACGGAAAATTATGCAAACTTACTTAATATTGCTTTATTTGCATATTTATCTGGTTTAACGAGATAGTCAGCAGAGAGTAGAAAATAAAGCGTGTAATCTTTTCTATGTCAGTTACTGTCATGTGGGTTCGTAGTAAAGCAGATATTCAGTTGTTGGCGATAAAGGGGTTTACTCAACAAATCCTCTCTTCACACCTAGCCCCTCTCAAGAAAATATAACAACAGCCAAAAGATGGCTACAGTGTCAGCCCAAATCTATTGTTTATGATAGATTTGTGAGGCCTTTCTCTTATGCATATATTTAAGGGAGAGAGTGACGTGGTTAAATAGTAATATCTCTTTTGTTCTGTAATTTTTGTTTCAAGAAACCTTCAGATTATATGGGAAATCAATGGGATAAAATTCTTATAGTTTAACAAATGTAAATGATTATAATTGTGATGTTGGTTCAGATAATTGCTCCAAATTTTAAATGCAATTTTCGACCACCATCATCATAACAATCATCATCATAATCCTTATTATCATAATCGTAATCATCATAATCAGCAGCAACAGCAGTTCAATCGCTGACCGATGTCTTATGTCCGCTTTAAGCTGAAAATCTATCCAACTTCTTGAACGGGTCTAGTTTGTACGCTAATCTCAGCCGAAGCTAATGACCTTTTAGTTCAATCATTCTTTTTTGTCAGCCGATTAGTCCACAGTCTGAATCTTTTTCATTAGCGCCGGATTGTACATTTAGAACGGTGGTAGGAAGGTTTATTGGCCCTTCTAGTGTGGCCATACGATTTGAACTTCCTCTCTGGAACGGTCGTTAAGTGATCATCCAACAGCTATTTACCGTACTATATGCAGTCTAACACTTCGTCATCTATGATGCGATCTACATAGAAAAGTTTGTTGAATTTGAACAATTTGTTTAATTTAACTTAATTAAAAACGTAAAAATCAGTAACCAAGAAAAATCAATCTTTTTTAGCATTCATTTTCTTAGATACATTATTCGACTAATTAGCACGTTTTTGTCTCAAACAAATAGAGAAAATTATTAAATTTATTTTATGACATGTGATTACCATTTCTACAGTAATAGCGTTTTTCATTCTCAATGTCCGTTCCATGTCACGATTCATCTGACAAATAAATAGGCGTTCTTTAAAAAGTTACACACACACAGAGAGAGAGAGAGAGAGAGAGAGAGAGAGAGATCTACGATTGAACATTTTAATTAAAACTCAAACATTTGCTTTTGTCTGTAGAGATATCATTTTTTTCTAAATCATTTGTTAATAAGAATGTATTGTATTAAAAAATAGATTTTCACTTGTTCTTTTTTTTTCAAGAGAGCAATGCTAACCATCAACATTCACAGGTTAATAACAATTATCATAGTGATTTTGAAAATGAAGAACATATTTCTGTGTAGAACGAGAATTCTTTCTAAGCTATGTGGGCTCCAAACATGATATATCCGTTAAAATTGCTATATACAAAAATCAGAAATATATTTATAGATAACGGACGGTTTTCGGCGTCAAAACTGACTTTTCGGCGTCAAAACTGACTTTTCGGCGTCGAGCTGACTTCAAATTTTCCTTGATTCTTTTAGGTTTACATCACGTTAAGGTACTTGTAAAAGAAAATCACTCACGCCTACTCCAGCAATAGTTTAAATAAATATTTTAAAATAATGCTTATAATTTCGTCGCAGAGTGTATATGTTTTCTCTATTATTAGTTCATCCAAAAAATAAGGTACATCCGACACGAGATTTCTTCGACACATTTTAGCTGTCTAAATGCCAATTTCTCAAAAAAAAAAATAAAAATAAAAAAATAAGAAAATAAATTAAATTTTCGGAGAGGATACGTTGTACTGGACGAAATAATTCGCTGTGTAGGATGATCAGGGTGCACAGTTACGGCATAGGGACAAATTTCATATAGGCTACAGAGAAATTTGCTGCGATATAAAAGCGTATTCTATGGGAAACTTACGTTACAAGGATATAATTTATAGCATGCGTAACCATCTTCGTAATCTCAACATCAGAAGAACAATAAAGACAAATGGAGTGTGCTTTTCACGCATACGATTCGAGTAGTCTGACAGACACGGACAATATGGTTAATACACAAATCATATACTGATGTTACGACCGTTGTCATTGACTAGAGGAACATTAATTCAAGACGATTACAATGTAAGAAATAAGTTTCTGCAGTGTTAAATTTACTGCCTCAAGCTTATATATATATATATATATATATATATATATATATATATATATATATATATATATATGTGTGTGTGTGTATATATACACACACACAAATAAACATATATATAAACATATACACATAAATAAATATATAGGCACATACATATATATATATAAACCTACATATATATAAACATATACACGTATACGTACATATATATAAATATATACACAGATATATAAATATATATATATATATATATAAACATACACACAGATGCATACATATATATATATAAATACACACACACACACATATATATATATATATATATATATATAAATACACACACACGCACATATATATAAATACACACACACATATATATATAAATACACACACACATATATATATATATATATATACACACACATATATATATAAACAGACACACACACACATATATATATATAAATACACACACATATTTATAAATACACACACACACATATATATAAATACACATATATATATATATAAATTCACACACACACACACATATATATATATATATAAATATATAAATACACACACATATACATATATATATATAAATAGCCACACACATATATATATATATAAATACACACACACATATATATATATAAATACACACGCACACATATATATATATATGTATAAATACACACACACACATATATATATATATATATATATATATATATATATATATATATATATAAATACACACACACACACACACACACATATATATATATATATATATATATATCTTTATATATATATATATATATATATCTTTAACAAGGGTGATACAAAGGAACAGACTTGAAAAGATAAACAGAAAAGAAGAGGAAAGTATACAAAGTTTAATTTGCTGGTGCATGTCGCATAGACCAAGATTGTCATTTTTCTTTGTTTTCTTTTACGCAGTGAAGAATTCGTCAGACAGACTATTTCACTGAACGTCTAATGTCGACCCCCTGATGAATGCTTGACTGCCACACAGTCGCATCCAGTAAAACCTGCACCAGAAATTTGAAAATATCTTTTTAATATATATTTTTCAATGAGTCCTGATGAACTATATTTTTTTAAGTTTTTATTATATATATATAATTTGTATCGGAACAAGTCAATTATTTACGGAACTTAAGGTAAAAAATATCCAATTTTGTGTTGATTCTAAGCGGGTTTGACAACTATTTTATTCATCCTAGTATAAACTAAGTAACTGCTGTTTTGAAGAGACTAATAATTAACGAGATAATAAAATCAGTCTGTCAGTTTTTA
>OZ010579.1:31447633-31470133 GCA_963932145.1 Acanthosepion lycidas
AGATCGTAGGGATTCATTTTAAGCCTTTTTTTATATTTGTGAAGCACACGTAACAATATCACTTCTACTTTACCAAATATTTTTGAATAATATTTTTCAACATTGTCATCAAAATATTGCGTGCTCGTAAATGTGTTCAAATGGATTTAATTATTTTAATTACTGCGAATTTAACTTGCTTGAATGTATATAATTCACGTATGACAATGAGTAAGAAAATTCCTCATCCGAAATTTTGCATCATAAGAATCATCCTTGTATTAGTAGTTTCCGAAAAGCTCTCGTCTCTGAAGAAATGTTCGAAACAATATTTGCCTGTACAATAATATATCCATTTTCACTCCAGTAATTCAGCACACTTTTCTTAGTGTCTAACAAAATTTTATAGTATTTTTGTATTTTTTAATAATTTCCAAAGAGCCTTAATATCATATGCGTTTATGAATACTACTATCATATAACCTAGGGATAACATTAAAATATTTTTATAAAATCAGTATTTATTTTAAAAAAAAATACAGCCTCAGTAATACTTATAGAAAGTTACGAACGAAAAGTTCATTATGATATATAATCCTTCTATTAAGTTCCATTTTTATTTCATGCATATATGCATAGATTTACTTATATCTGTAAGACATTTTCCGCGCACCTGTGTCCATTCCCATCGAATTTGCATATGAAGTTATTTACGCCAATCTGTCAGTTAGAGTTGCATACATTTCAAATCAAATCGAGCGTTTAGAAGTTTCAGGCAGGAATATTTGCGCGCTTCGGGATGCTGAAATAGAGAAGGAGAACTAAGAAAAATGTATCAATATTATTGCCTGAGCATAAAAAAATATATATAAAAAAAATGAAATCGTCAGTAGGATATGACAATATGCTGACCTAACGTCGTCGAAATCTTCCACTTGAAACAATAGTCAGGCTTAATCTACGCTAAATTGCTTCTTGTTTTAACCGCCAGGTGATCGTACAGACAAAAAGAAAAAAAATTACAATAAAATTAAAGGCGAATAGAAGTTCCATTTCTGCTGGATAGTAACAATTATTCTCTGGTGCACAACTACTGCGACTGAATGATGCGCGATTATTTTGCCAAACCGAATGCGAATTATGTATTGTAAAAAAAAAAAAAAAAAAAGAGCGAGAAAATTCTCACTGAAAAGTAAAGGAATTAAGTATGGACCAAATGAAGAGAGGCTAGTAGTAGTCAAGAAATAAGTAAAACGGAGGAAAACTTATGATAAATTAAAAGGGGAAAGTAGAGAGAAAAAAGGGAGAAAAATATAGGCGGAAATGAAAGAATGAAATAAGCGAGAGAATGCTCTTTAATGAAAGTACAGTTTAACCCGAATATAAGAGACCCTGATATAAGAGAAACCCGTTTATAAGAGATATTTTATCTGGTCCCGAATTAGAGCCATACTTACCTAAACAAAATAGACAAAACCCGGATATAAGAAAAACCCGGATATAAGAGACCCCGTATCCGGTCCCGACAACCCTCTTATATCCGGGTTACACTGTATAATGAGTGAAGGAATTTTGCGTTTGAAAACATGTACAACAACATAAAAAGAAAAGAAATTTGAAAGATAGAACAAAACTGAAAGAAAGCCATGTAGAAGTAGATAATATATCTTATCCTATTAGTCGGAAAGAAAGAAACTTACATGAAAATAAAATGGTAAAAATATCAAGTGCAACTGAACGTGAAGAGTTAAAAAAGCTTACATAGTTTGCAAAGAAAAAAATAATGAAAAAAAGAAAGAAGCAAATAAAGAAAGAAAGGAAACAGTAAAAAACAAATCTATGAAGCGTAATACGGAGAGAAGAAGTAAAGTTTAGCACACGGTTTGTAAAGAAAGTAAGAAAGAAAGAATTTAAGAAAGATTAAATGAATATAAGAAAGAATGAATGACTGAATAAATGAATAATTGTGTGAAACAATATAAAAAGTAATCTAAAAATTATAATAAAAATATCTAATAAAAAATAACAATAGAGTATGTAATAAACGGGGGAAATGGAAAAAAGAAAGTATGAAAGAAAAGAAAAGAATGAAAAGAAAAGAAAAGAATGAAAAGAAAAGAAGAGATGAAGAAAAAAAGAAAAAGCTCAAATAAAAGAAGAAGGAAAATAAAAGAAAGAAAGTGGTAAGTAATACCACGTAATCTTTAGAGGAAAAAGTAAAGAATAAGTGAATGTTAAAACCAAATATATAAAATAAAATTTGATGAAGAAGGAATGTAAGTACTGTCAATATATTTAACTGATACAGTTAATTGTCTAAATAAAAGTGTAAAAAATGAAGAAAAACTGAAAAAAGGAAGAAAGACAAAAGACGAAAACATGTAGGTAGAAAAGAGGAAAGAAAAATATCACTGGAGCATATGCATAAAAGCAGAGAAAGAGAGAAAAACAAAGTTGAAAGACAGAACAGAAATAATATACTGAAAGAAATGAAGTAGATAATATATGTTAAAAGATTTTTTGAAAATTTGAAACAAAGAAATCTATGAAGCCAACGCAGCAGGATTAATTCAAAAATTTGGAAAGAAAGAAGAAAGAACTAATAAGGTAATAAAAAATGAATAAAATATTTAGGAAAGAAAGAATGAAAGAAAGCTATCGACATTGGGTGAAAAACGATAAAAAAGAAGACTTAAATCTAATAATCATAATTACTCAAACAGAATATGTAGGAAACGGCTAAAGAAAAGTTAAAGATTGTAAGAAAGAGAGAAAGAAAAAAAGAAAGTAAACGCTAAACAATATCAAACATATCCTTAGAGGAAAAGTAAAAAAAGGCGAGAGAATTAAAAAAAAAAAAAAACTTTAATGAAAAAGAAGAAAATAAAGAATGAAACAAATAAACGAGGGAAGAAACAGAAAAGGAAATATAGCGTACCATATTAAACGTAATGCCGATGAGAATAATAGAAACAGTTACAAATACTGAAAAAAAAAAAGAAAGAAAAAGAATACAAAATAAATTTCTGCTAGAAAAAACAGTAAACAAACCAACAAAGAATAGAAGGAAAGAAAGAAACCCGAATAGATCTGAATCGTCAGGCAATGAAGGAATTTAATAGAAAGGAGAAAATTTGTATATCACGAAAATCATTAAAATATACTTAAAGAGAAATGAAGAAAGAAGTAAACAAGATAAATTTGAAAGAAAGAAAGAAAGAAAGAAAGAAAGAAAGAAAGAAAGAAAGAAAAAAAGAGAAGAGGAAACAATAAGAAAGTAAAAAGATAGACTATCAAAGAGATTCAACATAATATCGTGATGGAGAAGAAAGATGGCCATTTGATATTCAGTTAATGGTTTATGAATAAAGATTGAAAGATTACAGGATGAACAGCACAGAGTCCTGTGAGTATCATACTACCAAAGTTGTCTTTCCTTCTTATTTGACATAAAAGCCTTAACTGCTTCTTTCTGATGATAAACCATTGCCTGTCCAGGGCATTCCGTGTACAATATCAAATTGTTCATGCTGGTTTTCAGATTTTAACTATTGCAAGGGAGCTGATGATTATTTGACAAATAGAATATCATGATATATAGTGATTCATATAATAAAACTTACAAATCATAACTTATTAACACAACGTTCTGTGCGTCACATGTAATACACAGGTTTTATTATACATTATCTTTGCCAAATAAATTGAGTTGCCTTGTAGCCGTGGTTTTATATGATGTACAAAATATTAGATGAGGCCTTTCTTCAGACGTCCTACTCGACAGTATACTTTTTCCTCAATCGTCCTTACCTTTAACACTCTTGCAAAATCATGGCTCGTGTGCACCACATATAATTCACAGACATGGAAATCACATGTCCTGTGCATCACATATGATGGGCAGGACAGTCAATGAGTTAAGTATCGGAGTCTTCTTTCATTATCACTAAAACTTTTGTCGCTGCTCACATGTTCCGTCCATGGTATTCTCAGGAAACTTCTTTACAGCCACATTTCCATTTAAGAAGAGTTAAAAAGTTGATGGAAAATACCATTTAGCACTCCTACGAAATTGCTAATTTTATCCAGTCATATCATTTTGATTCTCTATTACATCAGTTACTTTTCGCAATCATTTCTGTCTTGCTTTCATTTTCACTTTCACTTTCACTTTTAAACCCATCTCTTTCATGGTTATTTGCAAGTATCAAGCGACAAATGCCGTCATATATCTGACGGGTAAATTGCATATATCCTTTTTCCTATTATCGCGCAATAGATTTCCTTCTTATCATAGAATTTATGAAACCGAATCTGTAAGTAAAAGAATATTCTTTCCCCATCAACGCCACCTTTTACTTTTTTTTTATTACTCTTAACAATCGATGTTTTCCTTTTCTTTTTATCGGGATTTATTTGAAAAGTTTTTACTTCTTGCGTTTCTATTTATTTCACTTAAGATACTCGAAATTTGCGTGCCATCAGCGGTTCAATTGTTCCCATGTATTGTCAGCTCAACTTCTATCTTTCACGCTCAAAGATACGCTCAGTTTTTGATTCGTTATTATCTTCCTGACTTACGTTTAATGCAAGCACTTATCCTTTTTATGTGAGTGATGTCGTAAAGTAGTTAATACTCGCAATGTATATGCTATTTTTCGCTCAAGTTTTATGTGGTCAGCTATGAAAGAATTTGAAATATACAGGTGATGTGTTGAAGTGAAAGACGGTTTATAACAAAACAGGGTCTTGAATACAGAAAGAAGCTGAACGTAGATAAGATATATAGATCGGATTTCTCTAGGGTTTTATATGCAGGAACTTGTATAACCAATAGTAGAGAGGTTAAAGATATTGTAAAAGAATAATTATGTATACAGGGGAGTGCATGTGCCTAAATATAGACCTTTGTTAATTCTATGTATAATTACTCTAACAAATCATAAAGGCTCGAATTGAAAATTAAGAATTAGGTAATAACCGCGAAGATAAGTTATATAAATATATTTTAAAAATCTATAATTTTAGATAGAAAAGCAACAAATATTGTAATAAATCGCTAAGGAGATGGTAAATCAGGAAGGAAATATGTTGGCGAATATCAGCGGATTAATCAGTTTTGTTCGATTAACTGACATTTTGCATATCCTGTGTATGAATATAAATTTATAGGCACGGTGGATAATTGAATAGCGGCGTGGATTGAGGATTTGGAGAGCCGAGTTCGAATTCCATTCAAATCGATAACATTCACTTACATGCTAATTCCCTTGAGAAAGGTATATATCCTTATCTTCTCCTACCGGCTATGGGTAAGCAGCAGGACAGACCGGGTTTCATAGCGTAGTATGGCAAATGGTACCTGGCAACTACCGCAGAAAAGAATGGCAAAGAAGTGCGCAAAAAAACTGTCTTTTCAGTCATGTATCGAAAGATACATAATCGCTTAAGCGTGTATCACGCATGGCACATAACTTAATTATTGAATAGCATAAAATTTATATTTCATTAAAAAATAAATAAAATATTCATGTCAAACGAAACTGAACGCAAGAATATCATTGATATCGCTAAAACCACATTTCCACAAGGTGACACATCGCTGTACCCATGAAAAGTGTTTAAACGAACTGCATTCCTTATTTCCTGCATGTCTATCCTTCTCGGCTAAGAACCTCCATTTCACGCATCTTGTAAAAACACATTTATTACGTTCCTTTTTCGTTGGTGAGATGTAAGATACTGTCCGCATGATTCTTCTAGGTGGAACCAACCGATTCCCAAGACTAAGGTTTCACTATCACGACAGTTTTAACCTATGTTTATTGTTTTGTTATCCGCTCCAACATACCCCATAAACTGTGTCTCTTTTTAATATTACAGCTCATATTATACCTCACTCAATTTATACATATATGATATGACGATATATAATTTTGTACAATTTTATCTATCAACAAACAGTATTTAGAAAAAAAAATAGTATGAAAAATTGGAAAAATAAAGGGATTGTGATGCATTTCATCCATTACGATTTCCTAGGACTGGGATTTGTTGATGTTGCCATGCCTACATATGCGCACGAAACGAGTTTCTCAATTTAATTATTTTGCCTTGTAAATATATTGCTATCAATTCTTTCTTATATATTATTATAAATAAATCAGAAATAAACGATGTTTGACATTTCATGTTGCACTCCACGAAAAGATTCATATATTATGATTTTAGCAGATTTCTAAAATATTTAAACGATATTCATTTATCAAAATAAAATGACATAATAAGAGTTTAAATAGTAATGATGCTTCTTGTTGAAAAGTTTTTATTTAATTTTTCCTAATTTAAATTTTAACAGTTTTTATTCCACATGTACATTTCGGATGGTATTTTCGTAATTTCACATTTATTTCAATGCAAATTTGTCCGAAAGCATTTATTATTACAAGTTACTCTTATAATAGTAAAACGAGAATATTATCTTAATCTGTTACTATTCATTGAGGTGAATTTAAGTCCACGTGATAGTTGATGGAGCGCATGTGAGGATTTGTTTTCGGATATTTTCGGTCACTAAGAAGTTAATGGATAGTGGCTAGAATTGATGAATCGGAGAGCCGAGTTCGAATTCCAGTCGAATTTATTAAATTCACTTACGTTCTAATAATCTTGTGAAAGGTATGGATCTTCTACTTCTCCCCATCATGCTATAGGTGAATAGCAGGAAAACCATGTTCTATAGCGTAAGATTGCAACTGGTATGCCGCAGAAAAAATTGGTAACCTACTACGGGGAAAAATCTGCATCGTTAGTCATATATCGAAAGATACATGATCGCATAATCGTGTATCACGTATGGCACATAAGTGAACATTTACAGCTTAGGTTTTGGTGCATGCTCGCGCGCCAGAGCAAGCGAGCGAGAGACAGAGAGAGAGAGTGAGAGAGAGTGAATGCTAGCATGTCTGTGTGTGCACAAAAACACTAAATAATGATGCGATGCGTGTTTTTGCAAACAAATATAATTATATAAATCCAACCACAATAATAGCATTTACTCATTTTAGAGATCGTGATTAAACCAAACTCATAAATAATTACATTGGTCACAATACTCCACGCCTATCCTGACGACGTACGTTACGCCTATCAGAATACAGCTTCATTTGAACACATTTAATCACACACACAAGCCTACCAGACTCTATCCGAATAATACTAGTAGAAAAGGAATGCATAGTAAACTCATTTATATGTGGAGAAAAGATTAAAAATAATGGAATCCTATTAATAAAAAAGAAAAAAGCCAACGCTCAATAAATTTAATTAGGAACAAGGCCATAAAGTGCTGGCCGTGTTTGGAAAATCATCTATCTATTTTTAAATAAAAATAAAATTCTTTTCGTTTTTCATTCAAAATACTCAAATTTTAGGAATACGTTTTCACAACATCGCCCACGTGACGACGACGTGATCATATTTAAACGGAACGCTGATCTTATAAAAGATTTCAGTTATCTGTTTGGATTGGTCTTGCTCTTATGTCCATCGTCTTTTTCATGTTGAATCGAATATGGTCTAATGTTAATTATGTTTTATGAATATGTCCTGAAGATGGTCTATTAGACCGAAACGTCCGACGTTGACATTATATTAACATTAAAACAGCATAATTGCATATTATGATTTTTGTTTATTTTTACGTATATTTTTCTTCATATATATATATATATATATATATATATATATATATATATATATATATGTATGTATGTATGTATGTGTGTGTGTGTGTGACTGTGCTTGTATACGGGTATGCACTAAATATATGGTTTGAAGTAATAAGATGAAACATATATTTGTGTATATATAAATACAGACAAATGGAATACTTACCTTAGCTGAGGTGTGTCGACTACTGAAGGATTTACCAATACACATTTGCCTTCATATGGTTCTTCAGTGGAACACACGCGTCGGCTAAATAAGTATTCGTTTTGTCCTTATTCACATTGTACTTTTACAGATATACCATTTTTGATAATTTACACACACACATACACACACGCACACACACTGGTGCGCGCGCATACTCACATACAGAGACACACATTTGAGCACACACAAAAGTATGCGCACACTTTACTTGCACTACAGACGAAAAAGAATTGGTACCACATTGTTTTTGCCACGTAATTATAAAAATGAATCGTTTCATCTCTTTAAAGGTATGATTTTTTGTTTAGGTTTTGATGCAATTATGCAATAACTTAAATCAAAATGACCATAAAATAATTATAATACGTATTCATACCTTCGTTTGAAGATTATCACAGATCTTGCATTCAACAATTCTTCTTTACACCAAGCAGAAAAATATGATATTGCTCATTATTCTGAAATCTGATTTGTTTTTTGCATTGCGTTTGGTTGCTTCCAACCGGGATATAATATAGTTAAACCACGTTACGTTGCTACAATTACTAGAAGTCACCTCACATCAAACTAATGCTGGCAAAAATGTTCAGCTTTTGAAGAAACGGTAAATGCATTTCATCAGCGGAACAAATTGTATTACTTCGTTTTCGCAATTAGGTTTCTAGAATCGCACTTTTAAATATCATACTTTACGCAACTTACCAAAAGTATTTTCTGTGTATGTTGAGTTTATATCTTCAAATCATAGATTAACATTGGGAAAGACTAACGAAGCATCTAGTTAAGACTAAATTCATTGTTAATTTCTAATGGTCACACAGTCTAAGTCGTTAAATATTACTACCTATTCAGTCAACTTATTTCCATATCATGCTAATGCTCTAGCTATTTACTGTTATTGCAAATTAAATTACTCTAATAGTGCAGCTATTTTTATTTTTGACATTTGGCAAGGATGGTACATGCTTATGTAGAATCATCATCCATGTAGAAAGAAAAATATATTAAAAGTCAAAATGGTACATATCTTGAGATTCTTGACAACATTCAAAGAATGGTCAGAATCGATCGGGGCATCTCGGATTTAGTCACTATCCCAGGGCCGTTTTCTCTCTTACTGTATTCTACCCTTTTATATTCCTTCCACAAAACTCTTCCCATTTGCTGTAACTCCCAGTAACCTCACGCGTCAAAGTAGCAGTATCGCATCGCTTAGGATGAACTGATTAAAATAGATGTTAAAGAAATAAGTAACTTTTCATCTGATGTTTATTTAAATATTGAGAAAATATTAATAATTTAAATTCCTTTTTATTATTTTTGCCCTGTTACCATAAACTTAATTTTCCTCTGATATAAATGTTTACAATAAATTTCCTATAATTTGCATAACATAATTTTTAGTAACATTTATATGTTTAATGTTAGCCCAATTTAATTATAAGTGTGGCATGCCTTTATGATAAAATCAAGGCACTCAGTCAAAACAATGAATGACAAGGATCATTCGTAATTATATATATATATATATATATATATATATATATATATATATATATATATATATATATATATATATATATATATTGCCTGAAGTTCAAGCATGAAAGAGACTGTCGTTGACCAGCTCTACACATAATATTTTGTACATTTTCCCACAAATATAGTATAGCTTAAATTTAAATCTATATCTATCTATCTATCTATCTATCTATCTATATATATATATATATATATATATATATATATATATATATATATATATATATATATTAACGAGATATATCTATGCCTGTATATCTGTTTCGTCTATAGCTATACACTCTTCTGCAGAGAGACGTCCATCAACGTGTCATAAGAGCCTGGGAATCTATTCGATATCGTGTGACAGTTTTGGAAGGCTCCGTTAGACAGTGATTCAGCGGGTTGATGCGTATGGAGAAGCAAATAGAGGACATTTTTTAAATGTTTTATAAGTAGCTGTCTTGAGATAAAATGATGGTGTTTTGAGCATATACTTATATCTATATATTATCTAGCTTTTGTGTCAGAAAGCGCATCAAATTAATTTAGGATTGTACATGGTATTGCTCATTTAAAATTATCAAACCTAAATTTTAAAATTAATAACTGAAAAACTAAGAAATAATTGCAGGAATGATTTATATGAATTTTTGTCATTGTGTTGGTGTTACGAACCCGATACTAAAGTTTGTAAAATATCTTTGATACGCCGTGCTTGAGCGTCGGTAAAATCTGATTATACGTTATTTTAATAACACGTCAGGCCAAAAGTTATAGCAAGCCAGGCCTAATGCCTGTTCCGTATAGGCTACAGATAATATTCCTGTCGGAGGAAACATATTTACTAAAAAATATCTCGTATATTCGGCTGATCAATACAATTAATAGTGTTTATTATAAAGAGAGATTTTACCCATATAATTGTATCTATAAAAATAATATATAAACAGAAAAATTATTAACTTGCTGACCTTATTCCATTTCATTACACACAAATATATATATATATATATATTTCTGTGTAATGAAATGGAATAAGATATATATATATATATATATATATATATATATATATATATATATATATATATAATTTTCTCTCTCTCTACATTTATATATATATATATATGTATATATATACATACATATATATATATATATATATATATATATATGTTTGTGTGTGTGCGTTAGTGTATATATATATACACAAAGATATGTGTGTGCGTTAGTGTATATATATATATATATATACACAAACATATATATATATATATATATATATATATATATATATATATATATAGTGCAGTTCAATTTATTTTACAATAACACATTCATGCAAAAAGTAAATTAGTAACGTTGATGATATAAAATGGCGAAATTAATTCCCTAACAGAATTTTAAAATTTTTATTTCATAGAATTAAATTTACAAATTTATATTTGTATATATATATATATATATATATATATATATATATATATATATATATATATTCTCATATATTAACATATGTGAGAGAACGGCATTATTTTTGCACCAACCTAACACACACACACATATATATATATATATATATATATATATATATATATATATATATATATATATATATATATATATGGTAAATATTGTAAATGACAAGAAATATTTTGCATCTAGAAATTTTAATGATCGACTTACAAATAACGAATATTCCTTCTCAGGCATGGTGTGAATTCTTTCAGAAAAAAAACGAAGTTCGTTTCGGGATTAATATATAAGATATATATATATATATATATATATATATATATATATATATATATATATATATTAGATGCTATTAAGGTTCTTAAGTCGTCTTCATAGTAGTTAATGACAATTACTGAATTTCGTTGAACAAATGATTGTTCTGTTGTATGTGAAGTTTGACGTAAACACACACTCACACACGCACACACACACACACATACACACACACACATATATATATATATATATATATATATATATATATATATATATATATATATATATATGAACAAAATAATTAAATATCAGCAATTTTATATACGTGTGTCAGCTCGCGCACTCAGGTAAGCTTATAAATATTTACCTTGTATTGGTATGTGGAATCCTTATTTCCGATCATATAATTCCTATAATATTTCCATCGCAATAATAAAAAGCAGCAAGAAACGATTCATAATTTAAAACTAAGAATTAAACTTCAAGTATATACTACTATATATATATATTGTAGTGAAATCATGGTATTGTTTGTAGCTGTATCATGGAAAGGTGCCTTTATTAACTGACTTTCTTTTAATCAAAACATTACTTTAAGTCTGCAATTATATTTTAAGAACTATGTTTGGATTGAGCATTTCTTTTTCTATGCTGACAGAAAAGGAATTCGCGAAACACACAAACTGGAATCTCATCTCAGACAAGGATGTGTCATCTCACCAGATATATTCCTACTATAGACTGAGGAGATCTTGGAACAATAATAAATCTTTCTAGGATTCGTTATTGGCAGTCCAATTTTTAACATCTTAACATATGATACTTTACGGATAGCTGATACAGGAAACGAGAAGAAAGTAGTAAACATCAATTGTAAGAAGATGGATTGGCCTAGATTAACCGACTAATATTCGAAGTAATTGTAGGAAAAATCAAAATGAACTGAACTGAAAAATAAGTATGAAGAAATTGTTTAAATTGAGGGCGAACAGTGTGACATCGGTATGGATTGAAGGACACGGACAGATAGGTGCATTCTGAAAGCTAAGCAAAATAATATGAAAAGGAAAACAAACAACAATACGTGTACTGAAGTGTCATATAATATCGGTCCTCTTGTAAGACAGGAGATGCTGGACAATCACATTACGAATTTAAAAAAACAGATATTTAAGGTAAGAGAAATACAGAAGGACGATGAGAATACCCTTGACGGAATACGCAACAAAAAACAAATCTTAAGGAAAACGGAAACAAAAAGAATATTTATACACAGAAATAGGCAGTTGAGATCTTTTGGACACATTAGGCGAAAAAAAGTAACAAGATAATCTGACACTTTCAAGATATTTCGAAAGCGAGAGGGTCAATGTAAACCAGCGAAAACCCAAGCTAATCAATTTTCGTAATTGATTGGTTGAACAGAAATTTGATGGGTTGTGGAAAATAATTCATACAAAGCGTTTCAAAGGACATGATGTAAAGAGCCATGCTTGGCCACAATATAAAAGAACATGGTACGTAGGATAAGTAAAGGGTTAATGAGCTCTAATTTTCTGTGATGTGAAAGCGGTTTTTATAGTCGTTTATTTAAAAAAAGTACTGAAATAAATTTCCCACTTTAATGTATAAAGAAACGAGCTAAAAGCGTCATAAAACTACGTAATGGAGTCGCAGTTAAATGTCAGATTTATTTCTTTTTGCCTTCCTGTTAAAAGTGATAGAGTACATTGTTGTTTTTATTTCTGGGTTGACTAAATACAGAGAGCAGATGGCGTGGGCAAAGTTGCAAAAATTAGCGCTAAATTGAAATAAAAAAAGAATATTGTGCAGAATATCGATGTTGACGATTTTCTACTAAATTCATTATTCGCTAAACAACATTGTCCCAGTTACTATGCTATTTCTAATGATATAGCTCGCATCAGTAACTACATCAGAGCACAAACACACATAAATGCAATGTTTTACTGTATTTGGCGGGGAGCGAAAGTTAGCCTATATGCTATGACTCCTCGAAAATGGAAGCAAGAAGAATGGACTATGTATGTTTTTCACCTATGGATAAACCCACTGTTTGAGCATCAAATTGTTAACGTTAGAATGAAGCAAGAATATAGATTGAGATATCATAACACAACAAATAACTGAGGCTGCTTTGAAATAGCAAATTATTTCCTCTAGAATATTATAGATAAGAACATTTCATTGCCACAGCAAACACACACCCAAAATAAAATACAGTGCTGAAATGTTATGTCATATCTGTTCTCTTATATGGCAAAGAAAAGTGGATAATTTCCTTCTATGTGCAGAAGCGAACCGGAGCAAGAAATAAGTTCTTTTATAGCCGTATGACGAGAATACAATGCAATGAATATGTGAGTAACGAAGAAGATTTAACTACAATAAAACGAAAACGACACTTACAGTTGATAAGAAATATTTTATAATAGAGAAGTCTCTTTCAGAGATTACTTCGCTTGAAGGTTTATGTATCCAATTCCGATACCACACGTTGTCAAAGGTTTTCGGAATATCTTAAGTGATCTCATTCGAGATGTTTTTATCATCAAACTATTCACTAGTTAAGACATCAGAAGTAGGCCTACAGAAGTAAAAACCGTCTTGGAATAGATAATAAACATACAACGCTTGGATTTTTAGCACCCACGGTAAAGAGAAAACAGAAGAGGCAATCTGGAAATATTTGATTAGCCCACGTAATGTTTTAAATAAATTTAAGAACGAAGATCTTGAGTGCTGGTAAGGACTCAGGAGTTACTAAGAGCTAAAAATAACCGGAAGATGTGGAGAGACATGCTTGCAGCCATTCTGAACGGACACAGCAAGTAAAATAAGAATATGAAAATATAGGTAGTGAATTTCCAAGCGTAGTTAAAATATGGCACAAGGCCTAAATTATGGGGCACCCAGTGAGAATCGAACTAAATACTCCGTCGTAGTTGTTCTAGTAGGACAAGCAATCTAACCATTTAACCGTATCAACGTGCATAAAATGAAATAACGATACGATATGAAATAAATTAAATCTCAGTGCGTCAGTAGTTAGCGCTATTTCCACAATATACAAACTGTTTTCTGCCAGATTATGTATTCTTGCATTCTTTTTCGAAATACTTCAGCGACAAATCCAACATGATGTATATATATATATATATATACCTCACATATTCCTTTTAATAAAATTTGGCTCGTGTGTGTTTAATTATTCAGAAATTTTTTTTTCTACTGTCAGTAATTTAAGTGTCATACGTAACAGACGCTTAGGCGGGCACGTATCGAAAGAGGAGAAAAGATGGATTTATAACATTCTCAGGGTTATTTGTGCGTAAGTGAATATAACGAAATCGACTGGAATTCGAACTCGGCTCCCCGAATTCTTACTCCGAGCCTTCATCCGTTAAACCACACCGCACATCCAGAACTTTCCACTGTCAGTTATGTACCATGCGTGATATACGCTTAGTCAATCATGCATCTTTCGATACAGGACTGACGAGGCAGATTTTTTCCTGCAGTAGTTTGCCATTTCTTTCTGTGGTAGATTAGATGCAATCCAAGGCTATAGAACCCGGTCTGTTCTGCTATTTACCCATAGCTGTTCGGAGGAGAAGAGGACTCACACCTTTCCCAAGGTTATTAGCACGTAATCAATATAATGAATTCGACTTGAATTCGAACTCAGCTCTCCGATTCCTCAATCGATCAAACTATCCTTCACTACACAGTGGAGTAATGGATACTTTCCACAGTATGAATCCAAAATTATATATATCGACTACTTCCATTTCTGCACGTCTTACAATAAGGTACATTTTCTTCTTAAAACTGTCACGTCACTCTCATAATGTCTAGGATATTCCGAACGTTTTCGATAGAACAATATATGTGTCGCTTTATTTATTTTTTTCTTCCTGAGGATTTTGTGCAACATTCTATGCCATAAGTAAAGCCATACAATTTTAAAAACAATCGATAACAAAATTGTGAATTCCTTTTCTTCTTAAGATAGACGAAGCTTTTCCTATATTCCTACGTCTTACAAGGTTGTTATTCTTGCCGGAGGTTAATATAGAATACGATTAGTTTTTCTATGCAATTTCCTCCCAGACGTTCTGAACGCATGCCAAACACCTTCCAAGTACAGTTGAGTGAAGGAACCGTTAAACTTGACCGAACTCACGCGATTTGTTACCTATTTGGTCTGTTTAATATGTATTGGTTACCCATAATCGATTTACACATACACACTCATATATATGCACAAAAACATACAAAGAGAACGCCTTCCTTAAGCTAAAATAATGTGTGTGCGAATGTAAGAAAGGTGTGTGTGTGACGTGTGTATGCACATGCATACATATTGATATGTATGTATCTGTATGAATGTGTGTGTGTCTGTACGTGTGAGGTTGTGTGCTTTTCTGTCTGCCTCTCCTACTCCCCACTGTCTGATGGTGTGTTACCCTGTCTTTCTCACTCTCTTTCTATATATATATATATATATATATATATATATATATATATATATATATATATATATATATATATATAGACACACATATACAGAGAGAGATACAGAGAAAGCTATATATATATCGGGAGGTAGCTATGTACAAACACACGCACAGACGCACACACACACACATATACACACACACATACATACATACATACATACATATATAATATACAATTAAGGTCTGTAGATAGATAGATAGATAGAGAGAGAGAGAGAGAGAGAGAGAGAGAGAGAGAGAAAAGGAGATAAATAATTCGGCGCGCATTCAGAGAAAGAATGTAGGTGATTTCGAATGCATAAATTCTTAAAGAATCGAAAATTGGCATTGCGTAATAAATATGTCAGACATGACATTTTGATATCTTGCAAGTGAAATTAATCTCATGTAAACACAGATTTGTAAACCACGATTTGATAACTGTGTGCGTTTATGTATGCGAGGTTTTGTAAACTGAATGAATATTTAATATCATTAATATATATATATATATATATATATATATATATATATATATATATATATATATATATATGTGTGTGTGTGTGTCATTATTATTATTATTATTATTATTATTATTATTATTATTAGGCAAGAAAAAAGTGTGAGAAATAGAAATATCCCAATATGTATATTTAATATATTCTACATCAAAAATGTTATTTTCATTAATTCTTATTCACTTACAGGCACACACAGGCTCCAACATATATGCACTCACATGCCTACACGCACGTGTTTTTGCATGCATACATGTTTGTTTTTACCCTGTAGTTAACATTGTGTAGCAAGAAAATTCCTACGCGTTACTCCCTCACGCAAATTGTTTTGAATTCAGAACTCTATTTTCGTTTGTTTGATTGAGAACCAAAGCTAAACAATCTATTAAGCGATCATATTAAGCCTAGCAAAGGAGATAAATTTAGTTGGAATTGTACTTTTCTAATGGGATTTGTATGAAAAACTATCGCAAACGCTTTATCTTAAATTTGAACCCGCTTCGCTGATCTCATTTTAATCGTGGAAAAATAGACTTTCATTGTCCCAATATAAAATACTGTGAGTTGCGATAACCTATCTGTCCGTCCGTCCGTCACACACTCTAAAATAGCCAGAGATTGAGAGATCGAAACAAAATTTTTGGGAGAAGATATAAAAATAAGCGTGTACACAATACTGTTGGTTTCATTAACTTTGGCGGATTTTTTAATTTAAAATACAAAATACTCCCACTATTTAAAAAAAAAATCAGCAATACTAAATATTGTGCATATAGCAGCGTGCATGTTTTTAAAAGAATGGCATTGTAAAATAACAACTGATTATCTCTTCATTACTCTTAGTCTGTATGTTAGTTCACATTTCCGTTTGCAATGTTTATTCTTGTATCGTGTGTTTTGCGTAAACGACGTAAATGTTTTGTGCAGATGTGTACTATCAAACACAAAATGTGACATAATTTTAAATATGGCACTGGAAAAAGAATTCTAATCCCAAAACGAAAATTTGGATTGAACCAAAGTATTTGAAGACAAGAATGAAATAATGTTTAAACTCTAAAATCTAAAATTCACTATGTGTCTTCGGAAATTATTAGATAATAAATATCTAATTTTTTACAGATTTTGCGTTTTTCCAGGCAAGCAGATGATATGCTAACTATAATTTCTCTAAGAGTCGATCAAGTTCTAGTTAAAAATGGTGAAGCCCGGGCTGTAGCATCCGGCATCACGAAAGCCTTTGATAAGTTTTGGCATTCAGGATTTCTTCACGACCTGAAAATTTATGGTATCACCGGGCACTTATTGAGTTTATCCATTTGTTTCTATGAAATTGTGAAATGTCCTGGATATAGATGCAGATAAGACGTCCTGAACGACCTCTCATCTACAAACATTGCTACTCATGCGGTTTTCCTCCAGGGCTCTATCCACAGCTGTACACAGTTATTAATCTTCATTAACGAGTTTCTCGATAATATCAGCTCTCAAATTTGCATAGGCGCTGACATGGCGATTCTTTCATTTACAGATTCTTTCACATAACTAAGCCCATAATCGCTTTTTTTTCGAGTGGATGGAAAGCAGGGTAGCCTCATACCCCACCCTGGAAGATTCATCTGCAGTGAGGAGACAGTACGAAATAAGCGGTTCGCGCGTCGCTCCAGGTAATTTCTCCTCTTACCGGCTGGGGCATATTTCTCAAAGGGCATCACGTTGAGAAATAAAAATAAAGCCCAGAAATAGAACGTCACAATATATATATATATATATATATATATATATATATATATATATATATATATATATATATATATACTCACATAATTGGTATTTAGCTCCATTCTTACTTGGCAATAGGTTCTAGTTCCTCTAAAATCAAACGACATCTTTCTCTGATTATTTTCGTCTAATATACTCATAAATCTTCAATATAGTTTAGGTCATCACCTTGTACGGGGTACGGCAATACCTTAATTTTGTTGTCATGTAAGTGTTTTGCAGGGATTCTTGGCGTGCTTTTCGGGTCATTGTCATATTGTAATGTACGGTCTTGCACCAAATATAACTTTCGTGCACATTATTTTAATCAATGATACTAAATATTCACACTCATTCTCCCCAGTGCATAATTATCCGACCGCCGTGCTTAATTGTAGGGAAAATTTATTTCGGTTTGTGAGTTTCAATCAATTTCCTCCACACATAACGGGAGATCATGTGACTAAATAATATAGTTTCGTTTCATATAACCATAAAAATGCGTTCCAAATTTACTCCCATCTTCTAGATCGATTCTAGCATAAACTAATTTGCATTTGTGTGTTTAGACTTAAGAAAGCGTGTTTTCAATGATGGACATACTGGAAGTCCTGCTTGTATAAAGAATCTAGTGATGGCCTCCGTCGATATATTCAACCCTAATGTCTTTACATTAAGCTAGGAATATGTGAGACGTTTCTAAAATCTCCTTTCTATTCTCTTGGACATTACCATTTTTCTGCCATTCCTTGACGTATTCTCAACAGAAAGGATTCGTATGGATTGATAACGCTACAAATTCTCGGTCTATAAACAATAAAGACTTCGAAAAAGTTGTATATTCTTCAACATTTTTGGATGCACCAACTATGTTCCTTCGGAGTTGAGACATTTTTGACATGTTGGCAAAATTTTTTTCGCGGTACGTGGCACTCCAATAGTGTCTCGTTTATTAACATTTAGAATGTTACAGAATCACGTCAATGATATTTCATTTTCAAATGGTGTTTGTATTAAATGTCTGATTAAGAAAAATAGTTACAAATGTCATAGGTCATATTTTATAATTTGATAACTGTGTGGAAGTGAATAACATTGGAGTGCATCAACGTTTAGAGAAATCTATACATATGAAAATATTATTTCTAATCTTTTAAATATTCACGAATTATTCAATATTAAATACGGAATTAACTATTTATGAAAATAGTGTAAGTACTTGCAAAATTGCCATTTTCTTATAAAATTGTCAAATACTCTGTGGTAGAGAATAATTCTTCCAGTCACTGCACATAATACATATAAAATTGGTTATATATATATATATATATATATATATATATATATATATATATATATATATATATATATATAAAATATGCATTTATATATAAATATAAATGTATATATGAAAACAACGTATGAACGGAAGATATTTAAAATTATTTTTGGATTTAATCTATTTCATATGTTGTCAATGTTTACGTTAAGTTACGTTTCGTGAGAAGATATTAACAACCAAACATGGACAAAAGTACCTACTAGGTGCACAAACGCATACAAACAAAAAAAAAACCTATGGTACCATCCGAAACACGTTCAGATAAACTAGGTTCATTATAAAAAATACGCACAGGATTTATAAACACGAATGTTGATTGACAAGTCTGATTAGTAAATTAATGAGTAGTATGATAAATATTAAAACAACATAAATAATTTCAATTACTGCTGAGGTTTAAATAAATGTGTAAAATTTTCAATTAATACACGTTTCCTACTTGTTCCTTATCCTATGATTCTGTCGGAATTTAATCCATGTGTGACATATATCTTTTCCAAACTTATATACATACATACATACATACATATATATATATATATATATATATATATATATATATATATATATATATATTTAAAATTGGCTTCCACATAGATCAGATGTTTATTGAATACAAACAAACTGATAAGATACGTCTAAGTATTTTTCTTTATCAAATGATATCCGAGAAATAGCATAGGACATGTGTATCCTTCAGCAGGAACCTGTATACTACTCGAAACCGTCCTGTAGCCTAACATTTAGCTAAAGAGGAAGGGTTTGGTTATCAATGTCGAATAACTGTTTTTAAACAGGTGTTCCTAATGATTTTTCTCGAACGCACATATCTGCTTGAAGCATATATTAACGTAGATAAATGGCATTATATAATATGAAATGGAATAAGTCCGACAATGATTTTAATATATTTTATGTTTACAGGTAATTTTTATAGATAGATCTATTTAAGTTAAGGTCTGTTTATAATAACAGTATGAACTACATTTACCTGCCTGAGTTATCTATTAAATTTATCTGACATTCAGTCAATTAAATGTAATTAATGTTATAATTTATTATAATAATACTGTTCATTATATTAATAATTGTCGGATTCCGTCTATTTCCTAATATATATATATATATATATATATATATATATATATATATATATATATATATATATATATATATATATATATATATATATGTGTGTGTGTGTGTGTGTGTGTGTGGTCTAAACATAGAAAAGAGTTAATGGAGTATTAGTAACATATCTAAGCTCATAATATATATATATCTTCATATTTTTTAGATATATACGTATACACGTAAATATGGAGTTGTGCTAAATTATGGTTTACTTATGTTTGCAGAAAAATGCACACATGGTGTAGCTAATATACAAAAACTTTTTCAAAGTTAAGACATAGAGAAAATTTTGTTAGAATATTAAACTAGAGGCAGCACACCTGCAAACGAACAGAAATGAATTGAGACTGTACACAAAAATAGAAATATGCCTAAGACACGTATGTCTGTTCTCTATAGATCAGTTTAACCACTACAACGCGGTTATCATAAGGGAGATTGAAACCTCCCAGTATTTTTTTTTTATCGTCAGTGGGAATCTTGGCAGAATAAGATACGCATATGAAACATTGTTGATGGCAGACGCATAGAAAATTACCATATGTCCTAGAAAATGTAATAAATGAAAGCTAGAAGTGGATATGACAGGAACGTACGGTTGTCATCAAATGAACAATCCCAAGATGCCAACTCCGCACTGGATATGTCAACAGCAAACTACAAAATATAAAATGCGACATCAATAACGGAATGCGCATCGGATTCACGATAGATTATTTCCAAAAGCGGAACACTATTACTAAAAACTGTAGGACATTTAAAACTAAGACCGTCAGTAATGTATTGTGGTTTGCCTATTGTAGTAATCTAACGGTTATTTTGGTGGGCATTAACGGATTCAAAATATTCTTGGTATTATCGAGTTGGTAAAATACTGGACCAGATAGCATTGTCTTGGCTATTTATATTTTTAGTTAACATTTCTTTTATTGAGTATGATATTGCTCGTGTTATTACTGCAATTTGTTGTGTTTGTTTCTGCGTACGCGGTTTGCTATTTTTTTTAAGATTTACTCACTTTATTCACTTATTTATTTGTTAAGATTAATTTACTTGTTTTGGTTTATTTATTTAATGATATAATGGAATAAGCTCTCATCAGCATGAGTGACTAGACTATAGGTAGTAACATCCTATAAGTATCTGTAAGTCAACAAACTACAGAGTCTAGCTGGGGTCTGTTACTCAGATCGTAGCTGTTGTCAATCTCTCTGTCCGAAGGCAAAGAGGAACCCGGACGAGGCAATGCCGAACAGCAGAGTCCCGTCCAGGGAGGTAGACAAACACGAACACGTTTATGAGGGCTACGTCCTACGATTACTCCACATTAAATTCGGCCTTGTGTCACATCGTTCCTCTTGGAGAGTCTGGTAAATATTGTTTAGCTTGGATAGGGATCTGCCCAACTTCCATTAGTAGCACGCACTACTGTATTGACTTGCGACGACCTTGTGCATAAATGTTACCTATTTTCTTATTGTACTGTTTTTACTTTACTCACTTTATCCGTTTATTTGTCAAGTATATATTCTTATATAACAGTTTTTGTATTTATTTTTCGTTTATTCATGTTCCTTTTCAGTTCGCGAGTTTTAAGTAAAATCGTAAAATGTTGTCTTCGTGTCTGCATTTTGAGATGAGTCCTGATCGATAACTTACTAGTTTGTTTTGGTCAGTGATGTTGATTATTAATGTTGTGATGTTGCTATTTTTTTCGCCAGACAGAGTTTATTATTTTTGGATTGATTGTTTTAGGCTGATGTTGTTTTCTTTCCATAAAATATTGAACGGGATTTGTTTCTGTTTTGATTTTTTTTTCTCCTAGATATGTATAGAAAGCATTGTACTAAACGCGTATTTACTGCTTGTAAAGGATGTTTTGTGCACGTAGTTTCATTTCTTCCGTGATCCTTCAGTTAATCGCATGAATATTTTTTTCGTTATCTGCTGAATTTATGGTGGCTTGGTATATTGCATATTTCTTCAAGCAATTGTCGTTTAAGGGACATTCGTTTTTAGTTCTGCCGTTACATTTATGTGTGTT
>OZ010579.1:31475133-31497633 GCA_963932145.1 Acanthosepion lycidas
AGTTGCCATGAAAATATTTATTTTTACGACAGTGGGGATGTGGGTGAAGTTGAGACATCAGATCAAGAATAATAATATTGTTGATTCTTCTTTTAGCATTTTTCACTTTTCTCTTGATATATAACTGGAGTACTGTACCATATGTGGCAGAAATATTCTAAGCATTGACGGAGGTAGCCTTATAAATATATAAGATAAATTATAGAGAGAAGTATTGTCTAGCAAGACTCAATGAACCAATTTTCTTAGCAGCTAAACCAGACATGGATTCAATATAGTCTTTCCACTTTATCTCCGCCGGGAGCGTTAGCCGTCACTTAACTGGAGGTAAGCGTCAGCCATGCTGATGGAAAGCATAAAGGGGTATCTCAGATAATTAATAGAGAGTAATTTATTTTTGACCCAGATAACAACAGACGGATATTCGTTTTCGACTTGACTCGCGAATATGACATTAAGGTCTGACTAAACTTACTATCCAAACATAAGTAAATGTTTTTTTTTTCATCAGCATAGATAGAAGTTGAAGGCTGATGTCATTACGAAAATCTTTAATGAAATCTAAAACAAAAACACAAAAAAAAAAAAAAAAAAAAAAAACAAAACAAGAATAGAGCCCTGGGGGACATCTGCATTTGTATTACAAGATCTAGAGAAGTGGCCGTTCAGGATAACTTTTCATTTCCCGATTGGTAAAAAAGACTGGATCAATTCAACAAGACCGGAGTCACTATATCATTACTACTTGTGAAGAAGACCTGCATTCCAAACTCTGTCGTAAACTTCCGAGATGTATAAAGAAAAAAAACTGAGCTTCACGATTCTTAAACAGGTCTTGATTTCAGCAATACATCAGAAGTTAATCTAGAAATAAGAAAACCATATAATGCTTTTCTGAAAGAAGGTCCTTCGATGTGAGATGCTTAAAAAGTTCAGCATTGATTAGGGTGTATAGTAGTTTACCAAAAATAGGTAGAATTGTTATAGGTCGATAGTTGGAATTGGCGGGAGGTTCACCTGAGTTCTTAAAAAATGGAAAAAATGTTGGGAAATTCAAAAATGCAGTAAAGCACCCGGCAGCAAGTAATTTGTTATAATGATTACAGAGATCAGCCAGTTTGGGAGCACATTTCTTCAGGACTATTGCAGCGATATAGCAGGTCCATGTGCTTTGTGGATATCCAGAATAGGGATGATAGCAGAGAATAGAAAGGGTTAGATGTATATCACTTAATAGAGATTCAATCTTAAGTGAAATGTTAAGAAACGATAGTATATATTTGTCAAAAGTAGGGTTTAAAGAAAATTTAGGCGCAAAGCATTAAGATTTATCAGCTGAAGTTTTAAACAGTTCAATTCGAATGAAGTGATGATGAATAGAAAATTTACTCTTATTTAATAATTAAGAATTTTTTAATAAGAATTCAGTAACAACTCCATCCGAAGCTGTTAAATGAAATACAGTATTTCATTCTCTCTGCAACCTCAGGTTAGATACGGCGATGACACGTTTGCATGTATTACACGCAGCCAGGAAAGGTTTTCTGTGATGAAGTGAACACTCAGGCTTGTGTATCCGGAAATATTGGTTCCTTTGAGCAATAGCGGTAGAACTCGCAGAAGACTAAGTTTTCAGGGAAGGAAGGAAAACATCTATCACGACCTTGACCCAAATGGAAACTTCGCTGATGGAATTCACAATATGGAGTTTGGAAATATTAGTCCATGGGTTGTCTCAAAAAAATAACAGTGTTTTCCAGTCAACCTGCTGGTAACGGAAAGAGATCTTCTGAATAGGAATCGCATTCAAATAGAGGTTTAAAACGTAATATCAATAGAAACTACAGTGTGACCCAATTTGGTCAAATGTATAACGTTGCGATGTTTGGCAAGAGAAAAGAGAAAAAGTAATAAATAAATCAAGTAACGCAACATATATATATATATATATATATATATATATATATATATATATATATATATATATATATATATATATATATATATATTGTGTGTGTGTTTATGTCTGTGTTTGTGTGTGTCTAAAAAAAAGATTTCTGATGATTAATATTTAATTTTTTTTGCTTCAAATCATCACTCTTCATTTCCGGTTCGTGAATAAGCAAAACGTGATAAAATACATTTCAGTAAAATACAGAGCACGAAACATGATATTTTAAAATATTAAAACTAACTACATAACAAACAACAATATTATTTGAAAGTAAGTTGCTCATTTTGATTTTCAGAGCAGTATCTGTTTATTCAATACATAATCGCCTTAGTGGTAAGACAGTTAAGAAGTCTTGTTTAGTACTTCTGTATGGCATTCATTTATTCTGCAGCGTGAAAATTCACGAAATGATGACTAAGCTGTTATTTGCGTAAAATATACAAACAGAACATCTTCAAAGATTTTATAATTTATATATATATATATATATGTATGTATGTGTGTGTGTGTGTGTGTGTATTTATATATATCAAGAAATTATTTCCGAACTTGAATGAATTGAATCTAAAATAAATAGATGCAATACGTCTGAATTATTTAACCAAACATACTTCAATATATATATATATATATATATATATATATATATATATATATATATATATATATATATATATATATATATATATATATATATATGATTGTGTATTTGGAATGCAATCCGTCTTTCATAGAAGTTTGATTAAAGACTGATAAATCTTTTTAAGCTTTTAATTTAATTTTGCTTGTGGTCGTATAAGTTGAGCGAATATTTTGTATGTTTCCAGTGGAATCAGTTAATCTTATAGAAATTATGAAGTATGTATTTATTCTATTTTAAAATTACTACTGAATGCATGGACTTCTATTTTGATATATAGAGATATGGGAATGTGTTTTTGTTTATTTTTAAATGATGGTCAGGATATTCTGACTTTCTTAATAGTTGATATTAATGTGTCTTTGCATAACATTCTGCACATTCCCTTACATTTAAAATAGAAAAAAATTATTTGATCATGGATGTAAGAATTGCCGAAAGCTACAAGATATGCAAAACAATCGGACAATTACATTTATTTAAATTCCCATTTGTGTCTAATATACAGGTTCTAAAATTATCCCCTATCTATCTATCTATCTATCTATCTATCTATCTATCTATCTATCTATCTATCTATATATATATATATATATATATATATATATATATATATATATATATATATATATATATATAATTGTATGTTCAAAAATTATAACATAAATATGTTATAAAATCATTGCAAAAATAGCCTCTGGTGTCTTATCAATTGATGATGTTAAATGTAGATTGTAGAATAAAGGTTTTAAAAGGTTCAGATTTATTAACCACCCCTTGTAAGAGGAAACGCGGTTACATGAGTTAAAATGATCAATCAAAATACAACTATATATATACAACTATATATATACTACTATATATATATATATATATATATATATATATATATATATATATATATATATATATATATATATATATATATATATATATATATATATATATATATATATATATATATATATATATATACATACTTCCCTCATCCTTTCTTCTATCACTTCTATCTGACCTTGCTCTAAATTTTCTGTAACCCCTTGCGTCCTAGTGGCTTCCCGCCTTGCTTGGGGTGAAATGCTTAAAAATATATATATATATATATATATATATATATATATATATATATATATATATATATATATATATATATATATATATATATATATATATATATTCATACACTCTAACACACATTGTTTTGAATATGAAATTTTGATATTAAACACAAATCTTTATTTCAAGTAAAAATTTAGAAACAATGCAACTGATATATCATGCATATAATATTCTTTGTATCGTATATGATATTATAAATAGACAAAATATTACAATTATTTTTCATATGTATACCATAAATTTACGTTGAATAAAAAGAAATATTTGTCTGTGTAAATAAATAAAAAAAATAATGTAGATCTTTGAAAAGCGTGAAAAACGACTATTGTGTTGAGAGAAACAGACTTTTCTCGAAGACATCGAAAGATCTTCAAGGCGAATTCATTTATTATACATGTTAGATCGATAAATGTCAGAGTCTTTCGACTTATAAATGCTACATTGGTTTTTAGAGGATGAATAAAACATTCTGGAAACAAATAAAACATCTTGTTTTGATTTGGTTCGACTTAGACGTGGTTAATCACTGACGATGACGATAAAAAGACATACGTGGTGAAATGATATGAATTTGTTTCGAAAATAAATGAAAATATATAAATATTGAAGGAATCATATTCGGGGGCGGGTGACGTAAGAAACAACAAGTAGTAAATGTAAAAGAAATAAGTGATGTTAGGAAAGAGGAAAATAAAAATATGGAGTATTCCTTAAAATAGCGAGCGTGATATTTAACGAGATGACATCGCTCTTCATTTCATAATACTTAGAAATGTCTTGTGTTCAAAGATTACTTTTCAAGAAAGTGTTCACAAGAATGAAACGTTTTGGAATTTCACCCCGTAACTATTTTAAATACCTAAAACCCCAGCTTTAATTCTACAGATAGATGTTTGACTCAATAGCGATCACATTCAAACAACAATTCTTCGCGTAGGGTTCATTGCTGACAATACCTCACCTCGTTTGACAACGACACCAAAAGCACTTTTTTAAAGAGTGAAATCCGTTTCAATCATGCCTTTCTGTATATTAAAATATTAGCGCAGAATAAATGTTTAAAACGATGCCATTTTTTCAATTAGACTGATTGACAATCGTAGCTAAAAAGCGCAGTTTGCCTTGCTGTTTAGCATAAAATTGTTAAATTCAAAACCATATTTTTGCTAAAGTTACTATAATTATTTCGATCAGAAATCTCGTTCCGTGTTCTTAGTCGTGCATATATTGTGCATAACCGTGTGAATAATGCCTGTTTAATTTAGCATATCCTTTACATAGACAGGGGAAATAATATTAATTGAACAATTATACTTCTAGCAATAAAACGGGGACAAATCATTCCCTAACATTTTCCTCATCATTTTATTTTAAAATGATGAGATAATTATGTGCTATCTCTTTTGAAATTTAAAAAAAGAAAAAAAAATAATAATGACATAGCTTACTGGTGACATTAAAACAAAATTGCTTCACTTCCACTAAAAGTGACCCTTTTTATTTTATTTTTAATTAAGTTTAACTTCCATGAGGGTGACTCTTTGCGTCTTCTGGGACTAACATTTTTTTCGCTGATATGAAGTGGAAAGATTATATAAAATAAATTATAGATCTTGTAGATAGGAAATTTGGTTAACTGTGTTGTGCACGACATTTTTCACGCCAAAATCTAACTTACATATTTATAAGTCTACCGTTTGTGCTTGCTTTGAATATTTGCGCCACCTCTGTCCTGGTGATCTCACTGTATATTTAGAATTGTTTGATAAAATCCAAAGAGGGACATGTTATGCTATAGATCTTTAACTGACATCCTCAGTCACTACCCACCGTCGTAACGAAACCTTCCTTCGCCTTCCCTAGATATAATTTCATGGTAATTGTTCTGGTTAACTTTGCTCCATGATACCGAAATTTTATGAATTTAATTGTAGATGGTGCACCAAATACCGTACTACCATTTGTGACCTTGTAAATGTTATATCTGTTTGCCAAATAGAATCAGGTTTCTTTATGTGACAATATATTTTGTCTTTTTGGTCTAATTATGGGAGATGATGTTATGTAAATTTCCCCTGGTTGATATTTCACTTTTGTCTGTTTTCTGCCAATTGTTGCGTGACTTTTTGGTACATCCTGTAGTACTAGATTGGCGGCAATGTTGCATTATTTTACGGTTCAAATGGTTAGATGTCACCATAAGGTCCATGCTAACAATTCATTCTATTGGACTTCTCGCATATAGAATTCTCTTTCGTCTCCTTGCTTCCGAGTCAACTTTGATCTTCAAAATTTTATATACAATGTCAATAATTATCTTCTGTATTCTTAATTCTTGTTCTGTTATTATCATCTCTCCTTACAAATGTCTCTCGCACATTTCCTAAAACTCAGTAATCCCTTACGTCTTAGTGGCTTTATTGCCATATTTGTGCTGAAATTATTTTAAAAGAACCATGCTAAGTTCGTGTACAGCAGGTGATTTCTTTTATATTAGGTCATTCTTACGTCATTAGTTTATGTGAATCATTCGAAGGCATTAGTAATATATTGATTGATTTATTTTTCTATTTACTTTGCTAATCGAAATAATTGATAAGATTTATTTTAATAACCATTGTTCTAATTCAGAAATTATTTAGAACATAATGCTTTCGAATCCATTGTATTGGTTTTAGTTTAAATCCATTTAAATTTCTATTGATATAAAAATGACATTTGCATGCGATTATATTTCGATTTTTACGTTATGTCCTCAGTACGAGTAGCACTCTAAAATATGCTTCTATATTTTTATGTTCCATGCCAATATTATATATGGAGGATCAACGTTCTCCATAACTTGTTCTCAGTGTATTTCAAGTAATATTTATAAAATTCCCGATCTCTCTTTGTCCTAGGTCTATCATCATTTGACACAAACAAGTTAGTTAAGTGTTAAAAGAGATATAACTTGTTCTTTAATATTGCATAAATACTACATGGCTGGAATAGTATTACATCAATCACACTTAGGAAAGAAACTTAGATCATCCTTAGAATATGTCATAGAAGAAAGCGAAATAAAATAATGTAATACTTTAGGGATAACTAAGGTTCTTATCTTTTCTGGAGATAAATCATTTGGATTTACATTAGAGCGATTTAGTGACGCAGCACAGTACAATGACGAGAGTGACAGTCAATTTCAGTTGGTTTGCAGTATCCAAACCTATATATTGCTATCTTTAGCCGGAACGTTCCATAGACTGGGAAGGAGCTATATCTATCAGCAGTCTACGTGTCCATGAAGCCGTTTGCCTTTGGGATTGTATCTTTCCCGTTTAGAGAAAGGTTTTCAAAAATATGACTCAAAATAAACTTTTAAAAAATAATAATTTTATCTATAAAATGGAAGGAAGGTAGTGATGTCTTGTACCTCGAATCCCTCACTAAAATTCGGGATGCGAAATTATAAAATATTATACACTTCAAATACATCTATGTAAAGCTCAGTTACAATAAATTCATCGCAGAAGATGAGACATACGTGGATTTGGTGTAGTTTCCCCCAACACAGTAAACTGCTAATAAATAACACATTACCTTAAAATTGTAGGAATATCAGTCTAGCTGAGGTCTTGTTAAATTTAAAACACCTCGATACGAAACATTTACATTCGACTGATGGCTATCAGTAATTGGAGAAAACTTCGAAGTACAAGCTCAAGAGGCTCAGACGGAGATAAAATGGCGGAAGGAAGAATAATTGTTTTTTTGGCGAAGATGACAGGACAAAGAAAACTGTTGCCTACAAATTTGACTATCTCGCGCAAGAGAAAACAGAAGAGACGAAAGAGAACTACATAGACAACGGGTGACGAACTGAAAACCCTCCATAACTTACGGCTCAAAGACACATCGCTCGCTTATAGCAATACGTTACTACCAAAGAATAAAAAATAGTCTACTTCTAGAAATTGTTTTGTTTTTTAATCGTGGGTAAGGATTTGGCCGAAGAGTATTTTTTATGCAACAAGCGTTTGTCTATAGGAAACCGTACACTATCAACGAAATTGGTGTTTGGTTTGTGTTGCAACGCAACAAAATCAAGGGTAATGTTTTTAAATACAATCTTCATATTGGTACTTTCATATGAATGCATGGTGCCAAATACGTTAAAGAAATGTCAAAACTTTCATCCACATATAACAGCATTCCCAGATCAATGGTTAAAATAGCTTCGAGAAGATGAGGCTTTAGCTAACAACACTTGTAACGATAACCATCCTGCTTCGAAACATATTGGTTGGCGCTACATATTCATAAACTGTAATAAATAATATAAATCACAGCATGAACCCTAAATTCATCGTAAGAATTCAGGAGGTGGAATTAGTAAATATTAAAGTCTTCACATACCTCACTGTATGGATAAGATATAAAAAGAATATATGAAATGAGGAAATTTAACGTAGAACAGATTTTGCTAAAGGCAGATTCGCACAAGCAAAACGTTAAGCACAAAATCCGAGTCTTCTTAAATAACCTCGTCATATCGAGGATTTCACGGGGATGATATGCATGTCGACAAATCCGTTCAGAAATGTCTAAACTGTCATCCGTTAACAACGGCTTTCTCAGAGCAATGGTTAAAAATATATTTTGGCGAATGAGACCTGTGTGTCTTGGCAAAGACCGCATTTATTCTCACATTGACGGCTGGCGCTAGAAATAATAACAAAAGTATATACCAGATAAGAGAAACAATGTCATTTGAGAAACTTTCCACCGGAGCAGCGTCTAAAATCGGTATCGCATGTAATTGGAAGAGGAGATAATGATATAATCAGAATAGTAACATTCCACACTACTTAAACTGGAACGATGGCAAAGAAACCGGCGTCTATACTTTAAAAAATGATAACATTTATGAGAATTGAGGAATTTATTTTCTAGATAAAATAATTAAGTGAAAGATTTTATAAAATTCAGGTAACTGTATTACTTGTTCATCTATCAATGTGTATCGAAGACTTATTTATAATAAACGTTTAATATTTCCGTTAGCATTGGGATATGGCCCAGATCAAAGCGTAGTAACGTTTGACATGATTTTAGATACGAAACCGCAGCTGGTCCACGGAATTCACAGCTGGGCGCAGCTCCTTTCTCTTTGCTCTAAATGAGGTGGGTTCGATGTAATATTGACACTAGCGGAAGCGTTTTTATGGTACTGGCATATTTTTGTTATTTATCATGCGTGTATGGGTACATTGCGTAAAAAGAAACAGTTGCGTGAGATCAACGAAGTTAAACAAAGTCTAGCCGTGTCAGGGCCTATATGGGCAATCATTTGTGAATACCAGGTGCTTTAATCTTGTATGTGCACATGGTGAAACGCATAAGGTATCGGAATTGGAAGTCGGAGAGCGGAGATCCAATTCATGTCGAGTTTGTTATATTCAATTACGCGTGGATATCCTTGGGAATGGTACGTTTCAACCTACTTCTTAATTAGTAGGTGGTGTATCAGTAAACCATTAATTTCTCCAAAGCATTTTCAGAATCTAACAATATTTTTTGGATGTAAATAAGGAGCAAATGATTGATAAGCCGTAAAAAAAATCAAATCTATCTATAAATCAGTATTAGCGAGCTCACACTTTCGACTGTGTCTCTTATTGACGACCTTATGTTCTGTCTTTTTTTCCCATAGTATACTTTAAAAAAAATTGATGCAAGATCCTTTAGGAGTACTCCGAATCGCAACGTCATCTGCGTATATTATATTCTAAAGAGTGTGACCACCGGTATTTATAAATATCGGTGTCATATTTGGTAGATCAGATGATATGTAATATATTCTCAGAAATAGACAGCAAACAATTACTAGAAAAGTCGTCATAAAATTTAACTTATAATAAAACATCACTGTCTGATGAAAAACGAAAAAGAGGATAAATATTGTTCAGTACAAAATATCAGGAGGCAAATAAAAGTCATATTTGGACATTATTTACATTATTCGGACGATTGTCCTCATCTTTGTCGACATATTTATTACAACGTTTCGGTCGTTGTACGCTCCAGTTTTCTTCAGGTGGTTGGAATATCGAACTAAACACATTATTTTCGCTCACTGGGGTAGACTGTTCCAAGTGCCATGTTTAATGGATGTCAGTTATCAGTTATCTCCTGTTAATTCCCCTCTGATTGTTCTCCACTGCATTAATCATAACCGGATATTGAAGTCACACTCTTTAAGGTCCTGCCAGTGGATCTAACCAACGCCTTTATCCACTGTGCCATGTGTCCTTGAGGACATCTGGGTATGAATTTCTGTCTATTATAAACCTAATGTCTTAAGCAACCATTTTTACCAGTGCTCATATTGCAATTTTCTAAAAATTATTTTTTTGCTGTTTTCATTGCTTTTTTTTTTTTACCAGAGCTCATATCGCAACGTTTTTTTGTTGTTATTATCGCTTTTCTGTTGCACTCCGTATTGCAGGTTACCATATTGTATTCATTTCTATGCTTGGTCCGCTCAGGAGATTTTTGTGGCCTAGCAAATGTGCTGATTCCTAAAGTTTACGAATTTTCCAATGGTCTTCCTTGTTGCGATCTCCACCTGATCCAACAGAGGGCGGTTATCTCCCTTCTCTCTCCATATGTGGTCAGCCATGCCTGTTTTTTTTATTACTTCCCCTCGTGTTACAGATCTCTGGTGTTCTTGAAGCCTTACTTTATGGGGACGGCCGGTGTCCATTTTCCGCATCTGTACGGGATGGCGTACACAGTCTTTAGTCATGTTCTCCTCTAGGGGGGGGGTCTTACTCGGGAGAGATATCTGCGAAGTGTTGTCAAGCTTTTGAAGGTTGTCGTGATGTTATATTGACCGCAGATACTTTGCATATCATACAGAAATTAGAAACTATATAGTGTTGCCTATTCTCTTTTAATTTAGATGAAACAAATATTTTTAATAAGAAACTATTTTATCAGTAAATATACTCAAATTTTACTATAAATAGTGTATCCAGTTGCACATCATAGAACTTCGTACATCTGCTCTATACTAAAAACGACATTATTGTATCAAGTTAAATAAACTGGTATTTCAGAAGCATAATATGATCAGGTAACCATGGAGATAACACGAAATTTTACTCATCCGTCAATGGAAAAATTTACTTTTTTTATTCCCGTCGGTATTTTACTAAATGAAATAAGTTTGGTCTAAACCATCAAATAACTGAATGATTTTTTCTTCATTCATTCTGATATTTTACTGATATTTTTGCGCGTGTTCAAAAACATTGTTTCTTTCAAGAACTGTCAAATGTTACTTTAGTTATGGCAATATATGTTATATTGTTGGTTTTAATTTTTATAGCATTATGAGAAATCATATAGGGACTCAGTCATATACACACGCACACACACAAAGACACACACACACACGCACACACACACATATATATATATATATATATATATATATATAATATAATATTTGGCAGAGAAATGTATCCATACAGATGTATCCATGAAATTACCGGCTATTATAAAAAAAATATCAGATATCAGAAATTTTCACGACAAAAAGCAATGAAAATATAACAACATATTTTTAATTGAATCAAAGACGAAGAGGTAATAAGAGACTGGGAATGAAAGAAAGAAATAAAGAAAGAAAGAAAGAAAGGGTAAAAAATAAAAAAAATAAAAAAATATTAGAACAAATTAAAGAAAAAGACTAAAGAAAAGCAGACTGAAAATGAGGAAAATTTTGGGAGAAATATGAAATGTAAATGACAATTTTGACAGAGACAATGCTAGGAGATTTTTTAAGAAGAAACTAAGAAAAATAAAGAAAGGGAAATAAGAAAGAAAGAAAAGAAAGAATCAAGTTGACAAGAAAAAGGAGGGAAAGAAAGAACAAAAAAATAATATTGAAATTAAGAAAATTTAAGAAGTATGACCGGGAGAAAGCAATAATGAAACTTTTGGAGATAAATTAGAGAAAACAATGAAAGAAAGAAGAAGAAAAAATGAAGAAAAGAAAAGGATGGAAGACTGAAAATGAGGAAGATTTTTGAAGAAATATGAAATAAGATAAAACATTTTTCCCAGGGCCAAATTAAAAATAAATATTTTGTAGAGCAATGAAAGGAAAAAAATGACTGAAATAAAGAAAGAAAGAAAGAAAGAAAGATAATAAAGTAATTAACGTAAAGATAAAAATAAATAAATTCTATAAAGGAAGATGAAAATTCTCGAAAAGTAAGAAGAAACTGACTATGCAGAATGGAAAACGAAAAAAAATTGGAATAAAATAAACCTTTGGACCACTGAGCAATATGTCACTTCTGATTCTCATTGGTCTACATCAGCCGTTGGCAAGGCTGCATAGTTCTGATAAGAAGGTTGGTTGTAGGAATTCTCATGATATACACCCCCAGAATCCGTCTCGGCACGGAAGCCCTTCATACAACCCCCACCACTTTTTTCGCCACTACTTATTAATCTCTTCCAATGTCAAACCAATTCGTCTTGACGTTTCTCATGACGATGTGCTCGGACATTTTACTGGCGTAAATTTTGCTTTTGCAGATGAAGCAACATCAACGCAAAACTCTCGTAACAAAAGGCTTTATTAACGATATATTTATGTCTATCCGTATAGTGAAAAGGACAATTAAATAAACAATTAGATGATAATTTAATGACTATTAAAAGTAAAATGATTATATACCAGCAATTTATATTTATAGCAGAATCAGATGGCAACTGTAATGTCAATTGGGAGTTTAGCTGTTGGCAGTCACCAACCGAAAACTTAGCTTTAGACTCGTTTAAAATTTATAAATCTTCTCTTTTAAATCTGGTGTTTTAGAAAAACAGCTATTTCAAATACACTGTTATTGTTCTCCATAATATTGGAGGAATCTCGCTTTTTAACCTTTGTTTTTCACTAGTGGAGAACGATTATGTAATTACATTGTACTTTAGATGAAAGCGCTAAGAATTTTGGCGGATGGTTCTAATGAAAGTTTTAATTGATATGTTTTCCCTCGTTTGGTAACGACATTTTTGCGATGCTTTTTCGCCATTTCACTAGATTATATAAAGTATATCCCTCTCTAAGACCTGTGTGAATTTCAATAGTTACCATTTTTAGTCCATGATCTGAGAAAACTGTTGTTATAGACGATAGTGTAAACATTTGTGAACGGGTGGGGCGTCATGAATGATTTCCACGCGCGAGTCTAGATTTGACGAGTCTACGTAAGTACATAACCCTAGTTCTTTGGGTAATGTCTTGTGAAACCTCACGCACTGTTGGACAATACAACCTCGAGTACCGCCAAGTTAATCATCACTTCCGTTATCTCCTATCCTTATTTGTTTCTTAACTAATCTATAACCCCATGATTTGTTGGTTTGTTTTTAGTAGATTGTATTTTCTCGTCGAGTTCATTGCGTTCCGTTATCTAAAATGCACTTGGATGTCTTGAATCCATTATATCTTGCCTCTTAGATATTGTTTATTAGACTTGGCTCTGGAGCATTGAGTGAGCCATTTTTGTAGAAAACAACAGTGAGTTCAATTCATTGCGTGCACGAATAGGGCGTATGGCAGCAGATGTACTGCACCATCAGTAGAAATGCTATTTCTTGGACAAGATAACCTGATGGAGCCTAAAACTCTATCGGCCGGTTTTGAATTTAGTTTTAACTTTTCCTTGGCCATTCACCACATAAGACTCGATCCGAGTCTTCTCTGCCATTTACCGATAACACCGATTCTTACTTTTTTTTTACTGGCAAGTAAATGAATGTAATTGATGAGACTGGAATTTGAACGTGGCTATCCGATTCCTCAATCAGAGCCAATATATATTACTCTAACTTACGTCGGTTGATAAAATGCTAATTTCCATTTCTTCAAGATACTTATGTTACTCATTTTAGTTGATAGTGATTTCTGTTGTTCGTTATATAACTTTTTTCTGGTCATTATGCGACAGTCGACAGTCGACAGGATTCGAAACAGAATTGTCCTCACTAAGAACCAGCAACAATTATTAATGATGTGAGAAAAAAGATTATATATAAATTTCCGATTAGATATTAAATTTGAAAAAGATAGAATGAAGCCAATTTTAAATGTAACACAGCAAAATAAATGAAGATTACCCCAACCAGAGTTTGGAATTGATGTGCTGTTAAATTCTCTTTATACTATTAAACATAACAAGGGCCACTGACTTCCTCAATCATTGGAAATTATCAACATTTTTTCGCGTGTAAGAATTTTACCACATAATCACCTGGTTTCTTAAGTCGACAATATCGTCTTTTATTTCAATGTCCCAACAGAAGCGTATTTCGTTTAATATTGATCTGAAACTTCGGCTACCCATGAAGTGAATCGCACGGATCTGACATTTCACCGTTTCACTAATGGAGAATGAAGTATTCCACGGTGCAGCGGGTTTTCCCTTCAGAGGGGTCTGCGTCCAAGACAAGCGGACAGCATAGAAACCATGCTGCTTCTGAATTGGTGGCATGATTGTCAAAACTGTCTGCTCTCAGGATTAATCTCTTCCAATGAAAATCTTATGAAGTTAACATTGCTTGGTTTAGTATTGTTTTCTCTCTTGCTATTATTTTGCGAGTAGCAGAAACTTCGCCAGAAAAAAAATATGCTGAGAAATGTAGAGGTGACTGTAAATATATTTACAACGAATACACCTCCACCTAAATTGTTCATACATATATATATATATATATATATGTATGAACAATTTAGGTGGAGGTGTATTCGTTGTAAATATATTTACAGTCACCTCTACATTTCTCAGCATATTATATTATATATATATATATACATATATATATATATATATATATATATATATATATATTATATACATATATATATATATATATATATATATATATATATATATATATATATATATATAGGTACACACGAACACAGCAACACTCACACATTTATATATATATATATATATATGTGCGTGTTTATATATCAATGTATATATATATGTATATATATATATATATATATATAAATATATATATATACACACTTACAGATATATATATATATATATATATATATATATAAACACTGACATATATGAACACACAGATATATATATATATATATATATATATATATATATATATATATATATATATATATATATATATATATATATGTAGATTAATATTCTTTCGTTTCCTTTATTATTATTTCATTTAGATTCCTCGACTAGCTTCGTCCAAAATTGCCATCATCGGGAGGACAAATATTTCTGCTTGCTGGTAGCAGTAAACTACAGAAATGAGTCTTTTGATGGAGAAAAATAACATTTTTCTGTAGTTTAACATTTTTTTTAATCTTTTTAACATTAATTTCTTAACATTCCTTGTGTTGGTCAAATAGTCTCTTTCAAGTTGTTATTTGAGATAAGAGCTGGATAGATGCATGCTTCTCTGAATTCTCTGGTCAGTTTGACAGTTTTATTGGACCTGGTGAGGGAATGTGTCTCTGTTAAGTGTTTGTGTGTGTGTTATTTGGTTCTTTGGGAGTGAGAGTATGATATGTGTAAGCGTATGTATTGCTGTGGGTGTGTGTTATCATTTAGATCATTAGGGTGTGAGTGAGTATGATGTGTGTAAGTGTGTATATTCGTTTGGGTGAGTGTATAAGTCTGAGGCCTCCACACCTCCGTATATATATATATACACGCACACACACCCACAGACATGCGTACGACTTCATTGGACTGAATTGATGTTTATGTTATTGCAACAACACAAGGACAGGTCGGATTGGGGGCGCTGAGGAATTTTAAATAATTTAAAATAAGATTTTTTTTTTAAATTTGTGTTTAGCTTTGAAAAATCCCACATTATATTAATTGAAAATCTACCAAGAAAGGGGAAATGTAATTCTCTGGATATAAATTTACTGTAGTAAATCTTCTAGCGATTAACGCACGTTCTCTATATTCCTGCCTTAGCAAATTGCTTTTTATTTGTATTAATCTAAACCGTCGTTCAAAGTCGCCATCACGCGAAATATTTTTACCATTTTATCATATGTTTTCCCATATAATTTATATTGAAATATTGATCCCTCTTCCTGTTGTGACCTCCTGATCCAGTTGTCCTCTATAGTGTTCGCAATTATTTAAACTTATTCACTGTTCTCATGATTGTTCTTGAATGTAATTTGAAAATGGAAACCATAGTATGAATGTTGGTAAAATTATGAAGGATTTTTCCTCTCACCATTGCTCAGAAACGAAGACATCAGGGCTGATAACAAAAGATTTTAACCTGTTATATTTGTAGCTAAATAACGCAAAGTGTTTTGTAGTTACGGTAGATGTCAAGTTGGCTGTCTTACCTGAAACGCAGAAAAAATAAACGTAACACAGATTAATTGTTTTAAAGATTTTGTGGGATGGATAATTATGCTGTTACACGATTTTCATAATTTTTTGTTACACCCGTTATATATATATATATATATATATATATATATATATATATATATATATATATATATAATACAGATTAGTTGTTATTAGATATTAAATGTTTTGTGTGATGGAAAATTATGCTGTTACACGATGGGACTTCGTTTCGGTGCATTTAGTTAATTGTCGACTGTTGATGATCGTTCCATTCGGTCGAGGTGCAAGTAAATGCACCGAAACGTAGTTTTATCTTTGTAGTGAGTAAATTGATTTTGACTATATGAAAAAAATATAATAAATAATTATTGCTCTACTAACGGTATTGATCACCATTTTGAATTTTTGCTCTGAACGTTAGCATTCATATATTGTTTTCATTTTCATTACATTCGTGTATATATATATATATATATATATATATATATATATATATATATATATATATATATATATATATATATATATTCCCTGCCTAAATGCTAAATTTCTTATGGCATCCATATTGCAGACATTTTTTCCAGGATTAGTTGAACGTCTTTCTTTCTTTTAGTTTACATGATATCATGATATATAGAGTGTAATGTTCTATATCTGTCATCTACTCTTGGGTAATTCATTTTAATTGGCCTAAAAGTGGCGCAAATAACGAATATATATTTGGCGGGCGCTGCTTGGACATAGTCAACAGTAAAATTGATATATACATACATATATATATATATATATATATATATATATATATATATATATATATATATGCACACACACACATATATATATGTATATATATATATATATATATATATATAGATAGATATATAGATATATATATATATATATATTATATATATATATATATATATATATATATATATATATATATACGTACAACACAGTTTTGAATGCTGGCTTAGAAGCTAAAGATTGCACACGCTTAGAAAATATAGGAAAATATACGAGAGAAAAACTCGTTCTACTAACTGTATTAAGACAGATTCAATAGCAGCCCGCAAAATTAACAAAAAAAGGTATGGTCGATGTCAAACTGGAGGAGCTCTATAATGCTCATTAATGCGTAAGTTTGCTGATTCAGAATGGAAGCTGAAACCCTGTTAGAAAATATACGGAGGTCGGCTGAAATGTTCATTACCAAGATATACAGGTAAGTAGACTACTAATTCGTAGAGTAAAAGTTACAACAGCTGGCCGTCTACCTGTTTTATTCACGTACACTTGCATGTCATTAAGCATACCTATTTCTCTGTCTACTTACATTTATATAATGGTCAATCTCGGAATATTAACGTAGCACATCTTACTAAAAGAAAACGAAAGAAAAAGAATAGACGAATTGCAAACTGTCAGGATGTATAGTGGTCAGCAAAATAGACAAAAATGTCGAGTAAATTTAGAAATTTAATTATTATTATAGTGTTATAATATAATGATTATAATATGGTATATAATTATTATATATATATATATATATATATATATATATATATATATATATATATATATATATATATATATATATATAATACATGATAATATATGATATGTATGTATAATATAATAATTATAATACAATAATTGTAGTGTTATACGTATGAATTGGGAGAACATTCCGAAGCTTCACGCGAATAGCGAATGTTATTAGCCAGAAGATGATTAAAGTATTAAGACATTGTAAATTGTCTTAGACAAAAAATTTTAGTCTATATATATATTCCCAATAGGATAGAATCCAGGTAGAACTCAATATCCAGGACAGAGTAAGAACGTAATATGATAATGTTTTTGAATTTGTAGGTCTGAAGAATTGCATCGTTATTACGTTTCCAATGTAATACATATTATATTAGTGTTTGAGACTTATATATATATATTAGGTTGGTGCAAAAATAATTTCGTTTTCTCACATAGTAACATATGTTAGAAAACGAAATTATTTTTGCACCAACCTAATATATATATATATATATATATATATATATATAGCCTCTTAAATAGTGGATGATGTTAGGAAATTTTGTCACAAATAAAACAATCCTTGATGTGAGAGACACTTCGCTTTATCAATGAATGATAAGAATACCACGAACAGAAGATGTTTTAACAGGGTATAGAAAAGAAAAATAACAAGAAACGTATACTTACCATAAGAACCTCGTACATGAAAGATTAAGAAGACATTTTGAGGAATAGTCGTGGTAATTCTAACACTCCCATGATATACAGAAATCATGAGAATCAGATGATATAGCGAATAATCTACTTGGTCTTTTTAGATTAATATTTTGCAAAACCAATATAAATAGGATGTCAATCGTTAAGCAAACATATTAGACAACTAAAACGCATGAATTACTGAAGAGACATAACACCTAAAAGAATATATTTTCACTAGTATTTTTTATGTTAATCCAAGCAGAATAGTAACTCAACAATAACTTATCATTGATATAGGTGCAATAATATTGTATTGTGGATATACGTAACGATTATATTTATATGTAGATTGCGAATTTTCTTGTCTAAAGTTTTTCAGCCATTTGCAACAGATTGCATTATTTAGTATTGCTAAAGTTATTGCTGACAGTTTTGTCTAGATTTACAATCTCTATAATCAGATAAATTTTGCAAACTAATACATGATATTTGAATAAGCTGATTTAAAAAAAAATATTCTGAGCGGTTTAGTTATATCTCTAATTTAATCTAACTTTATAGTACTTCATGATAAACATTTTTTTAAAGATACGTTTTCGTTTTTTAACAGTGAAGTATAAATTCTTAGGATTTCATACACTTGAGCAAACAACATACAACTGTCAATGCGTAATTATTTCTTTCTCTAGACAGATTACAACTTTTAGAAAGTTTCGCCTTGACCGATTTGAATATAATTCTCGTAAATGCAGCGCGAAATGGAAGTTGGTTTCTTGTATATATCTAAAATTAAAGAAGATATAAGCAAAAAATATTACAATTTTATTTAAAGAAGTATTTTGTATATTAATCATTAAATTCTTTATAAAATAGAGCGATTATCAATGGGGATGGGTAGGAGGAAATAAGACCCATATTTTTAACATACTGGGGACAAACTCGATTAACCAATCAAACGTCGGGCTTATGATGAGTTCGTGGTTAACTTCAGTGTAGGATGTTTGATGGCTGTACAAGTTATGTAGAATCTCACCTCAATCTTAATACGGTATCAAGGTCATGATATTCTTTGATTTTAACTCAATAAACTAACATAAGAATGTAAAATATCGAGATGAAAGCAGGGGATAAATCTACCAACAAACATCTCTACGCCCTATATAAATATCAGTGAGCATTGACCATTAGTTCAAAATGCTAAAGCCCGACAATGTGGCAGGGGGAAGAGGAGTAGAAAAGGCAGAGATGATGGCAAGTAGTGAACCGGTTGTAGATGGGTGAGGGTATAAATATGCAGTTTCAAACATACACATATACATACCTATATATCCACACACGCACATACACATATATGTATTTACACATATCTACAATTATGTAATATGCATACACATATATACAGATATTTACGAACCCATATAGACAAACACACACAGAAAAAAAGAAACAAACAAACAAAGCAAGAAAGAAAGCAAGAAAGAAAGAAAGAAAGAAAGAAAGAAAAACAAACAAACAAACAAAGCAAGAAAGAAAGCAAGAAAGAAAGCAAGAAAGAAAGCAAGAAAGAAAGAAAGAAAGAAAGCAAGAAAAACAAACAAACAAAGCAAGAAAGAAAGCAAGAAAGAAAGAATAAAAGAAAGAAAGAAAGAATGCAAGAAAGAAAGAAAGAAAGAAAGAAAGAAAGAAAGAAAGAAAGAAAGAAAGAAAGAAAGAAAGAAAAACAAACAAACAAAGTAAGAAAAATGGAAAAAACAAAAGAGAGAAGTAATGGAAGGATATGAAATGAAGAGAACAAAAAGAAAATACCAAGTAATGAATCTGAATATGAGGTTTGTTTAGAGAAGAACGAAAGAGAAAAATGAGAGAAACAATGATCTATTTATTTTAGACACAGTAGAAATCTGAAATTATTTTTGACTCAAAGAAACCTTCTGAATCAATTAACAAAATTCATATTATATTCAAGTATAATAGATAAACAAGTGAAAGATTAAATATAATTAAAAAATTACACTTAAAATTAGAAATTATACGATAATATAAAATAAATAATAAAATAAAAATGTATAAATTTAATTAATAAATTAATAGAAAAAATTAGAAATAATACACAAGAGCCTCTTTAATTATAAATAAATTATGCAATAATAATAAGGAACGAATTAATTTTTCAATGTCGTCACCGAAATATATTTAAAATTATCTCACCATTCCACTGCGAATTCTGCTTCGGCTTCGTCCATTCAAGTATCATTCCAAAATTGTTCATCACTAAACCTTTACTAAAACAAGTTTTATTTGTCACTAAATTACTGTTAATATTTGATGACCAACATTAATATGTTTAATATTACTCTTATTGTCATTATGTACCTATTAACTTAGTATAATATATCTTTAATTATTTCTTTTATTTTCTTTTATTTTAATTGATTATTTTTTTGAATTTTGAATATATATATATATATATATATATATATATATATATATATATATATATATATATATATATATCATAACGTATTTACGATTAATTAATGTTCCTTTGTTTTTTCAGTCTATGTTAATATTATATAAAGAGTTAATATATGTTGTAATTAAAAATTATGTAATATAATTTTATGATAATTTATTGTTATGTAATATTGCATAATTATGATATACATATAGGGTCAATTTTATATACTTAATTTAATTATTCATGTAGTATTTAGATATTTATTAATATTATAGTTTTATTTAATATTTTGATATGTGCTTTATATATTAATATCTAACATTGATATATCCCATTGAGATGTATTATACTGATATTGTATTATTTAATATGATGAACTGGTATTTGGACATTTCTTTTACTATAATATTTTAGTCTATATGTTCATGTCTTATTTATTTATTATTAGAGGTTTATCCATTTAATATTGAATATTTTCCCTATTATTTTACTATTCATTATTTAATAAAATTAATATATTTATACTATATTATTTATTATATAATATCATCGTAAAAAAATTATTCTAAAGGCGCTTCTTCATTGCCGTTATTTTCTAATAAAATGTATTTCGGTCTGTTTAATTAAAACATTGAGCTCTACGTGGGAATCAGTTTTCATATTTAATATTGTATTAATAGCATTAACGTGTACTATATAGCAACAGATTATAACTCTTCTCTCTCTCTCTCTCTCTCTCTCTCTCTCTATATATATATATATATATATATATATATATATATATATATATATATATATATATATATATAATGGAAAATAAAGCATAATATTAGTTTTCTTTAAAAATCCATATTACAACCGAAAATTTTTGCGGTTATTCTCTTCTTTTTATTATACACGCTTTTCTCTCGCCGAACTATTATAACCTCCCCCTTTACGTATATATATATATATATATATATATATATATATATATATATATATATATATATATATATATATATATATATATATATATATATATATGCGTGTGTGTTCGTTACACACACTGGCATTTCTAAGCAGTTACCTTTAATAAACAAATATTTCGTGTTTATAATTTTGAATACATCATGATTTATGTTACCTGCCGATGAATTCCCCAAAGCTTTCTTTGTAAGAAACGTATTTTTTTGTTCTACGTCGTCCAACATGACATTTGATATACGTAGAACATATTCTTACTTATAAATGCAAATATTAATTATGTAACGATCTTTACAAATCATTTGGTCGATACCGCCCTTTTTTATGCATTGGGATTTACGTCTAGCGTCTTGAGTATTCAGGAAACATTTTAGATATTAAAAAATGTTGTGAACATATGGATTTTCAATAAGATCTGAACCTGAGGATGTGTATACTTCCAATCGGTAATAAAACACGTAGATGATCAATCACATGCATATCGAATAACAATATGGTTTCTTCTAGAATGGAGGAGGAAATATTTTAAAACGCGCTAAGTCAGCATATTGTCATTATTAATTTTTTCACACGTGCACGCCTGTATAAGTAAGTAATTTACGTTTTGTACAAAAATAAAGACGGGCTATATTTCTACATTTTCAGTCCCTGCCTTTAAATAAAATTAATAAAATAAAAAAAAGTG
>OZ010579.1:31505133-31512633 GCA_963932145.1 Acanthosepion lycidas
TACTATTGTAATAACTTTAGAGATGTGGCAGGCTTTCAGCTTAATGCTATAAATTATTTTCTCAATTTCATGAATATTTCAACATATAAATATATAAGAAATGAAAATCTAGTTTTGTTAGATTTTCAAATAATTCTTCAATTTAAATATTGCAAAAGTTTACATACACACTAGCTGTGACTTCAAAGCTGATGCCCGAAATTATTTTAACTTCAGAGATGTAAAAGCTTATTTGAATAACAAAGTAATTTAATTAGAAAAGAGTATCATAGAACGTTTGATGAGCAACGAAGAAAAGTGTACCACACTTATTTAAAGCGAATAAATCTGTATGGGTGTTAACGTTGGAATCTTCTCACAAATAAACAAGAGTCTCGAGACAACGGAAATCTCGTTCTACAGAAAATGCTTTGAACGCAATGGACTGGACATACAATCAGAAGGATGGAGTTGAAATGCATAGGATACATAAGGTGGAGATTGGTTTGGAGATTCTGACAGCCACATGACATGTAGAAAGCAGGATCAAAGCAGCTAGAAACCTGCATAACAAGCTTATGAAAAACAAGGATTGAGACAGATAACGAACATTGGTTACTACTAGCTAAAAAGGAAATGAAGATATGGAGAGAGATAACCACATATGTCTTCATGGGACACGGACGTTAGAAGAAGAATTAGATAGACAAAATATTTGGTGTGGGAGAAGATCATAATGCTTGGTTTGAGATTTATGAAAGCTATTATTTTTTTTACTTATGCTTAACATGGAAATAATCATTATCTTACGCCATTAAGAAAAAGTAGATGATTTGGCAAGCGTAAGATATATATTGCTAGATATGCACGATTTATTTTAGCATCACATATATTATGATGGTATTTAACTAAGACTTCGGACATCATACATGTTCATACAACCAAACTGCGATATATATATATATATATATATATATATATATATATATACATATATATATATATATATATATATATATGAGTGTCTGTGTGTGAGAGCATGTGTATGCGCATTCCTATGTGTGTGTGCGCGTTTATGTATATAAAGTCATATGAAGTAATGCTTGAAAGAATTTTTCACGCAATCCTATGCTTTAATAGACGAGTTCAAGCATAAATTAGATTGTCCCCACTTAGTTTTAACCTCTCTGTGACTTTTATATTCACATCGCCACTGACCCTGATATTAAACACATTTACCCACAAACACGCATCAAAACCATATTTTATCATATATATATATATATATATATATATATATATATATATATATATATATTGCATAATAAATATTTCTTGAATATTAATGACTTACTTTTGTCTTTCCAGACATTGAATTATGACACTTTGTGTCCGGCAACTCTTTTTACTGTCCTTTCAACCACGTGATGTATATTCATGAATGTTCTCAACGTCAAAAGCCTTGATAAGCCAATCAAATTCTTGCTAGTGGTTATAAACTCATTGCAACAAAATAAATCCTTATGTCTGCCTTTATAAATAACTTTTATCTATTTATTCATATATACAATGTTAATTGATTTTTTTTTATTACATGAAACGATACTTTTATTGCATACCCGAATTTTAATAGAAAGGGATTTCTACATTAAATATAGGATCATATAAAGTACTTTTTTTAAAAATAATTAGAAGTTAAAAACAATGTAATTATTTTCAGAATTAGATCGCATGTTGTGAGAATATTGGCGAGCTTGAGATCTCCGAAACCAATACCCATAAAAATAAGTGTGTTGCATTTACAAAAGTTAACTCAAAGATCTATTTCCGACAAATGATTAATCCTTATTATTTGAATATAAATATACCTTAGTGACTTCCGATATAACACATATTAAAAGCTTAATGTAAAAATATAATGAAATCTCTATGACAAATGTCCTTAATTAAAGTGTCCATAAAGATTATAGAAAAGTAGGCTAACGAGTAAAATTTGTTCGTTTTCCACAGTTTGACCGACTGTCGGCCAGCATGCCTGTCAGGGCATTCTATTATCTAATTCCTGTAATTCTCGAAGAGATTGTGTCAGGTGTAATTTGAAAACTAATGAATATTCAACACCACACTAGTGATTAGTTACGCCTGTTGGATAACACAGTGCAACATCGTCTCACACTTCAAAGACTGACAGAGTTTAATTAGATGTCACTCGGCCAAACTTGGCTAGTTTACGTTGAAGCATAATGTGTGACGAAGCGGGCAGTTTGGTCGGCTATCTATTTTCGTTTATTAAAATCACTACGATGGAGGAGCACTGTGTCTGTATGCGAGAGAACATATGAATATACGAAATAAAACATTCGGACATACAGACGATTCCAGGTAGAAACGCACATATAATGTATTTGTCACATGCATAGTAGAGTTTATATTGATAGAAAATGAATGTATAAGCGTTTAATGTTTCGCAATTAAACAAATACGTGGAGTGAGAAAGAAAAAAAGCCGAACAACTAGTGTAAAAAAGACAAAAAATCTTCCGCATAGACACAGAGAAACAAAATAGTTCTGTATTTTTTCAATGATATAGATAAACTCTTTTAAATCTCTCTATCTCTCTCTCTACACACACATACATATATATATATAAATATATATATATATATATATTTATATGAAAACTTGATGTTTTTTTTTATTCTTAATCCTACGTTTTTATCAATTATAACGTTATTTGAAGCGATTGTTCCTATTTGAAATAGATACCCCATCATTATTTTAAACGGTTGTGCAATGGATAGCAGGTCAGATTACGAAATCGGAGAGACGTGTTCGAATTCCAATCGGATCCATTACATTGATACCTTGGGAAAAGTTATAAAACTTCTTCTGCTATATATAAATAGCAGCACAGAGTGGCCATGAGAAGGAAAACCGACTTGTAGAAAGTTGGGATCCGTCAGTCTATATCGCCCAAGAGACAGCAATTCCTCTGCTGCTGTAGTAGATGTGGTGCCCTACACCACTAATGGATCACAGGATTCGGCCTGCGGTCTAGAAAAATCATAGTAAATAATATGTGTTTTCTTAAAAGTTATGAATCTGCATCTCCCTTTGTATGGGACAACGTAACTTAGTCCACCCGGCTACATGACGCAAACGGACCTGTATATATATTTTTTTCTCTTTTAAGGAATGTACATATTTTCAATCCATTCAGATTTTCTCGTAAACATGTCTAATATGTTTCCTATGCAAAACGTAAAAAAATGCAGTTTCTTAAAATTTAAGGGATATTTAATCCGACAATAAGAAACGCGGGTTCGAACCTTTCCGCAGACCATGTATACGAACGATCATTTTCTTTGAAAAATAAATGTTGGATACTTTGAATTCTGTTACTATCAACAATCCATACTTTCCCCAACTATTTTGACATTCACACGACTTAACATTTATTAAGTCTTTTCACTTTAATTGATGAAATATATATTTTATTAGATCGGTATATGAAGATTATGGACATTCCATTATTTTTTCAAGTTCTTATCTTGTCAATATATTCAGTTATATTTTTGTTCTGGGTATGACGATAAACTACATTCGACAGCAAGACCTCTGACGAATAGGATTTGAGGATCGTAGAACCACATCTTAATTGCTAATGTTACCAGGTACACCAAGATCCGGGGTAGTAGCACCTGTTATGGTTTCAGCTATGAGCAAATAGCTAACCTCGAAACTGGTGTCAAAAGTGTAAAAATAGATTTTAATATCAGCAATATTATTTTGTAAAAAATATTACAATAGTTTTGGAAGAAAAAATTATTACCAGCAATACATTTTTGGAAAAAATCATTATCAGAAATATTTTCAAAAAAAAATATTACTAGCAATAAAAATCTTGTCGGCATTGTGGTAAACATGCCGTAAAACAAACCAAATCAAACCGTTTGCTTTGTGTGATATATCCGTCTTTTCTTATATTAAACCGAAGTTTACCAATAAAACTACTACCTAGATTGGTCACTACCTACATTGGTGAGTGCTTAGGAATATTAGTTGTTGTATGCTTTGATTTGTGGTCGTTGAAATGAATAACAACTCAGAAATTGAAAAAGGAATACCGCGTTACAAGTCTAATCATAATAATAACATCACTGACGGTACGGATCCCTCTTATCTACGCCACAATATATGCGTTAATTGGCAGGGCGTATATCAGTAAATCATTATTATCTGCAAAATACTCTTACAATCTAAACATATTTCATGGTATTAAATAACCTGCAAAGATTGATGAAAGGGAGAAAATCAAATCAATTAATCAATTAATAAAAGCTTTATGATCTATCTTCAAATATTCCAACAATTTTTAAATTTTTGTGCTGATCACATGATAACTTTAACTTTTATTCTTTTTACTTTGAGGTTATATATTTCTCACTGGCTATGTAAATCTTTAGATATCGAAAAATAGAAGTATATATCCTTCAAAGATATATGCATGAATATAAGTACATGTTAATTACTGTTGTTCTTATTAGAAAAGAAATAAATAATTTTATTAAAATATATGGAAAATCCGCTTATTCTCGAAAGATTACGTCCAGTAACATTAACTATATCTAATGATCCAAAAATATACTGAAAATAAAAGGCGGGAAATTTCAAAACCTAGCGATAAAATTCAAAGAAACGCGATAGCATGAGAGTAAAAACGGCTAAATCCTATATCGGAATTGCTGCCTATATGATGTTTCTTTTACTGAGTAGTTTGATGAAAGCAGATGATGGGGTTTTTTGCCGGTAGAGAATGCATCTGCCAGCTTACAGCTCATATTTCATTTAGCTAAACGGCATTCTGGTAAAAAGAAAAGTGACTTGAAATGTTGCACGAAATACAGATGCATATGTGAATTAGTCAAAACATAAAAATAATTCGGATTTAAATGCGAATGTAAGCATATTTAACCACGTTTACCTATTGGTGACTAAGGCATTTGTAGAAGGCCAGATTCTTTAAGGAAACGCAGAGCAGTTTAAACACGAAATAAAAACCTGAGTGCATGTGAGGGTGTATATGTGTACGTGAGGGTGTGTGTGTGTGTGTGTGCGAGAGGGGGAGAGAAAGAGAGTGGGATATGCAGCAATATTTCCCATTAAATGTAGTAAAATATAAAAGACACATGCATGAAGGTGCGCAACTGATCATTCGTACGTATATATATATATATATATATATATATATATATATATATATATATATATATATATATATATAGTGTAACCCGGATATAAGAGAAACACGGATATAATAGAGATTTTATCTGGTCCCAAATAAGAGCCATACTTACCTAAAAAAATTAGACCAAACCTGGATATAAGAGAAACCCGGATAGGAGAGACTTCTTCTCCGGTCCCGACAACTCTCTTATATCCAGGTTACACTGTATACACACACGAATATATATATATATATATATATATATATATATATATATATGTGTGTGTGTGTGTGTGTGTGTGTGTGTGTGTGTGTGTGCGTGTGTGTGTATAGGCTCTGTGTTATGGGGTCCACACCTTTTTTTTCATATAAGTGGACTCTACCAAGTGTACCTTGGACTGCTGCCGTTAAATACCCAGGGTTACAGTCAGTGAGGTTAGTCGGTACTCGGATGTCAGTCGATGTCGGACGCCCGGCTGAACGGTTGAACTCTCTGTCTTCGGGCAGGGAGGAACCCGAACGAGGCTACGCCGAAGGGCGGATTCTCTTTCGGGGAGGTTATCTTGACCCTGAACCCGTTTATACGGGTTCAAAGGGCATATTTTTGGCCGAACCCACGGGCTCGGAGATCCCACATTAAACCGGCCTTGTGCCACATGATACCCTCGTGGGGGGGTGACTAAATACTAGTCGGTACTCGGATGTCAGTCGATGTCGGACGACCGGCTGAACGGTTGAACTCCTTGCCTTCGGGCGGGGAGAAACCTGAAAGAGGCTACGCCGAAGAGCGGATTCTCTTTCGTGGAGGTAAACCGATCCTGAACCCGTTTATACGGGTTCAAAGGTTATATTTTTGGCTGATCCCACGGGCTCGCAGATCCCAAGTTAAACCGGCCTTGTGCCACATGATACCCTCGTGGGGGGTGAATAAATACTAGTTGGTAGTCGGATAGAGAGAGGATATACGGAGAATGAGAGAATATACGAACGGAGATAGTGTGAGATAACCTCTTGTAGAAGTCAGTTACAAGCACGTAGACTCTAAGGAAGTCCTACTTCGAGACTGTATATATCTATCTGTATTTGCTACTAACCACGTCCCTGGACTTACTAACAGTATTACTCTTTGTATGATTGTATAAATACATTTTATTTCTTATATTTAATTATTGCGTTTGTCATTCCTTGGAGACCGAATTCATCTCGGAATCCACAACACTCTGTATATATGCATCGATTTCTGTTTGTAAAAATAAAAATAATTACTAAGAATACCTGATTATATAACTTTCTGTTCTTTCTCTTTTATATATATATATATATATATATATATATATATATATATATATATATATATATAAATATATATATACATGCATATATATATATATATATATATATATATATATATATATATATATATATGTATATATACATACATATATATATATATATACATGTGAGTATATATATATATATATACTTACATATATATATATATATATATATATATATATATATATATGTATATATATATATGTTGTCATGATGATACATTATTTTAAAAATCGTTTAAATAATAAAAATATAAACCTATTAATGCTATTATGTTAGGAACCTTTTGTGCAACACTTCTTCAGACAAATATCATTCGTGAATGTTTTAAATACAGGCAACAAGTCTTAAAACAATCAACCTGACTATACTGGTGGCAATGCAAACTGCAGTAGGATAAAAACGCTTATAATCATTGTAACAAATAAGAAATCAGTACAATGTGTATTAGCAAAACCGATTAAATAAACTACAGATTTCAAGATGCAACAGAAATGGAATAAAATATAAAAAAATGTTCAAAGAAAATACGAAGGAGAAGAACTGAATATGCAAAGTTGTCCTTATGCCGATATAGGGTAGGTATCCATAGTTTTCTTGCTACCGCGTCAAGTATTCTCAGAATATGTGAAGAACGTGCCATGTGTAATATATTCAAACAATTTCCTCGATATTTATTTGCACACACGTGATCGTTGAACAAATGTCGTCCAAATGTGTGTATATATATATATATATATATATATATATATATATATATATATATATGTATGTATGTATGTAAGTATGTATGTAAGTATGTATGTATGTATATATAACCTCATTTCCAACAACTTAAAACAATAGTCGCTATATTGCATCCATGAACAATGGCGAAACTATTTATATTTGTCTTTTCAAAAAAAAATTCTTCCACACCGTGCAAGAAAAAAAAAACTGCTACTACGGAAGTAGTTGGA
>OZ010579.1:31520133-31537633 GCA_963932145.1 Acanthosepion lycidas
CTAATATTTCAAAAACCGTCCAATCAATTTATGCAAAATTTCACAGACTGTTCGCAATACTGACATGCGCAATCTCTGAAATGTTCGTATCCATCTGCGAAATGTCAACGAACTGCCGCCATATTTAATATCATCACGGTGATTTGATCGTGCCAAATTATTAGGAAGGTTTAGTAAATTTCCCAGAATTTATCAAACAAAACGTTTATTAATGTTGCACGTGAATGATTATGATCAAAAGATGCTAATCAATAAGATAATCAAACAAAGGCACAGTTTTAAACAAATTAATAGGAAAGGTGCTTTCCCTGTTTTGAAATTACTTGAAGAGGTCGACGATCCATAGAATTTGTTAATTGTAGGATGTCATCTGCTGTAATGCCGCGAGATATGTCAAGAATTGCTTCCTATAACTCAGCGTTGCTCCTGAAATGTCGTCCGTTGGCGTACAGTCTTCGCTTCATGATGCTCCAAAGGTTTTCGATTGGGTTCAAATCTGGAGAATTTGCTGGCCACTTCATTTTTCGAGGTCCATCGTAGCCTAACTGTTTCAAATATTCAGTAGTCTTGTGAGCAGCATGTGAGGGAGCATTATCTTGCATAAAAAAATGGCCTAACTGTTTCAAATATTCAGTAGTCTTGTGAGAAGCATGTGAGGGAGCATTATCTTGCATTAAAAAAAATGGCCCTTCATCCACGGTTCATAAACGCTATGTATGCATCAGCAGTCATTTTGACGCCATCTGGTGCTCTCCATGGGCCCACGAATGTTTTTTCCAGTAATACCACCCCAGATCATTATGCCTCCACCATCTTGTTCGCATCTCCAATGCTGATGGCGATTCTGTCCGTTCTTTACCGAGGCTTTCTATCTGGCCCATCAAGTGTTGCTCGAGTTTCGTCTGTGAACAAAACTTTAGAGAAGTCAATCTTCATATTGTCATAGGCCCATTGAATGTGATTTCTCGTCAACGCAGACTTCGATACAGGTTTGACTGTTGTTGTTATTTCCCTCAGATACCGACATCGTGTACTTTTAGACACAGAAGGATGCCCAATGCGACTGGAAAGCTCTTGATTGGTAAGTTCAGGATTCTTCGTGGCGTCTCGTTTACGTCATGACATGAGACGACGTGAAATAACCCTCGACTTGCCTTTATTTGCCCTTTTGCGTACTTGTGTAGGGACGGTGGTGAACTTTTTCACTGTTTGATGCCACCTCCCTATCATTTTCGAAATTTCTAGCGTAGATTTACTTTTTGAAAGTTCTGAGGTGATAGTTTTCTTTTCAGCATCATTAAACTGCTTTTACGGCACATCTTTTCACTAAATTCTTACACTTTCTTAATAATTTGGCACGCTCAAATCACCGTGCTGATAACAAATATGGCGCCAGTTTGTTTACATTGGGTGTATCGCAAGAAGATTTCAGCGATTGCGCAGGTACCTGTTGCCAACATTGTGTGAAAATCTTCTGTGAATTGATTGGACGGTTTTTGAAATATTAGAAAAAAGGTTATCTCGATAATAATTTGGCACGGTGTGTGTGTGTGTATATATATATATATATATATATATATATATATATATATATATATATATATATAGAGAGAGAGAGAGAGAGAGAGAGAGAGAGAGAGAGATACGTGTGTGTGCGCGTGATCTCTCTCTCTCTCTTTCTTTCTCTCTCTCGCCATATATATATATATATATATATATATATATATATATATATATATATATATATATTAGGCGTATGCTTAAAACCCGGTGGGAAAGCAAACGTCACAAACGCAGTATCATACACTCAGACGGAGAGAAAAATTGATGAGGAGTAGTATTGTTACTAGACAAAGACATGGAGAAATGCGTTCTAGGATATTTTCACTTGTCCGAAAGAATTGTAGTGTAACTGAAGTGAAGCGTTTCAGGAAAGCCATGATAATTTTGTACGCACCGACAGCAGAAAATACAGAATAAATTGAAAACTTCTTCTCAACATTAGACGATATCAAAGCCCTTTGCAAATCGCAAGTATTTGTAATTGTCAAGGGAAAAAATCGAATGCCAATATATGAAACGAGAGAGATGATTAAATATTTGGGAAATTCGGACTAGGAACTCGTAAAGAACGCGGGCGAAAATGTGTCCAATGATGCACGGCGAGTGAACAGATAATAGCCACCACATTGTTCCAATTACACCCATTACATGGAAATTCCTAGAAGAGAAACCAAAAATTATTAACTATCAAAAAGAGATTCGGGATTGCAGTTTTACACTGCAAAATATATCAAGTGCCAACTGGGAAAGCCATAACGAATATAAATGATCCGAATCATTAAGAAAAATATATGGAAATTGTTAAAAGCAGATACGAGCAATAAATGAAAAATGGAAACTCGATGTGGGATACTTTAAGAAAAGCTTCAGTAATAGCAGCAGTTGAGACCATCACAACGGATAGTAGACGAAGAAAAGAAAACTAATTTTGGCAGACAAAATCCTCGCTGATGAAAAACAAAGACTAAACCGATGACAAGGCAAAAAAAAAAGAAAATAGGACACTACAAAAATATATAAAGATCAAATGTAGACAGGCTAAAAAGGAATGACTCAACGACATTTATGGAGAAATAGAAATAAGTATCACAAATGAAGTAGCCATGTATAACCAATTTGAGCAGTAACTGGACGAAATAGATGCTCATCAATAGGATGCATGAAATACAAGGACAAGACGCTGATATTATAGAAAAAAAATACACCAGAGATATAATATAACGGATAATAAAATATAACGGATGAAAGAGAAGATATGCAGACGACATATCACCGGGCAGGAAATAGTAAAATCTGAAGCGAAAGCAGCACTGGCTAAATTGGATAGAAACATAGCATCAGGGCCAGATGGAAGTGTAGTAGAGATGCTGGAGGCCTTAGGCTATTCTGGTATAGAATAGATCACAGAAATGATAAAGTATATCTACGACAGTGATGATGAACCTAATTAGATCAATTTTCATGTAACTGCCTAAGAAGCTTAGTACAAATGAATACGAATTCAGTCGGACAATCAGTTTAATGAGCCAAACAACAAAACTATTCATCCGAAGTACCGTGAAATTTTTCACCAAATGTCCATTCTATTTTGTATTATTCTTTCCGTTGCTAGGCGTTTTCACCTTCTGTATCACTAGTCAATCTATGCAATATTGTATTATTATTATTATTACTATTAGTATTATTAGTAGTAGTAGTGCTAGTAATAGTAATAGTCGTAGTAGTATCTCAATAATAGTAGTAGTAGTAATAATAATTGTATTAATATTAGTATTAAGATTTTTAAATTATTGTCTAATACAGTGAGATTTCTTTAAAGACACTGACACAAAACAGCAATAATTATGCTCACAATATCAGAAAGAACGATGACAAAGGTAGTATATTCATGTTTTAGAGATTTTGCAAAAGCTTTTGATAAAGTATGTCACAAAGAAATTTTCAGAACTGCTTGGTAACCTTGGCATATTTGAGAATGTTATTAAAATAATCGAAAACATATACTGGGAAGAAACCGCCTGCATACAGGTAGAAAAAGAGTTCACAAAAGTTAAAAAAAATAGAAATGTGAGTAAGATAAGAATCTTTCTTCTCAGTCTATACACTGGTGTCATTCTGAGCGAAATAGAAGTCTTATCAAGATCCATTACTGAACACCACCATTTTAGCAAATTTAACCATACAGATAACACGGTGTTAATAGAAGATAAAAACGAAACTACAGTAACGCCTAGAAAAAGTATTAAGTTAAAGACAGATGGTATGAATAAACATAAATTACAAGAAGACATAATTTATGTTTACACACAGAAGCAAAAGCCCAGAATGCAAATTAGAAATTAGAGATAAAAATTAATGTACAAAAATGTACATATCTGGACAGTGTTTTCATAGATGAGGAAAATGGCAGCATCTAAATTTGAAGTCATGTTGGGATAGCGAATGTTGCGTTCTAAAAGCTAAGCACAAATATTATGAAACAGAAAACAATACTAAACTGTTACTTGTTATAAATCCTCCTATGATTCGATTCTGAACAATCCCCTGACAAGATAAGATAATTAGAGTAATAGAGGTATGGTTCCAGACGAGGATGCTGAGAATGGCATCGGAGTTCAGAGATCAACGAAGAAGCTTTAGGTAAAATAAAAGCAAAACGGGCACCCAATTTTACTAAGTACGTAAGTAAGAGTGAGATGAAATTTCGAGGGAGCATAATGAGGTAAGTGGCCTTAGAATATATGAAATCGACTATCATATTGAAGGTAAGATGGACATATTTAAGTAACACATAACATCCCTGACCAAATTGTGACAATGATTATTGGAAAAGGAATTAGGAGAGATAGCCATAAAACAACACTTACTAAGAGCTACAAAAGACAATATATTGTATAGAGACAGAATGACATACGGACCTAATGGACACGGCTTATAGAAGAATTTATATCATTCCTTTTATATAATCTATATGAGAAACTGTTTTAAAAACGGGGTTGGCTATTTCTGCATTGATATTTATAGAGCAATCCTTCTTGTTGCTGTTTTCGTTTGCTTTAGTTTTATATTAACAAGGGAGCGAAGAAGAGCGTATTAAGTTTCTAAAAAAAATATTGGTAATCCTATGGAGGTGTATTTGTTAAAGTTAGGAAATTCTAAGTTACAATCAAGGGACTCCTGGGATATTTTTTTCCGGGAAATAGACATATCTTTTTTTAGAAATACACCGGTAGGTTTTATACTGCAGCTAAAAAAAAAAAAGACTCATGATGGAAAACATTTTTAGTTTGCAGTTATCTTTCGTCGTTGTTGAATAAACAAGAGAACCTGATGAATGCAAACATTCGCATGACTTGTTAAGATATACCGAAACGATCTAATTAAAAATAAAACGAATCTCTCCTCTGACCTGATTTTATATATATATATATATATATATATATATATATATATATATATATATATATATATATATATATATTGTTTTTCAAAGGGAAATGATAATCTGGCTTCCATGTGTCTGCCTGCATGTAACTAGAAAAATAAAAATTCCCGCATGAAAATCACCCCAGGTGGGGATTTTTATATCGAATTTCTGGTCTCTGTGGAGTAAATACAATCTCACTCTTTTCTCTGACGTCTATCAGCTCATATTAACCGCTATACTTTCCAGAATGCAACCAAAGAACGCAATATCAGAGTTCCAAGAATTCAATCGAATTATTCCTGCCACAAAGAAATAACAATCCTAAAGATTTATCTTGTAACACTTGCAGTATTTCGCATTTGAAATTTGCAAATGTGAATCTTTATCGAATACTTAATAATCAGAACCATATTAATGATATGAAAATGTTTATACATTTTTCTTTGTAAATTAATAAATTCTCTAAAATAAATGGATTCTCTTACAGATGATCAATGGATGGTGATTATGTAATCGTAATTTTGATGTAGCATAAAGCGGAAAGCACGGATCGAACTCACTGAATGATTTCTTATCTTCTGCTAGGATTTTATGCTTATGGATTCTTTTGTTTAACATATATACTTCCTATATTAAAAGGGACAGCCCGAAAGGATTGCCTCTTATTTAATGTTTATCAATTACATAAACTTGGTTAAAACTGTGATACTGATTCTTTCGTACACGGGAATATAACTTACCACCAGAAGCCTCTAAGTTGTTTGCTTTATGATATATGCAAACTAAACGGCAGTCTGGTAGAATGATTTATGATATGAATGAGCTTGCTAAAAAGTTTGATGTGCAATTGTACATCAAAGTGGAGAAAAATTGCACCGATTGATAATCATCGACGTTTGAAAAAAATCTACTCGGACGACAGAATGAGTGACAGACCAGGATGGTGATGGGTTGGGCATTTTAGCGATCTCGTTGACATGTCATTTTTCACGCTGCCCTCCATAATTTCAATCGATGATATGTAAAGAGACCCGACCAGTTTATTACCTCGAATCGGTGGATAGCAAACATATAATTGCGTGAGGGGGGACACCTCGACGTGGTGTAATGGTTAGAAAGCTTGTCTTGGTAGACCAATTACGACTGAGTAGTAAGTACGATCCTCACTGGTTGCCCCATACGTTCGGCCATGTGCTACATCATTGCCGGGCTTAGAAAATCAGTATAACTGTGTGAAAAGTTGTATTTGAACTTTAATCCTTTAAAATTATATTAATAATTATTATATATTTTCCTCGCCGTTAGCACAACTTTTATGCACGATGCAGTCGTCATGTACTGATTGAAATCTTTTCAAGCAGCACTTGATTATTGTATCGTGGATTAAACTCAGACATATGTTACTCATGTGTACAAAATATAATATTGGCGGTACCAACGCTATATTTAATAGATAATTATGGCTGGATCAGTTCATTAATTTTAGATACATTATATACAATTGTAGGAATTTGAAAATTTACTGGACGTATCGTGGAATATGATTTTTATATTTTAACATTTCCTTAAACAAAATTGTGTAAAGTTTCATTGAACATATTTTCATGGTGGATGATTTTGATCAGTAGATGTACAACTGGCCAGTGGAATGATTTCCTTGTAAGTAGGAATGCCTGGACAATATCAATACGAAGCGAGCTTGGAGCATCCTCGTCGGAAGAAAAATCTGAAAAAAGTAAATGGACTGGGGATTAAGAAATGAAACGGCGAGGAAAAAAGACCATATATCAAATCATGGGATTCATAAGACAATGGAACACCCACAGCAGTAAAAGAAATAAGCAAAAAAGTACTGACCACATAGGCAATATCAATAAATTGTTTTGACAATATACGCAGCGAACAGCGTACGAAAATAAGGAAGGAAATTATTTGAAAAAATAAACATAGATATATAAAGGGAGCGAGAAAATAAAGCGAGAGAGAAAAATAAAGTGTGAGAGAAAAATAAAGTGTGAGGGAAAAATAAAGAGAGTAAGAAAAATTAAGGGAGAGAGAATGTCCGGAAAAGGGTATAAAGCATGATGATGCAAACTGTCTTGGAAGAAAATGTTGGAATGTCAAAAAAAAATATGACCATTTTCAGAGTGATTACTAAATAATCTAAAATAGCACCCAAGATTTTGAATATGATGAAAACATTTTAATTCATCTCCTATGTGTGATACATTTCGGATTTTAATGATACTGAAAACAACAACGTTAGGGATGTTCGTATCAGTAATTCCTTCTCTGCAACTTCTAAATCTTGATTAGCTATTTCAATAAACGCATGAGCAAGATTTCTTGTGGGAATATATTCTAATACATAAAATAAAAGAGGTGAAAAATTTACATATATATAAAACTGTTCAGTTTATTTGCATTGCAAGATAACATTTATTTAAAGAAAATTAACAAAAGAAAATACTAAGACTAGAACTTCTTTTATTAGGAGGAAATTTAATCTACAAATAATGTTCATGAATAATTAGAGTGGGACTTACTCTGTTTGTGTGTTATAGTGTAATAGCGTTTACAGCTCTTTTAGCTTCAGCGTGGAAGGTTCATGTCACCAGTTCGAAAGAGGAAATCCCGGAAGTTATGGATACTTTAGCGTTTACGTCTTTTTATATTCGAGAGCCTCTGCTTATACATTGCTTTATTGGGGCTGCTATTATGTTTAACGTTATGGTTGACTAGAATTCAGAAAACCACTTTTAAAAATCGAACTGATGTGATTGAATTTCTTGTTATTTTATAATGTCTTGAAAATATATAAGAACAATGTTATCGGAATCGGGTTGAGATAAAGTTAAATGTTAATAACAACGTAAAAGTGGAAATATGAGAGGATGGGATCAAATTAAATAATAAATGTATTAATATTAGTAGTAATTACTGTTTCTTGATAAATATCAATGAATTAGTATATTTTAAGGGAAATATGGAGTCATTTTACATCGAAATAGAAACTGTAAATTCAGGGACATATATCGCAGAAAGAGGTCCAGAAGACGCAGAGGGTATATCGAAGGCATGATGGGGCAGCATGAGATATTGAACATCCTACGCAATGAAATAGTCTAAAGAATGGTAGAAAAACACAAGGACGAATTGAAAGGGCAACAATGTTGATTAGGGCTGCAATTGTTTGGAAGTTATCGAGAACAATGGCCGTGCTCCTCCTGAAGAGATATACAGAGAGAAGTGTAGGATATTATGTTAAAATCTGCCTTTCTGAAATTTACATTAACATAGTATAAAATACATAAAAATAGAGAGGGTGCTTAGGCTTATATAGAGAAACGTATGTCTATAAAAATGATAACTTCTAAAAGGAAATCTTCAGTACTTGATAATCTAGAGCAATATTAAATTTAACATTTAATCATAAAAAAATTGTGTTTGATTAAATTAATCCGTTTTTTAAGCAGGCATCATGAGAAATTCAATAACATGTATTATCTCCACAAATAGAGAATTTCTAAAAAGAGGCAATGAAAAAATGAAATAGTATGAGCGAAAATAGTAAGATCATAAGGTAATATTATGAATATATTTTCACTATTTTGAATATTTCATTTGAATGCCAACATTTATAATTAGGTTGGTGCAAAAATAATGACGTAATAATGTCGTTTTTGACGTTAAAAAACGACATTATAACGTCATTATTTTTGCACCAACCAAAGTTTTAAGATTTCTTTAGTAACATACAAAAAAAAAAGATGTCTTTTTACACAATTTATTTTTAAATGCCTTAATTAAATACTCAATCCTAATTTAATATATCTGCGTGGAGATACAAAGTTTTTATCTTCCAATGACTCATGATTCCGAAGAGAATGACTTTTAAATAGCCTTGATAGGCAACCGCTTGGTCTAAGTAACGAGGTATTATATTGACTTACTATATTTTGTCGAATATTTGGGAGTATTAATACTTTGGCTGAACGTTGATATATATATATATATATATATATATATATATATATATATATATATATATATATTCAGTGGGTGATGTCATGATTCCGGTAGCAACGCAAATGTGAAAACACGGAATATTATTTATTACTTTTCAAAATGAAATTCGAATATGACGCAACGAGAAAATTGAAAGCAAAGACCGCAGAAGTGAATAAAGAAATGAAAGTATTTAGCTACAGATGGAATCGAATTATAACTTAACTAAACAATCATAGGCTTAAAACAGAGATCATTATCCTCAACCTTAATAGACAATGTTTTGTCACCCAGGGCCACAGCTTCTATACGCTTGATATTTTTGCTTTCGTTTTCGTAGTACGGATTTACGCTAACGGTTTAGTTACTTGCATTTCTCACGTGTCGAACTCACTTTCGACTCCCTGCTTTCCAACCAACTTTAATCTGCAACGACGTAATTTCAATATCAATCGTTGTCTACTATCCTCCGGATTAATATTTCCTATTCCAGCTAATTACTGATGTTTCTTCTCATAATTGTTCCACGCCATGTAACCCATTATGTCTTAGTAACTTTACTGATTTGCATGGGGTGATACAGCTAAATAAACATGTAAAGTTTTCTACCTCTAATTAGAACCGACTTTTAATTTTCCTTCTATTAGACCCGTTGCCAACTAAACACAGAAAACACAAGCTCACTTGGTGATGAGAGTTATTCCTACAATTTCCAATTGAATTAATTGAATCTCAAGATATTTAAATGTTCTTGGGATTGATAATTGTTTTTTTTTTCCGCTAATTTCGCCACGGTTTTTTTATATATAAGTGACAACTAAGTAACTGGAAGCTGGCACATCAAGTGTGCTTTCGCCCTTTGATAGGGTTTATTTTTAACCTTCATAGTTGCTAATCTCTGGGTACGCTTACAACAATCTGGAGCCAGTTTAGTCGACGAACGACTCTTTTTTATTCACTTTTTACTGTAAGTTCCATTTTGTTCATTGTCAGAATAATGTCTAAGTGCTTCTTCTATCCCGTCGCGTCCGGGACACGGTTGGGCTCTTCGATTATCTAGGTGAGTCCATAGGCGATTAAGAATTCTCTGTAATATCTTCGATTATCTAGGTTAGTCCATAGGCAATTAAGAGTTCTCTGTAATATCTGTCTTCTTCATCGGTTTTGCTCGACGGGAAAGACCAAATTTGTGGTTTGATATGGAAGTGCCCTCAGACATGAAAGATATCCGAGGGTAATTCAATGAGGATATTATCTGTCGTTTTAGATATGCGATGGAAAATTGCTGACCCATCATCCAGAGGGAGATAGACAGCAAATACGCATGTAGTACTACATATTAGTGCCATTAATGTTTCTTGATAAATATCATTGAATGAGAATGTTTTAAGGGAAATGAAATAAGCGGGAATTTTACATCGAAATAGACAACAAAAATTTCGTGGACATATCTCGCAGAAAGAGAGCCAGCAGACTTTGGTACACAGAGGATATATAAAAGGCCTGAAGGAGCCACATGAAAAATCGAACATCCTACCTAATGAAATAGTTTAAAAGAATGGTAGAAAAGACACTTAGACGAATTGAAAGGGCAGTAATATTGATTAGGGCTACAATGGAAGCTAATATAATAGACATTAGGATCTTCGGTTTTTTGTCCCTGCAATAAGGACACCCATCCTTCATGTAATCTTCAAGTCGTTAACCGTGCTGACTTACATATAAATTAGAAAGCGACATCTGAAATTTCCTGGCTGCATAATGAGAAAAGAGACCCTGGTAAATTTGATACTCACAAGAGATAATGAATGCTACAGAAGCAGAGGAAACCAGCGTGATAATGTCTAACAAAGTTGTGTAAATGTTTGGCAGATCAAGGATTGGAAACGACAGAAAAATGACCATATAAAGGGCAGAATAATTGTTGAATTCCATGACAAACCTAGTTCTTAAAGAGCAATAGACATAGAAGAAGAATTTCTCGAAAATAAACTCGGAATTTGAATTCGGCACAGCTATACGCATATCTGAAGAAATTATTTCATTAATAGCTATTAGTATTTGAATGTGATTCAATTAAATATAACGAAAAAAAACGACTTTATTAAAAAATAAATTAATATTGGACATGTCTAAAAGGCATGAACTTGATAAACATCATAAACACAGAAACATTATAATTACTCAGGGGAAAGTGTAAGATTTTTAAGAAAAAGTTTTCTAAAACAGATGTATCAAAATGACATGAAATTAACGACCATATACTTGCTAATGTACTTCGGTTACGATAACAATATATATATATATATATATATATATATATATATATATATATATATATATATATATATATATATATATAAGAAAGTTGAAAAATAGAATCAATGTGGAAGGATATTTTTATATGGCTAAAATAGACTTTGCAAAATAAACGTAATTGTATCAGGAAAGTATAATCTGGAGAAGAGAAATGGAAGAAAATGTAGGAACAATTTTGGAACAATATGTCAGCCAGAGAAAGATCAATTGTTTATAACGAATATAAAAGGTACATAAACCAATCAATGTAATTGTTATGTAGAAGACATCTAAAAGGATAAACATAATAATAGCAACTTAGAACGATCACATCAAATCCAATTACACGAAACCTAATGTTTTTAACAACCCTGCGTGGAACCGATTTCAGTCACTTTCTCACTGATGTCAACCTACCTCGCTCTGTCTTTTCCACAAATACTTTCAACTGTTCTCATCACGTTTTTCTTTTCTAGGTCCCTCGACTACAAGGATTTAAGCGTTCTATGAGATTGGCAAATACGTCTCATTGTTTTCCTGTTGCACTAGCTAGATGCAACCGTCACGTCTACAGTAACAGTTTCTTTTCCCGGCTGTCTCCAAATGCGGAACTCTCTTCCGATTTCTAAAATTTCCAACGATCATCAACAATTTAAATCCAAATTCAGCCATCATCTTCCTTCTTCCTGAACCCATTTTCGTTATTGTCTTTTCCGCACGCCTTCTCACTAAAATCTTCTCATTCACTGTGTTCCCTGTAATCCCTCCGTATTAGTGGCATTATCGCCTTGCTTGGAGTAAAATGATTTTTAAAAATCAGAACAAATAATGCCACCAACGCTGTAATATAGGTAAAAAAAAAGCGTGTCTTTATTCTAGAGTATTCGCACATTTTGAATTTCTTCAAACATATTAAGCAGGACCCCGAACTCCGTGTCCCATATTTGTCTCAGTTCATCCGTAGCTTTGGATATTTGTACAAATATTCGATATCGATTTTCCTCTAGCCTGGCGTCAGCTGGAACTGTCATATCCAGGATATAGAATATATTCGATGCAAGCAGAGGATATGCCATTATCACTTGAATGGGATGGTCTTTTGAAATATCAAATTACAACTATAGTTGAATTTTTGCATTTACATTACCAAGTCATTTGATTTATTTATTTATATCCTTAGACATTCGAACCTTTTTTTTTTTTTGCATTTACTGTTATTTTAGTTTGTGATATTATTTATCGTTTTTTTTTTCTCAATAAAGATGGCATTTCGAGTATTTATGGTTTTGCCCTCTTGATAATTTAATGTAATTTCTTCTGGTTTTAGTGAAAGGCATTCTCTTTTCCCTTTCACGTTTTCTAAGCATAATCCATGTATATGATTAAGCGTCTGCGTTATTTACGATATCCCTTTTATAGACTACGTGTAGACTTTTTCACGTTTCCTATTATTAGGAAAATATATTCTGTCTTACGAGTAAACTAATCCAGTGATAATCTTTGCCAAAATAGTTGTTGGAAACCCTAAGGGAAAAATAACACTAATGTGTCAAAATAAATCTTACACGGAAAAAAAAATTAAACTAGTGTGTGATAAACTGCTATAGAAATGGACTATTTAAAAACAATATATATATATATATATATATATATATATATATATGTATGTATGTATGTATGTGTGTGTGTGAGCCTCTGTGTGTGTGTATGTGTGTGTGTTTGTTCATGCGTCAATTTTAACATTTATTTAATTTTTTAAATCTGACCAACGCCTTAATAGTTCTAAGATGCAACGGATTACCTGGAATAGAAGAGAATGAGAACATTCTGTCGAAAAGAAAGGACAATAAAGTAAGGATAGAATTCTATTCTTTTCAATAACCCGAATTGTAGATCATCTTACCTGGAAGTACAAGAATGCATCCAAAAAAAAAAAAAAAAAAAAAAAAGATTAAATATTTAGGCAGATTATTCTCATTGTTTGCACATCATAAAACTTCGCGCAGGCCTACGTTAACAAAAATACTTTGTACTTTATCGAGGACAGTACGCCAATTGTACAAACATAAAATTGTACGAATGGAAACATCAAACGCGAGAAACACTGATTTTGAATATAGCCTTTTAAATTAACTACGTATGTAATGCAATGTGCAAAAACGAACTTGGTCCAAAAATGTCTTTTATAATTCAATCAGAAATTCAGGGTACGGAAAAAAAACCCGGTTGATTTCTGAATTTATTCTTCGGAACTTGTACCTGTTATCTTTCTTAACGTATCATTATTTGTTCCCCTGACGTGCTTGAAATCAAGTGGCGTAAATCTGCCATCATCATTATTATTATCGTCATTTTATTTCCTTTGATTTCTCGTCTATATTGAATTCTTTCTTTATAAAATTTATTAAGGTCCGTTTGGAATATTTTATTTTGGCTATAGAACTGCCAACAGTTTCTGCATCGTTTTGTTTTCCGTGACGTTTCTATTTTAATATTTCTTTGAGTGGTAGAATTTCATTTACCAATTTAATTTTATATCTCCGCTTCATCGTTCGACGTTTAGCTGTTGGAAACATGATTTTCAAGAGATCTCATCTATTATCGATATCTTACACCTAATTTATTTTCTTTATCACTTCAATTTGACCTCATAAGCTGGCTTATCTGTAGTTTTATCTTTTCATTGACTTGAAACCAAGCATCCTTATAATTACTATAATTGAGGAAGCACGGTGGAGTAATGGATAGCGCCTTGGATTGAGGACAACTCTGAATTCAAAACCTGCGGAGGGTCGTTTGGGGACTTTGTGGCACGTAGTCCACCAGGTCTCTGTAATCGGCCCTTTAAATAGTGTGCACGAAACCTTCACCACTATAATCAAAATCGCATGTGCTATACATGCGGGTTGGGGACCACTTGTGAATTCCAAATTCCCATGAAACTCCAATATTGGAGCTGACTCGACCCACCTCGGGTGACTGCCGTTACGAGAAGATAATTGCTAAATCTGTCGAGCATATGGCATTATTTCAATCTATGATATTTGCCAGTAGTTTGTCCGTTAACAGTGTTTGCAGTGTAGCGTTAAATATATGCACAATATGCATATTGGACATTTTCATACGAATTTTTGAGAGATATCTGACATTTGTGTGCGAGTTACTCTGCTGAGTACTTCAGTGATGTGGTTTTACGTTTCGGTGATTTAACCTCTGTTGTTTTCGAAGTATTCTACCTTAATGTCATTTATCTCATATTCAGTGATATAATATGGTTAATTGCAGTTTGTGTTACAGGTAGATTCTTCAGTCTTATTTCATGAGATATTATTATGTCGTATTACATTTATTTTAATTTTTACCTCATCCACCGTCAGATTATTTATTTCCACTCTCATCCACTTATTGTTTCAATGATAGGTATTTTGGCTAATATTTTGTTTTATCTGAACTAATTCTGCATTTCAGAGTTTTTTTTTTATTTTTTCGCTCTATGTCCCTGCAGATATTGGCCAGCATGTTTGGCTTGAGATAAGGTCTTAGTTCAGTTCCTACCATATTTCTCCACATTTGGTATATCTTAACCGTGATGTTATTTTGTAGATATTCGAGTACCATTTAAAAGGATATAATAATAAATTGATAATTTCCCGTGACCATTCTATTGTTTTCTTTTTATCAATTGATATCGCATTGTGTCTCTTGATCCAAAATGAAATATTCCTGGTTTTCGGTCTCATGGTTATTTCAGTGACAGTTCCTTCGGTTCTACACCAGTTCTTGTCTGAGGGAGTTGGTTCTTGTGACAGCCGATCCCTTTTAAATACTTGTCTGTAAGCATTGAGATTGTTGATATCGTTTCTTGTATTTTATACTAGAGAGCAAAGGGTAATTTTATTCAATATACTAGCTCTAGCAAGACTGTCGACCAAGACTAATGAGTTGGAACTACGCTCGAAACAGGGGTGCTATAATCAGATACCCAGATTTCTATGTATATTCAAGTTTCAGCTAGGTAAGATAAGGAAATGGAAATGGTACGTGTACGCGCATTTTGTCTGTGTGTCTGTCTCTCTCTCTGCCTCACACACACACACACATGCATATATATATATATATATATATATATATATATATATATATATATATATATATATATATATATATATATATGTAAACAATCACACATAAACGTAGAGAAAGATACATTATACTTAGTTAAAAGCGAAATTAAGTTACGGAAAGTTCCGCTGCAATTATTGAACAAATAATAAATGTTAAAAATGAAATTGAAAGAAAAGTAAAATGAAAAATGAAAATTTAAAGAAATCAAAGCGACATTAAATAAAATTTAGAAAAAAATTTAGAAAAAAGAAAAAAATAATCAAATTAATTGTCTAGAATTTAATATAACTTACGTTATGCAACGCGAACAGACAGTGACATCGGCAAAATATTAACTGTTCAACTTAGCCGCGACAATAACTATAGGGTAGATCACACCTCGCCGCATGATAAGATTGCTAAATTATATATAAGTTATGAAAATGAGGGTCAACTGACCTCTAACAAGAATATATATATATATATATATATATATATATATATATATATATATATATATATATGTTAGAGGTAAATTATATACAAGTTATGAAAATGAGGGTCAACTGACCTCTAACAAGAATATATATATATATATATATATATATATATATATATATATATATATATGTTAGAGGTCAGTTGACCCTCATTTTCATAACTTGTATATAATTTGGCACTATAATTTATGTCAGAGCTCTCCAGTAAAAATTGAACATACTAAACTCGTAATCTTCTATTTTTATAGGTTACAAAATTGCTCCATTGCGATGCAAGTATTTAGAATATATATATATATATATATCAATTAATGTCCAATGCCACACATGAATTACCTTAAGATGAGGTGTGTATCAGAAAAGCTGAAAAAAACGATTCGGTCTCCTCTGTCGCACAAAATCACACGAGCCTCGTAGACGGCTTTTCCAAATCAAGCCAGGCCCTTTACAAAACAACTTAGTTTACCACATCTGGAACAATTAATGAAAGTTGCGTTCAGACTTCAAAAGACATTGTCGTTTTTACAAAAAATAAAAATAATAAAAAATGATGATATTGAAAAAGAATATTTCGTATCATTTTTGCATTTTATTAACTTTGATCATCCTCTGAATTTATTGTCTAAAGTTACAAAATTTTATTTCAGATTAGATAACCTTTGAGTTGGAATGCTAGAAGACAAGAATGGTCCTTTTCGACATCATCATTTTGCATTTACTCAAGTTCACAAGCACCAAAAATTCCTCGAGATACTTGTACTGTGCAGAGAGATTACATTATTAGCAAAAAGTTGGCGCAGAAATGGTTTTCCCATTCCAAGGTAAGGAATTTCGAACTCATAGTCTTTCCGCGTTTTGATAGTCATGTTTGGTTTCATGAGAACTAATAGCAAATTTGGTTAAAAATAGAAACACGTGAGGCCATTAGGGCATTGGTTCAGATAATAGTAAGCTCCCATGTTACTGTCGCTCGTCGTATTCACTCACTGGGTAAGGTCGAGAAACAACGCACATCGATGCCACACACATTGCCCGAGAGAAACAAATTCCAGCACCCATCAATTGCCGCAAGTTTTCTGGCTTGAAACCAAGCTAATCATGGATATAAAGAAATATCCCTTTACCGTATTATCACCGAGAACGGAAAACGATGTCTTCAGGCAAATACGAAACAGATAAATGAATGGGTGATTTTTGACAACTAGGTAAAAACCTAACAAGCCGTAGCTGCACACAGGAAAACACATTATCTTCGTTGGGTGGGATAGGCAAATACTAATTTACTATATTTTTCAAACAACCAAATAAACAATTGTAATCTGTATGGAGAACGAATAATCAGGCTAAATTAGGCAATTAAGCGCATGTCCTAGCCGGCAATGCACTGTGATAATGCCATATGAAAATGGTTGCCTTCACTTCGCTAACATGACCAAACATGCAAGTAAAATCAAAGGTTGTGAATTTTTGTGACACCCACCCTACTCTCCTGGTTTAGCCATTGCAGTTTACTACATTATTCGTTCTCCTTCTTTAATTCGAGTGTCGTTTCGTTCAGTAAGGATATGGAGTTTAAAACATGGCTTGATGAATATTCCGA
>OZ010579.1:31540133-31542633 GCA_963932145.1 Acanthosepion lycidas
CTTTATCGATTAAGCCACAGGAAAAAAAATAAAATACCAAAAACCATCAAATTGACTTGCTAACCGAAACCTTCTTCTGTCGCTGTCGGAGGATGAATATTTTCTATGAAAATTTCTCTGACATTTAGGCCGGTAAATGTCGTTAATACTGCTTCTTATAAGCAGAGCATTAACTTAAATACTTGTATCTATAAAAAGAACGTAGAAAGATTGTATATATATATATATATATATATATATATATATATATATATATATATATATATATATATATATATATATATATATATATATATATATATATATATATATATATATATTTGTATCTATAAAAAGAACGTAGAAAGATTATATATATATATATATATATATATATATATATATATAAGAAATATACATAATAACTTATATTAAATATTAATAATTGCACAACTACAAATTTCATGCCGAGACAATTTTCAAGTTCTGGAATTATCATATTTATGTTTGATTTATATTTTGATTTGACACTTTTTTGTTTCTAGTTCTCACCAGACTGTGTGGGTCGTATAGTATTGTAGTTAAAATATCTAAAATATTTGTAAAATTTGAATTTAACATATTAAAATTTAAGATTGAAAATAACTATGGAAATAAGAAATATAAATTATAAACTAGAGATACACTGGTTTTTAAAAGTTACGTAAACGATAAAGGGGCTTTGGAAAATCAAGGGAGGTAAGTATATTTTTTTTAATCAAATGTTTAATTAATTATATTACTAATATTAATATTATTATTACTAAACAAACCGAAAAAAAATTACCAAAACAAAGTATGCTCTGATAGAATAGAATAAATTACTAATAAAAAAATAATAATACATGCCAATTAAAAGAAACTGATTTACAATTATAATTTCAACCTGATATGCTGTACATATTCAAAAAATAAAATATTTTGCTTCTTCCTAAGTTTAATTATTATTTTTACCTAAATATTAACTTATGCCCGGTGATATTTCAATTGTCCTTTTCTTAAATGAAATTAAAAGTTAAGGAAAACAACTAAAACGTGTCCTTTAAAGACAAATAAATAAAATACATAAATCAGCAATCAATTACATAATAATAAATAGTAATTGCATAAATATATTTTTTAACATCACCTCAATTTCAGACTGAACTATAATTGAAAATATGACAGTATAAAGTTATTTTATTTATTTTCCCACTTGAATAAACAGAATCTCAACACTTGCCTAGAAGACAATCTACTTGAATGTTTTTCGTCATGTCTTTCACAAACGTTCCCAAATCGACATACAATATACCAGCAAACATTATATCTACTACTTAGACTACCGGACACACACACGCACGTTCCCACACAAAATTATGAATATAAATTTTCATCTAATACTGAAATATACAAACCAGAATTCATATAAACTTACATACGGATTGCAATATCTATGTTTTTTTTTGTTTTTTTAAATAGGTCTGGTGTTGGCAAATCTCTTGAAAGATCGGATGGGCGCGTCATCTTTGGATTAGAAACGCCACAATTATACTACTCTTGGTTTAAATGAGTAAAATGATCGTAATATATAACTGACAAATGAAAACCAAACAGCAATAAAGTAAAATCACCAGAATTACTTTTTTTCCCCCTCCATATCTCTGCCATGGACGAAGCTTAATAAGAGTCAAACGTTTTTCTGACTGGAAATTTCTAAATTATTGAGCACATTTCATCTTATGAAATTGAGGTATAATTTTCAATGTTTTTGTTTTTTTTTTAAATTCCCTCTGAAGATTCATTTGTTTTCTTTATAAGTTTTCTAATTCCACAACTTATAAAACATTTTTAATAAACTTATTAGTTTAAATAGTTATCCGGAAGCAAGTGAAACAGCCAGCAGTCACAAATAACTAGTGCTTCCTGAAAAGAAATCATGGACTGAATTTACATTCCCGTAATGCACATAACTTTACGTAAAATGACAGGACAAAAGTCGAGAAATTAAATAACAGATTCTTGTGGCAACAGCCATTATACTGATCACTTAATTTGAAAATTTACTCCAAAGATGCTAAAACAAAGCTTATTTAATTAATTTGTTTCCACATAATGACTGACATCAATAACCCTCAATAATCCTCAATAACAAAGAATTAAAAACCAATCTGAGGAACTCAACGAAACCTAACGCGAAACTTTTATATGAACAAATAAACAGTTATCATGAAAACCATGATTCATCAATAAACTGCTTATTGTAATGTAAATGTTAAAGGCAATTTCATCAGATGTGTAAAGCAGAAGCAAAGGGTTTCGTTCAGGAAGTTCAAATGCGAATTTCTGTTTTTTTAAATACATTCACTTGCTTTTATGTAGACCCAACTATCTAGAGCTAACAATTGTTCAATCTCGTTTTACTGTTTACTCATCAATATGATTGTGGATCAATTATGGAAAATTTTTACGTCGTGCTGTTTATAGACAATATTTGCATTAT
>OZ010579.1:31545133-31607633 GCA_963932145.1 Acanthosepion lycidas
TGACATAACAAAATGCTTTTCCAAGCAAAGATGTGGCAAAAGCCGAAATTAGGGAGAACCTAGTGAGGATCAAACTCACTGTTTAGTAGTAATTGTTCTAGCCAGCCAATCATATTAAACGTTATACCACTACGAGTTTCCACATAGATCACAAAAGAATGTATTTAAATGGACATGGTGAGTCATAAACGTGAAAAAAAAAAAAAAAAACAAAGTTGTATTTTATTATTAAGCAGTGTTTGTGTCACCTTTCGAAATGAGTATACTTTCTGTAAATATACTTTTAAAAAATATATTTAATCTCCCAAATCGTTCACACCGTGATTTTACCATTCCAATTCTCTTACGAACATTCCATGCATAATTTAGGAACGTTTTCCCTCAAATCCTTGTTATATTCGCCTTCTTTCTAAATTTTAGAGCATTTTTCCAACATTTGTTTCCATATAATATCATTATTTTTAAACTAAATCTAATAAGCCAAGTGAACATATTTAACAATGTGAGAAAAGCCATAGAAAATGTAATTCTATTTTATAAATCCTACAGCTATGTAAAAGAATCTGTGATTTTCTTGATAATTTTCCAAATACAAATGTCGTTTATATTCGTATATCTCTAGGACATAAGAGATGTCTTCAATTTGGAAGCCTACTCATAATTCTGTTTTCGATAACCCCCAAGTATAATGAAGATAATTTGGTACGCGCTTTTATTCTACGATCATTGATATGTTACTGTATATCATTTAATAAGTATTTTCTTTATTTGTTTATAAAGAGAATGCATGGGACGTGGATGGATAATGTTAAAAAATATTAGTATAAATACTAATGTTAAAAAAATGAGTTATTGATATATGAAATACATAACGTATGGGAATGAAAGCTGGATAATCAGACAAATGAAACGAACTCAGGCGGGAAGAGAAAATGTTGTTCTAAGGAAAGATACTTGATAGTGGATGTGGTGTATATACAACTTCTTAAAGAAGATGACAAGAAATATATAAATGTTTGTTGTCATCTTCTTTAAGATAAAATGGCATATAACAAGGAAGGAGATCTTGGAAAAATTACCAACACCCGGGCATACCAAGAACAAGACAGATAGAAGAACGTAGGGAGCTACCTATCCATTGTGTTGGTGTCAATTCTTGTCGGAACGGCTTACAAAATGAGGAAAATAATAATGGATAACATATAGGACAGTTGAAGAGTCATGATCACCCGTAGATGTACCAAATCAAAGAAGAAAATGCCCTTGAAAAATAGAATATAACTGGACCCATATATACTGTTATAATTTTGAGGACCCGGGGAATTATTCCAAGAAATAATTTCAATAATATTCTGTGATCTAAGCAGGATGACAGGTATGAATACAAGATGCATTTCCTCTATTCAACAACGTGACACTGTTTAACACCAAAGAGAAACACGTTTCTAATCATGAGACAGCACGAATGTCACGTAACCACATGAGCAATTCCTGATGCTCAGATATCGCGCATATAAAAGACACAAATGGAGCATTCACAGGGTAATATTCATGGATCATTCGTACAGACGACCTGTTTCCTTGCTATTTGATCCGCTAGAATTCTGAGGCTGGGGGCTTTACAATACCCACAGCTGAAGTGACGTCGTAATGGTATTTAATTAAATATTGTCATATGTTCAAAGTAAGCGAACTGTAATGATCTTATATTTATCACTGCATTCTATGAAGGATTAAATTTACTAGGTTTTATTTAGCGAAATGAAGTGTTTTTATTTTCGGGTTTCTACGAAGATCAACGTTACATGTTATTAGCAGCCATCAAAACAATTTTAACACATTGATTTGGGATCCATTTTGAGGAATGTAAGCTTGAAGAATTCTAAATTAAAGCCAGGAGGTGTGCAAGAGAAGTAGAAGAATCTGACGTCATATATTTGAGCCAATGAATTGGGACCCATAAACCAATGAGAGTGTATAACCAGAAAATAATAGTAAAGATGAAAATCAACTATAGAAAGCTTCGATGAAACAGGAAGAGTAATTACTTAGATTGAAAGAATGAAAGAATGAGAGAGAGAGAGCGAGAGAGAGAGAAAGAGAGAGAGAATCATAAATAATAGCTGGACCAATAATTAGTGTAACAATTCATAACATATTCCATTTCGACCATCAGGGAATTCTGTGGATGTCCTGTTTATTTGTTTTTCATTGTGAACATCGGACCAATAATATTAAAAAAAAGTTAAAATTCGTTTAATATTTTTATGTCAGTGACGAATAGGTAGATAGGGAGTAAGAGTGCCATTTGACTAACATATTTGATTTAAATATTAATCCATTTACTAATATATATATATATATATATATATATATATATATATATATATATATATATATATTAGGTTGATGCAAAAATAATGTCGTTTTCACACATAGTAACATACGTGAGAAAACGACATTATTTTTGCACCGACCTAACATATATAAATATATATATATATATATATATATATATATATATATATATATCAGTATGACCAATAATATTAAAAAAAAGTTAAAATTCGTTTAATATTTTTATGTCAGTGACGAATAGGTAGATAGGGAGTAAGAGTGCCATTTGACTAACATATTTGATTTAAATATTAATCCATTTACTAATATATATATATATATATATATATATATATATATATATATATATATATATATATATATATATATATATTAGGTTGATGCAAAAATAATGTCGTTTTCACACATAGTAACATACGTGAGAAAACGACATTATTTTTGCACCGACCTAACATATATAAATATATATATATATATATATATATATATATATATATATATATATATATATATATATATATCAGTATGAATATATATATATATCAGTATGAATATATATATATATATATATAATGTATGTATATATATATATATATATATTTAATGTATTTATATATAAATATAATATATATATATATATATATATATATATATATATATATATATATATATATATATATATATATATGCACTAACTCAACACGCAGAAGTAGCGATGGATACACTGTCGTCTTGATCACGCAAAATTGAAAATAATATTGCCAACTCATTTTAACAGATATATTTGGCAAAATTACACAAAATATCATGGAATAGTAAAGAGTAAATGTATCCAATAAAATCACCACTAGCTTCAAACAGGGCCTCCAGACGACAACCGAAACTTCTGCAAATTTACAGAACAGTCTCCTTGTTTAAGTTGGAGAATGCTGCCATTATCTTTTCCTTAATTCATCTTTGGTGTTACAAGATTTGTTAGTCTTTCGTTCAACTGCACCCCACACAAAATAATCAAGGTGGTTACAGTCTGAGTAGATGCAAGGGATGATGTGGTTGCAGAAATTATCTGATGACTAGATTCTCCAGCTTGTGTCAGACATAGGTCTTCCAGCAGCCATCGTCTTTACACAGGGCAGTAATGCCTCCTCAAGTTTCTTAAAGAATGGCTCCCTAATGAATCTGAGATTCTCACCAAAAAATTCGACAAATCATTTCTTAGGACAATCAAAGTGAGTTTCTAGATCTGCCGTACCTTTGTAATCACAATTAGACCCATCCAACTATATGCAAAACGTGAAAGGTTTTATTATCAACTAGCTTAAAAGCAGACTTATCAGGCGGCATTTAAGCTTGCTCCTGTGGGGAATTCTACGTTTAGCCATCATTACAATAGCTGGGGGCTCAGAAAAACTCAAAACTGATCGCTGCCTTTAAGAATTGAATTAAAGTTTAAGCTTACATTTAAAGTTCAATGATAATTTTTCTCATGCCACTTAATTTAAAGATTTGATGTACGTATGTCGTGATTTTCCGAACAAACAATTATTTATTATTTCATTGATGACAGAACGAGAGTCAATTTATAAGAGAAAATTAAATTATGTGAAGATGAGAAAATGGAAATTAGAATTAATTATACAATAAACATATGAAGAGTTAGAGAAACATAAAAGCTAATTAAGTAAAATCTATATGATGGAATCTATACGAATAATGCGAAAATGGAGCTCTTTCTCCCACGAATTAAAAATCCCCAGCTCAACTTTATAGTAATTTGGTAAGTTGGTATTTTTTCTTTTGCCGTTGTGACACAAGGTGGGTTTAAGAAGGGGAGCCCGGGCGCATACACACGGCACATGGACAATAATTACCCGAGTTCCCTTAACAATCGATTGCACTGCATGTGTTCCCCAGGGATTGGCACCTCTCAGTATAATTTTCCTCAGTTACGAATATGTCATTTGACGGAGTTGCCCATGAGTGGACTCTGCCCCAAGACATAGACGCAACTGAGAGATGATATATAGATATGTTACAAAATACTCGAGAGTGAAGTTTGCATACAAGGTATTTACTCTGACTCCCTTCTAAAACGAGTTGTGACACAAGCTCTTTTAAAGGTGCTGTCTCGAGTGTGTACACCCGGGCCAGGAACAAAATTGCCCGCAGTCCCAGCAACCGTCGGTGGCGCTGGCCTAAGTACCAGCAATGTTCCATCTCTCTGGTGCGATGAGAGGGCGCGATTGGGCAGCTGTCAGTATAATTTTCCTCAGTTGCAACACTGTCATTTGAGGGAGTCACCACTAAGAGCACTCTGCTCAAAGTCAGAGAGGCAACTGAGAGATGATAGATGTGTTACAACACTCCAAAAGCTGTTGAAATACTTGACTCCTCCACCACTGAGTCAGATTAGACATAAGGTCAGTTTTTGCCGAGCTGGTATAAGCTGGTCAGAGTCGGTTCAAGCTAGCTGTCATACTACCAGGGCAAGAACGGATATATGTGACCGGGAAGTATGAGAATGTGTATAGCATGAGAATGTGTATTACACACTAGGTATTTACTCTGCCTCAACACTAAGAAGAGTTGTGACACAACGTCTTTTTTTAAGCTGGGTACCCGAGCGCATACACCCGGGCTATGAACAAAAATTGTCCGCAGCCCACGCAACCGTCAGTGGCGACTCAGTCCTTTGATGATTTCGGCCCTGAGTGCACTCTTCCCACAGACAGTGTCTCAACCGAAGAAACTTATGCTCAGAGGAGTCGTTCCTGGGGAACGGCTTCCACAGGCCGGGCTTTCTCATCCGCCAGAGAGCGTGATCGGTGCACGCATGAAGGCCAGCGCAAACGACGGTTGCTGTAATTCGGGATTTTTTGTATCTAACCGTGGTGTACGCGCTCGAGTTCCCCACATTAAACCGACCTTGTCTCACAACCTGAAATCGTGTGGGATAGAGTAATTACAACCTGAGAGATGATAAATAATGTGTTAAAAACCATTGTAGAGGGAGCTTTTCAACTAAGCCCTCAATATCTGTATATCTGTATTATCTATTTCTATGCATTATCACGCTTCAGATTTAACCAATTTTTTTATATTGATTTTAAAAATGTTTATTTCCTTAATTAACAATGCTACAATATAATAATAATTCACAGTGATATGCACGGGTAAATATGCGAGTGACATTGTTGAAACATTTCGTTTCATGTTAAAATGATTTATCATTCAGGAAAAATATACAAATAACTTTCAAAATGACTTCTGAGATATTTCAGTTCAGATAAGCTGAGCTCAAACCACATTAAACCGACCTTGTCTCACAACCTGAAATCGTGTCGGATGGAGTAATTACAAACTGAGAGATGATAAATAATGTGTTACAAACCATTATAGAGGGAGCTTTTCACACTAAGCCCTCAATATCTGTATATCTGTATTATCTATTTCTATGCAATGTCACTCTTCAGATTTAACCAATTTTTTATATTGATTTTAAAAATGTTTATTTCCTTAATTAACTATCCTACACTACTGTTCTTTCAATCGAGGATTTTTTTTCATATCAAAATTAAATCTGTTTCGGAATATTGTCTTATATAGTGCAGAAAAGTCTTTGAACTTTGCATTTTACTTTGCATTCACCAAATCGGTATCGATTTGTAAAACTTTCCTTAACAATAACAAGCCAATTTATGTATGAAATGTTCATTGAAATTTTCGCTTCAAAGATTTATATTAGTGAATATATATTCCCTTGCGAAGCAATATATATTTCTGTGAGTGTGTGTATGTCTGCCTGTTTGTGCTTTTCTATATGGTGAATCAGATTTCATGTTACTACTGCAATTCTGTTATATTATTTTCCACCTTCTTTCATGTTATTACTTCAAACACAGGAGATTTGTTATTGAGCAACTTAGTCCCGCCTGAATGATCAAAGACATTTCTTTGGAAAATCAACATTCTATCATATCATTTTCAACTGAGCAATCGGCACTCGAATCTGTTCCATCAACAATAAGTGTCTGTGGTCAATTGGCACGCTTCAGTAAAATAATGTTTCTTTAGAATTCAGAAAATATTGCCCGAATCTTTAAAAAATGCATTAAAATTTTGAGCCCTGACCAGCGCTTTCCCGCTGGTTGAACAGTGGAAGAAAAAAATGAATTAATGCCAAACTGCCGTTGAACGTAGGGTAAACCCTGTTAATTATTTTTGTATCTACCGTGAATATTAACATAGTATTTGCGAATTTTAACTCAGTAGCTCAGGCAGAAGCTTTAAAACTGTTCAGGATAGCAGGGATGAAAGTGTTAACGAACTTTTCAACGTTGAATCGGCGTCATATCTAAGAGATTGATATCGCTATAACAATTTTAGATTGGCTTCATCATTTAGATTTACTTTTTCATGCTGATGTCCCTGTAATACTGAGAGTAGCAGAAAGCTTAGCGTGAGTATCCGCTATTAAACCATCTGAGGTATGTGATATCCTTGAAAGAGTAGATAGTCTGAAATCATGATTCTAATGATTCAAAGTAGATAGTGTATGTATTAATGAATGAGACTTGAGTATTAGATTGTAGTGACCAGGTAGGGATTATTTCCGACTAAATATTTCGTTTTCTTTTGAACGAAAAATCTCTCTGAATGGCACTTTCTTTTTTTTATTTATATTTTCAGACGGAATTAGAATGATTTTATCCCGTTAAAAAAGGTTAACTTTTCGTATCTATAGGTATAAACTGTTGGAAATAAATAATAAAGTTCATTCGAAAATTGCCATATTAATAGCGATGAGTCCGATAAAGAATTAAAAAAAAAATATGACTGATAAAGATTTCTTCGGCTAGACGCTTTTGTTAACGATGAAAACATCACAATGTTCATTACTAAAGACCCGCGACCCGTCTATTCTGAGTTGGTCTGACTTAGAAAAGAATAATCAACGCATATTTCTTCGAAGTAACTTACAGCTAAAACCAAGAAATAATGGCACAATTTATCAGTCTACAAGTTTAGTATACACCGGAGGATTAGTTTTAACCAGATGGAGTGATAACCCATACCGCGTGAGAGACAATACTTATCCTGAGGGACATATCTAGAGAAGGATTAATTTCAGGAAGTGCTGAATTCGTCAGGCCAGCCATTTCATCTTATTTAAATTCTCTTGACTTTTGCCTTTGAGATTACCTCAAGACATGAGTGTATATTACTGTGCCCGTCGGTATTCACCAGTTGAAGAAAAAGATACACAAAAAAATTGATACTTTCTTACAGAGATGTTCAGATAAATGATACAGAAAATGATCATATACGAAGCAACTAATGCAGAACATTTGCCTTCCCAGGTATTCTTTAATTAGACAAATAAAATTTACAAATAAAACGAGTTTCGATCCAAATGTTGTTGACCAGTAGGAACAAGTTTCTGTGTGTGTGTATTTTTCGGGTTTTTTTTGTTTTTTTTTTCGCGCTGAATCTGAAAATAAAGTCCATTTTGGCAAATCACATCACGTTTCTCAGTACAGGTAATTTCAATTTTGCTTAAAATAGGCCAAAAATGCATATTTCACAGGGATATGCACGGGGTAAATATGCGAGTGACTTTGTTGAAACATTTCGTTTCATGTTAAAATGATTTATCATTCAGGAAAAATATACAAATAACTTTCAAAATGACTTCTGAGCTATTTCAGTTCAGAGAAACTGAGCTCAAAATGCTAGATTTTATGTAATATCTCACTGAAAATTTTTCTTGTGCCATCAATGTCCCTAGCTTGCTAAAACTTTGGGATTTGTGTTTCTTTACTTTCCATAGAAGAGGTTCTTCAGAAGTCATTCAAGAATAGCGATTTTAGTTTTAATTAGTAGTTTTCACTTTAAAACTGAAACCTTCATAAGATTACATAGATGTATGGTGGAAAGGATTTTCAGGTCGTTTACACAATTCGGATGAAAGATGAGTCTCAAGATTCTCTTTCTTCTGAGTCACCTCGATCAGTTTCCTAATATTCTTGGTCATTATAGTGATGAACAGAGAAAGAGGTTTCATCAGGGCTCCAGGTAATGGAAGAAAAATACAAAGGCGGATGGAGTTTAACATGATGGGTGATTTCTGCTTCAGTATAAAAAGTGATCAAACTTTTTAAAAAGAACCCTAGAGCCTCCTAGAATTCAGGTTTATATCTTAGCGTGAACAAAAATGAATGCCCTTTTTCATTTCTTTTTTATCTTCTTTGTTTTGATTAAAAAATATTGAAACATGTTTGCCTTAATAGACTGTAGACTGATAAAAAATATTGAAACATGTTTGCCTTAATAGACTGTAGACTGATAAAAAATATTGAAACATGTTTGCCTTAATTTAATTTTGTAAGAATTTTTTCTAAACTGAAAAGATGGAAAATGCATTACTTAAGTTATTCGGATACTTTTATTTTATGATAAATTATTCTAAACTGAAAACTTTTAAGGTTGTTTTTTCTTGGTCCTGGTATATTACTGTTAAATAGCTATTCTGGCCTATTTTAAGAAAAATAGAAATTATCTGTACGGAGAAACGTGATCTGAAAGAAAATGGACTTGATTTTCAGAAAAATAGCCGAGAAACATGTAATCATTGCTCCAAAACATTGGGGTCGAAAAAATTTCGACTAGTGTAATATATAGCAAAATATTTCTAGCTATTATCCTAGTGTGAGATACCGACTATCAAATGTGATGTAAAGGAAATGACTCTAAATGAATTCCGATAGATAAAAAAAAAATAAAATTTGTAACTTCCAGCATCCCTCATTCGTGTGAATGAGTACCAACGTAACAAATTTAATCCAGTGGAATCCTAAATGACGAAACGCGACTAAAGTAAGTTTTTTTTTTCTCCACTTTTTCATACAATTTTCCCAATACTTCACACACATATACACACACTGTCCTTCACACACACACACGCACACACGCATACACACACACATACAAACATACTTTCGTGTGCGTTTAGTGTGTGAGTGCGTGTGCGATTGAAACTTCTTCACAAGGAAGTTCTGGCATGATTTCTTTCATTGAACAATAATCGTGGATTCGGGATTAAATCTCTCAGTTTCTGTTAACATTAATCCTGTTTAAGCTTTCATGTTGTACCATTTTAAATAAGGAAAAGAACGTAAAACTGTTGTGTAATATGAGTCCTCCAATATGGCAAGGATTTTTGTGTACGAAGATGACACTTGAGGCAACTTAAATATTGTTCTACAGAAGGATGTTGAGATTATCATGAACGGAACCTATTAGGAAACATATTTGGGGGCGGAAATTGAAACAAAAAGAGAAAACAGAAGATGAAAGAATGTTTAAAGATAGTATTAGAAAGATTCTCGGAAAATAATGAAAATAGAGTGGCTGAAGATTCGAAAACGAAAAGCGTATAAGGAAGGCATCAGGCCCAAAGTAAAACACAAGTAACATATCTAAGAAGATTCTGTTAGAGAACAGGGATTGTAAGAATAAGGAAAATAGAAAACTTACCAAGAGCTAAAAAGGAGGGTAATATGTGAAGAGCCACTATCACTTATTTCATGAATAGTCACTGTATATAGAAGAAGAATATCAATCAGGCTACACATAAATTATCTCTTAACAAAATGCGACATTTTCTACAAACGATGACTTGTAAATCTCCATATTATAGATTGGCATGGAGTTCATTTACCAATGTTTACGGTTTCTCCTAAAAGAAGAAATGTGACCATTCTGTCTAGGCAATTCGAACTGTGCAAGTTTTCATGAAATGACTCCAGTACTCTGGCAAATACTTTTTAGATGAAGAATTTTCAAGCATAATGGAGTGCGCAATCCTTACGACATGGCTTAACGATCAACTTCAACGTTAATGAAATTTTGCAAAACACGTTGATTGAAGAGGTGCTTAAGTAGAATCACCTCCGTATTCACTTAGGCCTGACACTACAAGAATGTTTTTTTTCGTGGGAATAATTAAAATCTATCATTTACGTTGCAAAACAAGATTGCTCGAAAATCGATGGCAGTTGTTGAACGAGAGTATATATATATATATATATATATATATATATATATATATATATATATATATATATATATATAATTATGAAAGTGGAGACTTTAGAAACTCGTAGTAATATTTTATTTCGCAAAAACGCAGTATCAGTATTTCGAAATAAAATAGTCCCCGCTTTCATAATTATGATTTGTTTTGTTTTATATTGAGCTCTCTCCTGATCTATATACTCTTTGGAATTATCCATACGGATTAACGAATAATATAATCATATATATATATATATATATATATATATATATATATCAAGAATCTAGAGTCACATTGATCAGTGATTGAAATTAATATAAAATTAGATAAATCGATATGAATTCTGCTAATATTCGTGTAAATAAAATCTTCACTATTGGCACGATACGGAATTATTTATACCGTAATATACGGTTGTTAGTTTGTATTTACTTGATTTTTTTACTTTTGTAAATTCTGCAAAAAATTCATATATTATTAATATTAAACGTTTTAACTGATTATTCATTGCATCTGCATGTATACGTTGAATATATATGTATACACACACACACACACATATATATATATATATATATATATATATATATATATATATATATATATATATATATATATATATATATATATATATATATATGTACACAGGTTGGTTGTTCGGTTATTTTGTTTAACGGCATTCCAACCTTTGTGGTCACTTTATGCCGAAAATGATTTTGAGTGACTTTAAAAGAATCTTAAATTAAATGTGTTTCTTGGTTTGAGTAGGCATCTTGAAGTAAGCAGCTTAATGGAGGTATATAGCTTGATATAGTTGTATTTATTTCAATCTTTTCTAGATTTTGCTATATAGACCAGTTTCTCTTACATATTAAATTATTTTTGAAGGTTTTACTTGGAGGAATACTTCTTTCAGGTTTGTTTCTTTGTCGTACATTTCGCAAGTTTGCTTCTAGTCTAAACAATTTGTCAAAATGTGACATATTGTATAAGCCTCCTGACATGGTATACAGATTGGAACCTCCTACTTCTTAAGGAGGTAAGAATGGGTGATGCTCGAGTCGCCCATATGGTGTCTTGATAATGTTACTTGTTCTTTTCTAGTCATTTCAATGTAGTCATTTATTTCTCCAATTTTCTCCTTTATTGCATGTAATTTGTTATTGGTGTAAGAATTCCATGATTCTTGCCATTTGTTCATTTGATGTTTGTTAATTGTTCCTATTAGGTCTGTGAAGGGAATTTTATCTTTTCAGGGTTCCAGTTCTAGTGCTTTTTTGTTGCCTGATCATCTCTCTCTCTCTCTCTGTACTGATATGACTGAGTACCCAGTAGAAGAGTATTTATTTTTATTAATTACATCGATCCTGTTTATGAATTTGGTTGTTAAAGGATTGTCTGTTTTCTATTTTTCACTGCAGTTAGTACTGAATTATTATATGTAAAGATAATGTTTCTTTTCTTCACTGTTTTCAATTATATTCAATGCCAGTTCTATGGCTGATGCTTTAGGTCTGTAGATTGATTCTTTATAAGGTAGTCTTTTTAATAGTTTGTCTTTGTTGTGCACTGCGGCAGCTTTATCTCCAACTTTGGAACCGTCTGTATATATTTCCATGTGGTTTTGGTATTAGTCTTTAATACTTTGAAGCTCTTCATGGTATATAATTTGGTTGGTTTTTGCTTTTGACTACTTGATTAAGTCAAGTATTATTGTTGGTTGTTTGCCAACTAAGGTGGGTATTTCAGGCTAACAGATTTGTGAATTATGAATATATCTATTTCGGCTTCTTCTTTAGCTTGTTTAGTTCGTAGTCTATATGTTTTTATGGCCTTTTCTTTTTTTCCAAACAAAATTCTGTGTGGTGGCTGAAAGACGCGCTTTATGTAAGATTTGAGGGACATGATGCTAATCTGATGTAATATTGTAATGCCAAATTTTCTCTTCTCATTGCCAGTAGTGATTAATGTGCTTCTACGTACAGGCTCTCGACTGGGGTAGTGGTAAATGTTCCTATTCCTAGTCTTAGCCCATGGTGATGGATAGTGTTCAACTCTTTGATATATGATCTCCATAAATTAAACAACAATAATCCAGTTGGGATCTTATTAGTGTTCGATAGAGTTTCAGAAGTTTTTTTTTTTTTTTTTGGTTTTTTATCAGCTCCCCAGTTTGTATGAGCTATGATTCTCAGTATTTGGATAAATTTGTTACACTTTTTTCTCAGTTACTTAATATGGGGTATATAAGTAAGTTTTTGGTCAAAGATAATACCGAGGTATTTATATTGTTTTAACCCCAGTTATTGTGTCCTTACCAAGCTTCAGTATAGGATCATTATGCATTTTACGATGTTGGCAAAAATGCATATACTTGGATTTCACTTTAGAAAAACTAAATCCATTATTTCTAGCCCACTTATTAAGAGAGAGAGAGAGAGACCGACATATATATATATATATATATATATATATATATATATATATATATATAGATAGATAGAGAGAGAGAGAGAGAGAGAGAGATCATATCTGAATAGAGTGTAAGTCATTTCAATTAAGTGCGTTTCCTCTATTGTCTACAGGGAAATACTTAAAAAAATATTGTAAAACATTTTAAGGAAGGTAAAACAGAACAAATACTACAGCACACTGGCTAGAAATCGCCTCACACGCACAGGGTATAATCATTAATCTCTTTACAGTTAATTGAAATAATATAGTTTCGATTGTCCTTTCATATCTGATTGGAATATGACCGGATACATAAACAAATACTGGAAATTAATTATATTTTAAAGCAACATTTTCATCATGCGTTTACCCACTGAACAACCAGTACAATAGTTTCCTGCCTGGTAAGATATGGCTACGGCAAATTTGTATAGATGAAAACAGCATTTCGCTTGACACAAGCTTACCCATCTATTTAGGATTCAATAGAGTAATATATATCATTTTTCAGGTAAAGTCTTTATGGAATAATAGGAAATAATCAGAGAGATAATATAAATTGTGCCCAAGAGAATGTTAATATTTTTATCGTCAGATATTTTAAAAGACGAAATTAAATGTAAGTAATTATTAAAATATAACATTTTGCATTATGATAGAATGTTGTTGGTTAGCATTATGTTCTCCCTAGATCAGATACGACAGTGTAATGAGTTCGATCTTTACTAGGTTGCTCCTTACTTTCAGCCTTGTATCACATCTAAGATAGGCTACAGTAAATTGTTATAACACTAGGTGTATATATGACAGTTATCATTTTCATTTAATTTTATGAAAGTGTCAATGGAATTTGACGAAATAATCCTTGCGCATATCATTCAAAATAATATAGAAATAAAGTGGAACATGTTCTTATCTAAATTTGAATGTTGTTTAATTTGATCACTGCTGGAACGATTGTATTCAGTTAAGTAAACGTTTTATATTTGGGGTGTTACTGAATGATTCACTTCTCATATTATACCTCAGACGTTTTCAAATTTAAAAATTGTATCAAATAGCAGAACTATCATCACTTGAGGAATGTCAACAGGTAAAAGTGATATCACATGTAAATAGTGACAATCAAAATAAGGACTTTCCATACTATTAGAAACAAAATGCAAGGAAGCATACTCCCAACAATAAGGGGGGGGGCATTAAAAGCTACTGTATTTGAGAAAGCTCTTTTCCTGAAAATTTACATTCAGAGAAACATTTTATATGTTTCAACCGTGAGCAACATTTAATTCGCGATCAAAGAATGTCGACGATTTTCTCATAAGGAAACGACTAATATTAACATTACCATCATCATTATTCTAAATTATTGTAATCCGTGACCAAATCTCTCAGACCTTAAATTATGGTATATTCGCATAAGGTGCTTGATAATTATTACTAGTCTTAGTGTGCGTGGCTTTAGGCACTATTCTCGAACAATGGGATGAATTTATGCAACAGGGATGTGATTCTACAGAATAACAGAGAATATCATTGATAGAACATCCAAGAAAAATTGAAACATACTTTACAATTATACATAAAATCAGAAATAAATTTCTGGGATACATAATGAGAAAAGGACATCTAGATATTTTAACATTTACAGGGCATATTGAAACCAAGATTGGCAAAAGATTGCGGTGGGTCATCTAACTAACGTGCTTGCATAAATAGATGTAAGAACAAGGCGATATTTAAAGACAAACAAGATAAGAGGGAAGGGGAAAAAGATGTTGGGAGTCATGATCGTCCATGTTCTAAGGAGTCAATCAGAATAGAAAAAAATGTCTTCTCTCGTGCTGTAATTAAATTCAGTATGTTTATATTATTGCAGAGATGGGACGAAAAATACTGTAAATTGATTTTATGAATTTTTCTGTGAAAGTATAAATTACAAACTACGAAAATTAATATGCAATTTCTAGGACGAAAAAATGTCGCGTTTTTCAAATAATTTTACAACCAGCATCATCTGATAATGTCGTTATTTTTTAAACTGAACTAGTTAACATGAATATTTAGAAAACTGGAGAAACATCCCACAGTTTAATGGCATCTACAGTAGACTAATATATTATTTCTGTTATCGGAACTTACCCATAAGAACATAATGGGCTATTCCATACGTAATAAATACTGCGCCTCACGAGGAAGCAGAAGTTCAGCCCAAAGTCTTTTTCTGACTTTTTTCTAGCCGGTTGAGTGTTTGTGATCGTGTTTTTTGTTTTGCGGTGTGACGAGCTTGTTTGACCCACGAGGATTTGTTTCGGATACTTCACGAACTTTCTTGTTTAAATCGACGAACTTTATTCGGCACACCAAGTCTTTTCTGTTAAGTTATTGCTTAAGTTATATATTTTTTATTTTTTTCCATTTCTTTTGTTTGTTTTATTTTTTTTCTGGGCTTCGGCCATCATATTTTATTTTTGTTTTAGTCCGGTTTGACAAAGTCTTACCGGACGACTGCTTTTTCTTTATTTCTGTTTATTTCTTTTCAGTCTTCATTTTGAAAATATTTAGTACCATTTAAGAAAAAAGAAAAAGAAAGCTTTGTTTTTATTTCCTTTTTATCTTATACCCTCTTTCTTATTTAATTATTTAGCGACTTCTGTCGCCTTCTTTTTTTTTTGGTTTAACTAGTTTGTATTTCCTTTACGTTTAATTTATTTTCTTTAGCGGCTTCGGCCGCAAACCTTTATTTATTTTTTTTCTTTTGTTTTGACTGGTTGCAAACCAGACTTTTTATTTCTTTTCTTTTTCTATTTTTGAATTTTTTGACCAAAAAAGAAAGGAGTTTCTGTTATTGTTTTTTTCTTTTTATTTTCGGCTGCCTTTGGGTGCCATTTTTATTTTTTTTTAAAAAAAGAGTCTTACCTGTCTGTTTATTTCTTTCAGTTGAGCTAGTTTGTCTTTTATTTTATTTTACTTTTACTTTTACCAGTTTATTTATTTTTAAAGTTTATTGACTTTCGTATTTTTTATTTCCTGGGTTATCCAGGCTTTCTTTTTTTTGCCTTCCCCCAACTCCATTCCCCACTTTTTTATTTGGAAAATTTTTGATAGAGACGCGCAGATGGAAGTCTCCACACTTTTTCATCATGGCCGACGATGCCAGTCGGTCAAATGTTAAAAAAGACCTTTTTGGGGCGGCTGCTAAGGCCAACACGGCGGATAAATCCGTTAAGAAACGGGAAAATGCTGCCCAAAATTTAGATGACCATACAAAAGATGCGAGTAGCGCAAAAAAAGGAGAGACAAGGCAGGTCTCAAGCCAAAAGAAAGAGGTGCCGAAGGAGTCACAAGCTAAGACAACCCAGAAATGGCCCTCTTGTTGGAAGCCCCCCCCCCCAAGTTGCATTTTGAACATGGCGGATTTTTTGGAAATGGCAAAGTGTTATTCTCATCGGGTAAATAAAGATGGGCTCCTTGATAATGCCCAAGAGCTCAATATGTTCTCAAAGAGAATGGTGTCGGTTTTCGTGGTGGACAATTGAACTCGCAAAATGTGTCGCTCCACGAATGACATAGTGATTAAATCACTTCTGTCCCTGGGGATAAAACCACAAAGAGACATAAAGGGTACTGGGTTCTTCATGTGGGACATTCTGCTGCACACGCCAGAAGATTGCCTGGCAATGGCAAAGAAAGAGCTTATCACAAAAGACCTGATTTTAAGAACGGAGTATAAGGTCGGAGAAGGACCAGGATGGCCGTTTTTGAGGTTCCTCCTCAAATTTCGGGAGATCACCTGGCTGCATTTTTTATGGAGTTCGGCCAAATTTTAGGGGCACTCCGACAATTTGAACGGGGGATGGACTTTTGATATACTGTTAGATCAGAAGGCCTTCAAGTCCGTCCCCAACTGTTTGGAGTTAGGCAACCGGAAAATGCCGGTAATTGCGACCGGTAGGAACCCTACTTGCTGGAGGTGTGGAGAGATTGGTCACCTTTCCTCCTCCTGCCCAGGAAAGAAGGTCCCTGGAGTTCCGGTCGCAGGCGACCAAAATTCCTCTTTGGCCGAGAATGTTAAATTTGCAGCGCCTGTAGTGGGCGGACCGGTGCGGAAAATCCTTCGGTTGGGTCTGTACCCACATTACCCCCTAAACCGACACCTTCCACAAGTGTGGATAAAGAGAAGGACGAGGCGGGATGGCGCCTCGTAGTTAGGGGCAAAGGGAAGACCCAAACAGCGGGGTCTCAGTCCCATCATGACCCCAGGGACAATAACACCTACAGCCCCATTCCCTCTACCATCTCTGAGGGAGACGCCTCGCTGTCTTATGAGAAAAATGCCACTGAAACTCAAAAATTAAATGAGCCAAGCTGGGAAAAGATTTTAGACATTAAAAAACTAAAAGAAAAATTGGAGACAAAGCGGGGTGAAAATCAAAAATCGCTGGGGGCACCGGGCCCCCTATCCTCTACCCGTCTTCCCCTTCTTCTTCTTCAAAAAAAAAACATTCACGAAACCACCTCCGCCCAAATCTGTGTCAAACTCTCCCGTTAAATCTCTACATTCATCTAAACCTTCTCCAGTGAAGACGCCTACTGGTTGGACTCCCTCAACAACACCTAATGTCACACCCATGTTAACATCCATCCAATCACCAAAAATAGTTTCAGAACCTCTGAGTTACAAACAGTCACCGACAAAAAGAAAAAAAAGGATGAAACCACCTTATCTCCCAGGGGAAGCCGTCTGCCGCTTATCCCTGGACCAGGCTGAAAGGGTCTTTGGGCAGACAAGGAACCCGAAGGACTTGAAATTTCTATGGAACTTCAAAAAAATTAATGGAGTAGATGTGGAAAATCCCGTTAATCTCCCTTCTGCTGGAGGAATCCTGACGGTAATTAGAACTTGCCCGGGTACGCGGGAGATTTGGGGCATGATAGAGGAGACCCAGTCGTCTCTAAAAATGGTGTCCCCAGCTACCTACCTACTTGACTCAGAAATTAATGAAGCAGATCAAAAACTCAAAAGGAGTGTCCCCGTTTTCGTTCACCCATCACTTTATAGGGCTCTTAAATTAACTTACCCTTCGGACATCGGCGGCTTGTCTCAGGATGATACTGTCGAAAGTGAGATGGCGTCCGGATCCATGGGACGAGCTGTCGGTGTCCTCACCCCACCCATGTTCTATCCTGAAGGACAACCCTAATTCTATTTGACAATGACACTCTGGTTAGCTAGTTTGAATGCCCAGGTCCGAGTCTTGCAAAGCGAGGCTCTCTCGTAACCTTCAGCGCCTCGGTGTGAATGTATGTTGTGTGCAAGTAACCCGTTTTTCTTCTCATGATCTTGAGGTCATACTGTCTAAGGGGTTCGTCCTTTATTCAGCATGTTTTTACGGTCGTTCGAGGGGTGTCTCTTGGCTAGTGAGCAGGTCTTTGAAGGCTGCATATACCCTTGTCTTCGCGGATCCGGCGGGCAGACTTTGCGTGCTGGATGTTACCATAAAGTATAAGGTTCTACGTCTCGTTGGGCTTTATGTGCCTAATATCCATTCCGAGCGGTTTGCTTTGTTTAGGCAGATCGCGCCGTTCTTGACGACGTCTCGTCGGGTAGTTTTAGCGGGGGATTGGAATGCCATCCTTGACCCCGATATAGATCGTATAGGACACAAACAAGCTACTAACAACCCGGACGTGAAACCATTTCGGGACTTTATCGATGGGTTTGATCTTGTCGATAAGTTCCGGAATGAACACCCTCGGGAGGTAGCATGGACTTGGACAACTAGCGGCAACTCGGCTCCTGGGACGCTTGCGAGCTACCTGGACCGAGTCTTAGTTAGGAAATTCGATGTAGGGCTCTTAGGGTGTCCAAGTTTCCATTACATAGTTTATACGGTTCATAGGCTTGTCCGGGTCCGTGTAAACTTAGATAAGCCTATGGTTAGATTGGCTGGTTACTGGAAATTGAACTGTTCGCTATTTAGTGAGCAGGATTTCCGGGGACAGCTGTTACTAATGATACAAAGGGAATTGACGGGTGCGGTTGTGGAAAATGCCTGGTGGGACAATTTAAAATCTAAAATTCGAACGTTTGCTGCCGATTTTAGTCATCGACTCAATCTAGATAGATTAGCGGCGCAAACGGTTTTAGAAAATAAAGTGGATCGGGCTGTGAAATCCAGTGTTAGTGGGGATATAGCTTTAGCTAAGGAAGAGTTGTCCTCCTTGCTTATTAAGAAGGATCAAGCTCTGGTAGTTAGGGCTAGTTTAAAAAGAATGTCTTCTGAGGCAACGAATATGGCCGCTGAAATGCGTGCAGAGGAGAATCGAAACGCGTGTAGGCGACATATAGCGTGCGTCACATTGCCGGATAAGCGAACTGTGACTACAAACGCGGGCATATGTGAGGTTTTTCGGGATTCCTTTCAGGATCTTTTCACCAGGGAGCCCGGTATGAGCTCTGCTCAGTTCGACGCCTATTTAGCTGACTTTCCCTTCCTCAAGGCAGCTGAAGTGGCTAGGTGCGAGGGTCCCTTTACAGAATCGGAAATCTGGGATGCGCTGAAGCAGGTTGTCCTGGATAAGTCTCCGGGATTAGATGGTCTTCCCTACGAAGTTTACTTCAGGTTGTCGCACATTTTTCTCCTTTGCTGGAACTGATTTTCAACCACTGGATGAAGCAGGGGTCTATACCTCAACGCTTCAGCAGCGGTGTGAACAAGTTGCTGCGTAAGGACAAGGACGGTGGGGATGGGTTAGGGAAATTTCAACAATGTTAAACAGTGAGTTAATGATTTTGGCGAAGATCTTAGCCAACCGTTTGCAGCTTGTTCTGTCTAGTCTGATTGGCCCTGAACAGACTTGTGCTGAGAAGGGCAGGACTATTCCGGATAACCTTCATATGGTACGCTTGATCTTAGAACAAGTCGACAGTGAAGCCGCGCTGATCATTTTAGATCAGTCCAAGGCCTTCGATAGGGTTGACCATCGATTTTTGGAGGCTGTCCTTTCGGCGGCCGGTTTCAGAGCCGACTTTCACTCCTGGATCCGACTTTTGTATGCGACCCCCGGTGCGCTGGTGGAAGTGAATGGGGTAAGATGGAAGCCTTTCGTACTGTCTCGCTCCATTCGTCAAGGTTGTCCGCTCTCGCCTCTGCTGTACGTTCTTGCGTTGGAACCTTTCCTTCGCAAGTCAAAGGCGTATCCGGTCCTGCGCGGAATTTCCCTGCCTGGGGCTTCCACCTCAGCCAGGTATTCTGCCTATGCTGACGACGTTTCGGTTCTTGTGTCGAGCAGAGCCGAGATTGACGAAGTCAGCAAAGAGATCAGTGGGTATGAGATAGTGACAGGGGCCAAGTTCAACCGGGATAAGTCTGTGGGCTTGCGGTTGGGTGCGTGGAAGGGAGTTTCTCTTCCCGGACCATTCCTCTGGACGGATGGGCCGATCAAGATACTCGGCGTCTGGTTCGGTTCTGATCTCCAGTTGGAAATGAACTGTTTGGAGGTACAAGGGAAGGCCGAGATCGCGGTTAAGCTGTGGTCTCGGAGGAGACTTTCCCTGAGGGAAGGGCGGAAGTATGTGTTTCACACATCTATCCGATTCTCCTGTACCGACTCTCTGTGCTTCCACTCCCGTATGCCAGACTAATGTTATTAGTACGGACCTTGTTCTCTTACTTATGGAGAGACAAGGCCCCTATGATATCTCGCGAGATCTGTTGCCTTCATCCCTCTGAGGGCGGTCTGGGTATGCCTAGCATTGAGATTCGTCAATATATGCTTCGCATTACCTTTCTAGACCGAATCTGTTGCGGATTGGATGAGGTGGGCACCTTTTGGAAAGAAGGCGTCCGAAAACATTTCCCATCCCTGAGAAGTGTACACTCGTGGTAGGAGGAGGCCGGCCGTACACCTCGTGCCGAGTGCTCCTTCTACCGCGAATGTCGTCGTGCTTTGAAACTCCTCTTACGGACGTCGGATGGCATCTCCGACGCCCAGGTGTTGTCTCGTAAGGCATTGTATCGATTGTTAGTTAGTGGGGCCGTTCAAGATGATCTGATCGGCGAGCTCGGTCTTACGAAGCAGGTGTCTCGCTCGATATGGTTTGGGCGCCTGGGTTTAAATGTCTCAATAATAATGAGGCATCACTCACCTGGCTGGTGATTCGTGGGGCCCTCTGGTTCGGCAAGAGACTTTGTTCAGCAGGCTTGGAGAAATATCCAAACTGTCGTCACTGTACTGGGGAAGTCGAGACCATTGGTCACGCCATTTTTCAGTGCAAGACGGTAGTGCCGCAGTGCGGGATTGTTGAAGGCCTCATGGTTCGCATGCTGCAGGGAAAGTTTTTTGTCCTGGAAGCCAGTTCTGTTTGTAGCAATGTGGTGCCGCAATTGACGAAGGCTGAACACTATGTGTTCTGTTTCTTACTAGGGGTTATGAGAGTCGTGATTTGGACGATGCGTCAGAAGGAATTCTATGATGGCGAGAAGGTCACCTCTTCCCAACTGATCTTGTTCTTTAAGCATCAGCTTAAAGACAAGATTACGACGCAAAGGCGGCGGCTCCGTTCATCAGAATTTGGCAAAAGGTGGGTAAATCTTGCGCGAATGTGTAGAGTGAAAGGGGCTGACCTAGAGTGGCATTTGGATGTAGTTAGGCACAGCATTTTGTCCTAACAAGGTTGAACAGAGGCAAAGCACCCAGATATTAGGCTAGTCAAGGTTTTCTTTTTTGAATCTTTAATTTCCCGTTTTCTGTTTAACTTAGCGAGGGTATGCATGCTCATTCGCCCCTTTTCTTTCTGTCCCTATTTTTTCTTTTGTTTAATTCCCCATCCCCTCCCTCGTTAGGTGGTCAGTGATGTCAGTTCTCTGGTGGATGCGGGGCGCCTTTCGTTTCGTATGTGCGATTTTTCGTATTTGTTGTTGTGTATGAATGTGTGTGTGCCTGTGTGAAAGCTTGGAGGAATGAATGTTTTCCTGATTTTTTCATAGTCGCGCATTGATTTCGTCCGGTTAACTGATGTTTCTGCCACATTTATGGTTTGTGGGCGGTTTTATTACTAACAATATTTACGTCATATTGTACATATTCATTTGGGGATACTTTTAAAAATTGTTGTTTTATGCCCCTCCCCCCACGAACAATATCTGTACATGAGGGGACTAGTTAGGATTTCACAAAGAATTTAAGGTATTATGGTGGACGCAGTAAGAAAGGTAGGAGTGAATGTGTTGTTTTGGTGATTGGGACATTGTTGTTATGTTTGGGTCCGTGTCTGGGACTAGCTAAGTTTAGAATTAAGGCAGAAGAAGACCGTTCTTCCCCAACCCCCTTTTAGGCCTTGTGCCACATTTTGTACCATTTGTATAAATAAATATCGTTCAGTGCGAAGTCGGGCGAACGGCTGATCGGCTGATCGGTTGAACTGTCTGCCTACGGGCGAGGAGGAACCCGAAGGTCGGAGTCTCTTTCGGGGAGGTAGACCGACACTGAACCCGTTTTTACGCGTTCAAAGGGCATATTTTTGCCAGAGCCCACGGGCTCGGAGATCCCACGTTAAACTGGCCTTGTGCCAGATGATGCCCTCGTGGGGGGTGACAAATACCGTTCAGTCTGAATTCTGGCGACCGGCTGATCGGTTGGACCCTCTACCTTCGGGCGGGGAGGAACCCGAACGAGGCTACGCCGAAGTGCAGAGTCTCTTTCGGGGAGGTAAACCGACCCTGAACCCGTTTATACGATTTCAAACGGTATATTTTTGGACGAACCCACGTGCTCGGAGATCCCACGTTAAACCGGCCTTATGCCACATGATGTCCTCGTCGGGGGAGGAACTAAATACCGTTCAGTACGAATCGGGCGACGGGCTGATCGGCTGATCGGTTGAACTCTCTGCCTTCGGCCGGGGAGGAACCCGAACGAGGCTACGCTGAAGGGCGTAGTCTCTTTCGAGGAGGTAAACCGACCCTGAACCCGTTTATACGGTTTTAAAGGGCATATTTTGGCCGAGCCACGGGCTCGGAGATTCCACATTTAACCGGCCTTGTGCTACATGATGCCCTCGTGGGTGGGGTGGGGGTTGACTAAGAACTCTTCCGTCTGAAGTCTACCGTTCCGTCTGAAGTCTACAGTTCCGTCTAAATCTGAGTTCAGTCTGAAGTCTGGAGTGAGGTCCGTCAGAAATCCGTCAATCAGTCAGTCAGTCAGAGCGAGCGAGTCAGTCAGTCGAGTCAGAGGCAGTCCGAAACAGAGTCGCGTCTAGACAATTACTACAAGACATTGGAATAGTGATCCTGGTCGAGACTACATTGTTCTCCCTACTAAACCTGATTGTCCGTACTAACACTTTCTACTTCTCTGTATATATTTCCCTTTGTAATATATCTGTGTTATTCCATATCCATGTTCAAGTTCTTCTTTATTGGTTCTACTTTGGACTATCACCGTTGTACAAGGAACCGGACCATAACAATTTCATATATTTCTTTTTCATCATGTCACCACATGTAAGCCACTAGGACACAAGGTGTTACTGAGTGAGAAAGAATAAGTAAAACAGAGATAGCTGATGAAGGAGAGTGAAAGATAAAAGAGTAAACAATAAGAGAGCAGATAACGATTGACATTTCATTTATATGTATATCAATTTTGGCTGGAGAGTATGGGGTTGGAAGACTCTTTCACAAGCGAGAAGGACGAAAGAAATCTTAGCATGCAACTTACTCTTGCATATAGACAATTCATCTCTCAATTTATGAGAACTTGCACCGATCTAGTCTTGCGCCTAAATACATAATATTTCGATGCCATATAACATCCAAACAATTACCATTAACGTATTTAGTGAAAGGAAAGAGAAGCTACGTTACGAAAATTGGAAATTGGTTGAAGCCGTGATGAATGTTTAGAAGCAATAAAATTGCTCAGATTTCTTTGGATTTTATCTAGAATTTTTAAATATATATAAAGGAGAAACGCACCATATGTAGGAGAAACATTCAAAACAAGGACAAGTTGTAGACTTATAAATATTTAAGATAGACTCAAGATAGAAAAATTTCCAAGTACAACACTGTGAACCAACATTCGTTGCAGCAGACCTAGCAATAGATTCAATATATTATTACCACTTAGTCGATAATGTTAGCCAGAGAAATCAATTAAAATTAATTGTAATTCCTAAAAACATATCAGTATACATTCCTGTAAAATATTGATGGTTGAAAAAGTCAGATAAATCAAAAGGTTATGTGGGATATGACTTAATTATATGCAAATATTTGTTGCATATAAATACCGGGAAATTAAAAACGTGTTTCTACAATTTCATGAAATTGATTCTTTCTTTTTACATTCTGCTATTCGAGATCGTAAATGAAACAAACAATTGTGTTAGTTGTTCTCGAACGTCTACAGTTCAACCAAACAAAGTTAATGTTTGTTTGTTTGTTTGGGTTTTATGGCATATCGACCACTGTGGGTTATTTAATGCGAAATCCAGTTTATATGAATTTTAAATGGCTATTTTGTATGGAATAAAAAACGTATAGCTGGCAACATTATCTTTTACAAAAAACGTATAGCTGGCAACATTATGGTTTCAAAAACGTACAGCTGGAATAATTTTTTTTCCAAAAAACGTATAGCTGGTAACATTGTTTCAAAAACGTATACCTGGCAACATTATTTGAGGCCTTGCTGTTGGATGTAGTTTATCGCCATACCCAGGACGCGGATGTAGTTTATCGTCATACCCAGGACACCAACAAAGTTAAGATTTAGTCATTGTCTTTAGCAAAGCAAGCAGGTTTCCTGCTAAAAATCACCAAGCACAATGGGTTTGCACGACTTAGGAATGCATGTACTTGTAGATTTTGAGACCCTTGAATAATTGTTAACTTTATTATGGAATTATGTTAATGATAACTCTAATATAGAGGAAGATGCAAACTTTCTTACATTTATAAATAAATTTGGGTCTTGAAACTGGAAAAAATAATATAATTTTTAACGTGCCAGAAATAATTAAATGAGCTTGTATTTTATATTTAACACAGTAATGTACTTTTCCCAGGATTCTCTTTGATTTATATGGATTTCAAAGCCGAAAAAAAAAAACATCGAAATAGTTGATCAGGATTTTCTGATAGATGCATTGAAAGTCATGTGGAGATGCATTTTTTTAATTCATCTGATAGAACCAAATGCTGGTAAAGATAAATCTAACAGAAAAAAAGAAAAGGCAAATGATATCCTTCAATTGCAGATTTAAATTAATTTAAAATATGAGAACTACACTGAAAAGGAAAATAAGGTCTCAGCGTTTTAGCGGGATTTCAAAATGACGGATCAGAAAAAATAAAAAAAAATTAACATAAAGTATTTCTAACTGAATTATTGTACAGACGGACCCCATATATATATATATATATATATATATATATATATATATATATATATATATATATATTATTGTGGAGCTTGCTCCTTGCACTTGATGGACTCGTCCAACGTATACTTATACTACGGAGAGATAGCGTGACAAAAACTTTGAGACAGGGTTTTGACCCAGAGTTATATGAAAGTCCAGAAAGAGAGATAATTGTGGCTTCACTAACAGAGATTTGTACATACACTTTACTACTAACCCGCATTCCTATACTACTAATCATCATTTCAAGTTTGTATTCTTACGTTTAATACACATAGTTTTCTATTTCAATTACTGGCGTTGTTTATTTATTTGTGCAAGATTCCATCCCCGGAATCCACAACAACTTGGCGACGAAGACTTCGGACTCACACGAAAAAAAAAATTGCCGTTGCCAGTGTCCACAACAACTTGGCGACAAAGATTTACGAGGATTTGCGAAGATTTTGTGTGACCAACGTGATTAGTTACTTCCTCAAAATAGGGAAAATCGAGTTTTTCGTAAGACTCTTATCATGGAGGATTTTAAAATTATTTTAGTAGAATTTGTAAAATACCAAAATTTACAGAAGATACAACTCCAAGAAAGAATGGAGGAGAAGTGGCAAAAGCAATGACTACAAACACAGAAAGAAAATTAAAAAAAAAACAAATGCAATTCCAGGAATTAATATTAAAAGTAGCGGGCAACACACAACAAAAGTATATCGAAAAACAGGCGACACAGTTTGGAACACAATAGAAACATTTAAATACTCTCTAGAAGATGATAAAAATTTCGGTGACTATTACAGACGCCATAAAGACATTTTCAACATTGATTGCCAAAATTGGACGGAAGCTAAGAAGCTACGTTTATTACTCAGGAAATTGGAACAGAGGGGTACACAAAATTTGTGGACTATATTCTATCGAAAAAGACTAACGATTTGACGTTTAACGAGGCCACTCCACGTTCGCCGCAATCGTGAACAAACATTGCGTTGACTTTAAATTGGCAGAATTGACTCCGGACAATTTTAAGTGTCTTATTTTCGCAAAGGGATTAGTCTCAGACAAGTACAGTGAAATGCGAAAAGGAATGCTCACAAAGCTTCAAAGCGAGCCTAGATTAACGCTACAAAAATTGTCAGAAGACTGCCAAAAATGCTTGAGTATAAAAAAAGACTCTAAGGATATCGAGGAATCGGGAGTAGCACACATACGTTAGTTGAACAAAAAGTTACGATTTCCCCCCACCACCCGGAAAAAAAAACAAAAATTTTATGATCAAGAAAAAATTACATGTTACAAGGCATTAATGACAGAGATCAAAGCAAATATGAGCACCCCCAATTTGCATGTTACAGATTCCAGTAGAAGAAAAAAGTACAAAAATTCTATGTATCAATACTCACAAAGGAGCACCGTCAATCTTCCAACAGACGATGGATACCATACTCATTGGACAGAACTTTGCTACTGCTTACTTAGAAGATATTTTAATGAAAAGTGATAATGTAGATTCAGAATGACACAAGGAAACCGATAGCTCATGCATCTAGATCGTTGTTACCAGCAGAGAGGAATTATTCGCAAATTGAAAAAGAATCGTTAGGAATAATATTCGCCATAACTCACTTCCACAGATACATATATGGAAGAGTGTTTACTCTTCAAACTGACCATAAACCTCTTCTCACTAGATTCGGATCAAAAAAGGACTAACAATTTACACAACCAACAGATTTTTGAGATGGGGAACTATATTATTGAATTATAATTTCAAACTAGAGTTCCTACCGTCGAAGAAAATTGGGCATGCCGGTGGATTATCTTGATTGGTACTTGCGAAATGCGAACCTTTGGGAGTCTCGGTAATAGTGGCTTTGCGAGCCGAAGACGAAATTAGTAAAGTGCTAAACGATACAGTAAGAGAATTTACCAGTGACCTTGTTAGAAATAAGAAGAGAAGCTGAAATGGAAGAATTCATACGAAGTACAAATAGTGGAGCAGGAAAATGTAAACTTTCCATAGAATCGTGCAAATTGTGAGATAAGCATGAAATTTGGCATGAGTGTTCTTGATATGTTACTTATTCAGAAAAAAGTGCTAGCCACGAAGAAATTCAACATGGGGGCCATTTTTCAAGTTATCTGCTCTATAGTGCAAATTGTGATATAAATATGAAATTTAGCATGAGTGTTCCTTGTAGGTCACTCATTAAGGTGAAAGTTCTAGCCACACACAAAAAAAAACAATATGGTGGCCACTTTTTCAAGATGGCTGCTAAATAGGCCTCTGTTTTATGATTTTCATCTGGAATCATTAAATTAGTTGAATTTGATGAAATATTTTTGATTTATTGCCGTATCAATTCTAAATCTGAGTGAGAGAACTCAATGATTGCACTGTTTCAATTGATTTGGCATGATATAGCGCCCATACCCTACGGTGGATAATTACATGAAATGATTTAAAGTCGACATTTACAAACCTGACGAAATATCCAATTCAACGTCAAAATTACTTTTTGTGCTAATACCAAGCATGGAAATTGTCCATATCTGGGAAAATATCTATAGGTCATATATATCCTTACAACTCTCTGCATTTGAATTTCAATAGGCTAACCTTCCAAGAACCGACGACAAAACTCCAGCCCGAAGTTCATTCCTTGTCGTTTACTAAATCTCAAAAGGGCAACTGCAAAGCGGTGTACAGCCTGTTCCAACCTTTGAGCACTTGCATCGTCCTCCACTACATTTTATATTACATCCGCATCAAGGAAGTCCAGGCAACTTTCCATTTGTTACCGGCTTTCAACCATCCCCACTTGGAAGGACACGGAATCTCTGGATCACGAACGACGGACTGCCCCCAGATATGCTCTGCCTGGAAGACAGTACGTTTGGCATGTTCCTTTAGCGCTACTTTTGTTGGCGGCATTAATTCGTATGAACTCTGCTTCCTGGCAAAGAGATCTAACCTTGTTTCATCTAATGTAGTAGCAGCACTTGACCGATCGTACATCAGAACAACAAATCTCTCTAGAACTTGTAGATCAGACTCATTAATTTCAGGAGGACAGTGACTGAGTTCCGCAAATGTATCCGTGACATCCTTGCAGACATTCCATGTCTGCCATGCTTTTTTTCCCTTTGCCATTGAATCCAGATACCACATCACACCCGGAAAACGCATGGAAGAATAGTATCCATTCGGTTCTTTCCGGTCCCAAAGAAGATGCTAGGTCGTGTATTGGGATCCATCGAGTGTGCTCCCCCTTGCCATAGGCGATCCACATTTTCTCCATGCCCATTGCAGTGAAAGAAGACATCAGGCTTAAGCCTATGACTACAATGTCCGTGTCATTAGCATCAATCATGAGAGACTTGTGATCATACTTAGCCGCATTCCAGGCATGCAAAAATATCCGGGTATGTGCCTCTTCACTGTGCAAGGAGCAAGTTCGTCTATCTTAGTATCAGGATGGCTGGAACTTGGTACAGCATTTTCCTCTCGTGTTAAAATTACTTCATTCGTTGTGGTCATTTTACCCACTTTATCAGCAAGGGAATTCAACAGCTCTGTTTTGTTGGCGCTGTCCCCTAGAAAGCTCTTCCAATTAGTCGGTGTTTTGCTCTTTGCCGTTACTCTCCACCTGATAGATTTCCCACAATTTGAGCGTGTTTCAGACTTCGGACTAGACTCGTGATAGACATCAAAAATGATATCTGTCCATCTGTCCTTAGGAAGAATATCCTGTCTGGCAAATTCTTCAAACGTCTTCGGTGTCCTAGGCGTTACTGTATTGACTAGAAATACACGATCTTCTATGAGTACGTCAGTTTCTGGCTTCGTGTCTGGAGGCTTCATCTTGGTTTGCAGGACATCCACGAGATCAGACTTGGTAGTGACATGTAGTTTGCCTAGGTTGCTGAGTGACGGAGGGAGAGATTGGTTCTCATGTTTGAAAAACTCTGGTAAATCACACCCTCTGCTTTGGCAGGAGACAAAAAGGCGGGAGAACAGTTGACAATCCTACTTTAGTGGCTGTGTTTCTGATTTCTCTGTTGGATCTGTGCTTGTTTTGAAGAATTCTTTATTATTCCGTTTGATTGGCTGATAGAAATTCTGACTGTCGGTCTTGAGTTTATCCATGAATGTTTGGAATTGCTCTTCCCCTTTCTCCAAAAGAGATGCAACCAGCAGCGCTGCTGTAGGATCAGCAATGTCCTTAGTTTCAAGCGACAGTAGGTCAATGGAATCCTCCGAAAATGGATTGCTATCACACTTGTAAGCCGCTGAACCTTTTCAAATAATGCCTTCTGAGCAGTTGGCGACTGCTCATAGTGATGACTTCCTTTCTTCGCCTATTTGCTTCCTGATACGGCTTCATAGTCACCAATGAATTTGCTAATTTCTGGACCAGCCACCATCCACCTCCAAAGAGCTGATAAATCTTCTGTCAGACCAACAGCTCCCCCCATCTCCTTTGATGACGGCATTGTTTTGTTCATGGGCTTGGTCGATTGCCATTGCGGAGAACTTCCTGTCAGTTTTATAAACCACAAAATTCTCATTGTGGAATTTTCTGGTGACCTCGGTGTGCTGCTTCTCTAATGATATCATATCACGCAGATGAATAGGAAGCCATCTTGCATAATTGACATTGTTGTTGGCAAAGGGGTAGGGTATCAGTTCTGACAGTGATTCTCGATACAGATTGAAATTCCCTTCTCTAAATGCTCGCACCAGTGTTAAGATTGTCAATTCCATGTTCAGGATAGAGAACCAACATGCGAACTGTGGACTCATTTCATTCGACTATCACACCATTTCACAAAGCTGGAGGCCTCCCATTCGCCATCAGAATGTTCGGCAAGGTACGAACTGTAGATATTCTTCAGGAGCTGAAACAAACTGCTTGCTGTGACCTGATGTGCTTGACGTGATTTAGTGACGTTGGTTGCCGACAGGAATGAATATGCAGTTCCAGAAGAGGCTACATCAGCTTCAACAAGTGTACTTGTCCATCCACTGTCTACTAACATCGACCCAATAGACTTCAGTGCAGCCCACCAAACATGATCACAAACTTGTCTTCTCCATATTCCTCTGGCCAGTACCACTGTATTTCTTTTGCCATGGCATAAAGTGGTTGATCAGCTGCCAAGACGGGAGTTTGCCCTGGGTTAAGAAATGCTACAGCTTCCCTTACTTTTTTCATGGCATGCTTTATTGTACCACCGCTGTGATCTTGATCTCGGAGAAGAGGTAGCAAGGAAATGATGCTGGTTTCACATTCGTAAGTCCGTTTCTGGCTCGCATGAAGAGCTGACCCTGTTATATTGGATTCATCATCTACATCGGTGGTGCCTTGAACTTTTTCCAACCATTTGTATTCGACTCTTATGTTCCTTTGGAAGAGACTGGGGTCAGACAGTGATACTTCATCTACTGAGGCTGGGGTTGGGTTATTCTTGAAGTAGGCTGGCAAGATGTTTGTATAATGCTCTGGAAGCTCAGGAACCTTTCTAGTTCTGCTGTCTCTTATTTCCGGTGAAACCCGCTGTTCTCTGTTTTCGTTACTTGGGTGCTGGAACATGGAAATACTTGTACCATGGAATAACGTGCTAGCTGTGCTGGCCGTGGTATTGTTAACAAGGTTGTGGACAGCGGCCGTAGTGAACAGCCCTTTTTGCAGCACTGGTGGGCACACAGCATCTTCTTCGACATACTGTTTTATCACAGTTTCACAAAGCTTGCCGGATATCTCTAATAGCATGTCATACGATATGCTTAGTCCATGCTCATGGAATTTATCAATCAACTCTCTTTTTCGTGTCTTGGAATATACCTTTAACCCAACATAGACAGCAAAAGGGGTCTCACGGTCTTTAGACTGTATTTGGGTTGTCAATCCTTCTCTACGTTTTGAGTAGCAGTTGAACTGTAAAAGCTGAGCAATAGCTAAGTCTGACTTCGCTATTCCGTGCGTCAGATGTGATTTTATATCAACACCATGTTCAATGCTGCACACGGACTGAAGAAGTGCAGGTGGGATAGGCTCTTCACCAAAGCCATCTTTGAACTCGCAGCTGAATTTAGTCTTGTGCTGGAGCATTTATTTTCTCAGGATATCTGTTGCCTTAGATAGATGGCTAGCTAGCTAGCTAGCTAGATAGATAGATAGAGAGCATTGCTATAATGGCTAGCTTCATAACGCACTAGGCTATGTCAACTTTCAAGGTAAGGAGTGCATCACGTCCCTTCTTATGGGCTTCAAGTTCTGAAATCCGAGCAAGTAGCTGTTCCTTCAACCTGGTAGAGTGGACATTCGGGGAATCAACCCAAGCTGTTCCAAGCGAAGCTTGTAGGGATGAGGCTAGGTCAGCAAGCCGAAATACAACCGGTGCTGCATTCGTGTTGGTGCCTTTGCTATCCATGATGTAGATAACTAGTTCTGAAAAGGCCACTGGGTATAAATCCTTCCCTGGATCACTACTCTCTGCTTTCTCTACGGAATTGAGGTACGCTCTTTCAGCATTGTACAACTTTTGGAGGCATCGACGATGGTACTTAACCTCCAGGCCAACAACGTCTCCGCCACTTAACTTTCCAAAGAGCTTTCCATCATTCAGGGTTCCGGCACATTGATTAAGGTATTCATTTAGTCTCTCTGTCATACAAGTTATTCGAAATAACATCTTCTTCTTCACAGAAGAAACATTCAACTTTTGGAATGTCTGCAGATTTTCATCTCTTCCTTCGAGGTTCAACAGTTGCTCCGGAGGTGCTCGGGACCGCACTTCTTTGCTGTGCTCTTTCTAACTTGGTGTTGTTGAACAGCAATCGGCAACTCTGATGACATTTAGCTCCATTTCGAACCAGAGTGGTTTCTCTATCTTCACCTTCATCAAACCTTGAAGGGTCAAATGCTATCGGCATACCATTGATGGTATAAAGCAATAGTACATTTCCTGCCATATTATGTATCCAGAATAATCTTGAACTAAGAGGTGAAATGAGGGTTTCTTTGCTTTTTTCCTACTGACAAAAGACGTATTTGCTCCAATCAGTTTTCGATGTAGAATCTTTATCCATCATTTGACAGGTACACTCGAGGGTTTATCCTTTTACCACCGTTCGCTAACTTTGATGTATGGGATACAACTAGTTTCACACAACTGCCCTACACTTACCCGATCGTTCATCCAATGCCATTTGAGTCCTGTGCGATCTGTACACCATCCGGATAACTTCAAAAGCCCCTGTTAACCTTGGCTCGGCTCTCCCACGTTGGCACAACCTGTCCATTCAGGTCTAATATATTAGGGGCTTACTAGATAGAATTTGGGATATTAAACTGCATGTTTAGCTGACATTGAACACCATGCTGAGTTCCACAGCAGGGTCTGTCAACAGTGTACAATGGTAGTGAGCGATATACACTCTCTTCATATCTCCTCACATTTCAATTTGAATGTTGTCTCCTTGATGTACTGCAACTACTCGACCTTATCAATTAACTGCCCTACTCTGCCTCCTCGATGAACTGCCACTATGTTGAAAAAAGGCTGCCATGTGTAAATTTTTTCGTGGCTACCACTTTCACCTGAATAACCTACGTGCAAGGAACACCCCTGTCAAATTTCATGTTTATATCACAATTTGAACTATGATTTTTTAGCAAAATGCATGAAACAGAGCCCGTTTCGCAGCCATCTTGAAAAATGGCAGCCATATTGGATTTTTTCGTGGCTACCACTTTTTTCTGAAAAAGTGACATATCAGGGACAATTCTGCCAAATTTCATGCTAATCTTACAATTTTCACGGTGGTTTGCATAATCTGCTCCATTAAAAGAGAAAAGAAGAAAAAAAAGAAAGGAATCTAGAGGGCAGCTTTTCAATTTGTGATCAAGTATCAATTTCAAATGAAAGATTGTTCATACCCAAATCTTTTCGAAGACGATTTCTGAAGGACATTCATCTAGGAAACCCAGTGAAAAACCGTATGAAAGCGTTAATGAGAATTTTCGTGTATTGGCCTAATATGGATAACAACATTACTCAAATGGTAGAAAAATATAGAAGTTGTGCTGCGGAAGCAAAAGCACCACCTATTATACAAAAACCATGGCCTAAGGTGGACAGACCTTGGTCTAGTATCCATGCGGACTATGCAGGCCCATAGATGGATATTACTACTTGATAATGGTAGCAAGTGGCCTGAAGTTTTCAGATACAAAAGCCCATGACGGAAAACACCATTGTCTACACGAGTTATTCGCAAGATTGCCCGTTGCAGATTGCCTGGTAACGGATAATGGTACACAATTCACCTCGAGCGACTTTCAAGAATTCAGTGCGGCTTATCAAGTCAAGCATATTAAAATAGCACCATAACATCCACGATCTAACGGGAAAGCCGAAAGGTTTGTGGATTCGTTTAAGAGATCCTTGAAAAAAACAGAGGACGTACCAACAGAAAGAGCCATACAACAGTTCCTACAAGTCTACAGAATCACCCCAAACGGAAACACCATCTGTCCTTTCACCAGCTGAAGTGATGTTTGCCCGCAAAATACGGTCTGTTTTTGACAAACTATTACTCAGCAAAAATAAAAACCTACATACACCGTTAGTGTTTAAATGAACTTTCAAACCAGGCGAACAGTTCTATTTCTGAAGTTTCAAGAACAATATGGCATACTGCGAACAAGGTACGATAATAATCAGACTAGGAAATGTTCTGTATACCATCCAAGGCGAACAATCCACTCACAGGAGACACATCAATCAGATACAAAAAAGACGGGTAGACGAGCTCGTCACCTTCGGAAAATGAAGAGTCAATGGGGGCGATTTTTGAAGCATTTGAAATTCAAAGACCACAAGTAGCCACGGACAAAAAATCTTGAATCCCCACCAGAAAAGAAGTAAATGTGGTTTTACTGTGGGGTTCGCCCTTTGTACACAAGTTGGACACGTCTAAAGTATACTTATACTACGGAGAGTTAGCGTGAGAAAAAAAACGTCGAGACAGGGTGTTCACCCAGAGTTATACGAGAGTCCAGAAAGAGAGATATTTACGGCTTCACTTACAGCAACTTGTATATATACTTTTCTACGAACCCGCATTCCTGGACTACTAATCTTCATTTCAAGTTTGTATTCTTACTTTAATAGACATAATTTTCTATTTCAATTATTGGCGTTGTTTATTTATCTGTGCAGGATTCCGTCCCAGGAATCCACAACACACACACACACACACACACACACACACACACACACACACACATATATATATATATATATATATATATATATATATATATATATATATAGATAGATAGATAGATAATTTTAGGAAAACAATATGTTAACATCGTCAGTCACTTATACCATAATTTTAATTAGATTCTAAGTCATAAAATTCAGTAAAGTATTTATGCATAAGTCATGAATTCAAGATAAATTATTAAACGTGTCAACTTTGACAAATTTCAAAAGACCAGATCTTGAAATACAGTATGCTTTACAAGAACCATAAAAAATACAGAATTCTAAAACTCTCTAAGTTCAGAATTAGGTATACCACATGCTCAGTGTGAAAATTCTCAAAATGTCAAAGGCTGTTTGCCTTTTGTCCGCGTGCATTTTGTTTCTAATTCAGTGACATAGGTCCAGATGATTGTAGATAATTACAAGTTGATCGCAACAATATATATATATATATATATATATATATATATATATATATATATATATATATATATATATATATATTGCCGGTTTGACAAATTGATGGGAGATTGATATTTATCTAGTTAACACGACTGCATTTTCGATACTGAAGCTTAAAATGAATTTTCAAAAATGAAAAATCATTCTTGAAGATATCATTTTAGCTTCAATTGAAAGCGAAAGGGTTAAATTAATATATAGATTGGAATCTCATTTTTGCCCACTTTCATAAAATCAATTGAAAGCAGCGATTTTCTCACATTATAAGACATGTGTAAACATAATTTCATTATCGGTTTTAAAAGTTTTTCCAAAAATAGAATAAATATTTTTGACATGTTATTTGAGAGAAATTAGCAAATTAAACTTAAATTAATCTGACTTGAGACAAGTAATACTTACTTCTAGCATAAAAAAACATAATATATTAGAATTTATTAACCACGCGTTCTGTTGTTGCTTTCGTGTTGGTTGATGTTATCGATGAGCTAAGTTATTGACAACAATGAATGGATGACCAGAATTGACATAATATATAAGTCTATGTGAACGTATATATTTTTGGATTTTAAATATCTAGTAATTTTACAAATTAACATAATCTTTTCAGTAATTATCTAATACTTTGATAACTCTTATTTACTATACTGTTATAATGTAAAGTTCGCAGATGCGTACTGAAAAATAATAAACTATAAAATAATATAAAAAAGAATAAACTGAAAAATCCCAAAACTATTAACAACAAAAATATTCATGGCTGTTTCTTCTTAAAAAATGTTTTAAAAATTACTCAATTAAATTATGATCCGCACTAAAATAAATAGATCAAATAAAAATATTTAGGGAAACAGAAATTCGAAAATAGAAAAACTTATTTTAATGTTTTAAAACTTTGAAAAGGTTATGTGTAAAGTCTGTTAAGACATAAATATGAAATGAATTACGGACAAGCCAATTTCTCAGTAAAGAGAGAACAAAACTTACGACACGTGACCTCTTAATAATAATGTCATGTATGGAATACCACACATAAAAAAAAAATGGAAATTTTTAAACGAAAAATGTATTAAAAATTATTTTACATATATTTGTACAAACGACTTTTATTAAGATTTTTAATTTTTGATTCGAAAATATAGGTTCCGCTTAAGTACAATAACCTCTAAACATAAGAAAGAAAGTGATGAACAATTTCAAACGGTTTTTAAATTAAGGTAATTAAAAAATTTAAAAATGAAAGCGTTTCTTGTAAAAATTCATTAAAAATATGTTTGTCTTAAGACAATATTATACTTAATCTGTCTTATATATAAAAATTAAAACCTTTTCTAATTATATAAATTCTTAGTTTTATTGCATTCTTTAGTTAAGAATTCTGGGCAGATTTTCGGTAACTGGGGGTCCTGTTTGAAAAATAATGGATGAATTATATTTATTCTCCAATTAAACCTATATATATATATAACATTTTAAGAAAAGAAAATATAATTTCTCGAATTTTCATGAAATTAAAGAAGACAAGGGTAATATGAAAATTACTTTTATCAAGATATTTTTAAAATAAAATTTAAAAGTTTTTTTTTTTCTTTTTGAATAAGTCCTGAAAGTTTCATTAACATCCAACAATTATTGATTTTTGCAAGATTTCTAAATAAATGTCTACGCAACGGACAAAGGCGCATAAGCACTATTCGTAAATATTAAATCAACAGAGGACGAAAAAAAAATTAAACAAAATTTCTAGAAAAGAATTAAAAAATATAATACAAACATACGTTTGTCATTCCATTTAATAATAAAAATAAAAACTGACGTTAAAAATTGTTATTATTAAGGTTGGGTCCTTTGTCATCATGCTATAGTCATTTTTTAGCGTAAAAGTGTAGTTTGCTATATCTATCTACTCTTGTTCGATGGGGGGGTGTTAGACGTTAATAAAGTAAATGAATTAAGGTGAATGTTTTTTCGTATTTAATTTTCAAATGCTCATTAATTATAAAAAATAAAGAAAATATAGTTATTTACTGTTTTATCTAAATTTAATTATTTTTCGTTTTAAATTTAATATAGTTATTATTTTCTGATAATGCCGTGTGTACGAATACATATATATATATATATATATATATATATATATATATATATATATATATATATATATATATATATATATGTGTGTGTGTGTGTGAAAATATTGTAGAAAATAGAAAAGAAACTAGTTTGGTAAATAATGCAAAGTCCCTTAATATTTTGGTAATTATTTTTAAAAAAATAGTGATCGATACGAAAGTAGAGCATAAATATAATTATTTATTTAAAAATATGATTCCAACTCGCTACATAAGAGGTCTCATGTTTCAAAACAAGAGACGAAAACTTCAAAATAATATTTGAATTAACTTGAGTTAAAGTAGGCTCTGTTCCATCTTCAAGCGAAAGTAACTCTATACTGATACAAATTATTAACACCCCACCCCTGCCTATTCTAAACAATCCGCCCTTGATGTTACCATGGAAATTTTTGATTTCAATTCTGACCATACTATTAAATCTCGTAAATTTCAGAAATAAGTCATTCCCAAAAAAATTTCGCTTGAAGATGGAACAGAGCCTGCTTTAACTGAAGTTAATTCAAATATTATTTTGAAGTTTTCGGCTCTTGTTTTGAAACATGAGACCTCTTATGTAGCGAGTTGGAATCATATTTTTAAATAAATAATTATATAATTATATATATATATATATATATATATATATATATATATATATATATATATATATATATATATATATATATATATATAATACCAGCGTTCATACACATAAAAATATCAAGATTCTTTTTAAAAGTATATGGCTTTCCGATGATTTGTACTAAATTTTACCATTGATGATAAGTAAATACAAAATTTTTTAAATGGTGAGATTAATGTAAAATTTAAAAAGATTTAAAACTTAATATATTATTCTAATTAAAAAATGTAAAAAATCAGAATCAATTCCAGTAAAAAATTCATTATTCCTCGAAAAAAAAAGGATGGCAATAATATCCTTAATATATGATTTTTCTAAAACAGTTATAAGCTGTTCTAATTAAATAATATTTTAATCTTATTGCATTTTTACTTTACGTTTTGGAATATATTTTCTTAAATGCTGATTTTTCATGTAAGAAAAAATATGAATTAAATTATCAAAGGAGATCTCTTTAACTAATATAAATATGATATGAAGTTATAAGGATATTTCATTTTCAAAACAGGGTCTACACATTCTGGCTGTATTCTTAGTTAATTTTATTAAGTGTTTTGTTTTTCTTTATAATTTATAGCTCGCATTATTTTTTTTAATCTATTTTCATGTGGTTGTAACTATTATACTTATAATATATTTTCTTCTGGTGATTTTCGGGTTGTATTTGGTAGGTTTTTGTAATAGTTTATATATATATATATATATATATATATATATATATATATATATATATATATATATATATATATATATATATATTTGTAAATACATTTTTAACGCATATTTTATTCATATTTCATTCACAACATTATTTCTTGATTTTTAGTACCCACTGAAATAGTCCACTACAAGAATTACATTAGACCTAGTTATAGAAAGAACATGATATAATCGTTTGTTACATCATGTGACTATTAGTTTTTTTTCTTTCGTGCAATTTCTCGATCTGTGCTCTTTGTAAATAATTTTTCTGCTTAAATAGAATAAACAAGAAGCAAAAAAATCCTTAAACACACCCAAATATGAATCAGACAAATAAGCCATGAAAGTGTACGCACTAATAATATATTTTATAGAAATATGGTGTATCTCTGTTTGCTTGCTTCCTTATCTATCTATGTATCTATGTATCTATCTATCTATCTACCTATCTAATGCTAATATTTTTAACAAGATCGCATCTGAATAAAATGGATGTTTGCTATTCGCTTCAATGCCTGAATGGTTTTTTATTCCTACTTCAGGAATTGCCATTATTATGAACCCTACGCATTCTGCGTCTATGTGTGCAAATCTTCGATATTATGAATTTATGATATACGTCGGTATAAATTAAATATTTTTCTGAATATTGTTTGAAATTTTCCAAGAAATAAATTTGTTTTACCAATTGCATATCTTATAAATAAAGAGTAACGGAAAACTCAATTGAAAAAAGACCAATGTGTGGATATAGCGATTGGGTAATTACAAGGCTTTCAAAGGGATAATAGTTTTGTTGAATATATCTTTACTGATTAGCATAATTGATGATTAATCTTAGAATCGAAATGAAGACATTTTTCAACCGTGATCGGTATACATCTGATATTAGTTCCACTGATAGAATTAAATTAATTATTTATATTAGTAACTGTTTCCTAGAAATTTTTTTGGTTCAATTATTATTTTCAGGAAAAGGAATATTCGGAAATTAAATTTAAATTTACATGGAATATTATATATTTACATTCTAATATATAGTATAACAGCGTTTAGCAAACGCCATAAATTTGTATGTTCCTATACAGAAAATAACCTGTTTATAAAAAAGTATATAATGATTTCCAAGAATTTATGATGTATAATATAGAATAACCTCCACATAAACCTTCACAATAAAATAGATCTAATAAACGTTGTTTAATTTTAAACAGAGTGATAGTTACTGTTTTTGTACTAATACACATATTAAAGAAAATTCACATACATGCAGATACATATATATTCTGATGAATTTTCATTAAATAAAGTATGTTATTAAGTGACTCGTTCTAAATAAACGATTTTGACGAATGCCTTGTCTTATATTGCTTGAAATGTACCGTAATTTTTGAAGGACTCACTAATATACCACGCATATATAATGCATCACTTCATCATTTCTCAGAGTTAAATTATTTATAATTTCATTTTCTTTGTAATTTACATACAATATTTTTATCGCTTAAATTTTATTTTTAGTGAGTCTGTGCTGTTTTTATCTGTTCATTTTCGTCTACCGGCATGAATACCCGAGAAATATCATTAAAGAAATATATGCGCCCTCTTGCAGGATATTTTTTTTATCTAATTAGATTTCTCGAATATTCAATCCGTTAAACGAAAATAGTTAAACTCACTCTTTAATAAATAAACGGAGAGTCTACTCAAATACCAGTATCCACTAAAAATAACATTAAAGTACTAAATTCTAACAGAAAAATAAATTAAATATCCATACCTTGCTATACAACATTTTATAACATTTCAATATATTACGCTTTAAAATCACGTTGGTCTTTTCATTACGGTTATTCTCGATTTAAATATTTAAAGATAATTATTACCGTTTTCATATTCCTATACCATGTCTAGGAAATATTAATTAAATAAATTGAGTGGTCTTTATAAAAGAGGTGATGGGTTATGAAAACAGCGATTTTTCAGGGGATGAAATTATTCTTTTAAAAAATAGAAACACATCATTGACTTAACTGGGATATAACATGTTTAACGAACAGAAATCTGTGATGATACTTATGAAACATAGCATTATCGTTATCGTCATGAAATTATAAACTTGTTGTCAATCCTCAGAAGACATACGTAATGAGGGGATTCATCTTCGCAATTAAACAAACATTGATGAGATATTCGTGTTCAAACAGATGAATGAAACATCTTCAAATGTTAGTTTCTGCGTTTTGTCTGATTTAATGTAGGATCTTTTTCATCTCATTATTAACTTCATATCTCGTTGGTGACAGGGGAGGTTTTGAGGAGCGCGGAATCACATCTTAATTACTTATTTTTCCACATCCACCCTTGCGTAGGGTGGTAGCACCTGTTAGGTTCCAAGCTATGGGCAAACAATTAAACACAAACTGTGGTCAAAACGCTATGAAAAATATTTTTTTATAATAAAAATACCAGAAATACATGTTTGAAAAAAATAATATTTCCAGCAATGCATTTACAAAAAAAAAAAATATCTAATACATTTTTGGGAAAGAAATTTACCAACTATACATAAAAAAGACATACAAAGATAACTTATCAGCAATAACTTTTTTGAAAAGAAAATCAAAATATTACCTGCAATATATTTGACCCTCGAAAAAAACAAAAACAAAAACCTCGTTTCTAAAATCCTTCAATGATCTACAAAATGATTTATTACAAGGAATATATATTCTGTTCATAAAAATCTGTTCTAAAAATCTGTTTGTTATTAAATGATTAATTGAAAAAGATATACCCTAAAACATAATAAACACCCCCCACGAAAAAAATAACAGGGCTGCCAGCATACATGAAAAGTGATTCTCACATTTCTTATGCTACACTAACATTCCATTAAGCAGTTTTATACACTACATCTAGATTTAGAAGGCGCTTGTGCAGATTAAACTATGGATTAAAGTAAAATTATAAATGATAAAATTAACTCTTAATGACTAACATAATCATATCGAAAACAATACAAAAGGCGAGGTCAGTAATAGAATCCGTAACAACAGTCATACATATTTTGCCCTCGACTATATTAAAGTCTGATATTCAAACATCATTGAGTCTTTAAGTCATGACCCTAGCAAATAACGACACACAAATCAGAACAGATCAACTAAATATATAAAATTGAGTCGGACATCAATACAAACAGACAAGTATACATTCACGCTCAAATGACAGAGTAGAAATATTGACGTATCTATGGGGAATTGTAATACAAAGTAAACCTGCAATCTGGATATGATTTTATATATCGCAATATAGTTATGATCTACCAATAAATATTCATAATATAATGTAGCAGAGAAAAATAGATTACAGAGGAAAAAATCTAAAAAATCAAAGAAATATGATATACAATCCATAAATGTTAACATTCTAATATCAAACTTACGAACTACAAATAGATGAACATCTAAAAAAACACCAAAGGACATCAGACATTTCAAGTTTCCTCCAAATATTCATCCACTAGTCTCAAGCAAGTTCAAGGCCACAGCAGTTGAATATTACTCGACACATTAAAAAAATATAACATCTACGAAGTAAAAAAAATATATTATGTAAGTGTTCAGTATATACTGATATATTGCAAGACTGATATTACTGAACATATCACCTAATATATTAAGACTGATCATACATCTACTTTGTTCAGTGTAAGTGTTCAGCATCTACTGCTATATTGGAAGAGAAACCTTACCTAACAATTCACCTAATATATTAAGACTGATAAGTGTTCAGCATCCACTGGTATATCGGAGGAATAGAAATAAAAAAAATAAAAATAAAAATAAAATCAAATTGTGCATTTGCCTAAAATAAGGAAAAAACAAAAAAAAAAGATGTATATTGTTAACCCGTTATAAAATGTAAGTGTAAAACAATTGTTTTTTTGTATGTTTTTACAGGCTGTCAAAATTTGGTTTTTAATTCAAACATTAAAATATTGTTTTATTATGGAATATTTGGAGATCTAATGAGAAATATACTACTAATTAACCGATAAGTAGATGGAGAAATGGATTCATACTTTTCTCACAGGCTATAAGTGAATATAATAAATCCGACTGAATTTGAATGGCTCTCCGATTTCAACGTTTAGGTACAAACAAGGTTCGACGTTGCTTAACTTCTGTGAACTTACGAGAGACGGTGCTTCTCCGTGAAATGTTCGTAATCCTTTCCACATCTAAACCAAATATTTATTCCACAAAACACAGTAAAATTTAAATATAGTTTCAATGAAAATACCCTACTAAATAAAACAGCACACAACAAAATGAATCTTTTTCACCAAAAATAAACACACTACATGTAACTACTGAACAAATGTCCTCTAAATGGTAACTGCGTAACTCAGTAAGTAGTAGACAAACCTATAGTAGCATCGAAAGAAACACACTGAAATATGTATGCGTGTCTACGTGTGCGTATGTCTGCCCGTGCGCACACACACTCTTGTGTGATTAGAGTAAAAACTGAATATTCCTGGAAATATAGAAGCCAGTCATGTTTCGGCCTTCGTCGGTCGGGGTTGACCATGGGAAGCACCCAAGTTGTTTTCTTGGCTGGAGCATCGACGTCTGTAAGAGGCCGATCAAGAGTGACGATGTCTGTTGCAGAGTTCGCATGTGTTTTCTGTCTCTGCTCTGTTGGAGCTGTCATTTTGCTTTCTGCAGGCCCACCTATCCGTGGCAACTAGTGTCAGCTTCTCCTCCACTGGCTAGTGTTGTTTGGTCAAGGTTCCTTTCCATTCGGATCGTATGTGTGTCAGGCTGCCCAGGACTATTTTTTGCTGTCCGCAGCTTTCATGTCACGTCTCACTGCATCACGATACAGCAGCTGTCTCCTCCCAGCGGTCCGCTATCCATACAATAAGTTTGGGGGATGGGCCCGTCTGGCATGAGATGGGTATGCAGCCAACCAACGGAGTCTGCGCTGCCTGAGAAATGGGACGATGCTGGAAAAACCTGCTCGAGACAGGAACTCAGTTTTGGGACCTTATCTTGACTCGATACTCCCAAGATGCGGCGGACGCTTCTCATGTGAATATGACGTCATTTAATAAAATAGACAATTCGCTCATAAAGCATAAAGATTTCATCAAAGGCAGAAAATATCTATAAGAATTAACAGGGAATATATAAATATTCGCACCAGCTTACGTTAATACGTAAAGCAAAGTTATATATGTACAGAGAAGAAAATTGCAATAACCACCTAATGAAAAAAAATTTAGTTGGTTTGGTTTAGTTTGTTTTACGGCAGACCAACATCAATGGGTTACTTAATGCCGACAAGATTTTTATTGCTGGTATATTTTTTTCAAAAAACTATGTTGTTTTTTTTGTTTTTTTTCTTTTGTTAAATGTATTGCTGGTAATAATTTCTCTTCAAACATTTATTGCTGTTAATAATTATTATACAACGTATTTCTGGTTTGATTTGTTTTTCTTTACTTCATATAAACCTCAATGGGTTATTTAATGCAGATAATTTTTATTGCTGATATTTTTAAAAAAACCGTATAGCTGCTACTATGTTTTTTTTTTAATGTATTGTTGGTCATAATTTATCTTGAAAAATTTATTGCTGTTAATAAACATTTTACAACGTATATATGGTTTGATTTGTTTTGTTTCATGGCCTATCAACCACAATGGGTTATTTAATTTAGATAATTTTTTATTGATGGCATTTTTGTCAATAATGTATTGCTGGTAACAATGTTTTACGAAGTATTTCTGCTATTAAAACCTATTTTCACACATTTATAGTGTTTGGCACTTAGATAAGACCCTAAACGGCGCTACCACCCCGTGTCAAGGTGGACCAGGGAACACCAGAAATTGACAGGTGGTACCATGCTCCTCAAAACTACCTGATCAGAGGCCTTTTTGTTGAACGTATTTTATTGTCTTGCCAAGGACGCGGATGTTGTTTATCGTCATATCCAAGACGGAAGAGAATTATATAAACATTTAAAACTAATGGACGGAGAATATTTTCGAATGTAGAAATTTCAACTACAAATCCTATGAGAATATCACGACTAAAAGTCTAACGCAGGTAATATGTCTAACAAAATATCTTTCAAGTTGCAACGTTTAAAACAAAATATTAGACAATAATGAAAATAATGCATATATAAATGAATAAATGCATAAATAAATAAATACATATATAAAATAAATAAACTCAGGTATGATATCTTGCTAATATAAAACTTCTTGAACAGAATACAGATGAAACCGATTTTTTTCTTCCACTATTAACCATGACCTACTAGTATTTTATATATGCACACATCAATTGTATTATGTGCACACCAAGATGCCTTTAAGATTGAATATATTTTTTATTGTAGTCTGTGTATTTTGTATGATAATAGCTTCTATGATTTTGAGTTTTTCCTTTCATATAGAAGAAATACTCATGTATAATTTCAAAATACAGCACAGTACACAATTTAACAAAAATAAAATTATGATGTACGGTGGATGGAGTGTCGTCTAAATAACGCAGCATTGAAAAACACACTAACATCTTATTTTAACAGATATATTTATCGAAATTATACAAAAATATCCTGAAATATGAAAGAGAAAATTTACTCAATAAAATCGCCATTTTCTCCAATCAGAAGCCAATGGCGACTTCAGAATCTCCGTCGGTTTCCTAGTTTAAGTTGGTAAATCCTGCCAGAATCCTTGTATTTAGTTCTTATTTGGTGCTACAAGGAGTTTTATTTCTCTCTCGCCCAAATGCGCTCCACATAAAATAATCAAGTGACGGGCATTCTGTGGAGTTGTAAGGGGTGATGTTGTCACAGAAATTGTCTGACAGCAATTACTGGTTTTTCCTGCTTGTGTGACATCGAGCGGATTACTGTTGCTAGTTCCTCCAGCAGGCACACCCTTGAGCCCAGGGCAGCAATACCTCTTCAAATCATATGATGTAAGCCTGCGTGTTGAGTATGGATGTTTCTGTTGTGGTGAATGGTGGTATAACGTCTCTATGCAATTATAATACTCCAAACTAGTTCATAATCACAAGTAAACTCATCCAACTCTTTCCAAACCTTCTATACTGTTTTCAGATTGGTACCCCCAATACTCTGAAATGTTCGTATGTGAGATTCGGGTGGAAAAGCCAGTGAGTACAGCATGCCTCTTCCAAATTCATGGCGATGTGTATTGCCGTATGTTGCTTTATTCTCACAGACGGTGCCGAACTTATCACGCAATACTGACTATGTCGACAAAATTAAAATCAAATAAAGCGCACTTGCGAAATAAAAAATATAAACTGGAGACAATTTACAAATCGCACCCTTAAACATTAAATTTAAGAATGTAGCAATCTGTCATGATGACTGTTGGATTCATATTAGTATTTTATATTTTTATATTTATATACGCTCTATCCATGATACGATAAAACATATCTGACAACAAGGGCACTGATCGGGAGGTTTCGAGAAACGCAGAGCTAACTCTTAATTGTTGTTGTTCTCATATCCATCCTGACCCTGGATGGTGTAACCTGTGAATGTTCCAACTATGGTTAAATAGCCAACCCCAAACAAAAATAAAGAAAAAACTATAAAGTATAAATGTACACTTTTATAGTAAAAATACCAGCAATACATTTTTGAAATAAATATATTACCAACAATATATTGTAAGAAAAAATATTACCAGTAAATACATTTTTTGCAAAAATACCTCAATGAATCCTGATTAGTAAAAAGGATTTCTCCAAAGAATATATATTCTATTCATATGAAACTGTGCTAAAAATCATCTCGGCATTAAATAAACCACTGAGGTGTTGATATGCCGGAAAGCAAAGTAAATCAAACTATAATACAAACCTGATATAGAACACTTTAACTCATAGCTATAACACACATTGGAATTATATTTTTACAAAAAACAGAGGAATTAATCAGAAGGATGAGATGGAAGGCATACTTCTATTTTCGTGGGAATAACTCAAACGATAAAGAACGCGAAGTTTACGGCTTTAAAAGTAGATGAGTAGCACCATTCACCAAACAACTATACGAATTTGAAAAAGATCTACTCAACCTTATTAACAACATCTCCTTTCAAAATAAGAAAAACCACTTCCAAAAACAGCTAGACCAAATAGTTGAAAGCATTAATGATTGTGACAAAATATTTGTTAAGTCGGACAAAACCGGCAACTTCTAAAAATTGGCTGTTGATGACTACAAAAACTTAATTAAAAAAAACTTAACAAGGACTAATAAAAAAGCTTGCAACAACAACATAAACATGGTTGACAGCATAAACAGAACAAGTAAAAAAATAACTGATAAATTTAAAATTAGCGATAGAGTAGGCAAACTTGCAGAAAAGGAATGTTACGTAACACTTAAGGACCATAAGCCTGACTTTCTGGAAAACCCGACCACTAGGATAATTAACCCTACCCGACCCGATATAGGAAAGATCAGCAAAAGGATCCTGGAAAAAATTAATTACCAAATAAAAAAACAACTTCAATTAAAATTATGGATCAATACTAAAGATGTCATCAATTGGTTCAACAATATTGACGATAAAACAAATTGCACCTTACTACAGTTCGATATCGTGGACTACTACCCATCAATTTCGAAGGATCTTTTTACGACTGCCCTGGACTTTGCTGCTGTATATTCTAACCTGACAAAGGAAGAAACCGACATAATCCTCAGCGCAAAAAAATCTGTCCTCATTCATAATGGGGAGCAATGGATAAAAAAACAATAACGACCTGTTTGACATCACTTTGGGATCATTAGACTCTGCAGAGTCTTCTGCCTGGTTGGTGTTTTAATATTGTACAACCTAACGGCACACCGCGAGATTGATATCCAGGACATCGGACTGTATAGAGATGACGGGCTCATGGTGGTGAGGAGTTCTACTAGCTTTAAGATAGAGAAGATCAGAAAAATTATGTTTAGTGAATTTAAAAATCTAAACTTAAATATAACAGTCTCTTCTAAATTGAAAAAGGTAAACATCCTCGACGTAACCCTAGACTTACCGAGCAACACGTACCAACCTTATAGAAAACCAAATGCTAATCCCTTATATATACACCCGAAGTCAAACCACCCTCCATCCACAATAAACCATATACCCTCATCAATAGAATATAGAATTAGCAGTAACTCCGCTAACAAAGAAATATTCCACCAACATAACGACTTCTATAACACTTCCCTAAAAAGTAGTGGTTATATAAATGCTAACATTAAATATAGGGACAATTGCAATAACCAAAGGAGAAAAAAACAGGAAAAGAAACATCATTTGGTATACACATCCGTTCTACCAAATGGTTAGTATTAAACTAGGACAGAAGTTCTTAGGTCTAATCGATAAACACTTCCCCAGCAAAAGTAGGCTTAGTAATATGTTCAATAAGAACACACCAAAATTGAGTTACACCTGCACTGAAAATCTAGAACTTATAAGAAGACACAATAATAAAATCCTGAACAAACCCCCATACCTGAATAATTTATTTAAAACTCTACACTTAAATCAGATAATAATAGGGAAAAATTATGCGATTGTAGAAACCCGGAAGACTGCCCATTAGAAATCAAGTGCTGCATCAAATCTGTGTTATACCAATGCACTATATTATCGACTGAGAACCCTACCAATAATATGATGTACATTGGGTCCACGAAAAATGTTTTTAAAATCAGATGGAGGCATCATAAATGCTCCTTCAGCAACATAAACAAAAGACATCAGACCTCTCTATCTCTAATATTTTTGGCACCTGAAAGAAAAAAAAATAGGACACCTAAAGTAAAATGGAAAATTATTAACAGGACTAGAACTTGCAAAACTTGGGATGACCCATGCCCTTTGTGCCTCCATGAGAATCTACACATTATTAAGCTCCTAAACAATAAAAATCTATTAAACAACATGCATGAATTAACGGTTTACTGCCGACACTACCAAACTTACGCTCTGAATAACTAGCTAAAAGCTCGCATACAATAAAATAAATTTTAAAATCCATAGCCCATATACATAGATTTAATACCCTACAAAAAAAGATAACCCTTTATGAAGTCGTCAAAAAATAAACGTTACGGCTTTTTTATATACACAAATCCCTTTCATAAAGAGATATAATAAAAGAATAAAATAAAAAAATAAATAAGTCTCCACAGACTCTCAAGCCAGACTATGCGAAAACTTCCTCCGTCGTTAATTTAGCCACCCCCACCTTACCCTGACCCGGCATCTATGAAAGTAACTCTATACTGATACAAATTATTAACACCCCACCCCTGCCGATTCTAAACAATCCGCTCTTGATGTTACCATGGACATTTTGATTTCAATTATGAATATACTATTAAAACTCGTAAATTTCAGAAATAAGTTATTCCCACAAAAATTTCGCTTGAGGATGGAACAGAGTCTACTTTAACTCAAGTTAATTCAAATATTATTTTGAAGTTTTCGGCTCTTGTTTTGAAACATGAGACCTCTTATGTATCGAGTTGGAATCATATTTTTAAATAAATAATTATATTTATGCTCTACTTTCGTATCGAACACTATTTTTTAAAAATAATAACAAAAATACTAAGGAACTTTCGATTATTTACCAAACCAGTTTCTTTCCTATTTTCTATAATATTTTCACACACACACACACACACACACACACACACACACACACACACACACACACACATATATATATATATATATATATATATATATATATATATATATATATATATGCAGGTGCACGTATTAATGTGGACAAGATATTACAGTAAATTGAGATTCAAGAAATCATTTAAATATTTCAAATACAAAAACAAATTAGTTTACATGACAAATCAATTCAATCAGCTAACAAGGCTCTTGAGAATGCACCATCAGTTTTTGTTTTAATTAACTTTTGGAAATTTCACTTCTCTCTTTCTCCTGGTTCTCCAATCCAATTCCGCAAACACTTTCAATAGATTTCTTTCTGTTTATCGTACTAACTTCTTTATTAAGTTTTATGTATGGTACATTTTCTATTTCCTTTTTATATATCTCAATAATACCAACAGTATTTTTTACGGAATCTAAATATGGTTTCTTGAATAATTCCATGTTATTTGCATGTTCTCTCGACGGTATTCTCATCTTTGTGTTGGTAAAATCCCATCTTTATTGATTCGCTTCAACATCATTGCCGAGCAAATATTAAAGGTTTAGTCATGCATAGCAACTCAACACTATTTCCTTTGTTTCTAATGATATCTGACCATCTCTTAATCATATGAAACTCGTGTTGCTATTCCACTGTTCAATGTGATTTCAATGTCGTGGCATATTTCGACATTACATTTACAGAAAAAATATCGGGTTAAATTGTTCAAAGTCGACATACGCATATTTGTGAATATACTTTTTTTGGACAACACATTATATTCTGAGAAATATATTATTGTAATATTACAAACAGTGAGCATTTACCTGGACCGAATTCCACTTTTGTTAAACTTCAGCAAACAAAAAAAATACGTTATAGCCTCAACGTAATTCTGATAGTTAGGCCGTGATATTATATCCACTTGTTTAAATATTAATTTATTTATAGTTTGAAAGAAAACACAGCTGACGTATTGAGATTCAGACCTGTATTAAAAATAAGTCTGCCTTTTTTGAGTGTTTTTTTTTTTTACTTTTGTTACGGAAAGGCAATATTGTTTTTAAAAAAGGAAGAAAAAAATAATTATTTCTTTTTCAACGTCACATGCTGTAGAAACCCGCAAATGTCGCTTTATTTTCTTTTCTACTCTGAAATGTCTCTATTTTTCTTCAAGAAATAAACGTCAGACGTCATCGATTTATAAAAGTCAGTATCCAGAAATTAAAATCAGCTTGACACACTTCCCTTTGGAATATTTAATATGGAAGCTTAAACGGGCAAAAATAAAAATCTAATTTGACTCGAGTGGAAAATAAGGACAAATCAAATTATTATTTTTACGCTTACGGGGTCAATAATTTTCTATTATGACGTTTCTTTTCCTCCACCACTTGACAAAAAAGAAAGATAGGCAGAAACTCTCTAGATTGCGGGAAATATATCACAAAATAGAACTTGAAAGTATAGTTATGTGAGCAAATTTTATGTCTTACGCAATAATTATTTTCCTTTCTCAGACACTACTATTTCTAACGTTTAAGAAAAAAAAAACATCGACTGATTGATGCTAAAAATATAAGTACATGATTTGCAAAATTCACTTTGGCCAACCGTTTGATTTTTTTCAAGATGTTATTTTAATTTTATTTTACACTAGGCAAGAGATTCTTTAAGTATTGGGCATATTTTTTGGAGTATTTGCTTTATTTTCTGAATAGTCGTAAAAGGCTGTAACCGGAGAAAAATCAATTTATTAGTTTGTTTGTAAAATATTATACGATTTTAGAATCAACTTTTATTCCAGAATTAATCTATTAAAAACCGTGTTTAAATCAGTAAAAATAAGAACATTGGACGTCTATACATTCAAAACTCCGAGTTACAAAACTATATATGCATTTACGATAAACGTTTAAAGTTTTGTACACCAAAAAAACCTTGAATTAAGTTTTTGCAGCTTCCTTGTAATGAAATTCTTTTTTTTAACTTAACAATTTATCAAGATGCTTGAATAAATGTTAGTCAGTGGTGGGAAGATCAAAAGAATATGGTAAAATCTCGTATCCCATATCAGTGAGCATCTGCCCTGTCATCCTGACAATGTGTCACAGAACATTGTCAGGAATTGTATCTCCGTGTTTGACCAGTGCCAGTCGTAATTTGCTTACATGAATGTGCATTTCATCCACTTCCTAGTTGTTCATTTCAACAGTGAAGCTATGGTCAGATTTTTAAAAAAAATTAAATGCTAGCACAAATGGCGGATAAATAGACAGTTACCATCATTTTTATGTGCTTTTAATGTTACCACAGTTAATGAAATATTATCAACAATTTTGAGCTTAGGAAAAAAAATTAAACGCATCACTTCAAGTAAAAAGATACATAATGTTTATATGTTATATTCTGAAAGGGAATAATATAAAATTAACAAAGATGAGACTTTGAATGTGTAATATATATGGAAAGATATAATAATAGTATAATAATAGAGATAATAATAATAATAATAATAATAATAATAATAATAATAATAATAATAATAATAATAATAATAAAGGGAAGGGAACTTAAAGAAACTGGTATGGACACCACCCAGACCCGGTTACGGTGATAAGACCTGTTACAATTCTATGGGACTACACAATATACGCTGACAGAACAAACAAAGCCAACCGCAAAAAAGTACCTCCTTATTGATATGGCAAGTCCCTGCAGACTGCAATGTATCTTTGAAGATATTCAAAGATTCGAAGAGCTGTTAAAATACAAGGACCTTGGAACAGAAATCTTATAAATGTGACATATGGGAACATCAACAATCACTTTTGTAGTTGGAGCCCTAGGATTGGTTGGAAAAGATTCCAGTAGACTAATTGAAGGGATTCCTGGAAGTCCATGCTTGAAGGAGATACAAAAAAAAATTCTGACAAGTACAGCCCACACTTTACAAAGGGATTTATCTATGTATTTTTTTTTTTTTTTTGTCAGTGGAAAGTGTCATGATGCCATTTCTAGCCTTAAGTCCCTGGGCGGGACAGGAAATGAAATCTGTAAACGCCAGAAATCAAAGAAAATAATAATAATAATAATAATAATAATAATAATAATAATAATAATAATAATGGCTCTAAGAGAGGAAGTTAATCGTGCAAGGACCAAATAATTATCCATAAATCAATGTCGGAAAAGGTAAAAACATGGAAAAACAACTTATCGATAGTACTGATCGACTATAAAAAGACGTTCGTCAGTGTGCCACAATTATGGATATAGAAGAGCCTAAAATATACAGAGTATACATCATGACAGTCAAATTCATAACGGAGAGCATGAAAAACTGGAAGACAACAGTAAAACTAAACAATAAAAAAGGCTCATTAGCATCGAGACCAATCAACATCAAAAGCGGGATATTCCAGTAAGATTCATTTTCACCACTACTATCCAGCCTTGCTATAGCGCTACACAGCTTACTACAGAACATCGGTAGCCCCGGTACAAAGAATAGCAAATTGAATCACCTATTCTATATTGATGGTCTTAAAACATTTATCAAATATGACAACCCAAATACAAACCTACTTACCATTGTCAAAACATTCGGCGAAGACATTAGGATGGACTTCGCATTTTACAAATGTGCCAAAGCCACCTTCACGGTTGGTAAACTAACGAAAGCTCCCGATTTAGACCTTGATATCAGCAACAAGTTTAAAGAACTAGACCATGATGATATATTCAAATACTTAGGAATTAATGAATGAGATGGAATGCTATATTCAATTATGAAAGAAAAGAGCCGAAAGGAATATTATAGGAAGTGCGTCTGATGCTAGAATGCAAACTTAATAGGACCAATAAAATGATGGCTATCAACACCTTAGCTACACTCAAAGTAACATACACCTTCAACATTTTAAAATGGATCTTGTATGACATTAAATGATTAGACGCCAAGACCAAATAAATGCTTATCCCAATGACGATGAACCAACTGAATTAAGATGTTGATAGACTGAACGTACCAAGAGGTTCAGGAGACCGATGTCTTAATCAGCTTGAACTAACTTTAAAAAAAAAACTACAATAATCCGATTTTAACAATAACTCAAAAAAACAAAAAAAAACAATGACTATATCGTACAAATAGTAAAATGCTAAATTAACTCCATCAACATTCTGCACTCTCCATGTAACAGAGCAATATACCACAACTAAAATGAAGCGAATATCATCTAAGTCAAACGAGTAAAACAGAACGCAAAATAATTTGGCCAAATGAAATTACCAAGAAAAAAAAAATTAAACAATGGGAGGACACATCGATACATGGAAATTACATGAACGAAAGAAACAGATGTGGACAAACAGAGAACACATTAGTGACTGAAGAACTCCGGGATGAAAGCTGAGGCAGAAGGTCAAATTATTGCATTGCCAAAGCATCGCAACCAGATTCTGTCACTGTCACATAAACAAGGATGAAATTAACCCGAGATGCAGGATTTACGGAAAATATGATGAAACAGTCGACCATATAAGGATGCCTTGAACTATCAAAAAATGAATATACCCATAGACATAACCAGGTTAACCTGGTTTTGTTTGGTTTATTTTTTACGGAATATCTATCACAATAGGTTATTTAAAGCAGACAAGATTTTTATAATAGATTCGTTTGAACAGAATATGTATTTCTTCTTTTTGTTTGAACTTTAAAATTGTTGGCTAGCATTCTTGGCAGATTAAGTTTTAGAGATTGTTTTGGCTAATTAGTCAGATATATCATTTTTGCTGGTTATTTGAATGTTAATTATCAATATATGTTTTACAGTGTTTGGTATGTACCTGATATTTTTTTCATCATATTCCAAAACATATTTTGTTTTTGTAGATAAAATCTATTGAAGTATTTTTTTCCAAAGAGGTATTTTGTAATCTTTAATTATTTTCGGTTTTTACCTAAGAGTTGCTTAAATTTCTGCAAATTAGAAGTCGTATATAGTGTGTTGAAATAACTAAACTAATTGAATGTTTTTTCGGGTTTTTAGGTGGAACGTTTATCGCATTTGCCACCAATTTTCGTAAGAATATCTTAAAAGGACAAGTAAAAATCGTTTTGTATCAGTACAACTGTCTTCCCAAATGAGCAATTGTGAGAACAAAAAGTTCATTTAGGCCTTTAGTAATGGTACCGACATTCATTCTCTGACTTCCATCTACAAATTTCATGTGTAAACAATCAGGAGGACAGTGAATAAGATTACTAAGACGTAAAATTAAAGGGGAAAATTGGAGGAAGAATTCCCAAAATGCATAGCGGTTATCATTTGAAATTAACGATATAGAGATCAAGTCATAAGACGTTTGGCACATGGAAGACGTGTTTCAGCTGTGACAGTCAAAAGACCAGTGAAGAAAGACATGAAAATTATATCACACATGAAACATATGAGGCAACATCTTAAACGGGGACAGAAAATTAGAAGCTTTGAGAGGGCTAAGAACATCCTGAATAAGGTATAATGTGTTCCTGGAATGATATATATATATATATATATATATATATATATATATATATATATATATATATGTCGGATCTATATCCATATATGTTCATATATATATATATATATATATATATATATATATATATATATCTTTTATATGCCATGTTCTTTAATGGCGTAGGTTAACAATTGCTCTCCACTTACTTCTATCCTTTGTAGTTCCCAAAAGTTTTTGTCTTTATCCTACTTTTCCTAAACTTTATTCTGCCATACTCTTGATTATACAGGGTAGCTTTCCCTTGTCCCTGTTTCCTTCTATCGGCCCTGTGATCATCCGATTTTCCGAGCCTTCATTTCTCTTTACGTGTTCCAGAAATTTTAGTTGCATCTTCCTGGTGTTAAATATATATTTGCTCTTTGGTTGCAACCTTTACCCAACCTCTTCGTTGCAAGATGTTCACTTCAGGACATCCTTAACAAGCTAACCCTAACCTCTATTGCCTCACGTGTATTCTTCATCGTCGAGGACACCGCACAATATTCGATGCCAAAATGGAGGACATACATTAAGTATTAATTCATTACTACTTTTTTTTGCAACGAAATAATCCTGTCTTGTAATATTATGTCTACCTATTATAGCTCAGTGTCGCAGTTACCGTCTTCTCTCAGAACATATCCCAGTTTTCATGTTTTTGCTAATGCCCATTTATTCTGTCTTCTTGTATGTTTACTCCATTCTTCTCGCTATCCTTCGCTACTTTTTGTAGGTTTTTTTTTTTTTTTTGTAATTTCCTTTTGGTGTCTGCTGTCAGCAGTGTGTTATCTGCGTATCTTACGTTTTTAAGATTAGGGCCGCCATTGATGAATTCTAGGAGAATAGTCAGATCCGTTAGAATTGCCGTCTCCGTATTCGTCGAATAAGTCCGGTGAGAAGACACATCTTTACCTTACGCCCTTTTATATTTTTGTATAACTGCGGAACTTATTTTCTATCCGCATGCAGGCACTTTGCTGCCAGTATATTTTCTCGATTATTCTTTTTTTTTAAATAAATCATCCCATTCAAGGCAGGAGTGTAACTAGAACGCAAAAGGTTACAAAGGATTGAGAACAAGACTAAAGAGGCGTGTTTGAGGAAAGGATATAGAAAACGACAGGGAACAAGATCAAGGTATCAGAATATGTCGATAAAAACTTGCATATTTGAAGAATATAGTTATCAGAGAAGCAAACAAGAGGAAAGAATTGGTTTGAGTAGAAGAGATGGTAACATTTAAAGGTTTTGACAGTGAATGGATGGAGCCGGTATGCCAGCCTAGTAGCTCGCTTAAATTCAGGCAGTCTGTGTATCAGCGAAAGTATCTCGTCGGAACAGTTGCCGTGAAAATACTTGTAGAATACAGAAACGGAAGCCACGACACGCTTTTGTGAAAACGACAGTAGAAGAGATGTCAGATTATAACCTATCGCATTGCATGTCGAGGAACTTGAGACATACAACGATGAAACCAGCCTATATATGAAATCAATAATCATCGCAAGGACGGATGATTGATTTATAGATTTGAAAGATGGACTCAGACGAGAAAAACTTTCTGGCACGACGCAGAAAACCAGTATTCCTTGGGGTAGTTGAAGCTATTAATTCAGTATATTTCTTCCACCTCATGTCAGCGAATAGCGTAAGATCAGGCAACGAGGCTCTCTGGAGGATTTGGGCATAAGCCTTTCTGATGGAAGGCAGGGAGGATTCTCTGTGGTGGGTAAAGGAGACCAGTTTTATTTTGGAGGCATTAAAGTTTAAAAGCAATTTTCTGCTCCAGTCAACCCCAGATTGGAGGTCTTTTTCAAAATCAGCGGTCTGGTTAGTTTTGTCAACTATACCAGATTTATAATTGAGGCTGGAGTAAATAGTATTGTCGGACGCGTAGATGCCTACTTGGCAAATCGTGACATCGGAAAAGGACATTACAGAAGATCTGGAACACAGTAGGGCCCAACATAGAGCCTTGGGGTACACCATCGTTCTTGAAAAGGGAGCTGGGGGAGATCCCGTTTAGGTCGATCTTCATTTCACGGTTTGACGCGAATAATTTATTAAGTCAAATAATCGACTTGTAATACCGTATCCCTGAATGTTACGTGGAAGTGTGGCATGCAAAACGCTATCAAATGCTTTAGAGATATCTAGAGTAACGGCTGGAGCTACTCTGTATTGTGAATTGCTTGATATACAAATTCAGTTATGGCCGTGAGCACGTCAGCGGTAGATCGGGCAAAGCTGAAACCATATTGATGTCGGAGAGCAGATTACGTGAATTAAGGTTCTTAACCACTTCGGCGTTGAAGAAATCCTCGACATTTTTACTGAAGATTGGTAGGTGACTGATAGGACGGTAGTTAGATTGGTCATAAGGGTCACCAGAATTCTTAAAGACAGCGGCAACAGATAAGGACTTCCAACAGTCTGGGAAGCATGAATCGGTGAGGCAGTTTGGAGAGGACAGGAGCCAATTACTTCTTCAAGACAATGGCCACTATCCAGTCCTCACCACTAGATTTATAGGAGTCTAATTTAGAGATGATGCCCAATACCATAGTTTAGGTTATGTACATCCCATTCAATAGAGCCACAGTTCAAGGGGAAAATCAGGTGTAGGTAGACCAGTTGAGTCTAGAGTTAATTGGATAAGAATTTACGAGCAAAGTATTCATTCTTAACAGCTGAGGAAGTCAGAACCTCAAATTGATTTAATAAAATTGAGGGCACGCATGCACTGATTAAGAGCAGTGACAAAGAGACTTATGTTGGAGATTGGTGGTGCACAATTGAATCTAATTTGAATTTGACTGCTATCACTCCTGCAATTTAACTGCCTACTTTGGTATTCAAGTCACTCATATATATTTGAATATTATATCAATGCTTCATGTACTTCCGATCCTTAGCTAAAATTAATGTCATTTTTAATGATGGTTTTTATCAAGAGTCTTTTTTAAACCTAAAGAGTATTTACACATTCTTATTGCTCAGAGTAGAGTAAAAAATGTTATAAAAACTGAGAGAATTCCAGTAAAAAATATTTAATCATTTCTGAGATGCCACAGTTCAGAGCCAAATAAAAAAAAATTAACAGTTTTGTTGTTATGTGGATTAGACAAATTTACCGTTATATCTGGTATATATATATATATATATATATATATATATATATATATACCTTATAGCATATATAAACAACTGCACAAGCACACACACACACACACACACACACATATATATACCGGATATAACAGCAAATTTATATATATATATATATATATATATATATATATATATATACACATTTGTGTGTGCGTGCATGCGTATGCATGCCAGTTTGTGTGTATGTGGTGTGTGTGTGTATATATATATATATATATATATATATATATATATATATATATATATATATATATATATACACACACACACCACAAATTAACTATTAGTGTTATAACATAATTTGCCTATTAGAATGCACATTATGCTAGGAACAATATGTGGGAAAAAACTGATTAGCCCATTCACTACAGAATTAGTAATTATCAAAATCGTATTAAGTCGGCTCCTCACGGAAGTTGATTACCTGTAGTACAACATTTCCGCCTAGAAAAACATGATTTTAAAAGCCATACCTAATGCACTATAATTGAAAAAATAGAATTAGATAGAATAGAAAACATTACAAATATTATAGAGGAACATGAAGACAAATGGATTTTGTGTCTCAAAACACTTGGAACAGATTGGCTTAACCACAAATACAGTGTAACCCGGATATAAGAGAAAGCCGGATATAAGAGATTTTCTCTGGTCCCAAATTAGAGCCATACTTACCTAAACAAAATAGACCAAACCCGGATATAAGAGCAACGCGGATATAAGAGACTTGTTCTCCGGTCCCAACTCTCTTATATCCGGGTTAAACTTTATAACAACATAGATAGAATTAGTACATGACCCCATGAGAGAAGCCCTACCCACCTTTCTCACCAACACAAGACAGCTATAATTGTTGATATCTGAAAGTTATACACTTACACACAATAATATATGCACATACACACAACATACACAATCCAAAATTATAAAAGATAACATACACTTAAAAGGCACACATCCCTTTCCAAGGAACCAATAATACTCTCAAAATGATTAATGTACCTCTGAGTCGACTGAATCTGGATGCTTTATCTTAAAAACAACTTAAAATTGGCTGCTTCACCAACACAAAAACTACTAACAAGGAGGCGTTTTTTCTCCTGATGATGACTACGTTGGCGAAGACTAGTCAAGGTACCTAATTAAAACGATAAAACCCAAAATGCCTGTTAATATACATACCAATGTGTGGGAAATTTTAATTTTTTGAAAATTTTCAATATTTTTATTGTTCAAAACACTCACACATGCAATCCCATATGTGTGTGTATGTGTGTGCATACCTGTCTGCTTACGTGTGTATATATGTGTGTATGCATATTCATATATATATATATATATATATATATATATATATATATATATATATATATATGAGAACACACACGGCCAAAATTAAGTTTATAATATAGTTCTTTTTTTTTAACTTCGTCGAAGTGTTAAGCATCTCTACATAACCAGATTTGAACAAATATGATTGTAACAAATAAAAATCTATGTAATGAAATGTTTTAAATAAATGTAATGTATATATCTACTAAGATTAAGCCTACACACACACACACACACATATATATATATATATATATATATATATATATATATATATATATATATATATATATATATATATATATATCATCGTCTGCACCCTCTCGCATCCGAATATCGGGGTTACCCTTCTCTCCTCTCATTCCCTTTCTCCCCACCCACTGTGGCGTTTGTGAAGATCTTTATGAATCAAAGATAGTTGATCGAGTCTAATTTTTCCCAAAACGCTATTTTAGTGGGTTGTGTACTGATATTGGTAATGCTAGACATTTGTTACCTTTCTTAACAGCTCCTTTCGGCTATAGAAACGGTTTCGCAGATGAAAAAATTGATACACTTTCAATTCCTGTCGGCGACACAATCTTCATTAATAGAACTGATAGATAGATAGATAGATTGACAGAGTGACTTACTGCTTGGATCTTCTCAAAAATTCCAAAAATGTACTTTCCATGTAGTAGTATTTTGATCCTTTATGCGACCGTCTAATATACTTTTGATCGTGTATTATTACTCGCGTTGTACCAGTTAGCTTTTCAATATGGAGTGATATTTCTCCCAGAAATGTAGGCAATTTTCGCTTCAGGTTTCTTATTCGCCAAGTACGAAGACTTCGATAATAATTACGATTGTCTCTCTTTCTCTCCCTCTGTTAGTTACTCGAACATCCACATAGAACGGGTAAAACTAACAGTAACATTAAATCAATCCCGGCCCACACCTGTTTTGGCGTATTTAATCCACTGTCAGTATGTGGATGGCCAGTATTTCCTGTCTTCTTAATCTGAATCTAGTTATACATTCTCCTGTCCATTATGCCATATGTCAAGTAGATATATCTTATGCCGTAAGCGGAGGTGCAATTCCTCATCCTAATATTGTCTTCACCATCTTAAGATATGTAACACTCTCTCCATTCATTCCTTCAACATATATATTCGATTATAAAATAACAGTTGAATTGTGGCATTTATTATTCAAATATATTATTCAAACCGAAAACTCGTGCAGACAAATATATTTAGAATAAGTTGCTATTATGGACATGAAACGTAGAATTTCCAAATATTTTTTTTACCTTAAAAAATATTAATATTCATTGACGGAGAAATCAGAAAGATATTCTTTTAAATGCATTATACGTATTGCATTACTTTTTAATCTCTTTAATCAATTTTTACAAAGGGAGTAGTTTTTTTTTTTTTTTTTTTTTTTTCAGTTATTCATTTACCCTCAGGAGAAAAAGAAAAAATATATTTAGTTGGAAGTTTGAGCATTTTTTTGGTAACTCTGACACGAGTTCGTAGTTAATGCGGATATGTATTGAAGAGGATGAAGACTGATGTTGGTACTGTTACAAGTAATTAGAAGTTTCCATTGTACCTTCACTTTCGGCCATTCTTAAAATTATGTATTTTTATATGATATTTTGTAAATATAAAAACGTCAATAAATTAAAATAAAAACTCTTTCTCAAATACTTATGAGCAAGACGTAATATATATTTGTACGAATAATTATTTGAACGGCACAATATATATATATATATATATATATATATATATAAAGTAATGTCTTTTTTTCACATAGTAACATATGTGAGAAAACGACCATTATTTTTGTACCAACCTTATATATATATATATATATATATATATATATATATATATATATATATATATATATAGTAATTTTGGTTAATAAGGCCAGGAACATTATAGGATTTTACTCTGTAGGGATACAAATTTTTATGCCTACTTGCTTGATTTTAGCATTATCAGCTCGTACGTTTCATGTTGGGTTATTCGAACTACTGATAACAATACAAGTTAGAAATTACGTTTATAATATTTCTCCTTTTTCCTTCCAACTACAAACGGTAAATCCTTTAGCAATGCAGGCCTTCGTAAGTCGACTACAATAAATGTTGCTATTCTTAGTCATTGTAGCAATCGGAAATACGTGATAGGAAGCCAAAAGCATTTTTTTTTTATATATATACGTTTGGTAATTACTTTATTTGCAAGGATAGTTAATATATCTATTTATCCACTTTCGCAGGAGAAAGTACAATTTTATTCGATTGTCATTGTACTTCATTCGGTATAATGGTTACTATCAGTAATCTATAATTTATTTCGAGTGAAATGTTCTTCTATATCCCGATCGTTTATAATCGGGATCAGAAAATAAAATTAATTATATACCAGATGTCTGTTTTTTCGTCAAATTCCTGTCTACGTTTTTTTAAAATTATATATATATATATATATATATATATATATATATTACTAATTTAAAAGCCGCCCTGTCGCGTAGCATTTAAGCTAGCTCCTGTGGAAAGTACTTGATTGAACTTTCATCACGATGCTTAGTGAGGCGGAGATGTGATAGGCGAAAATAAATTATAGAAGAACTCAAAATTGATCGCTGCATTTAAGTATTGCATTAATTTTTAATTTTAACTTTTTAAAAGTTCAAGAATAATTTTTCTGACACAGATTAATTAAAAAAAGTTTGATGTACGCCGGTCCATACTTTCCTTACAAAAAATTATTTTTGTTTCATAGGTGACCTACGCTGGATTTCAGAATTAATTTCGATTGGACACTTATTCATTTCCTAGTAAGAATTCGTCGCAAAATATCACGGAAACGTCGCCGAAAACAATCACAAGAATGAAAAGTTGGGAATCCAAAATTTCTGGATTGCAGGTTTGGATTAGTCCAGGAATTTTTTTTTTAACTTGCTCACAGAGCAAATGGTATGATATGCTGTGCTACTGTCTGTGGGTGTACATTTTAAAAGGTGTACCAGAATAATACACTGCCATTCACATTTATTATATAGAAGAATATTTCACTCTAAATAAATAATAGTTACAATTTTACCGAATGAAGTACAATGACCATCGAATAAAATTGTACTTATCTCCTGCGTAAGTGGAT
>OZ010579.1:31612633-31712633 GCA_963932145.1 Acanthosepion lycidas
TACAGACAAAATTTGGTTTATTGATGGATTCTTATCTTAGCGGCGTTTTGGATTGTCGGTTTTTAGAATTTCTAAAAACAAGTGTTTTCAAATTATTTTATCGCAAAATTCTTATTATTATTGTTTAATACATAATACTCTATTAACATATCAACAAAGGTTTTTCCCGATCTTGTTAACAAACTTAATATAGTTGAACACATTTTACCTGTGTATCTGAGAGTAACACCACCTAACGCTTCCTAGATATCACGCTACATAGAATTAATAATCATCTTCAGCTGGAGGTTAACAGAAAATGTAAAAATAAAATGACCTTTGTATATTCTATTCTCATCGAAAGAATGCAAAATATGAAATATTTTATTATATATATTTTATTTAAGAGGAGTAATAATTTGCAGCGGCCATGATTTACCTGACGAAGAAATGTACATCTTCATTATTTCTTTCACCAGCAAAAATGCATTCATAGTATAAGCCTAGATAAAATATAAACAACAAGAATGGCAAAAAATAGGAAAAAAAAGCATATAAGTCTACCTACTAACTGCGTAATATCTACTATCGAAAATAATTTATACTAACTTAACAATATCAAAATAATTAACCACATCCAAAAATATTAGAATATGACAGAACTCAATATATGCATAATATTAATAATTCTCAAACATGTATATATCAAATAAGTTGTCACAAATCTTCCCCACGGTATATCAGGAAATCTTCCAGAGATTTATAAAAAACCTATATATGAACACAAAAAAAGGCTGTTATACATAACAATTTGTTTGCCTGAAGCAGACGTAGAAAAAAATGCCCAAACCCAAATTCGATCTAAATACTGTCATATGACCTAGAAGACGAATCAAAATAAATGGACTGAACATTCTTGACATTGCTCCTGTCGAATTTTATCGAAATATAAGCTTCGTCTCGGATGTTTTCAAATATCTCATTGCCTAAAAGATATACACATTTCCCAAGTCAAAATACATAGTTATAAAATATTTAAACATAATTAAATGAAAACAATTAAATAAAAACCTTGTATTATTTAAAAGATAGAATATATGAAAAAAATTATGAAATTAAATAATATAAATTAATAATTTCTTCATATAAAGAAAAAGCAAGAATTCAATAACATAAACGAAACATTTAGAGAAATTCGTTTATTAGGCATTAAAATACAACATTTAGTTCCTTCCATAATTTACCTTCATTCTCAGTGAACTGGAAGTAGATTTATGAGCGTCGTTATATTTACAAATTCTGTAAAAAAAAAAAAATATATATATATATATATTACTTCTGTTTGTTGTAAGATGAAATCCTAATACTTACCTTGATACATTCCATCATAGAACGAAACACGTCGACTAAGAAAATATTTCCCTTTGACAATTGTCTTCTGTTTTTTTCATATCTGCTAACGAAAATATCTGTGGAAAGCTTGCTTCGAAAATAATAAAAAGGAAACGAGCTAAGCTAAACAACATTTATTTGAACCGCAAATATAACGAAGAAATGAAAATGAATGAATGAAAGAAAAACGCAAAAAAGAGAAAGAACGAAAGAGGTAAGAAAGAATATAATGCAATATGAATGATAACGAAATAGATTGAAAGAAAGCAATGTAAAAACAAATGGTGATACGTTACCGTTTTCCCAAGGCGTCTTCGTTTATCTACAATGTGAACCATTTTGTTGAAATTCCATTTGCTGCAAAGAGTGTTGCTATAAGCCAGTGCCTATCAATCATACACTTATCTTGCATTTACAGATCTCAGCCGAGTAAAATATTTCATTTTACTTAATACTACTGTGGCAAATGTAAATTTTCATCGCTGCAGTGAGATACAACTTTTCTATTCAATTTTCTTTCTTACCTTAGAGAAAGACTAACTGAAATATAAAAAAGCAATAACAGAATATTGATTATTCAAGTAGATAAATCAACATCATTAATGTTTCTGCTCGGTTGATAAATTTGTTTCTCTTCTTTCTTATATACACTTCACAATGTCCCCTGGAGTTTCCACTTAAGGCAGATTAATAGGTCACCTGCCAAATATACAAGGCAATGCTGTTGCTTTCAAGATATTTGCAATATTGTCTTTTTTCAGTCATATTTGTCTAAACGATATTAAACTCATTCTTTCTTTTGGAAAATTAATATTTGTTTAACTAACGTTATTCCAAGTTCACATAATATTTAATCTTAGTTCATGAAGGTGAACAATGCAAAAGTAACCAGATTATAATTTTAATACAAACATTGCATAGACAGTGAATATTCTATTACGTAAGAGAGTACACATTCTCATCTAAGAGATTTTTAATGGTTTAATAAAATGTTAAGGTGAAGATAATTAAATGTCTCCCCTGCATGTTGTTCCGTAGCCTATGACCTCTCGGGGCGTTGGCAAACATGGGAAAGAAGTGTTTGTACATTTTTCATACCAGACAATCCCAATTACACATATCTGTTGGGCAGGTTATTCGCTGTTTTCCTTTGTCCCATATTAACTACAATTCTCTCTTGGGATATTTATATTATCTAATCCATACTCATTCATTATTTGTCCCATATTTTGAGACTATAACTGATTTAAATACACATATCCTTTATTGCTTATCATTTCATTGTTGCTCAGATGTTCTATGCACCATATTCTAGACGTCATTCTGTACGTTACATGTCTGTCCTTTGAAGTCAAACCGTCATCTGTTAGGAAATATTCATGGATTTAACGCCAAATGAAGGATGCAGAATACATAATAGTACAGCACAATATCTATTTCTAAAGGCATTTATATAAAAAATTAATATATGGTGCCGGGTCTGGATGACATAGTTATTTTAATGCGTGACAGTTTGCCGTGTGTTTTGATACCACAGATATAGGTTAACTTATCATTTTAACCAGAGGCAAAGAGACACACACGCACACACTCGCAACGGCACACACACACACACACACACACACACACACATATATATATATATATATATATATATATATATATATATATATATATATATATATATATATATATATATATATATATATATATATATATATATATATAGTCATCAACTTTTGTTTCACTGTATCTCAAGTCATCAATGTAACTAAAAAACATCCGATGGCTTCAAGCCAGGATCGAAACACAACCGATTTGCCACACTTCAGAGATTTTACCACCAATACAGAACGTAAGTGAAATTTTAAATTTTATACTATGCCATAGATATTAGTAGCTAGGATAGCTCGATTTTAGTAGAAGCGCATTGCATTAGCAGCAGCAGCCACTATATATATATATATATATATATATATATATATATATATATATATATATATATATATATATATATATGTGTGTGTGTGTGTGTGTGTGTGTGTGTGTGTGTGTGTGTGTGTGTGTGTGTGTGTGTGTGTGTGTGTGTTATTTTTAATTGATAACCATAGTGGAGTTGTCAAATGCCATCGCATCAAAAGACGGTTATTCTTGGGAAGCGGGACCCAGTTTCGTATAATAATTGATGGCTCATTTACTTAAGTAATATTTCTAGAATATTCAGGCCATAGTCGAAATAAAATGCATTTTAAAATTAATGGAAATTCTTCTCAAATATCATTATGCACTGTAAATAAAATTTAAATATATATATATATATATATATATATATATATATATATATATATATATATATATATGCATATGATGAAACGTCATACGGAATGTATATATTTCCACTTTGTCACTGAGCTACCTATATATATATATATATATATATATATATACCGTTTTATTTTCATCTACATTTATTTATATCTCGCTAGGATTCTCTTACGAATTCCCCTTTGACTATTATTTCTCTTGATTGCAGAAATGTCTACATTAAGTTTTTGCTTATTATTATTTTATTAATTACGTTATTATTTTTTAGAAGTATTAATAAATTTTAAGTTGACCTGAAATAAATTATTTTTAATTTAATTTTGATTGATTTGATGTGTAACATACTGTGTTGATTCGTTGTAATTTTTGTATAATCCATTCTTTTTAAATATTCCATCCAGTAAAATAACTTTTATAATAATAATAATAATAATAATAATAATAATAATAATAATAATAATAATAATAATAATAATAACTGGTATGAACACCATCCAGATCCGGTTACGGCGATAGGACCTGTTACAATTCTCACACTGACAGAACAATCAAAGCCAACCGCCCAGACATTGTTATTAAAGACCACAAACAAAAACGGTGCCTTCTTATTGATATGGCAGTCCCTGTTGACTGCAACGTATCTTAGAAGATATTCAAAAAGCTGTCAAAATACAAGGACCTTGAAATAGAAATCTCGAAAATGTGGCATATGGGAACATCAACAATCCCTGTTGTAGTTGGAGCCCTAGGACTGGTTGGAAAAGATTGTTGTAGACTAATTGAAGGGATTCCTGGAAGTCCATGCCACAAGGAGATACAAAAAAATGTTCTGACAAGTACAGCCCACACTTTACAAAGGGCTTTATCTATGTATTTTTTTTTTTTTTTTTGTCAGTGGAAAGTGTCATGATGCAATTTCTAAACTTAGGTCCCTGGGCTGGACAAGGAAAGAAACGTGTAAACGCCAGAAATCAAAGAAAATAAAATGAAAATAATAATAATAATATTCCTGAGAAAATGTATAAAGAAATAAAATTAAAATTATTTGGTTGACCAGAAAGCGCTGACTCAATTAGGAAGTGGTAAGAAATCAACAATATTTATGGAGCAATACTAACATTTATTTTTCAAAATAATATCCATCTTTCTCGTCGATCTTCTGCCATTGATCAAGATATCCCAGATAACAGTCCGTTGGTTTTGAAAAAGAAAAACTATAAAAGAGCTTCCTTGATTTTATCAACAGTGTCGAGTCGCTGGCACTGGAGGAAGTGTGGTATTGAGGGGAAAATGCCTTAGTCCCTCGAAGTTGTATCCGGACTGAATGTGCTATCTGGAAGAATCTCAACGCCGACCATGTGTTTGAACTTCTTATTTAACCTGGCAGGGTGTGGCCATCGAATTGACTAGCTATAACACAGCCCGACCTCGATTGTCCAAATCAGGATATTCTTTCTTTAGTTTGGGCGACACGCTCTCTAGCTCCTGGCAATACAGTTTAGAGTTGATGACGCAAGTATGTGGAACCAGCTCGAAATGGAATTCTCTTGGAATTTCCACCAGACATAGATCAAGATTTGTTGCTTTTTTCCGCTTTCTAAGTGACTCAGACATTTCAGTCCGACCTAATAAAACAAATATTGTTCTTTACGATTTGAAGCTTGCACATATATATTTATATAAATCCCAACGAGAAAAATCGTCATTCCTTGAATAACTAATACAAATATTGTCCTATCAAAGTGACATCCGCATCTGAATTTTGAAATGCAGAATTTGGCTAATAGAAAACGCGACAAAGGTTCAAATCCTCTTGGGGAAAATTTTACTTTAGTAGGACTTCTCAATGTTGGACAGCTATTATTATTTTCAATATTTAATAAAATAAAATAAAAACACAGGTTTAATAACTCAAAAACGTGTGCGCATTAAAATATACAGTGGGATGGTTGAACTGTCACAATCTTAAATTTTTATTTTCGCGCATGCTCGTTGTTTGTTTTTGGATTTTGTAGACTGCAGTGTGCAGCAAGTTCAGATGAACACCGTCTGTGAAAAAATAGAAAACCATGACGCAGTTCATTCCACCAGAAAAATTGGAAATGGTATGCTCTACTGCTTGGCAATCTAGCAAGCATCTCCAATACGAACATTTCAGAGTGTTGGATGTCCATCTGAGGACAGTGCAGATGTTTTGGAAATGAGTCTAATTGTAAATCAGTATGCATTTGGGTTGATTACTAGTGATAGCAAAGCTATGCCTCCATTTATTTTCACACGGGGACACATAATCCACATTGGAGGCATACATCAAGTGTCTGGAGCCGTAGTGCTGTCCTAGGGCAACAAGAAGGCCGCTAGAGGAACATTTTTCTGGCAACGGGACTCTGCACCATGTCACGCAAGCAGAAGAACACATTTATGGGTGTTAGTCAATTTCTGCTAACACCTCACCCCTTGCAACTGACTACCGAACTCCCCAAACTGTAAACCCAATGATTATTATGTGTGAGGTGCAGTTGAGCGAGTGACCAACGGAACTCACTGCGATACAAAATATGAAATGAAGGCAAGGATTGTGGAAGCATGTCCCAATTTATACAAGTGTCTGCATGTAATTTTTTCAGGATATTCTGAAATCTCCAGGAGTTCGTGGTTGAAGCCAATGGCGATTTTAATGAATAAATTTTACTCTTAAGTATTTCAAGATAGTTTGTGTAATATGTATGTGTTATTTTCTTTGTTGTATAATTTAGACGACAATTTATCGATCGCAATCCATATTTGTATTTTTCTTAAATGAATATATAAATTCTGTAATGTAGTCTATTTTGAAATTATCCATGAGTATTTGCGTAAGTTAGACGACAATATACACATCGCACCGCGCATGTGTGCCTGTGTGTGTGTTTCTGCGTGTGGGCATATTTACGTGCGTGTCTGAAAAAGAGGGGGGTGATTCAGTATGAGAGTCTTTGTGTAAAGCGAAATTACAAAATAGATTAAATTCATCAATAGTGATAGATTGATCAATAATATTGGTCTCGGATTGATTGTTATTTGCTCTCATTTGTATGCTTCCCTATCGATTCTGATGTAGGAAGTAATAGGAGGCACGTTTTCCGTATTTATTTATGCAGACAAAAATAAATGGTTCACTAGACAGGAAAATTTATATGGTTAGATTGAATTCACTAAATACACCATCATCTGACATAAAATCACATGTAAAATTATTGGACTTAAAACATTTTGTAAGCTTTTTTAAGAATAACAAAACTTCTAATCTGTTTACAAACATCAATATCGATTTGTACGTAGGAACGACTTAAGTTATATTTTGTTTAAGCAAATATAAGGAAACATTTTCTATATGCATAACATTTATTGGTAAATTTATCAAAAAAGGTACGTCCTGGGTATGGCGATAAACTACATCCACCAGCAAGGCCTCAGATAATGTTTTCGTAAAAATAATGTTGCCAGCTATGCGTTTTTGAAACAATGTTGCCAGCAATACGTTTTTTGTTAAAAATAATGTTGTCAGCTATTCGTTTTTTGTTAAAAATAGTGTCGCCAGCTATCCGTTTTTGGAACCATAATGTCGCCAGCTATGCGTTTTTGAAACAATAATGTTGCCAGCTATAAGTTTTTTGTAAAAAATAATGTTGCCAGCTATACGTTTTTTGTAAACGATAATGTTGCCGGCTATACGTTTTTTATTCCATACAAAATAGGTATTTAAAATTCATATAAACTGGATTTGGCATTAAATAACCCACAGTCGTTGATATGCCATAGAACTCAAACAAACAAACAAACAAAAATCAAAAAAGGTCCAAGTAAAATGTAGAATATACTTGAATAAAGTGTATTCAATATATTATACTTTCTATATAATTTGCTTTAAAAAGTTTGTAAAAAGAATATCGTATAAATTACCTCAAAAATTTATTGCAATCATGTGGAGAAATCTACACAGCATACCTAAAATTAAGGGTATTGAATATAATGTGTGATTCTAGACATAGCAAATAAATAAAACAGTATTATTTGTCATTTAAAGTTTATTGATGTGTCTCAGCTTGTTGGATTTGCTAATATTTGTTAGCTTTCCCTAAAACAATACAATTCCTTATTTATATTTAGATATATATTACAGGAATATTTATTATATTCAGCTCAATTACCCGATGAATGTAATTCTTATACATACATATATACATACTCACATATATATATATATATATATATATATAATATATGTCTGTGTGTGTGTGTGTGTGTGTGTGTGTGTGTGTGTGTGTGTGTGTGGAATATTCATATGCATGCGATACCGGTTTACAATTGTTTCTTGGCCTGGTTGCTTCGTTTAGGGGCATATCACATTATCTAGTTTATTTAATACCGAACTCTAAATATTTTCTAAGCCAAAATATGTAATGTGTACCTAATTCCATACTTTCATCGGAAAGCTATATTTTTAAATACGTAATTGACATATGAAAACATGTATTTTTGGCATTATTTTTTAAAGTATGGCTGATAATTTTAATAAAAATGTGTGTTTATATACATTTTAAGTCTTATATTGATCGTCATTTTTCTATAAAATTGTATTGCTTGTCATTTTATTAAAATGATATATCGTTTGAAATTTTACTATGAAAATATATTTTTGATCATTCTATGAGAAAATGTACAGTTTGCTAATTCTGGTATAAAATGTATTGCAGGTAAATTTACTATGTAAATGCATTGGTGGTAATATTTGTTTTGTTTTTTTCTATTTCTTTTTCTAAAAAATATATTACTGATCACTTCCGAACAAAGATGTGTTGTTAATATTCTTCTTTTTTTCTCTTCTTTTTTTTTAACACTTACAAAGTATTGCTGGTATCTTCAAATGTTTTGATTGTTGTCTAAGGTTGAATGATTCCCCATAGCTGAAAACCCCAACTGCTTGTGACAGAAGTAATTGAAACGTACACAACAGTATCAAGAAATCAAAAGAAAATGTTTGAATCCGTCAACAGAATAATAAAAACATTATCTCCACACGTAACAAGAATTGACTTAATTTTCAGTTAACAGTATGAAAATAGTTTTTTCCAAATTCTTCCAGTTTCTAAGGACATTTTGTTTTCTTATTATTAGTTACTTTGTTTAATAAATTCATTTTGTTTTTGCCTTGAAAAAAGGCCACATTAGACGACAACGCGTCAGCTACTATTACTGTCTTCCTATAGTCTTTTACATTTATAAATATTGTCTTTTTCTACAGGTTAACTCTGAGGAATTTTTCTCATATATATATATATATATATATATATATATATATATATATTAGGTTGGTGCAAAAATAATGACGTAATAATGTCGTTTTTGCCGTAATTTTAAACGTCAAAAAACGACATTATTACGTCATTATTTTTGCACCAACCTAATATATGCGCGCGCGCGTGTCTGTGTATGAAAAATGTTTATAACTAGAAAACCTCTAAGGGGATCAACTTTTTTTTTTCCAGGATATCAGAAAAAACGGTTAGCAATCTTGATACCATTTCTCTTAAATCACTGAAAAATCCTTTGAGTTATTCAGTTAGAAACAAACCGGTTAGAATCATTTTGTGCCATACCCACTGTTTTCTCAAATGAGCAACAGTGTGAGGAAAACGATCATTCAGGCATAAGGTAATGGTACGAATATTCATACTCAGGCTTCCATCTTCAACGTCTATTCAAAAACCATCAACGGGTTGTTGAATAAGCTTAAAAGACAGATAGTAATGAGGAAAACTGGATCAGGTGTTTACAACAGGAAGAGAGATCTTCATTTTAAATCAGAGCTAAGGCAATGAATTAGAAAAGAACAAACTCAATCCTTGAACCGTTTGGCACGTGAAGGAGGAGTTTCACCTATGACAGTCCAAAGAACAGTGAAAATGAAATCATGCTTCAAATTTGTGAGGCAATGTGTTAAAACAAGGCAGAAAATTAGAACGTTAGAGAGGACGATAATCATCTGGAATAAGTTGTATAATTTTCATGAAATAATATATATGGATATACATACACATAGTACGTGCGCGCACACACAGACACACACACACACGCACGCATATATATATATATATATATATATATATATATATATATATATATATATGAACTTAATGTTGTTTCTGCTTCTGTAAAATTATACGTGAATGTTTTTGGAGAGTTTTGCTTTAGGCTCTAACGCATGCATGTATTTATTATATATATTTATTTATTATATATATTTATTTATTATATATATTTCTATGTATAAAATTAATTCAAATATGTTTTATATTAATAATTTCGTAGTTGTAGTAAATATAGAAAATTACTATTAAATTATGTTTATGTGTGTAGTAAATAGTTTTTAGATAATCGAATAAAAACAGCGTAAACTTAGTTTGTCATGAAATCTACCAGGACTAAATATGAGTAACACTGAAGAAAGCCAATAATTCATTATTTGGACACAAATTAAATATTTTACAAAACAAAATACCTATTTTATCAGTTATTCAATTTAATGCGTCTGATCATGTTTTCGATCTAATTATGCTATTTAAATAAATGAAAAAAAAATATCTTACTAAAATGATAATGTATACAAGATGATTTCCTTACTAAATCACCCACGAAATGTTTACTACATTTTCATACAGCGTTACACGTTTCTTGTCATATCTTCTATTATCACAATTAGTGATACTCAAAAATCATAAGTGATGAAAAATAAGAACGTAACAAATGGGAATAAAATCAGCTACACTATTTCTCCAACAAGTTTAAGAAAAAAATAGATAACTATTTTAAATTTCAGCCTTTTCCCTCCATACATAATTATAACTGAGAATCGAGTCATTTATTTTTTTTAATTACGCCTCCTACACATATACATATTCATTAACTTAGTCCAATGAGTTCCTTTTAGAGGACGACAATTGTTCTACAGAGATTTTTACTTTGTCATTTTTCTGGGAAACATTGTTCTCATATATAGAATTTCTTATCATAAATTTGTTTCTGAATATCTTAAGAAAAAAAGGTATCTTTCATTTTTTTCAGTAAGTAATATATGTTGTTTATATAATACTTGAAGGACATTTCACAAGACCTGTCAAATTTTAATCTACGTCTTTATAATCTTTTTATACCTTTTAAACTGAAAATGTACTCGTAATAGTATATAGAAAAATCATTATACCAACAAAAGCACAATCTCGCATGAGTAAAGAAAACAAAATATTCGAAATCAAAAACACTACACGAGCCAGGATTTTAAAATACATTATATTATAATCATATTTTCCTGTATTAAAATGTAATAAATGACAAGAATATAAGACACAACAACAAAAACAGAGACGATATTTTTATGGTGAATGCGTGGATTTTACAATTATTTTTTTATAAAGATACACAGAGCTAAATTATATTCTTTGATAAAGTCGCCTAGACAGATCCAAAAGAAAACAATTTTTTAAATAATAAAGTCTCCTTCATATGTACAAAATTCCGCCCACTTCGTGGAAATAATCTAAGATGCTCTTATTCTATCCAACCAGATGATGAGCTTGGACGTGGTGAGTTTGTTCACCAAGGTACCCACGGAGGAGGCACTCTCAGTAGTCAGAGACAGATTGGCCTCTGATTCATCCATGGAAGAATGGACCAGTATTCCAATAGATAATCTGGTGTACATGTTGACTTTCTGTACGCACACAACACACTTCGGAATGGGATCACACATATATCGACAGGATGAGGGCTTAGCAATGGGCTTGGCATTATCACCAGCAATGGCGAATATATACATGGAATACTTTGAAGAAATGGCATTAGAATATATATATCTAAAGCCAAATATATCCTTAAGGTACGTACATGACACCTTCATACTCTGGCAACACCAGGAAGATGTTCATGTTCTACTGAATCATGTGAACTCAATAAGACCTTCGATACAGTTCGCAATGGATAAAGAGAGTAACAACACACTTATATTCCTGGATGTTCTAATATCTCGAACAGAGCATGGGTTTGACACATTCGTAAATCGTAAACCTATATTCACCGGATAGTACCTCAATTTCAAATCCCACCATCCATACAGCGTAAAGAAAGGGATTGTCCGCTGCTTACAGCACCGAGAGAAAGTCATTTGGCGACCCAGAGACATTAGATAAGGTATTGGTCAGTATATGTAGTACCCTACAGCGTAACAACTACCCTGGGTACATGGCAGAGCCCCAAAAAACTGGGATAGGCGGATACGAGGAGGACAAAAACACTCAGAAAACAGTCTGTCTGCCTTATGTGAAGGGGTTATCAGAGAAAATACAAAGGATCTGCGGTCCATATAACACCAGGACAACCTTCAAAAGCTTGACGACACTCCGCAGATATCTCTCCCCCATAGATGAGAACATGACTAAAGACTGTGTGTACGATATCTCGAGGAGCTGCGGAAAGAAATATAAATGGGAGACAGGCGGCCCCCTCAAGGTAAGGTTTCAAGAACACCAGAAAGCACTAACACGAGGGGAATTGGAAAAATCAGGCATGGCTGACCATATATGGAGAGAGAAGGGAGAAAATTCGTAAACTTAAAGAATCAGCACATATGCTGAGCCACAAAAATTTCCTGAGACGACCAAGCATAGAAATAAATACTATATGGGAACTAGTAACAAGGGGAGCCAGAGAAAAGCGATAATAACAGCAATATGAGGTCTAGTAAAAACATGTAATGATAACAGCAAAAAAAATGCAATATGAGCACTGGTGACAATGGCTGCTGAAACATTAGTTTTATAATAACCAAAAATTCATACACAGATGTCCTCAAGGACACATGGGTCAGTGGATAGAGGCGTTGGTTCGGTCCAGTGACAGTAACCAGTGTGAGTTCAATAATATTCAGAGAAATTTCAGAGGGAAAATTAACAGGAGATAATATGATAACTGACATCCATTAAAACACGGCACATGGAACTAGAACAGTCTACCCCAGTGAGTGAAATAAAGGGTTCAGTTCGACATTCCAACCAACCTGAAGAAGGCCGGAGTGTACAACGGCCGGAACGTTGTAAGAAATATGGCGACAAAGATGAGGACATTCCGAATAATGTAAATAATATATATATATATATATATATATATATATATATATATATATATATATATATATATATGTATATATATATGTATGTATGTATGTATATATATATATATATATATATATATATATATATATGTGTGTGTGTGTGTGTCTGTGTGTGTGTGTGTGTGCGCGCGCGCATACTATTCTTATAAACATATTATTGTTAACCGACGCGCTTTGTCCTCTGTTTGGAGTTTATCATGGTAATGAAGGTTTTTTTTGCTGCAAATTTATCAACATATAAGCTACGCACCGTTTTATACCAAATCTTACCTTTCCTATAAGAATTCCTACTCTTCCAAGACAACACACACAATAAAAAAATATGTTCACAAATCAAAAGAAAACCGTTAAATCCATCACTTCAGCCTTTGAAGATGCACATATGAAACTTATGTCTCATACGATAAGAAAGACTGGAGATACACAGTCCAATTAAATTAAAAATACTGCCTTAATACTGAAACAAATTAATACTAAGACACGTAAAATATTTAGTTTATAATTACATTTTATATATAACTACAGCACGTCAGGTAATTGTCAGAATATCAACTAGTGTTTCTGCTTTATTCATTCTGCATTTCCAGGCATACGTCATTGCATGTAGACATTTTGCCTACCCTGATATTAATGGAAATATTTTTGAAATATTTGCAAGTCGATGGATAATGGCATTTAGAGTTATCCATCAACAGTAAAATATTTCGGTAGGAGAAGATTGTTTTACTATGTTAACTTTATGAAAAAATCAAAACAAAAACGCATTGGTTACATTAAAGTTGTCCAAAGGCAGAATATGCACTCAGAAAGAAAACAATGCTCGGGAACAATATTTTAATACAATGCATCCTCTTCTTTGAAAAATAATGATATGATTAAGCCAACCATTTGTCAGATATCAACTCCAATAACAAATGCTACTAGCAATGACTGGTTGCTTGTACCCCCCCCAAAAAAAAAAAACTGATCTTCGGCGCCTTTACATGTATATTTTTTTTAAGTTTCACAAGTAAAAGAAGATTTGGAAACGTTAAATAACAAGGTTATTACAATATATCTTACTTATTATAAAACGCAGACTGTGTGTATGTGTCTGTACATTTATATATTGGATCGGATTTCCTACATTTTTCAACTGATTTCAACAACAGGACTGCGTACAATTACCTTGCAGGGGTTCTGACAGCGCCAAAAATTGGCAAAACACAAATGTGTTTGCACGAAATCAATTTGAAAACACGATAAAAACGATTCTGTCGTCAGAATTAAAGGGGGGCAACTCATATCGAGTTATACTTATTATAAAACCCAGATTGTTTGTGTGTGTGTGTGTTCCTTTATATATGGGATCGGATTTCCTACATTTTTCAACCGATTTCAACAAAAGTTCACTTTTTTTTTTGGGGGGGGAGGGTAGTGTTTCTTCTTGTCTTGCACACTTTTTTCTTTATTTTTACATTCAGAATGCTTTAAAAATTCCATTTATAAGACACTTGTTTATAATAAAATTCTATTCAATCGATAGTCTCATAACGTTTAAAAACAATGTTTTTGTTTGAGTTTGGGTTTGACCAATTCGTAAAAAAAAAATATATAATTAATACATGCGTGTCCGTCAATCTTAAAAAAATAATCTTTCTCAATTTTATTTTTCAGTCTTTATGATGGTCGATACTTGATCTATCACTTACTGCTACATCCCCGGGCAACGCCGGGCTCTACTGCTAGAATCTTAATATATGCTAAAGAAAACATTCATTATCCAGCCTAAAACAGTTTTTCTCACCTTTAGAAATGCAATTCTTTTCGTGGCACTTTGTACACTACAAAATGTCCAAAGGCTTTGACTTGCCTTGAGTCATGCTCAGCCGCATGTTTGTGTTTATACGCTTTAGCTTTTGAAGATAACAAAAACGTGAAATAGCAGCGTGATAGCACCCTAGGCCTTGATGATGGCCTCAGTGACTGCCCGTGTTTCCAGTACATTGAACTGGCCCTGGCTACCACATAAAAATGTAATAAATTTTCTCACACGATTCGGAAGATATTTCATGAATTTATGTAGTGCTGCTTTCCAAAATTGCCGGTACAATTATTCCTCCTTTCAGCGCCAAAAAATATTCTTACCCAATTTTCATCGCTCGATATGATCTTATGGCAAATGTTAATCGTAAATTTAAGTTCTGCTAATGAATGAATTGGCGATAGGCATATGTGCATGAAATACTTCTGAGCGTAAAAGATGCGACATATCTACATCTTTGCATCATTATCATCATCATCATCATCAGCCCCATTCTTAGTCAAAGTTTCCCTACCCATGAATAGTTCGTTCTAAATATCTTTATTGAAAGACGAGTAACTTAGGCAAGGAGACGTGGCAAGACCCATCTTGCTACAGCTGAAAACACAACATGATAACCTTGAAATTGAAGGCTCACATTGGTCATTATCTCGAGGCAGATCGTTCCGTTGCGAGATCCGTACTTACTCCGATTAACTTCAGTATAGGAAGCCCTCTCCCCTGTGACGCCGTATTAATATCGCATTGGCTGTATACGTAGTTTAAATCATTAAATAATTCATCCGCTGAGGCGTTAATCAAGTCAAGCGACGGTTGACTAACTGCTAAAATTTGTGATGGCTTCCTTTCTAACAATTTCGGAAAAAATTTGCTGATAAATAAGATGTATTTGCTTTCAGTTTTTTTTTTTCCTGCTAAGGAATATTATATATGTTTACAAATCACCCAACTATATTAATGGAAATATTTATCAATCCACCCACAAGGACCGAATGTGGCACAAGGCCGGTTTAACGTTGGTATCTCCGAGCCCGTAGGCTCGGCCAAAAATATAACCTTTGAACTCGGAAGCTCATAAAAAGCCAAGACAGCACGGTATTTATCAATCCACCCACGGGGACCGAATGCGGCATAAGGTCGGTTTAATGTGGGTACCTGTAGGCTCATCCAAAAAAAAAAAAGCCTTTGAATCCGCCTAGACGGGTTCAGGCCCTGTCTACCTCCCCGAACGAAACCTTGCCCTTCGGCAACGCCTCGTCCGGGTTCCTCTCTGCTAATGCAGAGAGTTCGACAGACACCGACTCAGAAGCTCACAAAGGCAGCGTACTACCCGAAAACCAAGTCAGCACGGTATTTATCAATCCACCCTCGAGGACCGAATGTGGCACAAGGCCGGTTTAATGTGGGTATCTCCGAGCCCGTAGGCTCGGCAAAAAATATAACCTTTGAACCCGCCCAGACGGGTTCAGGCCCTGTCTACCTCCCCGAACGAAACCTTGCCCTTCGGCAAAGCCTCGTCCGGGTTCCTCGCTGCTAATGCAGAGAGTTCGACAGACGCCGACTCAGAAGCTCACAAAGGACCGTACTACCCGAAAGCCAAGTCAGCACTCCCCGACTCGATATTCTAGCAGTATTTATACTGGCCCGAGGACTACCGGTGTTCTTTAATTGCCGTCCATGTGTCAAAGGTCTTCCTGTATCTCTACATATTCTTCTTTAAATCTTTATTTATACATGGTTATTTTGTATAGAACAATTTTCTTTCAGAATATTTACCGCAATTCCTATCTGAGAGTAAAATACTTCTTTCCCATACAGTATACATGGATTGAGGGTGACACAGTCTTGTGAAGTTAGCAATGCGGTTCTTGGCTATAATGACAGCACCAATGTACAGAGTTTGTTTTAACATTGCTCTAGTAAGGATAGACATATTAATGATAGGCATGTGTTGTTGGGTCTGATCTATTGCTGCTGCTAGGTAGAAAAAAAAAAGCTATTTCATTAAAAGTCCACGCAAACGATTTTGAAATATTTTCAATCCTGCAAAGTGAAGTTTGGGACAGGAGGATAAGGAGAGTCATGGTTAACATTCTCCGGAAGGCACACAAAAGAAGAATACATTTTCAATTACTTGTAACCTACATAAACTCTTTTATCATATTAATCGAATGTTTATATACATACATACATACATACTTATACATATCTATCTATCTATCTATCTATCTATCTATCTATATATATATATATATATATATATATATATATATGTGTGTGTGTGTGTGTGTATCTATATATATATTAAGTTGGTGCAAAAATAATGACGTAATAATGTCGTTTTTTGAGGTTAAAAATACATTAAATAACGACATTATTACGCCATTATTTTTGCACCAACTTAATATGTATATATATATATATATATATATATATATATATATATATATATATATATATATATATATATATATGATGCATGAAATACGTCCGTGTGATGCATCTCAATTACGTGTATAAAATGGTCTGGAAAAGTGGTATTTATGAGATGAAGAACATCGTTACTTATCTGTATACTTCTTTCTTCTTTTTAAATTTTGCAAATTATTAGATTGGTGCAAAAATAATGTCGATTCCTCACATATGTGTGAGAAAACGACATTATTTTTGCAGCAATCTAATATAATGTTACTTAGAAAACAGACTGTTATTTGTGTGTGTTTTAAGCCTCATATATTCTTGTTTAGTGTTTAAGTCTTTTATGTTCATTATTCTACCATGATATTGATGGATGTGTTGAAATATTGCCGATATTGTGATAATTCTCTTGAAAAATGTTATATAATTTCATATTGACCAAATATGTTCTATTCGAATTCAAATAGTTAATCATTAGGTTTTAAAACAAGGTTACTGTTAATTCATACGGGATGTCTACGGAGCAGAGTATGTGATTATATTCTGAATAGATACGTGTTGCGTTATGACTCCCAATATATCATGTCTTACCTGGATATGGGGATAATAAACTCCTGATATTCATATTATTCGAAAAATTAATTCATACATTTAATATAAATTATTAGTGCGAAAAGACTGTAAACTTTTAGGTCGTATTTTGCACTTGTTTCACTGCAGAAGCTTCGTAGTATGTTTAAGGTTTACGGCCACAACATGTTAAACACCTGTCTGGTCAGTACCTACATGGGTGACCATTTTGTAACACCATGACCTGTAAGCGGGAATACTGCGATTGATGTCATGGATAATGTGTCTGAAATTTTAATGCTAAATCCAAGTTTCAATTCCGGTTGGGTTCGTTTTACAAACTTACGCGAAAATACCCTTTCGTAAAGTATGAATTCCCTCTCGACACCACCATCGTTTAATTAGTATGACTTGTATCATGAAATCATTGTTACCTTCAGAGAAATGTCTTACAATTTAAAGATAATTTTTAAAAATTCCTTAGAGTTGATAAGCCGTTGAAAACGTATCAATCAATGTTAGAATGCTTACGCGTTAGAATAAATGTTCTTCTTTAAATACTCAATGATATTTAGACAATTATTACTGAGACTATCTCTAGACGCAAATATCTCAACCTTTCGGCAAAATGATACTAATTCATCGGAGAAAGATATCGTGTAAGAAAATGTAAAATAAAAGCCTCTACGACGAAATGGAGTAAAAAATTAGATACAGGAATATACATTGTTGAGAATCAACTCATATGCTAGGTTATGTGAAGCTTCTTAGTAGACATAGCATAGAAAGAACTCCCAGTGAGGACTTCCGTAGTAGATATGGCATACAAAGAACTTCCAGTGAGGACTTTCTTAGTAGACATAGCAGAAAAAGAACTCCCAATGTGGATTTCTTAGTAGACATGGCACAAAAAGAATATCCCAATGTTGACCTTCTTAGTAGTCATGGCATAGAAAGAAATACCAATGTTGACTTTGTTAGGATTCATGGCATAGAAAGAAAATCCCACGTCACGCTGTGTGTACCGGACCCAGTGTTAATAATAAGAACGAGACGAGATATGCCTAGACATGGCGAGCGGAATGTGAAAGATCTATTCATATAGATTCAGGAAGATATTGTGACCGAAATTCTCCTGAGGGTACTCGGAACAATAATCGCTTGATAAAGCGTGGGTGGTCAAAACAAACTTTTAATAACAACGATCCCAAAAGATATGAGTAAATGGTTACAAGAAATACATGACTTCTTAGAACCACAAAGCGAAAGTAGAAATTTTAAAGACATATTGTATAGTTTGATACTTGCAGGATATTTTGAAGTCCAAACAGTCTGAGGAAATCATAGAGAAGCTTACCTGACAATATCTTTTAAATGCATGACAGAACGATCACTAGAAGTGAGACTACTGAGACAACCATTACTAGGACCTGAGATCGATTATATTGTTATTTTTAGTCCATGAATGCCTTGATAATGACTCTATAAGAATGCATTTTTTCTTCGAATGCTCTTGTTAGTACATTGTGTTCTTAATCTACTATGTGACCAGCCCTTTCAATACGTTAAATATGATGCTAGTACAAACTTACAAACATTTATATATCATGTAAAGATTGTGCTTTTGTTACCACTCCTAGTCCATAACTTGCCACATATTTACACAATCTCCTTCAGAAAATTATTCACTGCCTTCTTCTGATTGTCTACAATATGTTCTGTGAGGGTCAAATTTCCCATTGTGCTCTTTATAAATTTCAACAGTCCGTTTCAGTATCTACGTATAAGCGACCTTTTCGGGTCCACGTTCTTAAAACCTCCTCCTTGCTTACATGTTCAATTCATATTTCTAGTTTCCTTCTCTTGTATCACCATTTTGCTGTCCCAATTCTCTTCGTCGTATATGAAGAGACTGTCAATCAAACACCATCATTTACTATTGCTTTATAATCCGCTTGCCTTTTGAAAGATATCATTCGCTGTTCTCATGCTTCTTCTGATTTCGCTATAACATTTTTCGACCTATGTTTAAAAGATTCTTAAACATTTAAATTTGTGTGTTTGGTTAATTTTGTTGTCTTCAATTTGTAGTTAGCATCTTGGGTTATTCCATTTGCTGACAACTATAGATCCTGTCAGCTTACAATTGATAACTAGTCTTTCCTTCACATCTTCATTTACTGCCAGTGTTACGAGTTTCTAAAACGTCTGCGAGGTTTGTCGTTATGCCATCGATAAAAATAGAGAATATTATTGTAACAAAGACGTTAACATCTACAACCACTATTAAACTGAATATTCTACATTTTCGCCACTCCCATGTCCATCCATTATTTGTAATCTGTTTAACTGAGAAAGTAATAGCAAAAACTTCCAATAAACAATTACATCTCAGATAAGTCAGACCAATCAATCACTTTGCGTGAAGACAACGAAGGTAAATTTCGTCTAGTCTGAAATTCAATCAGATATCCAAAACGAAGTCGTTTCTAACAGTGCATAATGTTGCAAATACAAAAGTTTTCTGTTAAGAAAAACTATGTCTGTTGTTGAACGAATTTTTTTTCTTCTTCTACGAAAGGAATAAAATAGTAAAATTACCATTTAAATATATTTATCTAGGGTTAATTATTAGACCTAGCATATTTTCCAGTTAAATCCGATTTGCTATCGTGGATCATTAGACAAAGATAGAAAAAACAATGGTCAAGTCAGCATTTCTCTTGACGACAGAAGAAATGAATTTATTTTTTTTCTGAATCAGTTTCAATCTTTCCATTATTTATATTTGCTACTACACATTTTCATATTGCCTATATAATGGAGTCATCCATTTTTCCATAAGAGGCTACATGAAACAGATCTACATTTGATAACTCATTTTCATTTTATACTATTTTCTCAGGAATATTTTATAATGTTGATATATTCAGTTTCAAGAATTTTTCTGGGTTTATTGAAGATTTTTTTTTATTCGCACGTTTGAAGGAAACAATTTCAAGGCTTATTTATGTGTTACAGCGTACCTACGTACGATAATGGGTATGTCCTCATTCACATAAAAAACAGTAGTAAATACTGTATGTCGGTCTGCAGTTGAAGATTCATCTCCAGCTCTGCTGGTCAAACTCTCAGTATCCAGGCAGAGAGTATGCCCAAACGAGGTTATGTCCAAGGGCAGAGTCTCGTCTCGGGAAACAGGTACCCGAACCCGTTTTATACGTGGAATTTTTCCTAGCGTATGGGCTCGGTACCACACATTAAATTTGGCCTTGTGCCACATCTGACGTGGAACGGTTGGTAGAGATAATGCAGTTGGAGATTCGTCTCAAGCTGTGCTGCTCAAACTCTCTGACTCCGGGCAAAGAGGATCCCTATACTGAGCTGTGTCGAATGGCAGAGTCTCCTTTCGGCAAGCAGCTACCGGAAGATGTTTTTTACCAGGTCTACAGGAAATTTTTGTCCTAGCGTACGGGCTCGGATACATCACATTAAATTCGGCCGTGTGCCACATCTGACAGCGTGGGGTGGTTGGTAGATATCCTGCAATTGGAGAGTCATGGTGGAAATCAGTTGACTCATTTCTAGCAGTTGATTATTTATTCTACGCGCTGCTGGCGAATCTTATGCTTTGATTTTGTCCTAAGTATTATCGTTCATTACTAACCTTTGTTTGATTATTCTATTCAATAACCTTCCCTGGGTTGCAACAGTATGCGACTTCATATAAAAGTTGAAACTGATATTTTATGTATATATTGAAGTGTGTTTAAAAACAAAAGCTGCAAAAGACGATTTCCATATAAAGACATGTCCGAAAATCCTTCGTTTTTTTCTAGATTAAAGAAAGTTTACGGCATTTGGCACTTTGTTGCGAAGTGGACTGCTTTACATTCCTCGTTCGTGTACATTTGTGGCGAATGTGTTTTCACTGTTAAAATGTTCAATTTTATGTGTTTTTGTGTTTTAGTGGTTACGTGTGTATCAGTGATTTAACTAATGTGTTTCGTTTTCACATTAGCAGGATATTCATATCGTGAGCAGGCAGATATGATTTTTTACCTATCGCACATTGCGTTTCACGCTAAATTCAGCTGAGTGATCCAATCTTTGCAGCTGATTGTACCGTTTATGCATTATAGAAAGCCGAGATCCGCTCGTACGCAAAGAACACATTCTGCAGGATGTTCAAGACGAACCAGTTATCAGCACACGTCAATATCCCCTAGCAGGTCGTACATCTCATAGTAGCGCATGAAGAGTGCTTCAAAGATGGGTATCATTTGCGACGTGTGAAATGTATTTCGCTTTCTGATCACACACCAATCGATAACATTTGTCGATGGTTTATCTAACCTTCCTATCCGTCCTTTGTCCCCTTAGTCTTGTTCAAGATGAGGCAGCATTTCAAAGAGATGGAACAACAAATTTACACGGCCAAAATTTTAGGGTTTATCGGATCGGATTAGATTTTGTATTGCACATTTAACAGCGTCAAGAGTAAACTTTAAAATTAATAACCCAAAAAAGCAGGATTTTCAGACATATATTTATATAGCCTGTTTTTCCTGGTCTGCTGTGAGGAACACGCCACCTAATTGTGTAAAATTACACACACACACACACACACATATTTATATATATATATACATATTTTTATTCACAATATCTGTTGAATATACTATTTGATTAGAAAACAATGATTTAGGAAAATATTATATTAATTTGTAAAGAAACACTTTACGTATACGAAAATAACCAGAATGTGTTTTAATAGCCAGACCATCCACGGTAAAAGTAGAACCAGGTTCTTGAAAGATTTCCCACTTCCTGCAATATCTTCTAGTATCACAATGTGGGATATTTAATTAGTATAGTGTGTGAATCATAAAGAAAAATGAAAATAAATGAAATCCACAAGACTATATCTCAAGACTATTATTAAAGAAAAATTGAATTGTATATTAAAATGTTCTCTGACCTCTCCTTCATGTGCATGTGTAGTTGCATTAATGTAAAACCCTATTTACTCTGATGAATTCCCAATTGGTAAATCGCGTCACAGAAAAAAAGATTTTTATATGTTAGAGTGTTCCCAAAATTGTTCTTGATATATACACATTTATATGTCGTTGTACTATATATATATATATATATATATATATATATATATATATATATATATATATATATATAAATGCGCACACACGAACAAAACAATATACACCTGCGACTGCGTAGATATATATATATATATATATATATATATATATATATATATATATATATATATATATATATATATATATATATATGTGAATGTATGTACATATGTATATATGCGTAAAGCAGGCAAGCGGGTCATCGGAAAATGAGCAACCAACCGTATTATTTTATTTTATCCATTTATTGAGACGACAGGATTATTCTGTTCACCACAGAAAACATGCGTAGACTGACATGGACATTTTTTTTTGTTTATCCATTCTCGATTAATGAATTAAAAAGGATATAAAACTATAAGCTGTGTCCAGAAGACGACTGTTTTCGCAATTAAAATGAATAATCTTATAATAATATTTCATAATTGAAGAGGATTATGCACAATGAAAATGGAAAATGTCTAGGCGATTTGAACAGACGCTAAACTGTATTCAGTCAGTACATAACGGCGTTCATGATATAATGTAACCACATGCATTTTATCAGAGGTAAAGTTTGCACAGTGACTAGTTATAGTTAAATTAAGTGATTTATTGTTAAAGCTAGAGATTATTTTACCGTCAAATTACGTGCAATGCATGGTTTTCAGGCAGGATGAGTTGATGAGATTAAATTATTTTCTCATTTGCAACGGCATGATTATAACTTTTAAATAGATTTTAATTATTTTGTTCCAGTATTAGACAATATCAACAAAACTATTAAATGTAGCCGTCTCTTTTACTCTAATATCTTCATGTTTCGGACTTCCCGTCTCTGTAATTCCTTTCCTCTTTCTTGTGTCCCTGATAGCTATAATATTCAATTATTTAAAGGCAATGTCAATGGACATCTTCAGATGCATTGATCTAATTCTCCATCCTTCTTTTAATCTTTTCCTCTATCACGCCTCTTTACTCTTGCTCCCAATCACTGTAATCCCGTGCATGATAATGGCACTCCACTCTCTTGCTTGGGGTGAAATGTTTCAAAAGAAAGATATTCCTGACCGGCATAACTATTCCAGTCGTTCCATTTATTTGAAACAATATGCATTTGAGCATCAGTTATAAAGTATCCAATCGAAATTAGCTTTCGGTATATATTTAAAAACAACTGTGAGAATATTTCCTTTACAGAAATAGAAACTAATTACTTCCCTAAATCTACCCTCGATTATTACATTCATGACGACGTTTCCGGTCACATCTTGAGATTTTAGAGTACCTTTTACTCGATGAAGACTCCGCAATCTTAACATTACAGGGGATTCACATAAGAAAACATATGATCGTAAAATATTAGTGAAGACACTTGCACTGATTCAAAAGCGTTGTGTACGATGTTGCTATGCCATACAGCAAAATTCTGTATAGTGTGTAGTGAACAACATTTGGTTATAATCACCAGACATTAATGTATCCGATTGGGTACCAGTTAGATTTCTCTTTTGTTAGGTCATATCCAGCTAACTTCGACTCGCTATGGTTAGTGTTATATATATACGAGCATAATATATCACTTAAATTTCTCAGATTTGCTTTTGACATTAAAATATTATGAATAAGTATAAAAGGGCAATAATTTTACGCGCACAAAATTTACCAAAAATCTCCTTAGACGTTGTTTCCCATTTGGCTCAAAAATGTTTATCCTCAAGTACGCTGCGCACCTGGCATAGGCGTGAAAATCTTACAAATTTTATTATTCATCTTTTCTGGTGAAAATATTACATCTGAGCCATAGAATACAAGAGAATGAAGTTTCCTCTCTGTGTAAGTTGCATGGTGGTTCATGGCTGTAGAGGTCTAAACTAAGAGATGTAATTCAACAAATTTTATAACAAGCAAAGTACCGAATGTATTCAATATATATATATATATATATATATATATATATATATATATATATATATATATATATATATATATATATAAAAGATATATATATATTTGTATGTATGTATGTTTGTATAATCAAGAAGAAAACCTTAAGGATTTGTTTAGATTCTGATTTATTTCGTGATATATCTTCATACCGAAATCTCTTCGTAAATGGCCCATAAAATTACCTTGTTATGTTAAAGTGTAAATTTATTGAATAAACTCGTAATTGGCTTCAACCATGTCCACCAGCCGGCTACGGAATCTACTACATTAAATCTGGTCTGTCTCAATGTTGGTGAATTATGCCATAATCTCTGCTTTCAGGTCATCGTTACAGGGACATGTTCCTCTCGCTCAACTGCACCCTACATGATAATCAACGGATTGCAGTCTGGGAAGTAGGGGGCCATATGTAAGCATTGAAGTTGTCGGAGAAAGGAACTGAAAATCATGTTTGGCATTTCCTGCTTGTGTAGCATGGTGTAGAGTTCTGATGCTAGAAATAGGGTTTTCTAACAGCTGCTATCTTTCCCCAGAGCTGCACAACCTCCTGAAGGTAATTGATACCCACACACACGCACAAACAAACACACATACACACACACACACACACACACACACACACACATATATATATATATATATATATATATATATATATATATATATATATTCTGTTTATAGGTTATTTTATATAGTATAAACAGGAAAAATATTACATATTTGTCGGATTGACTCCAGTTGCTACGACATCTATCTTTCTATCTGTCTCACTTTCTCTCTCTCTCCCTCTCCCTCCCTCTCTCTCTCACTCTATCTCTCTCTCTCTCTCTCTCTCTCTCTCTCTCTCTCTATATATATATATATATATATATATATATATATATATATATATAAAGAAATATAGTCTTAAGGTGTGCTATATTTATGGAATAAATTGCTCAATATCAGAGATAGAGCGTGTGTAAATATAAAAGTGAACATAGAAGTCAACACTTAGAGGCGACAGTCTGTTTCATGCTATATGCAATCGTCAGGCCACGTGTGCTGTTATTTTTCTCGGCTATTTATATATATACGGGTTAGTGATGCATTGTGGGTATTCTGTTATGGCGGTTATTTCACCGGAAGTCGTTTGTTTATCTATTTAGGTCAAATTATATTGCTTGTTTTTATTTTTGTTTCTTATCTTATTATGTATTTATTTATTTATTAACGTAGTAAGAATTTGTTTATATCACTTATTTAACAGTTTTGTTTTGGTTTGGGAATTTAATTAAAGCTATTTGTTCAGTTTTAGGGTTGATTGTTGTAGTTCATTCTAAGTATTATTTTGGCGGGAACAGTTTTTAATTGATTATCTTTATTTGGGATTGGTTTGTTTATTTATTTACTTGGATGAATTTAGGTTATTTTATTTTACTTGTACATTTTCTCTTTTCGGTTTTCGATTTTTAAGTAACATAGTATTTTTTTATGTTTTATTTCTATTTTTTTTTTTTTGCTTATTAGTATATTTATTTGTTTTTATTTTATTTTTTCCGTTTTTAATTTTTTAGGTTACGTAGTAAAAATTTATGTTCATGTCTGCATTTTGAGATAAGTTCGGATCTTTTGTTTAATAATTTATTTTGGTCGGGAAAAGTAATGATAGCTATTTTTCCTCCGAGCAAAATTTGCAAGTTTTGATTGGTTATTGTAGGCTGATGATTTTTTCCGTATCTTCCAAGATATTTTTGGTGTGATGTTCGTTTTGTTTTTAATTTCCCAGACATACTTAGAAAGCATTGTACTGTTTGCATATTTACTATTAGTGAAAGAGGTTTTGTGTGTATAATTTCTTTGTTTCCAGTGTCCTTCAGTTACTCCTATGTATACTTTTTCTTCATTATCTGGTGATTTTATCGTGGCTTGGTATATTACGTTGTTTTGTAAACAATTTCCGTTTAAGGGACATTCGTTCTTTATTCTGCAGTTGCACGTGGGTTTAATTTGTTCGTGTGGTTTGTTGATAATTTTCCTATTGTGCTTTTTTATTATTTGTGCCATGCTCTCGGTGCAGCTGTAGCTGATTTTTACAGTGTTTTTGTTGAATATCTTGTGTACGGTGCTTGATTCTGGGAAGTGTTTGTGTAAGAGTTTGAAGAATACGTAACCTAAAAAATTAAAAACGGAAAAAATAAAATAAAAACAAATAAATATACTAATAAGCAAAAAAAAAAAAATAGAAATAAAACATAAAAAAATACTACGTTACTTCAAAATCGAAAACCGAAAAGAGAAAATATATAAGTAAAATAAATTAACCTGAATTCATCCAAGTAAATAAATAAACAAACCAATCCCAAATAAAGATAATCAATTAAAAACTGTTCCCGCCAAAATAATACTTAGAATGAACTACAACAATCAACCCCAAAACTGAACAAATAGCTTTAATTAAATTCCCAAACCAAAACAAAACTGTTAAATAAGTGATATAAACAAATTCTTACTACGTTAATAAATAAATAAATAATAATAAAATAAGAAACAAAAATAAAAACAAGCAATATAATTTGACCTAAATAGATAAACAAACGACTTCCGGTGAAATAACCGCCATAACAGAATACCCACAATGCACCACTAACCCGTATATATATAAATAGCCGAGAAAAATAACAGCACACGTGGCTCTACGATTGCATATAGCATGAAACAGACTGTCGCCTCTAAGTGTTGACTTCTATGTTCACTTTTATATTTATATATATATATATATATATATATATATATATATATATATATATATATATATATATATGTGTGTGTGTGTGTGTGTGTGTGTTTGTTTGTTTGTGTTTGTGTGTGTGTTTCTTGTCGTTAACCCAAAGTCTAATTTTATATATATATATATATTCTTTTCTTTCGATTATTTTTTAATATTGCTAAATTCGTTTCCAAGTGTTGTTCTCTGTTGAAAAATATGTTTATTATTTTTAATTATCATGTTTTAACAAACAATTTCAAGTGTAATGTATACGACGTTATATGAAAGGTGAAACTGATATTTCATGTATAAATATTAAAGTAAGTTTAAAACAAAAGCTGAAAAAAACAGTATCCATAGAAACGCATGTCCGAAAATCTTTCGTTTTTCTGCTATAATGATTAAAGAAAATTTGCGGTATTTGACGCTTTGTTGCGATGTGGACTGGTTTTCATTCATCATTCGTGAACATTTGTGCCTAGTCTGTCTGTAAATTTTAACATGTATAGTAGTGAGTTAACTAAGTGTTCATTTAAAAATGGCATGATATTCATATCGTTAGCATCCAGATATTATTTTTACCTATGGCCCCGCGAAAGTCAATGTAGTCGAGGCTACATGTCTGATTGACATTACATTTTCAGGATGAAAGTAGCTGAGTGATCGACCCTTTGCTTCTTTTTAAGGTAGCATTTACCAGTCACTTAATGGCGACCTCATATAAATTTTTATGTGTATAATGAAGTGTGCTTTTGTAAAAAAAAAAAAAAAAAAAAAAAGCTAAGAAAAAAATTCAGTTTCCCCGTCAAATAACAGCAGCATGAGTGAAATTAAACTAGTTTATTAAATGTGAGAATAACGGAAAAAAATGTTTCGTTAATAGATGCAGAAAAATCAATAAAAAAACATATGTACTCAGGAAGTACGGACAACACAAGACACCTAATTTGTTAATCTGAAAAATTAAAAAGAATAATAATGAGCACATGCATATACACGTGTTCGTTTGTGTGTGCGAGTAACCTGTGAACAGCAGTCTGAAACCATTTCAATGCTTAACAAAAAAAAAAGAAAAAGAAAAACGTGAACTACAATGATGCTTCTTTTCTCGTTTTATTTGCCGTTTCAGACGAGACTAAAAATATTAGAATACCTACCCTGTATAAAGGTGTCACGGTGTTGATGCTAGACGTAGATAGAAAACTTACAATGTTACCTGAGGAACGACAGAACAATTTATTATTAATTGTCGAATTACGGAATTCACAATTTTTAACAAGAGTCTGCAGATGGCTGAAATAGCAAACGACCGGCCCCTGGTCATGAACTTACATACCATCAAATTGACTCATGAGGAGTCAGTGACATGACGTCATGAAATAGGTTTCGACCAATCAAATGTAGCGATTTATTTGCGCCTTATTTGCACCTTGTAGTTAGATGAAGAAGATACAGTCGGAATTTCTAGGGCAGATAATGAGGAAAAAGGATTTAGAAAATCTGATACTCACAGGACACACTGAGGGGAAAGAGACAGGGAAAGACAAGGTAAAACACAGTAAGCTTGAGTTTATGATTTGCCAAACATAGTTTAGGACAAAAATAACAAAAAGATAAATTTTTACAGAGCTACCAATGACAGAAAATTGTGGTGAGCCATGATTTTCTACATATGACGAAATGACGGTAAGGAGAGAGATGTTGTTCCACCAAATGAAATTGGGAATACCGCAGACAGAGCATGTGAACAAAGACGAAGTCTTAAGAAAAATGGAAAGTTACAGAAAACTGATATATGCAGTTAGAAATAGAGAACTAAATTTCGGTGGAACTTAAAGAGGAAAGAATTTAAAACACACTGGACATGCTGAAGTAAAGTAAAGTGTACTTGTTAGAAATATCGTGCTTAATGAGTTTCTATGAATACATGACAGAATATGGCCAATGACTGATGGAAAAAGCCCAAATTATTTCATGATAAAAAATGAGATCTTTTCGAGAAAAATGATAAACTCATAACATAAGATCCATGTCACACAGAATAAATAATCCCGGAATTTCATCTTCTTTTCACGTTTTGTTTATATCAGGTCATACCATAAGTTCGGTCCGAATTTTGAATAAAGAAAACAAGTAACGAAATGTTACATTTAATTACTGATTCAATCAACAATGTATTTTTCCTAATTATCTATGACTTCCTTCCATCTATTAACAAGCTTACTAATTCCATTACTTTAAAATTCTTTTGGCTTTGATTCAAAGAACTCACAAATGTCAGTTTTAACGACTCCCTGTGTTACAAAAGCTGATTCTTCCAAATGATTCTGTAAGCTACGAAACAAATGGTAGTCTGAAGGAGCAAGATTGGAAGAATAAGGAGGATGAGGAATTTTCTCCTAACCAAGTTCTTCCATCTGTTGTGACGTCATTCTTGCTGTGTGGGGTCGCGCATTGTCCTGATGAAACATAACCCCTTTTCGATTCACTAGAGTAGGTTTTTTTTCCCTCAAAACTTGGTTCAAACTTTCTAAATGCTGACAGTATATTTGAGCATTAATTGTTGCATTAGGTGGTAAGAATTCAAAGTGGATTATTCCTTGGCGATACCTCCAGATTGAAAGAAGAACTTTTGTCCATGAAGTTCCATTCTCGGCTGTGGCTGGGGTCCTTCCCCTTTAACAAGCCACTGTTTACGACGCTTAACATTTCGATAAAAGATCTATTTTTCGTCGCCAGTCAGAAGTCTATCCAAAAAATGTGAAACAAGTTGGCGAGAATGGAGACAAGAGCAAATGTCAACTCGGGATTTGCGGTTGTTTTTAGACAAATCATGAGGCACCCATTTTCCAAGTTTAGAAACTTTTCCAAGTTGTTGAAGATGACGATGAACAGTTGTATGGTTTGAATTGAAAACCACCGCCAATTCCTCAACTGATATAGCAGGATTTCCTTCAAGGGCTTCTTCAAGAAGCTTTTCATCAAACTCAACTGGACGTCCGGTTCGATCTTCAACTTCAAGGGTGAAATCTCCACCTCCGAATTTTGCCAACCATATTCTGCAAGTTCTGTCATTCATACATTCATCTCCATAAGCTGAGTGAATGTTTCTAGCCGCTTCGGCTGCTGAGTTTACCTTCTTGAACTCATAAAGCATTATGTGCCTAAAATGATTCTTGGGTACTTCCAAGTTAGCAGGGTTTTAATCAAACAAAATTTAATCTTATTGTTCTCTGAAATAAAATTTGATCAGTTTAAATGCATCTAAACATAAAAAATAATGTTCAGCTCCATTAGATATTATAAAATACTCTTTAAGTTTCGTTCATTTTAACAAAAAGTTAAAATTCGGACAGAACTTATGGGATGACGTGATACTTATTATCCTCCTTGTCAATAAATTTGTTGGTGTGTATGAAATTTTATATGAACATCATTTAAATTTACTTCCTGTTTTTAAATGACATGACAATACCCTGTTTATATTGCTATTTATCATCTGTTCTTGGATATAATCTTTCATAAAAACTTTAATAAAAATAAATAGTGAAATTATTACAATAATATTATTTCTTATTATACAATTCCTTTTCGGAGCCACCCCCTTTCAAATTGTTACCCCCCCCCATTTAGGCATGAACCTCAGCTGCACCAAATGTGGTTACTAATGTTGATTTTCGAGTGGGCTGACTTTAAACTTAAACTGCTATACACGCAGTCAGAGTAATCAAAACTAATCACCCAGACATCGTGAACTTACACAATAAAAACAGAATGTGCTTTTTTATTGACTTGGTTGTTCCATCATATTGTGATGCATCTTTTAAGATCTTACAAAAACTATCAAAATACAAAGATCCTGAAGTGAAAATCTAAAGGAAATGTGAAACATTAGGATACCAGTAATTTCAGCTGTAGCTGAAGCTCTTGAATTGATTGGAGAAAGTTCAGATGTAAATATCGAAGAGATCCCTGGTAAAGAAATGCTTAAAATCGTACCCACAAGTAGAGATCACGTATTACGAAGTTTTTTTTTTTTTTTTTTTTTTTTTATCTATATAAAATGTATATGATCTTATTTCTTCTTGTTTCATTTTGCATCAATGATCGATGGAAACTGACATTAAACATTGTTGATCTTATGTTTATGGTTGGGATCCGGATGTATATATTTGTACAGCAGAAAACAAAGAATAGGAAAAAAAAGTGTTAATTATAGATAAGAGTAAATAAAAGTAATCATAATATTGAATTATGTATGATACGTATTTAAAAATGAAATTGTTGCAATATAATTATAGATACAGTTGTTTAATGTATGCTGTTGAACACTTCGATTAAAGTACTCATATGACTGAATTATATATGATACTTAATTAAAAGTTAGACAGCTGCTGCATTATAATTATAAATACAGTACTTTAATGTATGGTCTTTAACACCGTCATTAAATTAGTCATAAAATTGAATTATGCATCATCTGTAATTAAAAGGTTACATAGTTGTTACATTATAACTGTGTTCAGCATGATCTCTGAACAAGATTTAACACAGCTTGTTTACTGAATACATTCTGGAGACAAAAGTATTGAACATACTTATCTTCCCTGATAACTGTTCATGGTTGTTTTTAAGCAGTATTAACAAGATTAAACATATAATATGCAAATCCCTGACAAACATTACCGACAGGTAAACAAGTAATTCACCTGTAGATGAATGAGAACGACAGAGTGTTGAGAATGATCTTATGTAATAAATGAAAGAAAACGATGTTCGAAAATCTTTAGAATCCATCAAAGATTTTGCTGAAGCAATCTGTCAACTCAATGATTGAATTAAAGAATGAATAATGAATTGAAACTGTGCGTACCAGGCCGAGGATTATACAGGTGATGCCACTGATCGATATGATTGAGGTTTTGTGGATACTTACCGTCAATCAATATCTTGGAAGAACTTTTTATGAATGTGCAGACAATAATACGGCGTGAACAAAGAAATTAAATTCTTCTTCGTCGTATAAGTATTTGTTTGAGAGGTTCAGAGGACGCAGATGGAAGGGAAAATAAGTATCAAGATATAATCGCAAAGACGGGTACAAGTTTGAGTACATTTGCCTGAAGGTGCCTTTCTGTAATAATTAGTCTCAAAACTCTAAAGTGAAGACAGGCGAAAAGTGTTTCTAAGTATCGCTTAGATTTGCCATTATTTTTTGCAAGAATAATGATGGAATTTTCATAGATTTTAAGAGATGTACAATCCTTCGATCGCGAAATTTTCTTACTTGAACCCTTGTGTGAACATTACCGATAATTTAACTTCCATTTATAATTGAACTAACAGTATAACACGTTTTGACCCGGGTTTTCATTACTAGCAGTTTTTGCCGTTCAATTGGAGCAATTAAAGTCATCCCACTTGAAAATCAATATTAGTAACAAAAGTAAAACTGAGGTGCATCTCCTAATGGGGGATTAACAAATTGAATGGGAGGTTCCTATGAAATGGGAATTGTATAATAATAAAAGATATTATTGTAATACTTTAAACTATTTATTTTTATTAAGGTTTTTATAAAAGAACACATAGTAAATAGTAGAACGTTGTTGAGAGTAATAATGGACACGAAGTAGAGGAGATCCATTTTCGCCAACAATAGAGAATCAAAACCGGCTCTGAAGAATTATCTATCAAACAAAAAGAAAATCATCGAAATTGCATGAAAACTGTGGAAATACATAACAACATCCGATTAAACACACACATACGTATACACACATGCCAAGAATTATAGCGATAGATATAATTATTTAAAATTAACTGTATAATAATAAATAATAATATTGTAATAATTTGAACTATTTATTTTTATTAAAGTTGTTGTGAAAGATATATATCCAAGAACAGATAATAAATAGAAAACGTTATAATATACAAGAAAACTAAAAAAAAAATAATAAAATTATTACATGTCCTGTCTGTAACCCGGTCTATGTGATGTTCATATCAGTTTCTTACAGTTTCCTCTGCGTCAAAGTTGCATATTTTCTAGTGCAGATACTGGCCTAATTGATAATGCCGGTATTATCTTCAGTGTCTGCTAAAACTGTGAAAGCTGATACAAGATTTTAAATTGTTACTGGATATTGCAGAATTTGGCTTAAAATAATTTTTTAGTAAGTATGCTTGATAAATTATAGTGAGCAAGAATTAGTCCTGTGCCACAAGAATAAAATGTTGGGTTTCAGCTCGTAACGCATAACTACGGAGTTTGTCTATATCAAAATGTTGGCTACGAACAGGTATTGATCACGAAGAGGTTTATCTTGTCTTCATGTTTTTATTTGATTTTGCTTTCATTTTCGGTTCTGCGCTGCGGCAGTCGATGTATTATGGTTTATTTGCACTTTGTCACTCACTTGAAATTCGTATCTTTCCTTTACCAGTGAGAAAAGTTTCTCACTTCCTTCACTTTCGTTGAAACAGATCATCATGTAATATAATGTAGTTTCAAGTATCTTTGAAGACCGATTGCTGTGATTTTGTAAGATATTTCTAATTGAACTAATCTTTTCCCACTTCGGATCTTGACTAATACAGACGATCAAGATTATTCAGGACGATCCATGCGGTGGTAAATGAGAAGTTTTCTCTTTTATTAATCTATTTTCTTAATCTCCATTGTAATTCATTTATGTTGGACCCGAATTGCACCACAAGACCAGCAAAAGTGTTTATTCTGTTTACATTATTCGGACTATTGTCCTCATCTTTGTCGCCATATTTATTACAACATTTCGACCGTTATACGCTCCGGCCTTCTTCCTGTGGTTGGAATGTCGAACTGAACTCTTTATTTCGCACACTGGTGTAGACTGTTCTAGTTCCACGTGTCATATCTAATGTATGTCAGTTATCAGTTATCTCCTGTTAATTCCCCTCTCCAAGTTCTCCACCGCCTTAACCAGGTATCGAACTCACACACTTTGGTCCCTGTCACTGGATCTAACTAACGGCTTTATCCACTGTGCCATGTGTCTTTGAAACGTTTTAATAAATATGGCGACAAAGATAAGGACAATATATCGAATAATGCAAATAGTGTGCATAATACTTCATCTCTGAAATATAGACAGATATCTGATATTCTGTTTTATGAATTAAACTATGTTTGTAACAACCGACCCACACGCCTTTAGTGATTTTTTCTTATTTTCTCTTTCAATTGTGGATGTTGTATTCCAAACCTTTCGCTGGCTTCTAGTTACGTATAGGCTTCTACACGTTCTGATTCCCTAATCTTTGTGATAAAACCAAGCACAATTGAAACTGCCTCTGTAATTCACTCTTTCTTGAATTTTACTTTTACGCATTTATCTAATCTTAAATTCACACCGATGTTGTAGGAATCCTTCTACTCGATTTTTCGTTGAATTTTAAAATGTTGGAGTGTCGGGATTTGGTACGGTAACAAAATATCGTTACATGTTCGCTCGTAATTTGGCCGTCTAGAATAATCACACGATTTTCAGTGAAGAAATAAAATTCAGTAGAAAAGACAACGTAGTTTCAACAAATAAACATTAATTTAATATAACAACAAGAATACAAGCAGTTGGTGATAGATTGGAAAGTAATGTCTTTTTGTTTGGGTTAATAAAGTTCTGAAATAAAATATAAACTGTCTTTGTTTACGTATGTGTGAAACAAGAAAATGCTGTGATATGTGTGTTTGTATGAGAAAGTCAACACGTGTGTGCGTGATTCATAGTAAAACAGATACAAGACAGAAATTGTTTCTTACTCTTCGCGTGTTGCCATATTATGAAGTTTGTCTTTAACATGTGGCCGTGAAGAACATAAGCGAGAGTTGCGTAGAGTTTGGTGACAGCCGCTGGTATCCTGTTTGGGAACGGATTTCTTATGTTTTAATACACTTTTTCGTAACAAAATCGGCTCCAGAATTAAATTCTTTATTTATTCCTAATTGGACCTAAAAGGGCACTAGGCATGTCTTCTACTACGTCCGCACGATATTTGGTCGATATCTGCCTAAAAATAATGATGACTAATACAACAAAGATTCTGATTTGTACTCGATGATTTTATTGGTGTGTGTTTAAGATGTAAGTGTTTTCTTGAGTGTGATTGCATTATAAATTTTGTATTTGATATTTTAGCGTACTCGACAATGTTACCATGGAAACACGATACAGTATTGACCATACCCATCAGCTTACTGTCATCTTTGGCATAGAATTTGAGTTCATCCATATTGAACAGATGATTTAAAAATATTTTTTTTAATTTATATACATAGTTGTTATGTTTAGTTTATGTTAAACGAAGATTAGCCACATACAGAATAGAATAGACCTCAGACAGTCACCCTGAATGATTCCCTATCGAATATTCAAGTGATTAGAAAAGGCAATGCAGTTTTTGGAGAATTACGTATAATGTGGTTTTACACACTTCCATGCTTTATTTTTTTTTAAATTACTATCACAGATGAAACTTTCTATATTTAAAATGCCTTAAAATTCCGAGTCTGTTCCACAGAGTAAAATGCTTTAAAGTAATTAATACAAGCCATGCTGATGTTTCGAGATTTTAGAATCAGTTTTTCCACGATCATTTTATTTATTTAGTTTGATCTCTCCAACCATATGAACATCTTTGTTATTAGTTCTGTTCCAGGGGAAGAATCTTATTTTCATCGAGAACAGCGAAAGTACAATCCTTCAGGACAGATGTGATCAATTTATATGTGGTCCACAGATATTTTATTAGCCTATATTTTTGGATCATCAGTTCCACCAGTTTGTGGGAGCAGATATGTCATAACTTCAGTGATCTATTTTGGAATTTCATTTGGCTTATTAATTAGCATGGATAAAGTTTGTCCAAGATTTCTATTGATTGATAGCCGATGATAGAGCCAAAATTGGGTACCTTACCATTTCATAGGATTTACATTTTTGGCATTTTTTTTTACCTTGCTTAGCATTATAACATATCATCATCATCTTCATTATTATTATTATTATTATTATTATTATTATTATTATTATTTCTTCCTTATCATTATTATTATTGTTATCATCGTCATCATCATCATCATCATCATCATCATCCTCATCCTATAATAATTAAGCCTTAGCTTAAATATCAATACTGAGTTAAGAAACAAAGAAATGATTGCTAAAGTGTTTCGTAATATCACGCATTCGAAATGGGAGTGAATGTTAGACAATCTCCTCGCAGATCACAAATATACTTGAATTAATAAGTTTATTTATATTAACATCAGAAAGAGACAAGTGAATATTTTAGCGCCCATAATGTTCAAGTGGGGCTTACTAAATTTAATTATTATGGGATATATTGAAGGCAAGAACGAAACAGTGCATAATTTCACTAGCCATTATGAGTAAATTAATGGGAGAACAGGCATAGGAGAATTAAGGAAAAGAGAAAACTTACTAACAGCTACAAAAGGCAGGACATTTTAGAGACCCATGCTCACCTGCATCCTTATGGGATGTTGCACAAAGCAAAGTAAGTCATAAAGTGCTATGGGTTAACTATACTGCATCGAAAAACTTTCTTTAAATTCTGGCAGTCGAAAACAGCGATATTTTCTGAATTCATATTTGCAAATACATTCCGAATCTTACCCATTCAGTTTTTTTTTCTGTGACTGACTCTATTTTGCCATCACCAGGAAGAAACACTTATAAATTAGTCGTCACAACACAAACCTACTATGTCATATTTCATAGTTCCTCCTTCTCTGTTTCTTTCTCATATATTTCCCATATCTCAATATCCATAGAATTAGGAGAGCGAAGATTCACGTCTGCCATACCCAAGAGTGTCAGACCTGAAAGAAGTTCTTATGACCTCGTGATCGAAGATGAGTAATTAATGCACCTCATCTCGGAAGAGGCTGAATATTTTCCCTTTCCGATCTTGAGACCCGGGTTCGAAACACAATCTCAACATATCTCAACATCCATAGAATTGGGAAAGCGTTGTGTCAGACATGAAAGAAAGCTTTATGACCTCGTGATGACATTTGAACGAATTTGTGATGAGGAATTAATGCACTTTATCTGGGAAGAGATTAAGTGACTGAGTACGTTTGCTTTCCGACCACGAGACCTGGGTTAGAATCTCGATTTTTCAGCTAGGTGACTTGTAGAATATATTGTTCTGGAGAGGGCGATCCCAACGTGAGACACATTTGGAAAGCGTCTTAAACAACACCACATTAAACCAAGCCTTGTGATTGAAATTGTGTAGACGGGACGTTTTGAGAGTTGCGAAACACGTGCTAGCAACATGTCAACTTTTATACTTACCAAAGTCTTCAAACTTGTTCAGACTCTTTATCACGACACATAATGCATTCTCTTCCAGAAACTCTAAATAAGTTTCCCGCAGCATTATTACCGCATAAACCGCAGACAGGCGTCTGCCATAGCGATTGCATAGATGCTCTAGTAGACGGGCTTAGTCAGATATAGGTGGCTGTACATTAAGAGCTATGTTGAAAACAGAATTTGGCATTTTGTATTGCAAATATAGGTGAGTCATTGTCCATAAATAAAAAAAAAAAGAAATCTCATTCCGTGAACATTCATTGGCTAAAACCATAAACATACGTTACTCTAAAACGAATAAGGCTTAAAGCACACCCAGTATATTCCACAATATTTGACTACAAAAATCACCTAACATTAATTTCTTTTCATGTCTGTTCAATCGCAAACGTCTCCCTTATTTACAGCAAAACTAAGCGTTTCATACATTTCGTTATATTTCCTCATAAAAATATTGAGAAGGGCTTTCTGAATAAATGTTACGGAACGATGATTGAATTGAATTATTCACGTTGACATTGACATCACAAGCTACTTTTTTGTTTGTTTGATTAAAAAATAAATTATACAGAGAAAAAAGAAGCTTGTCATTGAGAACCATCAACATAATATCGCCAGTGCGACACTTCTCAATAGATGTTGATCTCATTATTTTATTTTTGCATAGTTATTCACATAAATCATATTCTTGATCAAACGGAAATCATTTGTCTGGCGCGTATGACGAGTGCATTCAGTGACTATATTTCTCTGGGATTTATAAAGCGGCTTTCACAATTTATTTTTGAATAAACAATTAAGCCACTTCTTCAACCATTGTTATCGAGGTAGACATCTTGCAAATCTATTGAGAGTTTAAGCATCACATAAAAAAACACTAGGTGTATAGATGGAAAGTATGAAAAATGAATATTGGGAAAATGATGTCCTATTGAAATAAGATTCATTATTTAGGATATAATGCCTAATAAACTTTGCCGGTGAAAATTTATGATACATATCAATGCAAGAGAAAAAAAGAAAAGTCAGAAACCAACGTGGCATTTGAATAGCTAATGTGCTGTATGAATAACAATAAAGAGGATATATTTTACATATACAGTCGATAAAAATATCTATACTGGAAAATAATCTATCACTTTGCTTAAAAATGAAAAGTATTTATTAAGGAATTTGCTGAAGAAAAAATAATTAAATGTCCAAACCATATATATATAAATATTTCTAAAACAATTAATTATGCTGAAATTAATATTTTGTGTCTTCTCTTGGCATATAGCAAAAATGCTTCAGATGCACATGTTCGTCTCGTAATAACCATAAAACCATTTATTTAATCACATAACATTCTTTTGGTTCATTTATCTCAAGATGTTGGCTAAAATTCCAATATACACGATATAACTCTATTTAAAACTGATGCGGGAAAAGAAATATTAAAATTGAGTAGAAAAATTAACATTTGATTGATTGCATCTCGACAGCTTATAAATCTTTGCAGGTTATATAAAGCCAAAAATATATTTAGTTTGTAAGAGTTATTTTGGATATAATAATGTTTTTTATGATACAAGCCCCAAGGTTTTTGTGTACTAGAGAATACAATGAACCCAACTTAAATTCGAATTTGCTTCTACAATTGAAAATTCTGCGCCATTATCCACTACACCACTAGCGCATCCAATATTACAGCAGCTGGATATTGACAAGATTCGACCTTGCTTACATTCAGTGATCGTACGAGGACCTGTTTTTCAAATTGATGTAACCGTAAACGTAAACCGAAAGGAAGTTTTCAGATACCAATACTATTTACTTTGTTAAAGATATATTGAATATTTTTCAGTGCTTTCTTTTTTATGATATAACCAGCATTCTCCTTTATAATTAGGGACGATGTTGTGCGGCTCGGACTGAGAAATCGATGAGAGGAGTCCGAATTCGAGTCGTATTCATTACCTTCACTTACGTGTTAATAAACTTGTTAATAATGTACAAATCTATGTCTATTCCCATCCTCCGCTATGGGTAAATAGCAGGACTGATAAAGTCTTAAAGATTTGATTGGCAACTAGTCTAGTAGAAAGAAAACATTGAACTCAAAGCATTCTGGAGTGGGTTCGCTTCTTTCATGCTAACTGGCTGTTACTCTGACTACTGTACATACGTTTTCCCTACGGACCTAAATGTTTGCGTGATCGTGTTTTAAACTAAAATATTATTATGATGTCTTTCAACGTAATTAACCTGAAAGACTATCGATGGAATCCAAAGAAAAATAATACACTGAATTTATAGCTATTTTGACAGGTGTCGAGCCTATTAAATTTGAGAGCCAGCCATACTCATTGCTTCCTGCTGATAACGTTTTGATAAGGTATTCATTTACTGTTGGACAGTCAAAAAATACAAAGCAAAAATATTACAAATCATGTCCCACTACCTGTAAAATATGCCATATAAGACGAAGTTAGACTTATTTATCAATTTATAAAGAAGAAATATAAACAAATGAAATGATTAACACGGTATTGCCCAATGGTTATATTTTTTTTTCATTTTGAATAGAACTACTCCAGCAGTTTCTTCCCGCCTGTGGAAAACTTTCCCTTTTACTTGTTCCCTGATAACTAAAAATCTTCAAAAATTTAAATGTAACGTCAAACGCTATCTTATATCTTGTTAAATTCTTTTGATCTTTTGTCCTTTTCTCAGGCCTCCCTATAATCAGTCATTTTTCTCATTTTCTCTTCTTCTAACCTCTACGTACCCGTCTTGTTTGGGGTGAAATGATAAACAAAAATGTATCACTATATCAATTAATTATAACACAACTAGAAATTAACGTTTAAGTTCCTTCTGATCCAGCAGGTTCTTTTCACACACCTTCTTTTGTGAAATTCCTTTTCTTTTAATTGTTTCAGTGATAACTACTATCTTCAATAATTTAAAAGCAACGTCATCTTATATCTTCTTGAATCCTGTTCATCTATTTTCCTTTCCGCAATCCTCTCTATACTCAGTTTTTTTTTTGTTTTTTTTTTCATTCAATTTCCCTCCGTGTGACCGCCGTGTATACTGATGGCAATTCCGACTTGTTTTGGTTTGTTGGTTGAATTTGTTTCGCGGCATATCAAACTCCATGGTATATTTAAAGATTTTTTTTAACACAATCCTATAGCCTGAACTACAGATAAAATGTATTATTGGTAATTTGGCTATGAATAGTTATTTTTCGTAATATTTAAAATAAAAAAAAAAATATTTCTAGTATTTTTATAATAGAACCTACTTTTATATTTTCATGTCCTTTTTTCTTGTTTGTGCTGTCACTAAGTGTCCATAGATGGGGCCTTAAGTGGTACTACCACCTTTAGTCAGGCGATAAATGGGAACAACAGCAATTAAGAGGTGGTTCCCCGCTCCTCAGAACTTCCATTCTCCCGATCAGATGCCTTGCTGTCGAATGTCGTTTATCGTGACATTCATGTCTGCCTTGCAAGGGCAAAATGATTAAAATAAAAGGATAAAATAACTGGAAGAACTTACTCATACGGTTAAAACTGTGAAAATATACATGTTAATGGAATTGTGAATAGAGTGAGGTGAATCTATCATGACATGAATTTAAACAACGAATTCCACGAATTGAAACACTGGATTGCGAAACAATGAAATATTAATCAAATCATTTAATCATATTTAGTTTTTATGTAAAATCCTAAGCAATAAATAAAAAAATAAGTGAAAAGAATTAAAAATGAATAAAGATAAATAAACTTGAAAATTTATTAAATTTTAATAAAAGCAAAAAGTAAATCACAAAACTAAACAACAAACGAGAGGACGTACAAGAACCCTCAATATAGGCACACTCGATAGGCAAACAGAATGATTCAGGGGATGAACAAAAGTGGAAACGAAATCAAGCGATGTATAGGACAAATTTACTTACGAAGTATCTCAGTATTGACTTGTTTAGAAATAGAGAAAATTTAAGTAGACTTTTCTAATGGTTGAACTAACATTTTGTAGCATGAATACCAAAACAAATACTGGACTGAAAAGGATAATACATACATTTTTAAATACTATAATATTAAAGAGCGAATTAAGATAATATTATCTTCAAAGAAAGTTTAAAGGGCAGATAGAAGATATCACAGAAGAATAGTTATGTTCATGGATACGCAGACGTCATCTAATAAGAGTAATAGCCTATCTTATAAGTTGATCTGGGAACAAAAACTCTATAAAGGGATTATAAAAGAGAAATCTTTATAAAACTCAGAACAAAAAACACATTGAGTCATTAAGAAATCGCATATAGCAATTTAGTAAATATAAAAAAAAACTTCCTATGGCCAAGAAGAAGAAGAGGCTTTTGGAATGATTAATAAACAAAAAAAAAATATCAACATTAATGTATAAATAATAGATGGTCATCGACATTGCTATACAAATTTATCTGTCACTTTCTCTCTCTCTCTCTCTCTCTCTGCTAGAACTTACCTCTATCTCTCTAGAATTACCTCTCTAATCTACTGGAACATCTTTGGTGAATGTTGCAAATAAGAAAATGAAAGTACACCAGATTGTGTACATCAAATTTTCTTTTGAGGAGGCAACGGAAACCACACTCTATTAGGCTGAATCGTGGATAATTTCATTGCTTTTTTATTGCAAATTTTTTCGTCGATAAAGAAGGTACAATGGCAGTTATATATCCAGAATTTTTTGCAATGATTTTTTCCAGATATGGAGTACCTCAATATATTTTGAGAAATATCCATAAGCTTTAATGTTAAAAAATCATTGAACTATTGAATCTGGTTTTCTTGAGAAAGTACCCATCACAGCGATCGATAAACGTAATTAACGGTTGGTGTCCGGCTGCGTACAATAAACTCATATACTCGCATATATATTTGACCTATGTTATTATTGCTGGATTACGGCTTTCGTTATGGCGTAAGAAACTTATTTTCTTATAAAGGAGTTTAGGGCCTTTTTCGGTTATATTTCTGTGGACACGTTACAGCTACTGGATATATACATATACATTTATTGATGAATTTTGTTTTAAGGAATATAAAGGAATAATCCCACACCAATTCAACCACACACATTATATTTCTTCCAGGTTGTTTATCTAATGTGTTTAAATGTGGAGATTTAAAAGTTTCGATCATATGCCTTTTGATATCATCATAGGCTACTGTACTCCAAACTTATTCTTAACGACACCTATGAGTAGTAGTTAGAATGCTACTTACGTCATTGAAATGTGTTCCAGAACAAACAAAAAAGTTCATGACTCAACTTAATACTTGGTATTTCGAGAGCTTACAATCTGGCACCTGAAATGAAAAGTAAGTCAGTCGCTGTTAAATATTCAGCTGAGTATAGTGATAGGAATATATCTAGCTTCCTTAACAAAGACAGGTAAACAAGATAAACAATAGTTGATTTGCGCGCATCTACTAATTTTCTGTCAAATCCACAGGCAATAAAATTACGATGTTTGTTATAGTAATATAATAATATCTTACAAATTATCAGTTCTCATTATCTGTCTTATTTCATAATAGATGAAATTTTAAAACAATCAGTGTCAATATGTTTCCTGCTAAACCCGACAGCCAGGAACATTTGTATTTATACAACAGCTACTCAGCCAACTGCTATTTTATAATACATCCTCGCTGAGCGGAACTTTGTCACAGGAAAGAAGTTTAGGAAAGATTTCGAATAATCTAGCCTGATGATTCTTTTTTATGTACTTGTCTCCCTTCAGGGCGAAGTCGATCATGGCTCACAGTAATTTCTGGTCCTTCGTAGCTTTTAATAAATTTTAACTTCTTGTTATTTCTCCTAATCATTGTTCCGCCATATATTTATTCAAGCGCATCATAATTGTTCAGCGTTGTTTTCATCTGTCACTCTTGCCTTCAAACTGTCCATTTGGGTATTAACTATTTTCAGCCTTCTTTCTTCAAAATATGCCTTAGTAATTTCAACAGCCTATTTTCGGGGTCTCCATCTTTTATAAAACATCTTCTAATCTGCTGTCATTTCACGATTCCCTTGTGCTTTTATTGGTATGAATGTGTTATCTATTTCCTTTAGTTTTAGTGGGTGTTGATCGATTTCTGATTTCTCTTTATGTCTTTTTTTATCTATTATCTTTATTGTTTCTTTTATACTTTCCTCACATTCGTTTGTCTCTGGTTTATCGTCGACAGTTTAATTTTGATTATGTTCGGAAGTCTGTCTGTGTATGTTTGAGTGGGTGTGCGTTTAAGTGCGAATACATTCACACATACAAACGCACAATCACTTACGTAAACACACCCGCATATATACTTTTGTGTCTTTGTTTATGTGTGTCTAAATGTGTGTGTGTGTGTGTAGGTGTTTGTATTAATTGCATTAATGTTTTAATATATTTTAGTATGTTGTATAATTTAAATTGATTTATTTCTTTAAACTTTACTGAGTGTTTGATATTTGTAATTGGTTATATGGAAGAACAGTTTTTTGTTGGTGATATCGTTAAACCACATATGGATATCATTTGCACATTTATGGGTTTATAACTAATATTTTTCTTAACTTTGGTATTCTTTAACGCATTTTGCTTAAGATATTGTCTCTGTGATTTTGTAGGGTGGGTTTTTATGTGTGTGCCCGTGCATGCGCATGTGGACGCATCAATTCATATGTACGCATATACGCGCCCAGACATGTATGCCTCTGCGTTTGTGTGTATGCCTTTAACTGTATATTTATGTTTCTGTGCGTGATCGTGTGGGTGTGTGCGTATATTGCCCGCTCTACGCGTTGTCGTTAAAATACATCTGCACACACACACACACATTCATACATACACATATACATATATACATACATACATACAAACACACACACACTCACACACACACACACACACATATATATATATATATATATATATATATATATATATATATATATATGTGTGTGTGTATGTGTTGTGTGTGTGTATGTATATATATATATATATATATATATATATATATATATATATATATATATTTATGTATATATATTGTTTGTATGTTTTGCGTTTATATATTTATATGTATACACACACGGATAGATAGACAGATCATTCCACAGGCCTATGCGCAAATAGCCACTATATATTGGTTGGCAAAACTCCTCTCTTCTGTCAAGAATACTTCCGGCTTTGCCTTTTGCAAAATAACTTTATATATAGGTGGGTGGGGGACGGATTATATATAATGTATGATTGCTTCATAGGTACACCCAGGAACGCACATGCACGCACCACGGATACACACAAACATTACAAACACATACAAACACATGCAAACATATATATATATATATATATATATATATATATATATATATATATATATATATATATAATCGGTAATTAAATCATTTTCACATCGCAATTTTGTCTCAACAACATCAATTTGCAACTATGAGTGGTTGATTTGACTTATGACCTCATATCAGCCAACATTTATAGCTATAGAAAATAAGTAGGAATATCGGGCCCTAGAGATTTTTATCAATCTTTTAATTACAAGAATAAGTTTGCAACTGATGGATTGCCAGAATAAATAGGTGTCTTCGCGAATTCGTTTTAATCATTCAATCCAAAATAACAATCAGTATGCCAGACTGATAGTATCGGCCATTTAATCAAGTATGCTTTTTGTGAGATTGTTTTTTTGTACAGAATTCAATCAACTGTATGGTAGTTTCTTTCACACAGAAAATTTAATCAACGAAAATCGTTTATGCTACTCAATTTCCTGATTCCGTTAGGAGACACACAGATTCTCGCTCATACACATATGTACATTGTAACAATCTGGATGACTGAGTTTAGTATCACATATTCACACAGACATACACACACACAAGTATATATATATTTAGGTATTCCCTATTGAGAAATTATATATTTAGAAGTGGATATTTAGTCTAAACTACCAAAATAAAGCCATATCTTTGAATAATATTAGTAAAGGGTTTGCGCAACATTTGTACCATTAATCTTCTAGATATTTGTATCATATTTTCATTTATTTTAGATACCATGTCAGTCTTCCTGTGTGGTAGTTTTTTTTTTAATTTTCTTTGATTCCAAAGTTTTAACCATGTTACTAAATTACCAGCAGTTTTTAAGATGATTTTAACATTTAACACACATTGTTTCCTGAGCAAAAATCTCGTCCTGTCTCTTCCAATGATTTACTAAACAATAGTGTTTTTGAATTACACTGTTGTGTTGTCAAGTCCTGCTATGTCAACAAGAAAAACACTGACTGCGATTTAGGCACTGGCATATGCAGTGTAAATTAATATTAGTGAATAATAAAGAGTGTTCAATTGTTATATATACATATATGAATAAAGACATAACGTAAACTTCTCTTAACAGACGTGTTTCGTCCTCTGAGAGAATTTATCATTTGCCTTGATAAACTCACTTAGTGGACGAAACACGCCGTCTAAGATAAGAATTACATTTTTTTAAGTTTTACAGATATGCGAAAACTGTACGTTTTACACACACACACACACACACACACACATCACAAATTAATTCTAGAACATTGTTTTTGTGAGATATCAACAAAATATGTTTAAAATATTATAAATATTGGAAGGATTGGATTGCAAGGAGAGGCTCCATCGCGAAAGAGAAGTGAAGCCCTGCATATATATATATATATATATATATATATATATATATATATATATATATATATATATATATATATATATATATATATGTATGTATGTATGTATGTATATATGTATGTATATATATGTATGTGTGTGTGTGTGTATGTGTGTGTATTGTTTGTTTCCGACTTTTACCAATATGAATATTTTGAAAATTATCTCAGTGCAGTTACATTATTGTAATCCTGACTGTGGTAATATGATAGAAAGATAATCATGCTTTAACAGAGGGAAAAAAGTTCGTCATCGCGATTGGATTTGCGAGAGATGACTTCAAAAACTAAGCACTGTATAAGGAAACATGAATTTTGTGTTCAAAACTGAAAATCATTACAAAACTCTTATGAAGATTAAGATCAGATTGGAGTCAATAAAATCTTGGTCCGCAGAAGGATGCTGAGCATAACATGGACCGAACCTTTGATCAACGACGAAATTTTAAGATAAATAGAAAATAAATGTTTAATAAGGTAAATAGAAAATAAATGGTCAGACAAAATTTCTAGATCACATAATGTGTAATGAGGTCAGGTATATCTTTACACTATTGAAGGCATGGGTAGAGACGAAAACACAAATAATCGACGAAATTAACTTTTGTATATGCTTGTCATATGAAAAATTAGGATAGATAAAGATTATAAACTGAGAGGTATTGGAGTGCTACTGTCGACAACGTTTTCAAATGTCACGGCACATCTAAGAAAAATACATATAAGAAGCCCGGGACTATGTTGGTGTTTTAATGGATATTTTTCCAGAAAAACTAATTCTACATCCGTAATTCAAATTTCAGCGTAATTATTGCGTTCATCTAGAAGTTATACATTTAGGAAGACATGAATATATGACTAGTCTCATTTATTCAATCGTAAGTGTTTGATCTCACATTTATCCTGGCCTTGAGCCTTATTCCACTCGAGTTGGCGTACTCCTACCAGCACGAATGTCCAAGCAAAGGACACATATTTCCAATAGATTTTTACATTTGACCTCAAGCCTCGTGTTATACTTTCTTACCAGTAGGACTGGTAGCCTAATCCTTTCTATTAATATTTTTATTATTCATAAAAAACAGCATATATTTTAGAATAAACGTGCTCATTAAAATCGAAAATTTCTGCTTTTTAAATTTTAAATTCCTTTTTATTTAGAATTATTAAAAGAAATAGAAAATATTTCAAGTTAATCTTACGTAAACTATAAGAAGGAAAAAAGATGGAGTGAAATTTAAAACAAAAAATCAAACATAAGAAAAAACGAAATATGTATATTCTTATTTATCAACGGGATATATTTTTTTTAACAATTTCCCCCAACTCAAGGCAATTATTCAATTAATACAGAAGAAATTCCAGAGTACGAAAAAATAAGAAAAAGCAAAAAACATTATGAATTATCTAGAACAATGAAAGAAGAGAAAATTATCTTGCACGGTACAGTGATTCAAATTTCTTAGCACCAGAATGTATTAATTGATATTACAAGAATAAAAAGAACGGTATGTCAACAAAAACTTTAAAAAATCTCATACCAGGTTTTTATATATTTTTAAGTATTAGGTTGGTGGAAAAATAATATCGTTTTTTGACGTATCTTTTAGCATCAAAAAACGATATTATTTTTGCGCCAACCTAATACTATAAATGCATATGTTCTCATCATGGTTTATTCTAGTCCGGCTTCTTTCACTGCAGCATTGTTGAGTCTATAATTCACTACACTAATCTAGTTTTATCTCTGTACGCTAGGATATATATTTTGATTAGCGTACATTTCGATAAGAGAGCCATTGAGTATACCATAATGATAGAAAATCCAAATTATTCAAAACCTGACCAAATGGATTAAATTTGCAAATATTTTTTACAACCTAATCTGACATTATTTCCCGAACATCCCAGTATTTCCAAATTTCAAAAGAGATATGAAATAACTAACCTTTAAAGAGCGGGATGTAATGTTGCTGTAAAGGATACTGGTTTGAGATAGAAATTTCCCGTGGGGTCCGTTATAATCCCCGACCGTTGAGAAATATATGAATTCAACTCTACCTCCCGAACGATACTTTAATTAGTAGGACTCGTATCGGTAAATCATTATTATCTAAAAAAAAATCATATAATCTAACAATATTTTCTACCTTTAAATAACCTACAACTGACTGATAAGCCTTAAAAGACAATCAATTCTCCGCGTGAAATCGTATAACAAACTATTTTTTTACCGTTTCTCCACAAGCAAGGCGGGAATGACAGCTATACGCAGTGTGTTATAGAGAATGAAAAGACTGACAACTGCGAGGATTGAGGAAACGACAAAAGATGAATATGATTCAAGAAGACAGTAGTTTGCGTTTAAATATATGATGGTAATATTTATGAAGGATGGCATTTACATTTTTGAAGAGGTACAGTGAAGGGAGATTTCTACAAGTGGGAAGTACGAGAAAAAATTTGGAGTAGAAGTTGCGGTTGCATCTATTTCAACAGTAAATGGGCAGGATTTAGATTTCAATCTGGTAGCCCATTTAAAATCATGTACTCTGGCCATCAGGTAAAACAAATCACATCATAGCAGGTGCCATGAAAATATTTGTAGAAAAGACAGAGAGAAATCACGCCACGTCACTTAGAATGTGATTGAAATCGAGATGTCAAGTCACAATCGATTACGTTACAGATCATTCTTTAAATTTTGTCAAGAACCTCGAGATAGCAGGGAAATCAGACTATATATGGCAGCAATATTTAATGTACTGGCGGATGGTAGAGTTATAAATGTACAAAACGAAATTTGGCGAGAAAATTTACACGACAAAATGACCCAGCTTTCCTTGCAACATTTATTATTTTATTGTATTATCGAATTATTTACCTGTGTGCTTTTCATATAAAATAGGCTAGAGGCACACGAAGTATTGCTTACTATATATTCATTTGGACACTTCAACGTGGCGTCAAATTTAGCAAGCTTGTCTCGCTAGGTCAGTTACGACTAAATAGTCAGATTGATTTTCACTGGGTTCCCATACTTTCGGCCTTGTGCCAGAGCTAAGCTACGCTTAGAAAATCTTTGGGCGACTCGGTGTAGTGTAATCATTAGCAAGCTGGTTCCGCTAAAACAGTTACGACTGAATCGGGAGTTTGAGCCTCAAAGGATGCCCCATACCTTCGACCTTGTGCCACATCTAAGCCACGTTTAGAAAATCAATACTATCTACTTGTTCATCTATAACAACATATATGTTGTTAAAATCGTAATACGGCTAATACTGTTTTTTTCCCTTTATGTGACATATTAACATCAAATTTATTACAATCATATCATGCCAATCAGAAACCTCGACGTGTTGTGATGTTTAGAAATCTTGTCTCGATAGAACAAATACGATTGAGTATTGAGTTCGATCTTCACTTGGTGAGCCAGACTTTTGAACTTGTATCACATCTAATCTACATTTATGATATTAACATATCTTTCCAATCTAATATTTGTATTTATTTATGTAGATCAATTTTTATATAGCTTTTTCTTCTATCTTCATATAGAAGACAAGGAATCAATTAGTATGTGTCTAGTATTCGATCGATATGGAAGGCTATAGATATATGGCGTACAAAGAGAATCAAAATCACTAAATCATTAGCCAATACATCGTAGCTAGTGCCTTAATCCAGTCATCACATTCATTTTATACTTTTGCAAACCCGCTATTGATATATTCAAATATACTACGTTAGTAATAATCTTCTAGATATTCTTGTAACCGAACAGAATCTTATTTCTATATTCTCGTGAGTTATTAAACACTGATGGAATATTATTTCTTTTCAAAGAAGAACGGAAACGAGTTATGTGAAAAGGCCCGAATTGTCAATAGCATTAATCAATATAAACTAAATATCATTTCAATTTCTCTAGTGATACAATTTAATTAATTATGATATATCTTGTTTCCTATATTGCCCGCACTAGGAGCATCCTTCCTCTGTTTCAAAATCAAATTAAATCTTTCGAAAGTAAAAATTTAAATAGCTATTATGCTTATATCTAAAACAATTTGTACGTTATCTATGATATAATTAAGTATAATTACCTATATATTAAAGGGAAATTAGATATTTTAAAAATGGTTTAAAATTTTGTATCGAAGAGCAACCTTGACCGTTTTTCCTTTAACTGAACTAATTTCATACCGGCATACAGAATGCCGAAATTCGCACACAACCATTATATTGTTGGATAGAAGACTGACAGTAGAATCTGGTTAATTCTTTTGAATATGTGCAACTGTTTGAGAGGGTATAAATAAGCAAAGCGTAGATTATCTCCCCAATAACGTGCAATGATATCCAGGTATTTTGGTAAAAATAAAAAGCGTTTCATGAATGCACATGGAATGTATGTTTGGTCGGTACGGAAAGTGAAATTGACAAGCCGAATTCGTGTATATATATATATATATATATATATATATATATATATATGTGTGTGTGTGTGTGTGTGTGTGTGCGTGCGTATAAATAAATATATATATATATATATATATATATATATATATATATATATATATTTGGTTGGATTGATGTGAGTATCTGACACTGGGTTTCACGCGTTTGCGAATCGTCTGACGATCGCAAAAGCGTGAAACCAGGGTCACAAACTCACATCCATCCAATCAAATACGTTAGTTCTATCTTTTATATTGAGCGCTTTCTAATAAATACTGTACACACACACACACACACACACATTTATATATATATATATATATATATATATATATATATATATATATATATATATATATATATATATATATATATATATATGTCCGTGTGTGTATGTGTGAGTATGTGCGCGAGTGTGTGTGTGTATAGGGTGGTTGTCTCTCTGCGTATTTCTGCATGAGTGTATGAATAATCAAAATATATATTTACCTGATGTGGGGAATTGACTATTTCGGCAGACGATGAAAATGGTCGTCTGTCTTTTCAACGACGATAGACGACCAATTTCATCGTCTGCCCGAATAGACTATTCCTTACATGAATTATATTTTTTGATTATCCATTCATATTGTTCTGCAAGAATAATTGTTCCTGCAAGAAATAAGAATATCCCCCCAAAAGACTTTAAATTCAATCCCGTCATCACGAACCTTGCTACGGGCATTACGCATCTAAATTCTCTCTGTGATATGACACGTAATACTAAGGAGTAAATTCTACCTTTAATCACATATACAATAAAACTATTGTAACATAAAAATACACATACAAATACAAACACAAACAATAAATAAATAAATCATATGTAATTAACATACAATTTACTATCCTTTTCGTTTTATTAGTTTAGATTTTATTTCCTGTCAAATATGCTTTTATCTCCGTGACCACGAGACTAATATTTGCTTCTATGATCTGAGTAAAAAATCCCTCAAAGTTTCATCTTTTAACAAAATTGTGGCTACCTCCAGACTTTTTCATAGAAAATTTTTGAAAGAGAAGTTATCGAATATGAGATATAAATAACTAGAATAAATATATAATTATATATGCAAAAACTAAATTAAAGCATTATATATATTCTGTGAATGGCCGTATATACAGCGTTTACTTGCCTCGTAATATATTTGTGTTTATAAGTAACATTTGTGTAATACAATATTGTTTGAATAGATCCGAGGTCTCCAACTGATCAAATGTTTGCTATATACTTTCATACAAAGTATTTTATTTGAAAGGATCAAAGTGACATATGGAAATAGAATAATTGTATTTTCATTCTTCAGGAAAGTAACTACTATTTCTTTCAAAGCATATTCGAGTAAGATATTTTATTCAATTAAAGCACTCCGCTGATTCACATTAATTTTCGCATTTTAAACTTCCCGAATTACATCTTGCTGCTTTCAAATATGATCTAAATAAAACTTAAACGTTTACCGTAAATTCATTCATTTATGAAACTGGCATTTTTGATCGTGTGCAGAATGTTATGGAAGTTCTTTGGCATAATAGCTGCTCTCATTGCATTGTCTTCTCTGATCACATAGATACATTATGTTAAAATAATTATATATTATTGGTGAAATTTTTAATGAGAAACTTTGTAATAAATAATTTTGTTTATGTTGATTCGGTTAATATATCGCTTCACTTCATTATAAGAGAGTGTTAATATATTCATTTTATGTAGGTAATTTTGACATACCGTTTATTAACATTGGTAAATGGTATCTGTTCGCTGATTACAAATTTTGATTACATCTGTTTTGTTCACCAGGCACTAATTATTTGAAAGCCGCAAGTAAGTTACTATTTTTCCGATATGGTTTACATTGTAGTGCGGACTAAACTTTCTTGCATTGGGCACCAGACAGTAATATTTTAAAATAAATCCACACAAAGTTAGGTAATATCGCTACTACAAAACAAGGTGGTTACTTGTAGAGAAAGAGAAGGAAAAGAATTTAGAATTAATCGAAAGAGTACTCCTAAAAAAGAAACAAGATATAAACCTCAACTTCTAATACAAGAAAAAAATTTAAATCCAGCGTAAATAAGTATTGACTCCATCTGGTATCTTTTCCCTTTACATACAGCATTTTTTTACATGATACATAAGTAGGTCATATCCTAACCTAATGAATTCAAGCAGATTCGGAATTATAATTTTTATGTAGTTTTGTAAAATTTCGTAGAGTATGGTTTCAATAAATGGACATCTTCTGAAAATAAGGATGAAGGATATAATGTCAGCTACTATATCCTTTTGAAAAAAAATCTTGGACACTTTGTTAGAATATGGGAAAAATTGCTGTTCTTTACTCGTAAAACGATGTGAGGAAATGGCTAACGTCTAATCAATATTGATTCTCCTTATGCCATTCCGATATAACAGACAGCTTTATTATTTTTGATCAAGCAGACACCATTTAACAAATAAATTATTCTGTTCATATTCCGTTTGGAATAACTAAACGCAGTTGGTATTGCTAGAGAATTGACAGAAAATGGACACACACTGTAAAAAAGGAATCATTTATTTTATTTTAAGACAATAAGAAAAATTCATGATGTTATAATTTAATTAGTTACTTAGGTTCAAATTATATATTTCGCTAATAGCTGTGTCATTTCTGGAATATTACTAAATAAATTGTGCAAATATTATTGTAGGTACTCATCAGTCAAAAAATAAAAGAGAACTAATTTTCTATGTAATAAATTCTCATTAAATTCTTAAAGTATATTTCTGTTTCAAGGCTTATTTAATATTTACGACTAAGTTTGAGCAATTATCTTATGATTAAAAGCAAATTTAAAGTAGATATGATGATATTTAAATTAATGCTACAAGTTATATTTAAAAAAAACTTGATTTAGCTGTTACAATTTAAGAAAAAAAATCATCAAATACTCGATTAAACTTTTTGTTGTTCAGAAACGCTAAATACACACACACACACACACACATATATATATATATATATATATATATATATATATATATATACATACATATATATATATATATATATATATATGTGTGTGTGTGTGTGTATATATATATATACATATATATACATATATATATATGCATAGATAGATAGATAGATAGATAGATAGATAGATAGAATATAGGAAGTAGACTCAATTTTACATTCCTTTATTTTAGTTTTGAAACTTAAACCACCGTCAATCTATAACGTGTTGATACCTATATATCGATTCTTGATGTCTTCAAACACATTCTTCTCATTATTGGACACTCACCCCATTAATGATACCAAATTTTAAGCAGCAACAACAATACACCTACCGCATTACGAACACATAAACATACACAGACACACACAGTCACACAGACGCACACACAACACAGAGACTCACATACACAGTCTCAGTGAGAGAGGGACCATTATTTTATTTTTTTCTGCTGTCCGAAAATAAAGTATTCCTATGTTGGCATAAATTTCAGGAATGCCACAATCAAATCATACGGGAGCAAATTCAAAGTGTTCTCGTCTCCACTGCAATAGAATTGCCTGAAAGTGTTTCTTCATTTTTGGCGAGCTTATACTAATTCCTCTTTGTTCTTTTCCTAGATAGAATCAATTTAAAGTTGGCTTTACTTGCGTCAGGTTTGATATTTCTCTAAATCTCATATTCTATATCAACCCCACTTCCAGTCACGTTCATACACTTAGTGACATCGAAATTACCTTCTTTCAGACGATTATTAATAACATAACACCAGTCAGTAAATGTAGTTTGTTATTTTGTATTCGATCGTTCATCTTCTTTATAATGCTGTATAAATTAAATGCTATTGTGTTGAACGACTTTATAATTTACTTTTGAAAAAATTGTAATCTGACACGTGCAACAAGTTCGCCTTAATTAATATTAGTTTTTGTTTGAATTCCAATTAGATTTCCATTGAAATTTTTATGATGGATTGCGAAATGAAAAATAGCAGTTGGAAACGAATTATTTCCAGTTAATTACAAATATACTTTACGAAACCCCATGCTATCAAACAACCAAGAATATATTATGCGTGTAGTCATTTACTGAAGTAGAAAAGAAATCAATAATCACAGTTGCCAACCGCACATTTAAAAGGTACTTTTTACCTTGCTCCGTGTGAAACATTCATTGAGAAACAGACTGGATTCAATATGTCAATGCTTGTCTCCATTACAATAAGTTAAGCTAAGAATATGAAAAGAAATCTTCTTTTCTTATATTTATTTTTTAAAATATGTTACATGTTTATTATTTACGCCAGTTTATATTTAATAAAAATTATCAAAAACATAAGCAAATCATTAATCATGAAATCTAAGGGATATTTATCTAGCATCAAGTGTGACATATATGCATATAAAATTCTGTGACTTCCGTTAGTCCGTCTGTGCCTTCATTCGTCCGGCATACCTAAATTAGCCAAACATTGACCGATGGAAATCACATTATGTAGAGAAGTGCAAACAGGAAATGGGTGCAAAATACTCTTGTGTGCATAGATTAGTAAAATAAACTTTTGTTATTTTACGGAAAAAAATTAAGTTTTATTATTTAACATAGAAAATACTCCCACTATTTTAAAAAAAAAAACAACAACAATTTAATAATTAAAACAACAAATACTTATTTAATAAGAATGCAATATTGTTTTCGACGTTTTTGTTTAAGTTTTATTAATACAAGAAATCAATCAATATTTTTTACCATGAAGTTCTATAAATTTACATTAAGCAAAATATTAAACCATTTTCGAAACAAATCAACTTATTCAAATCCCGTCGAAGGTTTGCTAAAATTAATTAAACGTAGTGTTATCTTCAACAATAATATGCGAGAATATCAAAACACGTTAACGTTTTGCAAAAAAATATTATAGTAAAATAGAGCAACGAAACTATAAACACACTTTACAGTATGTATTAGGTTGGTGCAAAAATAATGACGTAATAATGTCGTTTTTTGACGTATTTTTAACCTCAAAAAACGACATTATTACGTCATTATTTTTGCACCAACCTAATAGCTTAAAAGTTTAATACATAACACAACTGTCTGAAGGATACAATCTTTTTCTAGATTGTATCCAATATTTTCTTGTTCACTTACCAAGCTTATCTTGTTAGGGGTATTACTATTTTCTCAGGTAAATCTGTTAAAGACATCACCCTAAACTATGTGGTCAAGCTACCTGAAAGTAAAAAAAAAAATGCCGCACCAGATAAGTCTCATTGTCAATAAAAAAAAATTAGAGAGAGAATGAGTGATATCTATTAGGTTGGTGCAAAAATAATGTCAGTTTTTGACGTTAAAAATTACATCAAAAACCGACATTATTTTTGCACCAACCTAATAAATTATTAGAGACGAAATGCAACTTACAGGTTGTATTTCGTCTCTAATAACCATTTAGGAAATTTCACAGAAAACAATTTATAACAAATATATAATAAGAGTATGCACAAGTGTGGTGTAGATCTCTGAGACATTTTGCAGGACAGTGAAATAAGTCCTGGTTCTGAAAGTTTCAAATTCGAAGACGCTTGCACGACGCCCTTCTATAGTGACTGAGCAATGTAGAAGTTAACACGTGTCCAATGTCGACAGAGAAATTAGAGAGAAAACGATTCTCATTGGGCAAGGGCTATCCAACGCAGTGTCTAATTTTATCTATGTAAATAAACGGGATATGCACATTCTAATTCCCGGTGAAATCATCTATTCAATTTATCGAAAATAATCGATCAACAAAAATAGCTGACTAAAATATAAGCGTTTACTTAAGGGTGATGCCTTAGTTTCAGTTTTGGACGACACTGTAAGCATTGTACATTTTAAGGGGTGATGACTATTCCTTACAATGAATTAAGATTGCATGAATTGATTAATTATTCAAGGGATTGCACTGGACAATACACATCTTTTCACTGTCAAGCACAGAATCTATTTGTAACACAGGACCCAAGATATGGAATGGTCAGGAATGCCGTTCGATGCCAGGAATGGTTATATCTTGCTTCACTGCACCAAATGAAAACACCAATTTAAATAAAGGGTATATCTTCTACGCTTCCTGCTATATAGCAGTCATCGAAAGGAACTACAGGAAGGAAATACAGAAAGTATTAAATTAAAATGAGACGTGACTTTTAAAAAGCTCAAAAGACAGGAAGTGTTGGAGTGCCATGATCTCTAATGTCATGAAGTGACAAAGAAGAAGAAGAAAAAGAAGAAGAAGAAGAAGAAGAAGAAGAAGAAGAAGAAGAAGAATTTACTGCCGAGAAGATTAAGATTTACTGTTACCCATGCCAAGTCTGATTTGTTTAAGTCACGGGGATGGATCTGGAAAAAAGAGTGATGCAATAAAACGAAATAAGAGCAACAAATTTCACCGAAATTTAACACGTCCCACTGAATCCACCCCAGGTTAAATCCACACATTGAAATACATTTATTTAAAACATTATAATTATTTAAATTAGTCGGACTGTAGTCATTAACTTTATTGCCATGTTCGTGATGTTTTCGCCGTTGTACGCTTCGACCTTCTCTCAGTGATTGAATTCCGACATGAAGGCTTTATATTGTCCACCGGGATAGATTGTTCTAGTTCCACGCGTCATGCCTCATCCAGATATCTCAGTTATGTCCCTTTAACAGAACTCACCATTTTTATGTTCACCACTGCCATAGCCTGTTCCAGAACACACATGTCTTTGGGTTAAGTCACTGGATTCAACTAAAGTTTTTATCCTCTTGTTCATGGGTCTTGGAGGAAATCATGTATGATTTTTGTGGGAATTATAAAATTAATGTCTCATTAACCAGAGCAATATCATATTTTACCAAATACAGAATTTATATTGATAACTAACTACCTAATAGAAATGCAGTTGTAATAAAATAATAACCTGTTTAATTTAACACAATCTCATTATATATATATATATATATATATATATATATATATATATATATATATATATATATAGAATTTCATTTCTATCATTAATTTTCAGTTTCATCTCTGAGGAGATTGGGCCGCATTCATTTCTAGTTGATATTACGGAAGAGCTCAGCATTCTTTTCTTTGTAATGACTTTTTTTTATAGTGCTATGTTTTTGTTTTGCGGTTCACAATTTGCATATTACTGGGACCATGACAAATGCTGCCCCACCGGGTCTGGGAGTGCCTGTGAACAATAGCAATTAATACGTGGCTTCATACGCCTGAAAAATTATAACCCGGTGACATGTCTTACTACTGGATATAGTTTATCATCATACGCAAAACCAAATTCAAATCTGTGCTCAGAGCTAACAACACCATCAATTACTGTTTAGGCTCCTATGCTATACGAATTGTCTACTGGAATAATTAATGCCGATTTTCCCCAAAATGTGACGATAGACATTAAAGATTTAGAAATAGATACGTTTAGTTAAGGTTTTCTATAAACCTACAATGAATAACAGATATTTATAAATATATAAAATATTTTTTCGAACACAGTAATCAATATTGTATTGCCATTTTTAAATATTTTTTTTAATAATTAATAACAGCATAATTTTTATTTAAAAAAAATATTAATGATGCATTTTTGGTGGTTTTTAATTACTTAAACTCAACTTGTTTTATCTAATTTAAAAAACAAATATTATTGTAGGGGTACAGATTAGCTCCCTTTGGTCGAGATATAGTCAAATGGGTGACATGGCCGTTAGGTGACATCACTCCACACATTGACGGCAGTGGCAGTCAATTCCAGATTGCTTACAGGAGTTAAACGAAGCATACGTTTATTTGTTTTTCGGAAGTGACATTTGATTTCAGTTGGTTTAATGAGCTAAAGGAAGAAGTTGGTCCGGGTGGAGATGAAATTTTCCTACCTCTCCATGTGTAATTATAAGTAAAATCGAAATCTTTGAATTCGTCATCAAAGACATTGTAAAATTTAAGTACATATTCCAAGCAGTCAATATAATATCATTTAATATAATAAAGATTGATCACAAGATGCATTATGGAAAAGGAAGTTTGATTAGTAAATTCAATCGAGAGATGTATTTTGATCTTTTCTGTGAAGATTAGAAGATTTGTGTTCATTTATTAAATCTTTGCCCAAATCACAATATCAGAAACAGCGTGGGACCTTGGATAGAACCCTGTGAGACCCTTGCATTAACATGAAATGAAATAGAAGCATATATATTAAACACGACATTCATTATACGATTCATCAAGAATTACTGGATCAGAACAAATATTTGTCCACTCATATCATAGTCCTTAATTTTATGGTCAATATCATCGTGTGAAAACTTGTCGAACGCCTTTGAATTATCTAGGGCCAGAGACCGAGTTTTGAAGTCCTCATTTAAAGCTAGATAACTAAATACAGTGATGGCTCTTAGCACATCGTCTGTAGACCTGGAAACACGGAAGCTATATTAATTATCCGAAAGGCTGTCTTGTAAAGTAAGTTGATTAATCAATATCAGGTTAATTATAGTCCCTCATATTTTAACAAAAATAAGTACGATATTTATCGGGCAGTAATTCGAGTACTAATAGTGTGGTAGAATTAAAATAAACTAATAAATAAAATAATAATGAAAAAAAAAGGAGATTTCCATTTTCCAATAAAGGGTCACGTGTAAATTGTATGAACCTATTTCCGAAAGGGATTTCACAACACAGCCATTAGGTTCAGACGTGTTCAGCCGATGTCATGCGGACTCCACGCATGCGCATCTTTGTACGTACGTGCGTCAATAAACAGTGGCGATTCACTTTGAATTCAAGTCATCCGTTTGCTTACCGCGGTCCAGCGACATTAAAATTTGTTAGCGATGCGGAGACCTATACCACAATACACTTTACCTCCCTCTTTTTATACACACACAAACACACACACACGCACGCATATATATATATATATATATATATATATATATATATATATATATATATATATATATATATATATATATATATAATAATAATAATAATAAAAAGGGTTAAACACTAATATTCCATGGTCATAATTTATTCCATTGAAATCGTAAATACGATCCAATTCATCAGACCTACAAATTCAAAAAAAAAACAGAAAAAAAACAACTCCGGAAAAATATAATTTAGTGAGAGTGTATGTATGAGAGTGTGGGAGAAATGTTAGAGTAAATTAAATATTTATTACTAACATTATAAATCTCTCTCACTCTCTCTCTCCTTCTCTCTCTCTCTCTCTGTATATATATATATATATATATATATATATATATATATATATATATATATATATATATATATATATTTATTATGATATTATTGTTTTTATTATATTATTAACTATATTATTATTATTATTATTATTATTGTTGTTATTATTATTATTATTATTAGCATGATTTTTGTCAGGCTAAATTAGTTGCTTTCAGAATTAATAAAATATATAATTTGCTGATTAGTTTAGGTAAAAAATATGTTCAATTACTTATCCTTTTTCTTCAATATTATTAATTTAATTGTGTATCAGAAATGTCAATTTCAAGTTACATTTTACATGACGCTAATGAACAAATCCAAATCAATCAAGTATTTAATTTACTATCTTTATTAGGGAAAGAGGAAATAATTTCACCTTCCACTTCCAAGTTATGTTACTCGAATTACAGAAATATCCCAAAATAAAATTATATTATCTTGGAATATATTTCATCTAGATATCGAATTAGAATCATTTCAGATTTTTGACCACATAGAAATGAGAAACAAAAAAAAAATATATTTTCATTTCAAAGTAATTCATTGTATGTTATCCTACGACGTAAGCGATACTTTATCTTTACAAGTGTTTGGTCAGGACTATAGATGAAGATTGATTTGTTTCTTTTAGTACTTGTGAGAATTTTGAAAGTTCAATAATTGCTGAAACATGTCCTACAAATTAACCTGTAGCTGGACGGAGAAAAGGACTATTCGTATATTTTTTTCTTTCCGGAAGTGGATATAATGAAACCGACTTTGAATTGGACATGGCTTTCAGACTTCCAAATACCGAGGTGTTATCAATGACAACAAAGCTTAAAACTACAAAAATTAATGAGCTGTCCCCGAGCACAATGTTGCCTAACTTCGGTAATCGAATGAGAAAAGCTATTTGAACATGATATTGCCGTAATTTTATTCGACAAAAAATGTAGAATATATCGACCATACCTGCCAGGTAATTGCCAATCATCATCGAGCCTCGATAGATGTCGATTACGCGTTTTTATATTTTTTGCATTTTTTGTTTTTTGTTTGGAAGTTATGTTCATTGTGATGCCTCTTACTCAAATACAACTTCAGAAACCTATCCCTAATCTCTCGCTATTTCCGTAACAATTACGTTACACCTGTTCAGAATTGTTGCATCCACAGATTCGAATCGTTTGTATTTCTGGATTCCAATTCCTAGGAGTAATTTCAACACAGGGATGTTTCTATAGCGAACTACTAATTCATGGAACAGAATCCTATATGGATGTAATTCTTGACACTACAATTTAAGCTCTTGAATTCAGGAACCATCGATCTTTGGCCTACACTTCTACTACAGATTTCTTTCAATTACCTGCTGACATAAGCAGCTCTTTATATTTTCACTGCGTGAACTTCAGAATTAAATGAGACTTCAATGTTAAAACTAGGTATTAAGCGATGGGATGTCAGTAGCATGAGGTTTATTAATGTTGATAAAAGTGAATAGGCACTGGTTTAGATTCTGGATGTAGTGCTTCATTTTACTTTATCAAAATTGCCTGAGAAACGGAATGAGTCCATCTCTTCTCATCTATGGGTAAAATAGTATGGCATACCGATATTATTAATGCTCGGAGGGTAAATATTTAAGGTTTAGGATATATCTGAGGCAAAAATATTGATGGATGCAAATCTCAAACTTTCCAGTTTCCACGAAAACTGATCACAAATACCCGATTATTAAAAAAATACAGCGCAGATGCTTTTGCGCTTAAGATATGTTATAAAAATATATAATACTTCAAAACTGATTCTTAATACAGATAAGATTTAAACTACATTTATTTTTATTATTATTATTATTATTATTATTATTATTATTATTATTATTTGTGTATGTTACATTTTCTTCTTTGTATCATGTAGAGTTATTGATCTTGGGTCCAATACGTGAATTGTCATTTAATTCATAGCAATTTTCTCGGCAACGCGTTCGTTGTTGCAACCAAAGACAATGTTAGTAAAATTGTCCATTCCTTTTCTCACGATGCGCAGGGTTACGATTACAGTTTCAATTTTCAATTTCAAAATTATATTAATCTCAGTCTCCAGGTCATTGTATTTAGAGGCTTTCTCGATAATTTTCATGGAGGTTTTTTTTCGCAGAGGGTTCTCCTGTGTTGATACGCATGCACTTCATGAATTTCTTGTCATTTATAATAATATTAGGGGCTGTTGGCATTTTTACCCTCTCTTATTGAATTGATATGTCCCACAGGATAGTTACACCCTTATTTTGCGTTACTGTCTGGTTGTTGCTCATACCATTTCTATGTGTTTTTGATTTTGTGCTTCTTGCATACCTTCCAGTGCACGTATGACACTACCTTGTTATGTCTGTAGGTATAATCACTTTTGGGTAGCTACGTACATCCTGAGATTATAGGGTCAACATTTTCATCATATTTACCGCAGATCCTATATTTCGTATTAGTGCCATGCTTGATTATGTGACAGTGATAGGATCTAGATGCCAGGCTTTAGTCCTGAGCTGTAATAATTAGGCCTAATTTCTCGACTTTCAACCCGATACTGCTTTTCTGTTGGCCAAAATTTCGTTCCATTTAGATATTTGCCATTCAAGGCTTTCTAAGCCCAGCTTTTTGCAATTTCATTTGTCCAAGTTATTTTGATTTCTATGTTACGCGTTTGGCATAAATGGTATCCGCTTCTTTTTTCTTGGTAGGTCTTCAATTCTATTAAATTTTTACTTGAAGTCTGTAGTATCTTTGTTGGTAGAGGAGAATTGTTGTTTGCTATTTGTATTTGTGAGGTATGGTTCCATTCAGACTGTTGTAGACTTTAGAGTTATTTCAATTTGTATTAGACCTCGGCATCCTAACCCTCTGGTAACGTACAGCCTACGAACATCTGATTTCGCGTGGGGCATCTTCTTTTGGGTAAGCATTTTTTTCTGGTCTGGACATGTAATTTTTAATGTCATTAAACTTCCATATGTTGAACCTGTATGTTATATCTAAGTGTTTATAACCTTCATTTAATTGACCCCATTAAATAAGTTTTTTCGAATTAAATGTAATTTTCCATATCATTTATTAATTCCTAATCATTTCTATATACCATCTTGGTCTATCTCCTAAAGTTTTGGTTGACATCAACGTCTAAATCCGGAGTTTTCTTTAGTTTAACGTTTTTGAAGTTGGCCCGTTTATATTTGTCGATTGCGAACTCCATCCTAATGACTTCGCTGAATGTTTGAGAATGTTGGGTAAGTGTTCCGGCTTATTGTCATCAATGGCAGAAATTTTAAGATCATCAATATAGAATAGCTTACTCCGTTTTCATTCTGTGTATTATGTCCGTAGTTACTGTAGGTCAATAATCATATTGTGGACTCCGCCACAACAACCTAGTTAACCTCTGCTAGGAAATGAACTATTCGTCTTTTCACCTTTCAATCTTACAAATATATAACAAGTAATCATTGGTCAATCACCTTCAACCTAGCTGGCTGATTGGTCAGTTCCGAGCAATGAAACCGCCTGCACGCGACTAATCTGTTTTCCCGCTCATATGTTGGGATCCTATCACGTGGTACACGACCATTATATAAACCTAACACGTGTAAACTCCCTTGAGTTTTCTTTCTTTTCATTAATCTCTCTCGCACGTCTCATTCCTTGGTACCAAGTGCCAAGATGTAATCTTCAAGAACTCCTGTCTTAGCCATTGCGGTCAGACGTTAAAGTCTATTTCCAACATTCACGCAAGTACGAACTCTGAAACCTCTTCTGAACTTTTACCAACTTACAACTCACAATTTCAAACTTATTTCTTCTAAATTACAGTTTAATATTACTTCCTTTTAATATGAACTCAGGTACAACTATTACCTAATCAAAGGGACACGACTCTGTGCTACATTTTCAGTTCGCGTGCATGTATGTAAAATATTAATAAATTCAATTATGTTTTGAAATCATTCCGTTCAGTTTTGTATTTTATTCTATGTGCTATTTACGTCAAATATGAAATGCATTGCATCCACGTATCGTCTTTAATCCCACCTTTCCAAGCCAAAGTTAAATATTGGTAACACTATCACTACAACAATGGTAACACCGTCGCTACAATATGATTGGCGTTTATTCAGGGCAGAATAATACTAGTGTCAAATATCTCCTTGGAAGTCACCGCATTTGATGATGATTGATCTCGATGTTAATGACCCGTATAGTTTAGGTTTAGTGTAGTTTTCCAGTTTCTCATACTCACCGTAATGAACTTGACCGTTATGGGGTATAATTTGTATATTTTAGGTTCTCCTCTATGCATCAGTGAGGTACACTGTCGAACACATTTCCATAGTCGATCCCTGCTATCGATGTTTCCTTTCCTTGTTTTCACCCATTATTATTATTATTATTATTATTATTATTATTACTTTGATTTCTGTTCTGTACATATTTCTTTCCGGGTCCCAACCAGAAACTTGAAGTTGGAAATGGCATCATGACATTTTCTAATGACAATTGAAAAGCAAAACAAAACATAATTTACATAAATAAAGCACTTTATAAGATGTGGGATGTACTCGTGAGAACATTTTTTTTTGTATTTCTTTAAGTCATGGGCTTCCATGAATCCATTCAATGGGTCTAATTGAATGTTTTCCAACCAAATCGAGGGCTCCAACTACAACAGGGATTGTTAATGTTCACATATGCCACATATTTGAGATTTCGATTTCAAGGTCCTTGTATTTTGATAGCTTTTTGAAGATATTCAACGATACATTGCATACTGCAGGAACTGCCATATCAATAAGTAGACGTTTTATTGTTTGCGGTCTCTAATATTATTATTATTATCATTATTATTATTATTATTATTATTATTATTATTATTATTATTATTATTATTTTTATTATTATTATTATTATTATTATCATTATTATTATTATTATTATTATTATTATTATTATTATTATTTTCTTTGATTTCTGGCGTTTACAAATTTCTTTCCGGGTCCCGCCCAGGGACCTGAGGTTAGAAATGGCAGCATGACACTTTCCACTGACAAAAAAAAAAAAAAAAATTACATAGATAAAGCCCTTCAAAAAGTGTGAGCTGTACTTGTCAGAAAATGTTTTTGTATCTCCTTGATGCATGGACTTCCAGGAATCCCTTCAATTAGTCTACTGCAATCTTATCCAACCAGTCCTAGGGCTCCAACTACAACAGGGATTGTTGGTGTTCCCATATGCCACATTTTCGAGATTTCTAATTCAAGGTCCTTGTATTTTGACAGCTTTTTGAATATCTTCAAAGATACATTGCAGTCAGCAGGGACTGCCATATCAATAAGGAGGCACCGTTTTTGTTTGTGGTCTTTAATAACAATGTCTGGGCGGTTGGCCTTGATTGTTCTGTCAGTGTGTATTGTGTAGTCCCATAGAATTGTAACAGGTCCTATCTCCGTAACCGGATCTGGGTGGTGTTCATACCAGTTTCTTTCAGTTTCCTTCCGGTAGAAGTTGCAGATTTTCCATTGCAGATATTGGCCCACTCTGTCATGTCGGGTTTTATATTCAGTGGGTGCGAACATCGTGCAACCTGATACAAGATGATCAATCGTTTCTGGATATTTATCACAGAATCTGCATTTTGGGCTGACGCAATTTTTTTAGTATATGTGCTTGATTATTATTATTATTATTAGTAGTAGTAGTATTAGTAGTATTTTACTTCTGATCGCCATTTTCCTTACAAAACGAAACAGTGTATATATAACTCATGTGAAATTGTTAAAAATTTTTAAAAATACAATGACTTAAATATTTCTCATAAATTACAGAATTTTTTTTAATCATTTCACTACAAGCAGGTTGACAAAATCTCTAAGACGAAGAGTTAACTGAGTGCGAAAGAATATTGAGTTGAAATGGCAATAAGAAAACAGTTTAAAAATGAGAGAGATGCAGTTTGACGCTGCATTAAAATTTTCACTGCTCGTAATTGACATGGAAGGAAAACGCTGGAAGAGATACCACCATGCGATAAATACATGAAAAGAAACTATTAAAATATAAATTAGATACTTTTAGCAATTTCACGACTAAAATAGATAAGTCCTTTGAGCTAATGCATTACGGTGCTTAATTGATTGATTATATATTTCCAGGAGAGTGTCTGCCGAGAAGAATATCCAACACGTTTTTTCTTAGCAAAACATATCTCAAGTTACTCAAGAAAACATTTTCATAAACCATATGGGATTCTATCCCGCAATAGTTACATAATGTATCATTTTAATATATTTTATTGTTATACGTTGTTTATATAGATAATGAATTAACCTATATACCGATCAAGGACGTTTGAAACAAATATTATTGTCATCACTCATGTGCTCGCTACTTTGCTTGCTAAATTTCACCTGAAAAAATATAGCCGTCGATTATACCCGATATTTCAAGGAAAAAATGTAACATAGTGTAGTAGAATAGAGTACCGTTTTTGATACTGACTGTTGAGGACTTACTATCTTTTTCTATGTATCCGGGTGGAATATTTCTAGAGACACTGAAAATATATTTTTAGAGGGAATTTTATATTTGTGGACAAATACATGGACTCCTTTTTTTCTGTGCCATGATCTCAAGTGTTTCATTTGAAAATGATTTTGCGTAAATAATTTTATTACTGAATGTATACAACAAATGTAAAATTTTCAAAATCTTCAGTATGAAATGCTATAATTTCAACACTTTTTATCAATAACTTCATTGTTTATTTCCAGAAAAGCTGATACCCGTCTATTCAAAGAAGACTTCAAATGTATGAGGTTGGTGCAAAAATAATGACGTAATAATGTCGTTTTTTGACGTTAAAAATACGTCAAAAAACGACATTATTATGTCATTATTTTTGCACCAACCTAATACCTCGTAGATATTGCCTTGAGAATGGTCAACAGTTTTCATCGTGGTATTATGAATAACTGCAGAAACAGGGTTTACCCATCAATGACATTTATGCAGAAAAGTTCGCTACATAGGGGATGATGCACCACGTTTTTTTCAAAATGCAAAGTGGGTGGTTAAATTTAGGAGGAGCAAGGAAAGTCGTAATGATAACCAAAGTTGTGGAAGTCATTCAACTACCACCTCCGAGGACTACATTGATCCTTTTCATCACATGGTGATGTATGATAGACGATGGACTCGAAATCAAATGGCCAATATTATTAACATATCCCGAGAGTGTATGAGAATAATTGCTTAATGAACTTGGCTTGACGATGGTGGAATTCTGTCACCTGATCAAAGTTGAACAAGGCTGAGCTCATCACGGAAAATCTGACTTTTGTCAGACTTTTGTCTGTTTTAGGCAGATCTATGTGGTTTCCTTTAACTTGCCTAATACATCATATGTGTTGTGCCCATCATTTTTTGGCCAGATACAAAGTAACAATCCATGAAGTGGAATCACCCTTCTTCACCTGATCCAAAGAAGGCCAAGGTCGTTTCTTCTGTAGGGAAGATTATGGACTTAGTATTTCGGCATGCAAAAGGCATCGTGTTCATTGGCAATTTTCATAAGGACCACACCAAAAATGGAGAGCTATGAATGCATATTAAAACTAAAAATCAGGAATACTAACGAAAATGATATTGTTTCATCTGGATAATGCTCCATCACACATGTCCTTGATTTCAATGGCAGATGGGCTTTCAACACGTTGATCACACTCTACATTCGTTTGATTTGACTACCATCCATTACGAAATATGAAAAATACCATCCATCTCCCAGCTTGAAAAACACCGTTTTATTTCCCAACATGAGAAACACCATCCATGTTCCAACATGAGAAACAGCATCCATTTCCCCACATGAATGTCCATTTCCCAATACAGAAAACACCATCCATTTACAATCATTAAAAAAAAAAAAAAAAAAAAAAAAAACATTATGAACATGAAAACACCATCTACTTCCCAACAGGAAAAAAAAAAAGAAAACAGACATTTCCCAATATGAAAAACAAATTAATTTCCCAACATTAAACACACCATCCATTTCCCAACATGATACAAAACACACCATCCATTACCAAACATGAAACACATAATCCCTTTCCCAACCAAGAAAAACGTCCATTTCCAACATGAAAAACACACCATTCATTTCCCTACATGAAACACAACATCCATGTCCCAACATGAAAAACACCCTCAATTTTCCAACATGAAACACGCCATCTATCTACCAACAAGAAAAAAACATCCATTTTCCAACATGAAAATCACACCATTCATTTCCCTACATGAAAAACACCACCCGTTTCTCAACATGAAAAACACCGTCTATTTTTTACATGAAACACACAAGCCATTTCCCAAAATGAAAAACACCGTCCATTTTTCAACATGAAAAACATCATCCATTTTGTAAAATAAAACACACCAGCCATTTCCCAAAATGAAAAACACTATCGATTTTCCAACTTGAAAAACATCATCCATTTTCCAAAATGAAACACACTATCCCTTTCCCAAAATGAAAAACACCGTCCATTTCCCAACAGGAAAAACACCATCCATTTCCCAACGTAAAAAACATTGCCTATTTTCCAACAGGAAAAACACCATCCATTATCCAACATGAAAAACACCGTCCATTATCTAACATGAAACACACTATCCATTTTCCAACATGAAAAACACCGTGCATTTCCCAACATGAAAAGACGCCATCCATTTCCCAACATGTAGAAACACTTTTCTGGGAAACAGTACCGCACTGAATATGACGTCATTTCTGCTCTTCACAATGTTTTTGGCCAACAGTTTTAATACAGGAAGTAAAATTCTCCGGAAGCTTTTCATCATGGACCAAAACACGAATGGACCTGATACGCGCTTGCCGCAGGCGGATCCCTCTCTCGATTTAAATAATTTTCATCAATTTCTTGGCGAAGTATTTCGAGAGTTTATGTAGTAGAGCCATCTTAAGTTTCCACAAAACTCTCTGCAGACATGATTCTTCAATTCTTTATCCTTGTAACACAATATTGTAATAACCCTTCATGATAATTGCAATTACAATATCTTTATAATTTTAAAACGCTGGGCGATGTAGATGCCACTAGCATGTGACAATTACTTTAGCTGATGATTATTTTATTATCTTTATCTCTGCGATGCCAATTATTGTTAATTACAGCTGAAATCTTGTTCTTGTACATAATAGATTGATTATAACTCACGACCATTAGATAACAGTAAAGTATAAGTAAATCGTATATCAACTACGCCAATATCCCGTGAATATTGGCATAACGTCATTGCGAAAAAAGGGATGCTGCTCTAAAAATCTTTCGATTTAACTTAGAGAAAAAGCGATATAAATGTATGAAAAAGGCGAACCTGAATAACTGAATAAATTCAGAACATATTCGTTGCCGAATGAAATAAATATTACAAAAGTAATATAATTAAATGTGTTATATATTATTGTGCACACACCAGGTTGAATATAATGCTACAGACTCACTATACTAGGTGATGTTGATGTGGTTTCCGTATCATTTAATACTTACCTAGCGGAATGGTTAGATTTACGCATATGCTGTTTGAATACAGAAGTTTCCTTTAGTTGACTGGTTTACAATGAAAGTTAGGAAGCCCAAGCTATTAAAGATTGGATGGAGAGAGATCGGTATTCGTATATTTCCAATAATATTTGTAAGAAAGAGAACGCATCAAGAAAGAATGGCGAAATACGAACTCAGTACACAAATGCAACACTAATTTCAGCATCGATAAACGCTACGCTTCATGTTGGTAAATTCATTTATTTTAAATAAACAACAGAATAAGGAAAATAGTGCAGTTCAGTACGGGCGACAATACGAAGGTCAGAGATTGTGAGGGATAAATGAGAGAAGATTAAAAAAATAAACTTTATAATTAAGAAAAGTAGCCGTCCTGGGTATGACGATAAACTACATCCGGGTCCCGGATAAGACAATTAACAACATCCGCATCCTGGGTAAGACGATAAACTACACCTAAATGCATGGCCTCTTATCAGGAGGTTTTGAGGAGATTGGAACCAACTCTTAATTGCCGGTGTTCCCAGGTCGACCATGACTCGGGGTGTTAGCACCTCTTAGGGTCCCAGCTATGGATAAACATTTAACATTGAAACTGGCGTCAAAACATTTTGAAGGTGTAAAAATATGTTTAATACCAGAAATACGTTGTAAAAAAATATTGCCAGCAATAAATATTTGAAGAAATATCATTACCAGAAAAAAATTTTTGAAGTGAAATTAATACCAGCAATATATTTCTTGAAAAAAAAATATTGCCAACAATAAAAATCTGGTTTGCATTAAATAAACCATTAAGGTTGATATGCCGCAAAACAAGACACAACCAAACAAAAAAAAAAAGTTGCGACCTCTGTAAATATCTTGGAATATTTTTTTTTTTAATTTTACCATTAATGTCCTTAAATTGAAATAAAATAAATATGCCACGTTTTCAACATTATTTTAGGCATTGCTACAAAAGGACTAAGAGTGCATCGGCTGAAGGCATTAACCATTGTCATATGATAATTCCAGTATTTCATATGGAGACAAAAATGTTTATGTCGTAGAGCGGTTTGACTGAGAGGGAAACAACAAATACGAGATATTAGAATTATTCATGATTAAAAGCGAGAGATTATCATCGAACTTCAAAGAAAACTTGTGTTGACATTGTCAAAGATTATTAACCAAACAACTGTGACAAATACCAGCGGATTTGTCACTTCGAATACAGCGCTGACATAGACTGAGATAAAGAATGACGTCGGGCAACAGAACAAAAAGTAACAAGTCAAGTCTACGTCAAACAGAATAAAAAGAAAAAAACGGAAAGAAAAGAAAAAATTATCTCGAAAATCATTGATGATCTCTGCAACGAGAATGCGTTTGGTCAAGTTTCATTTTGGAAACTTGCACTTATGCGTTTTGTATTCTTGGTGCATCAGTCAACGCTAGACGGCACTCTCTCATAGTTTCTCAACGCGGGAAACGCGATAAATTTGACATTATTTGGCTAAAGTGTGCGTATACTGGAAGAGGGAAAAGCGTAGATAGGGAAAATTAAAGGAGTTGAAATGAGACCTATTGGCGTGCAAACGGTATACGAAAGAAATATGTCCTGCGATCCTGTCTTTTTCTGCATCTGTAACCATGGGTGCATATAGATATTAAAAATAAAAACTGCGCAATGCAACGTTCAAAATGAAACATGTAAAGCAGGTTAATATAATAATAAAAAATAGTAAAATGTTTAACTAATTTACTACCCGTTTTTCAACCGCAAGATATAATCGTTAAAACAAGTTAGTAAATAAGGCAAACATTTTATTTCTTATGGTATATATATATATATATATATATATATATATATATATATATATATATATATATATATATATATATATATATGTGTATACACTACATGTCGTTGCTAAATCCTGCAAGTAAGTACTTGTAGTGTGAAATATCTATTCAAATGGGGCAATTTTGAATTTTTATTCTATGCAATTTATTTATTTATTTAATTATTAATTTCTATGCTCTTTTGTAATAAATAATTTGAACTCTCCTTGTGTAACATTGTGTATATGTTTAATAATTTATATTATTAGCATTCACTTCGGTTATATAACAACATATTTTCACCAATACAGAGACAAACACAAACACTAAGACACACACACTATATATATATATATATATATATATATATATATATATATATATATATATATTAATGCTCTGTAATATTTAGCTTTGTTAAATAGGGATTCATTGGAGGAATTGTCAGAGAGCCTGCGGTTAATCGATTTTGGTATCTGTTTGATTATAAAAGGTGGATGGTTGGAAGATGTGTGTATGTACAGTGGTTTGTCATTAGGTTTTCTATATGGTTTATATGTGCCTTCTCTTAGGTTGAAGGTAACATCTAGAAAATCTACTTCGTTTAGGTTAGTTTTTATATCTATGTCGAATCCGTTATTTTTAAAAATCTTTATTATTGCTTTTCTAGTTTTGTCTGTGTTTTGTTTGTTACAGTTTCTTAAGATTATGAGACCGTCGTCCCTGTAGAGTCCTGTGTCATTTCTATCTATTATTTTGCTCAGTTCGTGTAGTAAGTAAATGCCTATGATTTCGCATGCTTCTGCACCATCAAATCTTCCTAGAAACAAAGAAATTATACACACAAAACATCTTTCACAAATAGTAAATATGCGAACAGTACAATGCTTTCTAAGTATATCTGGAAAATTAAAAACAAAACGCACATCACACCAAAAATATCTTGGAAGATAAGGAAAAAATCATCAGCCTACAACAACCAATCAAAAAATTGCAAACTTTGCTTGGAAGAAAAAATTTCCCCGACCAAAATAAATTATTAAACAAAAGATCCGAGCTCATCTCAAATTGCAGACATGAAAATAAATTTTTACTACGTAGCCTAAAAAATGAAAAACGGAAAAAATAAAATGAAAAGAAATAAATATACTAATAAACAAAATAACAATAAAAAAATAGAAATAAAACATAAATAAATACTATGTTACTTAAAAATTGAAAACCGAAAAGAGAAAATATACAAGTAAAATAAATTGACCTAAATTCATCCAAGTAAATAAATAAACAAACCAATCCCAAATAAAGATAATCAATTAAAAACTGTTCCCGCCAAAATAATACTTAGAATGAACTGCAACAATCAACCCCAAAAATTGAACAAATAGCTTTAATTAAATTCTCAAACCAAAACAAAACTGTTAAATAAGTGATATAAACAAATTTTACTACGTTAATAAATAAATAAAATAAGAAAATAAAAAATAAAAACAAGCAATATAATTTGACCCAAATAAAAAAACAATCGACTTCCGGTAAAATAACCGCCATAATAGAATACCCACAATGCACCACTAACCCGTATATATATATATATATATATACATATAAACAGCCGAGAAAAATAACAGCATATGTGGCCTGACGATTGCATATAGCATGAAACAGACTGTCGCCTCTAAGTGTTGACTTCTATGTACACTTTTATATTTACACACGCTCTATCTCTGATATTGAGCACTTCATTCCATAAATATAGCACACCTTAAGACTATATTTCTTTATATATATATATATATATATATATATATATATATATATATATATATATATATATATAGAGAGAGAGAGAGAGAGAGAGAGAGAGATAGTTGCGTGGGCGATGAACTGAGAAATTTCATGTCCCAACCATCAAACCAGTGTACTTATATAAATATTGTAATTTTTCTGACTCCTTGATGTTATCTCTCTCAACAGGTATCTGAAAACCAACCAACTGCTGAACGCAGGGGCTGCATCTGAAATTCGTTTCACGGATTTCTGGAAAGTAACATAATCCATAAATATGATTTTACTTTCTATGCTAAGCACATTTCCCATATAAGAATTACAGATTTTAAACAGTATAATTATATAAGCACTATAACACTCAGAGTTAGTTATATATTATTTGTTGTGTTTTATGAAGTGAGAGAGCTTCATATGACAGACAAAATGTTTGCAGATGGTCTAGAGTTTTGTTTTAGGCAAACAACTGAGATTTAACATGGAGCGTCAATTTTCATGCTCACATCTGTTACCTCTCTTAACGTTATATAATATTTAAACAATGTCAACAAATCAAACGTATAAATCAACCATTCGACTTTTCATGGAATACTGCTGCAATATATAGTCTGTAGTCCCCATTGTTCTTCTAAAGTTCATCGATAAAATCCAAAGACGGATATGCAATATGATTGATCCTAATCTGGCATCTCGTCTACAGTCACTTTCTTACAGACGTGCCGTCTCTTCCTTTTGTCTTTTCTACAAATCCTGTCGCCGTGGCTGCTACGAAGACCTACTTTCGCTTCGTTACGAACCTGAACGAATTTAAGAGTGCAACTAGTTTGGAATCTCAGCCCCACCATTTCACTGTCGAAACTGATAAATATGTCCATCTCTCACTACTCACGTCTGTGGAACTCCATTCGTCATATCTGTTTCCTTGATAGCTATAATCTTCAATTATTCAAATCCGATGTCAGCCGACATCTTATAATGCCTTGAACTAATCCCACGTCCTTCTCTTCATTCTTTCCTCTATCACGCCTCTTTACTCTTGCTCCCACTCTCTGTAACCACCTTGATTTGGATGAAATTCCTAATATATATATATATATATATATATATATATATATATATATATATATATATATTGAACAATAAAAAAAATATTAAAAAATTAAAATCTTCAGATATATTGGGTTGTAGATTAATATTATTTTGTTTTTATTATTATTATTATTTCATTAAACAATACTTTATAATTTTCTAAATCTGGTTTTAAGTTCCTGGTCATTTTCATGGTATTACTGGCCGCTTTCATTTAAATAAACATTTGATATTAATTGATCGATTAAACAGTAGTACTGCCCAACAAAAATTACAATGTCTTTCTCATAAAACGTCTCTTAAGAAAATATGTTTCTCAAGTCAAGTAGCTGTTGCCACACATTGAAATATTCATGCGGGCTTCCTTACTTAGCTTATATCTGAAGGTATGTGGAATGCAAACAGCTTGATTATGTCATTAATTTCTCTTCGTGTTACATTCGACCTGATTTCTGTTATTTTTTAGAGTTCTTTGTGATTCTGTAGCCACAGAGCACAAGTTTCGAAACCGTTTGGTCTTTGCCAAAAGCCATTTAAACCGTGATTTCAGAAAACGGTTTATGTAGACCTGAAATTCGGATATCTGGAAGGCGATTGAACGATGCATGAATATGAAACTTCTAACGTGACGAGACTAAGATTATTATTCTAGTTTTTCGACTAAGATTATTATTCTAGTTTTTCGACTAATGTTTTATTAGGTTGGTGCAAAAATAATTACGTAATAATGTCGTTTTTGACGTATTTTTTAACGTCAAATAACGACATTATTACGTCATTATTTTTGCACCAACCTAATAGTTTTGTAGAAATTTGTGGTGTTCGGCAAAACTACCTCTAATACTGCCTTTTCTCTGCTCAATTCCTTTATCTTGCTATATGAAATTTGTTATAGCTTATCTATAACTTATTTGAAATGTCTATTATTTCACATCCTGAATATTTATTTTTGATTCGGTGTACGTGACATTGCAGTTTCCGTTCTATATATTTGTTTCAGTATTATATAAATAGAAATGATTAGAAATATTGTAAATATGATACTGGTGTATTGTTTGCATGTTTATAACATTTAAGAGGCTATTATGCTGTTGTTATGGCTGTTAGACTGTATGTTTTGTAGAGATTGTTTTGCGGAATCAGTCTTGTATCTATAATGCATATATATTAATTTTGGAAATAACAATGACAATATAGCGGATTAGGAACCTAAAATTTTGGGAATATAGGGGAAGTCCATTTATGATTTTCAAAGTTTTCATATAGATAATAATATTGATAAATATTTTTCTTCACTTTTGAATTATGAATTTTTAATAATTTTTGCAATGCTAAGTATGCATGCATATTTTTGAGTTGACCGGTTTCGTTTTCGTTTAATTATTTAAGATTAAGTATACTCATTGAATCGTGGATTATCTTTTACGCTCTTACTCTTATTTAATATACTGAAAATGTTCTACTTTTTCTACACAATATCATGAACGTTTAAAATCCCCCGCACCCAAAAAAAATGTTACGATTAAATGACATCCCGATCACTCAAAACAAAAAAAAAATGTACTGCAGATGCTTGGAATATACATGAATTTCGTCACATTTTTTCTTATCTGATACCAAATCGAATTCTCCAAGATCTTTACAAAATGTACATAACATGTACTGTCTATACCGCCAATATAACTGTAAAAGTAAGATAAGGAAATTAAATCAACAGGAAAAAAAAAAGTATTTAAATTTAAATTTTATTTAACATAACCTGCGTCTTATCTTCACCAAATTTCGTGAATGATGAGACGACGTGGAAAATTCTCATAGATGAAGCATTTTGGCGAACGTGACACCGGACGTATGATGGATTCGGCTACTTCAGCACTGAATGAAACACAAATTTGTGTGTAAGGAAACTGGGTACGATTCTTGAGGATAAGTGTTGGTAATATGTTAAATTTCCACACTATCAGATTTGTCGACCAGAGACAAGAAAGACATAACATTTATTTCTCTCTCGCTATCTCACACAAAAACACACACACAAACAATATATATATATATATATATATATATATATATATATATATATATATATATATGTATATATATATATATATATATATATATATATATATAAGATAACCCTTTATGAAGTCGTATATATATATATATATATATATATATATATATATAATATATATATATATATATATAAAGATAAAGATAATATACATTTATATATATATATATATATATATATATATATATATATATATATATATATATATAAAAATAACCCTTTATGAAGTCGTCAAAAACAAATGTTACGGCAGTTTTTTTATATACACAAATCTATTTCATAAAGAAATAAAATAAAAAATAAATAAATCTCCATAGACACGTAAACCAGACTAGGCGAAAACATCTTCCGTTTTAAATTTAGATATCCGCACCTTACCCTGACTTGACATCTATGAAAGTAACTCTATACTGATACAAATTATTAACACTTAACACCCCTACCCATTTTAAACAATTCTCCCTGGATGTTACCATGGAAATTTTGATTTCAATTATGAATATGCTATTAAAACACGTAAATTTCAGAAATAAGTTATTCCAAAAAAAAAAAAATTCGCTTGAAGATGGAACAGAGCTTACTTTAACTCAATTTAATTCAAATAATTATATTGAGGTTTTCGGCTCTTGTTTTGAAACATGAGACCTCTTTTGTAGCGTGTTGGAATCATATTTTTAAATAAATAATTATATTTATGCTCTACTTTTGTATCGAGCACTATTTTTTAAAAATAATAACAAAAATACTAAAGAACATTGGATTATTTACCTAACCAATTCTTTCCTTTTTTCTATATATTTTCACACACACATATATATATCTATGCAATACAGTCTCACAAGTAACTAGCAACAAAAATAATTTTGCCAAATATACATATAAATGTGTATAAGTCTAGAAAAATAAATACAATTTAATCTAGACTTCATAAATGTTAATAAAACAACAACAATAAGCATAATTAGAGAAAATGAAATATAATTTGGTCTAGCCCACCACTTAACAAAATTGTTATAGGCAACATTGGTAAAATTTTCCTTAAATTAATCCACAAACATTTCATCCATATTCAATTGTTCAACAAAATCTTCAACAAGAACAATATTAAAATAAGTTACAGCTGAACAAAAAACCTCGAGCAAAATATACGACAGTTTAATATTGCATTAGACAAATATTTAAACAACCTCAATAACAATAATAATACCGACAAACGTTGTAATTGTCGAAAAAACTCTAACTTCCTTCTAAATCAAATATGTGCGAATAAAGGCGCTATTTACAAAGGCTAGCATCGAAAATGATGGTGAGATTCAATTTTATTTTGGTTACACTGCTAACCAATGGAAAACCCTGGCAATACTATAAGAAGATGAAACTCACCTATAAAAAATATTCAAGATACACAACACTCTCCAAATGTTCCCGTGAAATTATGACAGATACTTACACACTTGGAGTAACATGGAATTTCATCGCCCAAATTATACCCGTTTCCGGCCGCAGGAAAAAGTTTGCGTTTGTCTATTAGAGAAATTAACCATTCTCAATGACGTCATTCCGAAACTTCTGAACAAACGTAGTGAACTTCTGATATTATGCCTTCATATGTAATACTCTCTTCTAAAATACTTTTAAATATATAAGTTTATATATGATGATTTTTTCGAAAAACTACGTATAAACGCTTTATATTTTGAATTTATGTTCCAATGTTATAATTAATTTAAAATAACCTTGAACTTTAAATCTGCATATAATATGGCGTTACTTCAACAAAACAGAATTATAAAAAAAAACAACCGAATTAGTTCATTTAGCATTTGTCCCTGTTTAATTGGGTAATCATGAAACATAGACATTCACCGCAAACGTAGTTATATGCGTATTTATTTATATATATATATATATTATTTATAGCTCTGTTTGATTTATTGGGCACGGTTGTATATATGTACGTATATGTTTCGTTGAATAATATTCATATTGAGTGTCTATTATTATGATGATCCTTTCCTTCCGTGTAAAAAGTTTCTTGATGTTAATATGAAATTCATCCAACATCATCTTCAGGAGTAAATTACAAATTTCAACTTATTTTAACTAAGATAAAATCTGCATTCCGTTGTAATGATGAATTCTGAAAACATGCGCAAACTCGCTCGGTAATTATTTAAGTATTTTTCCCATGGTAACTATGGAATTGTTTGCACACAAGCGATTCAATATAAGATAACTGTCCTAAATTAGCCGACCTGATAGCTGAAATGACATTAAATATTATATATATTCTAATATGTTGTTGCTATATTCTTTGTTCAGTGTTGGTTGATTTTGATATAAAGAGCCCCGAGAATTTAATAACATATATATATATATATATATATATATATATATATATATATATATATATATATATATATATATATATATATAAATGAAAATTGAAAAATTATCAATATGTCATGAATGTTTAATATATATATATATATATATATATATATATATAGCATGTATCTCCTAGTAGACACCGTATTATTTCCCTAAGAACTCGAATTCCGCATTGCGGAATTATTGCTTTTGTGATGATCGGTGATGTTATGTATACTGATTGGTAAATATAGTTAAAAATCTATGAAAAATAAGTAAACGCAAAAAGAGAATTGCTATATTGCTCGCCATCTAATCAGCTAGATATTGGATTGGAAACAATTCACTAAATCATCAAAATTAGTGAAAATCCCTAAATATTGAGTACTTCGGAAAGACGTTAGACTTATTTTTCAGTCTTTTTCCATAAAATAGATACTAATCCAAAGATTATGCTTGAGTCTATGACATTAGAAGTCATCATGATTTGGTTGGGGGCTGCCGAGACTTCACATTCCAGTCTTGATAGAGTTCAAAAGCCTCTCAATTTCCTTGATGGGGAAGAATAATTTTCCACACTCAAATATAACTCTCACAGGCGTTGTGTAGTCAGACACTCAACGCTCAATCGGTAATAACATGGAAATTGTACGGGCATATTACATATTTTTTTTTTTTTGGTTATGCTAGATTTGGCCTTCAATGCTAGGACCTGACATGCCTCTCACATACTAGCAAACCGATTATATTTCCTCCCTATTCGACTCAAACAGCTTCTTTTCCCGAACAACTGCCATGTTGAACAGACTCCCAACATGATGTTTCGTCGATCACTAATCTCTTAACCTGTTCAAATCTAGAGACTGTCGTTAACTTGTCCCAGATCCATATATACTACACCTTAACGTAGCCCTCTGCCTGGTGTGGCCTCTGGGCCTTCTCACTGTGCGAAGCTTGAAGTAAATGAACAAAAAAATGTAATTTCCTCGGTGTTCTAGCAACATATCGACTCCCGTAATTGTATGCGGATCAGGTTATTGTAAATTCCCAAGTGAACGCTTTATTTAATCTGTGTTTTCCACTGCGCATATATTGACATATCTGTTCAGTTCTTATTTAGTACATTTCAGTTATAGATTGCTCTGTTTCTACTGATCCCAAGAACACAAGGCCTGACCCGGTGATCGTACACAAAATTACTGCGTCAAAATATACACAACCAAAATATAAATCAACTAGACTATTTTCTCTTTGGAGAAGTTGAAAGGTTAAAGTGAACCTGTTGCTGGTTAGTGATTCTGCCACTTGTCATGCTTGAATGAAACTATTGAACTGATTGTTTTGTTGCAGTTAATGCTTTTTGAAACGGATAACATTTTTTCATTCTGTCATTATTTGGCTCCTATACCGTATTTATTTCTTAGCTAGGTCGAAAAAGGTTGTCCTGATCACCTAGCAGGCTTAAGGTGATTCCTTTTTTAATTCTATATTGGTGCCACGTACTTTTTATCGGTTCTCCTAAGCGCCGTGGGCAAACAAGTCTAACTTCTTCCCGAAGTACTCAATATTTAGGGATTTTCACCCTGTGTGTTGATGGCACTAACTTTCGTTGATGCGAGGCTCGTGAATCATACAAACGTTAGATAATTACGTCCTGCGTTCTACAATTGTAGTTTTATTATTACGTTCAAAATAAAAGAAATGTACGAGTAACACCGGGGAAATCAGCAAATATAACTTCAGAATTTGCAAGAAAATGCATTTGATCCCAGGCCATTCAACATGATTACTAAATGAAAGGATATGGAGTTTTAGTTCAAATAAAATTCACCATATTCAGCAATTTCATCTCTCGAAATATTCACGGGTTTCTAAATTAAAAGACATTAAATTTGAAAAAGATGTTATAATATAATTTCTTTTTTTTTTTAAATGCAATAATATTTGTTCTGATAAGTTATATCAATTTCTGTCATTTTTTTGTAAGCGTTCTGAAAGCAAAGGAAGTATTTGTCGCAGATTACTTCCACAAGACAAAGAAGAATCACTGTAAGTCCAGACTCGAACATCGTGGGTAGAAAGAAATGCTGAAATCTCGATTCGCCGGTACTATTTTAAATCACAATGCGTGTAACCAGTCAGAAAAATAACTCACTCTCTGACAAACGCCGAAACCAAAAATGCCAGAATTTTTTCCATTATTTATTTCATACTTACGTCCAAAATTGTGGCACAAGGCCGAAAAAGGGGAGGAGTAAAGGCTGGTCAACACTAACTATCTTATACCTACCTAATCAGATTCACGACCCATTCATACATTACAATTTACCCGTTCACCACAAGAACTAAACCATCACCATTCAATCCTCCATCCACCATAATACCACATCCTCTCAAGGGGAACCTATAAAACGCACCCCATGCCATAAAAATTTGTATGATAATAAACAATATACATTAAAATTCTAATAATGATCAATGAAAGGGGAGGGAGATGAACCCAATAATAATAAACTAAAATTAACACAAAATACAAACTAAACGTAATTGATGTTAGTAGGGACCGCCCAACCCTTAAAACAGAGAGGCCGCTGTATTCGGCCCAAATGATAGAATCAAGAGGCTCTCTCGCTAAGGGAGTGGGGAAAAAGGGATAAAATATTATACGGACCTGGAAAAATATAAAGCTGACCCAGTCGAGATGAAAAATGGGGGCCAAACAAACTGGGGAGTTTGGGAATCTCGACTTGAATCATAACCAAAGAGCAGCCGGGATACAGGCCAGGAACAACACTTATTCACATTAACTAGGTACACTGAAGCTTGTCAAACCTAAACAAGGGGAGGCTTCCACAGGAGGCCACCCCGATGTGCCATAGGTTGACCTAGAAGAGAAAATCAAGGCTAGCTCCAGTCACACGAACCAAGCTCGCCTCTTTTACCAACCTTTCGCTAAAGACTGTCGAATGCAATGGTTTTCTATCCGTTCTAATCTTCATCTTGAGCTGATGCTCAAAGAATCGGATTATATCCTGATAAGAAAGACGGTTGCCTCGCAAGACTTCCTCCTCTCGCGTCGTCCAAATCACCATTCGAGCCGTGGCTAGCAGCGTCAGAAACACCATACGTTTCACCCCTGAATACGGGGGCGACACATTGTCACACGCGTATGCGCGATCAATGGACACAAGCTGTTCGGGAGCGAGACGAGCCGTCATCTCGCCGACATGGTCCCATAAGGGGCGGACCCGGGAGCAATGGTAGAAGGCGTGCGAAGCCGTTTCCTCTAAGCCAAGGCCACACCGTTCACAGTCTGGCAAATCCTCCAAGACCCATATGAAAGCCTTGTCGTTGAGAGGCAGACGATTCCGAGCCAATCGCCAGCTAAGCGAAAACTCAGGGTTACTGAGGTAATCCGCCGCTTGCGCCCAAGACCAGTAGGAACGATACTCCTCCTCCGACAAGCCGAGCGTAACTCGTAGGGGATCCTTCGCGGGCCCCTCCACTAATCCACGATAGAAGACCTTCCTAGGCCGTGAAAGGTCACTGGACCGAGGAACGGCCCTCAAGGCCAACCGACACTCGCGAAGGAAAACCGAATGATCCCGGGGTTTACGACGGCGCTCAACCCGCGAGATGAGGGTCTGATGGTAAGCCCAGGGAACGCGTCCCTAACAATCCCCTCCAGCATCGGATCTCCTCCAGTCAATGCGCGGCGTAGGAAAGCCAGCCTAGAGGCACGGATGTGACTCATCAGGCGCGGCATTCCCAGCCCCCTTGACACAGACGCTTAGTGCAGACTCGTCTGTCGACCCGATTCCCGCGTCCCCTCCATAAAATGGAGGATAGCGATCGCTCGAGCACCTGCCTGTGGGTCTTAAAGAGATGATGTACGGACAATCGATAAAGAATCAGGGGGAAAATGTATGTAACACACACCTCCGCCCTGCCCTTCACGGACAACCTCCGTCGATTCCAAGTCTGACCGGCAGAATCGACCTTTGCTCGTACTTCAGACCAATTCTTCTCCAGCTGGAGGTCGGGTCCAAACCACACTCCAAGAATGCGGACAGACCGTCCGTCCAACCGAAGCGGCCCGGAAGATCGACCCCCTTCCAGGCACCTAACCTCAAGCCGGACGACTTGTCGCGGTTTATCTTGGCCCCTGTTACCTTCTCCTACCGATCAATCGCCTTCTGCACCGCCTCAATGTCGCTGCGGGAAGACACGAAAGCAGATACGTCATCGAAGGAACGGCGATTCCACGTAGGGCCGGACTGCACGCCTCGTCCCTCAGCCGGCGAAGGAGAGGCTCCAACGCCAAAGCATAAAGGAGAGGCGACAGCGGACAACCCAGACGAACCGACCTAGACAGTACAAAAGCGTCCGACAACCTTCCGTTCACCTGTACCAAAGCACTGGGGGAGCGATACAGGAGGCTAATCCAGCGGCGGAAGTTGGGTGCGAATCCAGCGGCCTGCAGGACAGTAGCAAGGTAGCGATGGTCGACCCTATCAAATGCCTTGAACTGATCCAAATTGATCAGCGCGGCTTCTTCGTCGTCTTTTACAACCTTTATGATCGTGCGGATCAGATGCAAGTTGCTCTGAATTGTTCGGCCCCTCACAGAACAAGTCTACTCAGGACCCAACAGAGACTCGGCAACTGACTGCAAACGCTCCTGCAGGATCTTGGCTAAAATCTTTAACTCTGTGTTTAGCAGAGTTATGGGCCTGTAATCATCTAGTTTACCCCCACCATCCTTGCCCGTTTTCAACAGAGTGATCACGCCACTGGTGATCCGGCTGGGGATGGACCCCGACCGAAACCAGTTGTTGAACACTGCAGTCAAAATCGGAACAAAGATGTGCGACAGCCTCAAGTACAATTCATAGGGAAAACCATCCAGACCGGGCGACTTGCCTCTGCCGACCTTCTTCAATACCGCGAAGACTTCGCCCTCCGTGATCTCTCACTCGCAGCTAGCCGCTTCAGTCGGCGAAAGCCGAGGAAAGTCAGCCAAATAGCTGCGAAACTCCTCCTCACGAAGACCAGGCTCCCTGGTAAACCGGCTCTCGAAATGCCGCCGAAACGCCTCGCACATGTCGTCAGTGACCCGAAGAGTACGCCCCTCCTGGTATTTGACTTCACGAATGTAACGATCGCCACCTCGACGGACCTCTTCCCTGCGCAGATCTGCGCCCATATTCACTGCTTCGGAAGACATCTTGCTTAACTTATGTCTAATTACTAGGCCCATGTAGCGCTCGCTATTCGAACGATCCAGGGCCTCCTTAGCTAAGGCTATCTCTAGGGGATCCCCCCCAGCCGCCGCCCGGGAAAAACTAGACTTAAGCGTCTTCACCTTTTCAGCTCTATCTAGAGCGAGCCGCTTGCCGAAATCAGTGGTGAAAGACCTTATCCTACAATTAAGTCGCTCCCACCACCTATTTCCGATTAGCGCCCCCACTAGCTCCCGCTGCACTAGTCTAGTTAGCTGCTCCTGGAAGTCCCGCCTGTCTAATAAGAACAGGTTGAACTTCCAGTAACCAGCCATTCTAGGGCTATGTTCTAACGCCACCCGGGCACCAACGAGTTTGTGATCCGAATAGCCTACCCAGTGGAACGTGGGACAATCTAGTAGATGTATGTCGGCTCTTCTAACTAACATTCTGTCAAGGTAGCTAACTACCTCTTCAAAAGGCCAATTAAGAGCCCACGTCCACATCCCCACCCCCGCGGTGATCGACCCGGTATCTATCAACGAGACCATAATCGTTGATCAGATCAACCAGGCTACGATCGTCCCTTCTCCCACTAGCACCCCGCCCCCTGTATAACTTGGGGTCCAGGATGGCATTCCAGTTCCCCATTAAAACTAGGCGCGTTGAATCCACTAGGAACGGCCCCAACCGCCGTAAAAACGAGACCCGCTCCTCCCGGTCATTGGGCGCATAAACCGCAACGACTTGGAACGAACCACTTTTCACGGCAATATCGCCCACGATCAACCGGCCCTCGGCATCGGTATGCACAAGGTCCACCTTCGCATCAAGAGTACGTCTGACAAGCAAAGAAACTCCTCTGACAAACCGGTCCCCATATGCTGAATAGACGACAAAGTCATCCTCCAGCACACACGCATCGGAACTGCAAACAAAGTAGGTCTCTTCGATCGCGGCAACATCCACACAAAAGGACAAGAGGTCCCGAAGCAGGCGGGCAGCCTTACTCCGATCCCTCAAGCCCCTTGCATTCAGCGTAGCTATCTTAATTGACATCTTCTAAGTCCTGTAAAATAGAAAAACAGAATTAACCTAGTCACATACGGGGCGGAAATCCACAGCTCTAAGGACCCCGACGGAATGTCCCAGGTTCCCTGTACCCAACTCGGTCGTCATACGACCACCCAGGATAATACCGCCAACGTCCGTTGGGTATGTTAGTTTAATAGCTCTATACAAAGAGGGATGGAGCAGAACAGGAACCCTCCCAGAGCAAAAATTCCTCATTTTTTTCAAGTCTTCATTATTTTCTTCACACACCCTTATTTTAGGGTAGGCTACTTGAGCCTCATTTATATGGCTCCACACTTTCAAGTATGCCCCAGTGTCCCTTACGACGGTGATAACACCCGGGGCGTTAGGGAAGTTTCGTGGGTCTTCCACCGACTTTCCATCTACCTCTTCAAGTTTAAACAGGCGCCCCAAAAGATCCCTTCTTTGCTTAGACAGGCCTTTTTTGGCCTCCTCCTTATCCACTTTACAAATCCCATCGTGACCCGGGAAGTATTTCTTCTTTTTTTCTTCTCCCTTGCACGATGGGGAGGGGAGGAAGTAGACGTGTGCGGGGAAGTATCAGGTGAACTTAGGGGTGTAATGGGGAAAGAGGGGGATGGAGCACGGGAAGGGGAAGAAGGGACGCTCCTAGCTTTGGGGGAGCTGGATGATCTTGTTGGCGAAGCAGGGAAGGAGTGCCGCCTGGTTCTGTCCATGCTTCGTTCCGCCCTGCTACGACCAGAAAGTCTTGGTTCTATTTCCTCTGGATCTTCTTCTCTGCTTCTTTTCTGGGACGCAGCTCGCGGTGGAGGCATTCTGTCCAGCTGAATTGATGTTTCTTTCTCCACCTGCTTCTATTTGTGGAGGTATTGCTGTTGCTCCTGTTGCAGTTTGTTGTTGTTTCTGCTGCTCCTTTTGCTGTTGTTTCTGCTGCTCCTGTTTTTGTTGCTGTTTCGGCTGCTGGTGATTCTCTTGCTGCTGAGGAGGTTGTTGCTTCTGGGGCTTCTGTTGTTGCTGCTGGTGGGGCTTCTCTAGTTGCTGTTGGTGGGGCTTCTGTTGTTGTTGCCCCTTCTGTCGCACTGGGGGAGAGGGTAGAGTTGCCACTTTCCCCCCTTTCTTCACCTCAGTCTAGGCTCCCGAGGTGGCCTTATCTTTCGTTGGTGCCACCTCTGCCGCTGCTGCTGCTACTGCTGGCGTCTCCTTTGTTGGCTGCTGGTCCTTTTTCCCGGGGCACTCCTTCGCCATGTGCCCGACCGCACCACAGGCCCAACAACACGGCCTCCTACCCTCCACCACGACCAGCATTCTATTATCCCGGCAAGTTAGCACGTTTGGGATGTCCCGAAAGTTGTCTCTGTCGAGGACCACTTGGAACACCATGTCTCCCGTTGCTATCCCCGACTTGCTTATGACCGCACTCACTTCCTCCACTTGGCCAAACTTAGCAAAAAAACGCTCCCATTCTGTCCTGGGGAATGTCGACAGGAACGCCGTGAACTGTTATTTTGGTTTTTCGTGTCCCCATATACTCCGTTTGGAGCCGCAAGTTTGCTGTGGACAAGATATTCCCGGCCAGCTTGTTTGCTTCTTGCTTTGAACCAAACAGAATGTCCCACATGGCATTACTTCTGCGGGCCAACATCTTGGGGGCAATCTTGAGGGTCTTCAACGCATCCTCCACATTGTCTCTGTTGACTCCAATGAGTCTATGGGTCTTGACATCTGTTGTCAGCAGCGATATAACTTTTAACCTTGATAGCGTTCAAGGTCCCCGGGATTGTTACAATGTCATTCCCTTTTACAGGCACTTCGTATTTCACCCGTTGTTCTTCGTAATACGCAGTCTTTTTTCCTCGGTTCACTTTCGGACCAGGCCTGTGTTTTCGCAGGTGACAAACTTTGGGTTTGCACCGGCAGTACTTCCACTGGTGGAGTCATGTTTACGTTTGTGTCGTCGGCCATTTCGACCGCGACCAAACGAATAAAGCTGTATTTCTTTTGACTTTAATTTTTTTCAGTCTTTCCAAAAAAGAGGATAAACAGAAAATAATACGGAAAATAAAACGTAAGAAAAACGTGGACAACCAAAGATAATTCAAATAAATACAAAACAAAGTAATGCAAACAAAAACAGAGGCGAGGGCAAAAATGAAAGAAAGAAAAAAAAAGGAAATAAACAAAAACGAAAAGAATCAAAAATACACAAATAAACTAAAAACTGAAGAATTCAAAAAGGTTTCAGAAAATAAAATCAAAAACTTAACAGTTCAATTTCCGATCAAATCTAATTGGGCAAATCATGTTTTAATTATTTAATGAGACATGTTTTAGTGCACACACACATATATATATATATATATATATATATATATATATATATATATATATATATATATATATATATAGTCAAAATTACATATTGTCAAGAAGCCCGCCCCTTTTTATACAAGTAGACTCATGTGTACTTGTACTAATGCCGCTGACTACCCGGGAATGACACTGATACGGTGATACAGTGACAGAATGTGAGTGTGAGGTAACCGCTTGGTAGGTGTCACAGTTGCGAGCCCTTAGACTCAGAAGGAAGTCATACTTCGATGCTGAATTTCGCAGATTGTATATATATATATATTATTGCTGCTAACAGCATTTCTGGATCTACTAACCCTATTACCAACTGTATGATTACGTCAATACATTCATTTACTATATTTCATTCCTGCGTTTGTCATTCATTTGAGACTGGATTTCATCCCGGAATCCACAACAGATTTTTATTATAAATTTTTTTAAATCATATATACATTCAAGATAAATACACGTGCAAGTACACCCCTGCACTCCAAAAGATATAACGGCTGCTTCAACGACACTTTTTTTCAAACATGTTGGAAATTCTCATATGTTTTCTCTGTCTTAAGAACCATTCTGACCTACCTAACTTCCGTCCTATCCGTATCGTACCACTCTTCCATAAATCTTCGTGGCTTTAATCAACGTCGAAATAATTAATCACCTTTACATCCCATGTTCTTCTCTCTGACAGGCAATATGTTTTCCGCTTTGCCCGATCCACCGCTGATGTGCTCACGGCTATAACTGAATTTATTTACCAATGATTTCACAATAAGGGAGAAGCTTGAGACGTATCTCTTGATATCTGTAAACAGTCTGATAGTGTTTGAAATGCCGACCTTCGTCGTAATCTTCAGGGATACGGAATTTCAGGACAATCATTTGACTTAAAATAATCATGCTTGTCAAATCGTAAAATGAAGGTCGTCCTAAAGAGGTTTTCCTCCAGTTCCATTCTCCTGAACCCTGCTGTTTTCCGAGGCCCTATCCTGGTTCCTACACTATTTCTGATCTTCATTAACGATCTTCGTCATGTCATCACTTCCTAAGTACTCATATACGCTGACAACACTATTATTTACCCCTGCCTCAATAGCCAATTTGTTATCGCTGACAAAACTAACCTGGCTGCTGATCTCGAAAAGGACCTCCAATCTGTGGTTGAATTTGTCAGGAAATGGTTGGTAAAATTTAATACTTCAAAGACAAAATTGTTCTCATTTAACCCCCACAGAGAACTCTCCCTGCCTTCCATAAGAATGTCTGATACTCAACTCGAAAAAAGTGCCTCTCTACGCTTGCTTGGCCTAACGCTCTCCGCGGACCTAAGATGGAACAAATACATTGAAAAATACATTAATCTACCACAAGGAAACATTAGTTATCTCTGTCGCGCCAGAAAGCTTTCTTCACTTGACTCAATTCTTCAAATCTATACATCAACGATTTGCCCTTGCATGGGATACTAGTACTATATATGTCCTGGATCCCCCGCTGTTCATCTCAAGATACTCGACGAAATCCGGAGAGGTATATTTCAATGTACTTGGTCCTGGTCTCCCATCTTGCCTACAGTCACTTTCACAAAGTCTTTCCGTCGCTTCCCTCTGTATTTTCTAAAAGCAATTTAATGCTGACTGCTTCGACGATCTATTTTTGCTGTTTGCCAAATAGCATGAATTTAAGCGTGCTACTAGGTTGGCGTCTCAGTCCAACCATTTCACTGTCGAAATTGTTAAATGTAGCCGTCTCTTCTGCATCAATGTCTTGCAATACCAGTCTATGAACCTCCTTCCTCTTAATTGCTTCCCTGATAGTTATAGTCTGAAAATATTCAAATGCAATGTTACTCGACAACTTCTGACCCCTTAATCTAATTGTCGTCCTTTTCATAATCCTTTCTTCAAAAACCACTCTTTACTTTTACTCACTCATTCTGTATCCACTGGCCTGCTATTTGTACTCTCGTATGGCTTGGGGTGGAATTCTTAAAAAAAAAAATCAGATCATACAAAAATATTAATTAATATGATTATAGACACACAAAAAAATAATAATATAAATGAATAAATAAAAATGATAAATTTTGAAATCAGTCATGTTCAACATTTTTCAAGAGATATTAAATTTATTTCTAAAAATGACCATAAATTGATTTATTTGGTTTAGTAAATTTTGATATTTATATTTTATAGAATTGTCATTTTTTGCGTAAGATAGATTAGATAAACAATACTTGTTTCTCGCATTGCAAGTTTTATTTCTTGCCATCATTTACCCCGTAATTTCTATCTGGTCTTGCTCGAAAACCTTTTAGCGGTGAGTTATATTTGGCGAAATCAGTATTACTTTTGCATCTATCGTTACTTAAGTTTTGTTTATGGCTCTAAAATCTTTATTTATACCAAGGTTCAGTTGAACCAATATGATTTTATTGTTTTTTTAACTGATTGTATGTTATCTATACACAATATATATTTAGTCCAACATTGGACGATTAAGGGAGTGTTCATATTGTTACCGTTTTTTATTTTTCATTACTGATGTTATTTTTGAAATAAAGATATATTTTTCTTTAAATAATCTATTGTAATGATGACATATTTTATTGTATGTTTCTAACGCTGCAGTTGCTCTGTTTTATTTCTGCTAAAAAAATTTTTCTTTAATGATGTTCCATTCCTTCAATTTTCATGAGTTTGTGTATATATATATATATATATATATATATATATATATATATATATATATATATATATATATATATATGTATATATATATATATATATATATATATATATGTATGTATATATATATATATATATATATATATATATATATATATATATATGTATCTGTTTGTGTATGCGTGTGTTATTAATATACGATTCTACGAACCTGGGTAATGAATTATGCATTTTGAATACCCAATATCTTGAATGTCATTGCTCACAGAATCAACACAACAAAAGATAAAAAAAAACCCTATCGAGACATATCAATGGTATTCGAGAAGTTGAACGAACGGAACTGCTATATTACTTTTCGAGTAATTGGATCTCAGGAAGTGAATTCTCAATTACCAAGTTCTTTTTCATAGGTAGGTCCATGAATGTCATTTCCAACGGCATACATCGGATTCCAATTATATCACTCTCAGAATTCCCTAATGTTCTCTACTCGTCCCAACACTCTTCTACTTTCTATTAAGATAAGTATATAGTCCGATCTTTTGTGAATATCTATGGGGATGATATAACATTTTAACGGTGCATCTCCAAATATCAGGGTGATCATAAATTGTCAGAGTATCAGGTGGCTCAATTGGAAAAAACAATGACTTGCAAAAGTCAATATCTCCAATACCAAAACAGTCATGTTCCACTTACACCGAGCAATCTGAGATTTCACATGTGATATATGAATATTCTCGTAATGAAGCGCATTGCTTTTAATGTTTATTGGACTTCAAGCTCACCGAAGAATTCAAGTGGATCTCAAATATACGAACCATTACTATAGTTGCTTGGAAAATATTTGATTCATTGTTACACTACAGTCATTATAGTAAGTAGCTCTGTAAAGATATACTCCATATTTACAAGAAACTAAACAAAACATAAATAGAGCATTTATGACATAACCTCGCTGGAGATAACTAATCATCACTTTATTTTTTTATAGTGAAATACCGTCTATGCTGCTTTGTTGTTGATGTGTTATTTCCCGCCATACAACGCATTTCCCATAGAGAAAATATCAAAAGCCTCTTGCTATTTTCATGGCAAGTTTTTTGAGGAGTAAAATCCATTGGTTCCACCAGGTTATCCGTTTCCTGTGTTACCCTTCATGCTATGTACGCAAGGATGAATAATATTAATTCCCTTCGTGTGTGTGTTCGTATATATATATATATATATATATATATATATATATATATATATATATATATATATATATATATATATATATATATATATATATATATATTTGTGTGTGTTTGTGTTTTACATTAAGGTTCACCCTTTACTAGGTCTGTGAGGCGCGCGGGTCAGAGGTTTACGTTAGGAGGCTATTTCTGCGCGCATAGTAGTGGAAGGTAACTGTTTCCTCTAGCATTAACCTGTTTAAGATTGTAGCGATAGCGGAAACATCTTGCTTGGATTCCGTTCTACTGGGCAGTGTTTCACAGGAAGAAGCTGCTTGAGTTGAACTTACTTTTAACCGATTGAATAGGGAGGGTATGTGGGAGTTTTGCTATCATGTAAGTGACATGGCGTGAAGGTTTGCCTTGGTGTCACCAGGAAATCAATTTCATCAAAGCACTTTCCGTAGGAGTAGCGACAGAGAAACCAAGGTTTGTCACATCCCACTTACGGGAGAAAGGGTTAATGGTGGAAAATAATTCATGTCAGACATAAATGTTCGGAGAAGCTTTTGTAATCTATCATGTCTGGAGAGTGAGATCTTGACAGTCAACTAATAAAAGGTAAGTTCAGCTTAAAAAAAATTAAATGACTTCCGGTAGTATGTTTTACCAATCAGTAATTTTTAGTTCAGGAACTTAGTTTCTTGATTTTCATTTCGCTCATCCAACACTTCTTTCTGTGGTCTTGAGGTCTTGTTTTCAGTGAACATAAAAGCCAATTTAATTATGTTATTAACTACAAATACAGAAAATATATATAAAAAAAAACCCCACAGGATTAGCAATACCATTGGGAAATACAAGGGAATAAATGTTAAAAAAAATAAAGAACTGTGAACATAAAATTAAGATTCATTCGGTAAATATTAGGTTGGTGCAAAATAATGACGTAATAATGTCGTTTTTTGACGTATTTTTAACGTCGAAAAACGACATTATTACGTCATTATTTTTGCACCAACCAAATATAAGAGCAGGGTTTATTACACATTTTACTGGGATAAAAGAAAAACAAAAACATTTTCGGACCTGTGAAAAGTTTGCCGTATCTTCTGAACTTTTCCTAAAGTTCATACATCTCGTATTAATCACCTACTGTGAGTGTCTCTTAGAGTTAGAGCAACTTTAGTATAAAAACTATATATATATATATATATATATATATATATATATATATATATATATTAAATCAATAATACTTCAAGGGACATATTAGAGAGCCTCAATAGATTCGCGTAATAAATAATATCAGGGTCAGATTTTCTGATCAATCTGTTGAATTAGCAACGTTTAATTTTTTTTTTATTATAGCCAATATACATACAAACACATGTGTGTGTATATATATGTGTGTGTGTGTGTGTGTGTACACCATTTTGTGTTGATAGCAGGTAATGACACCAAGAAAACTCAACGAGGGATGAGCGTTCCTCGATTAGGAATAGGAATTACATTACACTTAAATACATGTTCCCGGAATCAAAGTGGCAGCATGTAGCGGAACGCTTCGGCATATTTGTTAAGTCGTTTGTGGCCGGCCAGTAAGCGTTTTAGGTTCAAGCTTCACGAGTGCAACAAATACATTTAAATAGGATTCTCGATATAGACAATTTCTTAGTATTAATTTCACTATTTATGTAAAATAAAACAAACAGGATTGTAACACAAACAAGTGTCTCCAGTAAAAAAAATAATGTTTATAGTAATATAAAGCGCGTGCACAAACACACAGTCACACACACACACACACACACATATATATATATATATATATATATATAGAGAGAGAGAGAGAGAGATAGAGATTTCCCTCTTAAAGTTTTGGAAAACACAGTCAATTCTTTCCGGGTTTTTCTGTGTTTTTTTGGTTCACTGAAAACATCTAAATGTAAATAGTTGGAAATAAAATCTGGCACTCTGAACGATTTTCCCATATGCATGTTTTCCTCGTAAACACAAAACCCTTCAGTGAAATCAAAAGTGAAGGAAACTGGCCATGCCGTCAAAATGAATTGAGCACTATGGCTGTCTTGCCTTTGTCAACATACGCAAAAATATTACGCTACAATTACCCGTTCCTCTGCCGTGCGGATGATATCTCAGGGGAAGAATCACCGACTTTACGCCAAATCGGTTAGTTTTCGATCCCGGCTTACAGCAAACGGATGTCGAGCCACTTTGATGAGAGATTATACAGAGTAACTGGACTGTATGTACATGGCATTATTTTGTGATCGCTAAATGTTATTTTGTTATCGGTAAATATTATTTTGTAATCGCTAAACCGCAGCCGTCTCGGATAACGCAAGAGTCTTCCTTAAACATGAATTGAGCACTATGTCTGGCGTTTGTTAACGCCAAGCTACGATTGTTTCATCCTTGAACACATTCTTCAGGCTAATCTTCGCCTGTTGCTGTTTGCATTAATTCATGAAACAATGTTGCGTATCGGCATAAACTTTATTATTCATATACGCTCTGTTACTTATTTTGTGGACATTTTACCCCATATATATAATAGCTGAAAACTTAAATTTTCATCATATATATATATATATATATATATATATATATATATATATATATAACGTTGGTGCAAAAATAATATTTTTTGTCGTTTAACTTCAAAAGATCATAACTACTTTCATATTAAACTTTATTAATCGAAATAAGAACCATTAGAATCGACACGTTTTTGCCAACGAGAAACAAGTTTATTTATCACATTAGCATAGAAATCCGGAGTTCTGGAAGCGATGAAGTCATTAAAGAAGGATTTGGCATAATCTCGACTTTTGAAGCATTTTTTGCGCAGGAAGTTGTCGAGATGCTTCAAAAAGTGATAATCGGTGGGCGAGAGGTCCGGTGAATATGGCGGATGAGGCAGAGTCTCGTAGCCCAATTCGTTCAGCTTCTGCAGGGTCAGTTGATCAACATGCGGGCGAGCGTTGTCATGGAGGAGAATTGGTCCCTTCATATTGACCAATCTCAGGCACATACGTTGGAGCTTCTGATGCATTTCGTCAATTTGTCGGCAATACCTCTCCGCCGTAATCGTTTCGCCCGGATTGAAGAAGCTGTGATGGATGAGGCCGGCCGCAGACCACCAAACAGTCACCATAATCTTTTTTTGTGCAATTTCGGCTTCGGGAAGTGTTGTGGAGCTTCTCCGGCATCCAACCACTGTGCCGAACGTCACCGGTTGCCGTAGAGGATCCACTTCTCATCGCACGTCACAATCCGCTCGAGAAATGGGTCGTTTTTGTTGCGCAGACGGAGCGTAGAAGACACCTCAAAACGACGATTTTTTTGATTATCGTCCAATTCATGCGGCACCCATTTATCCGACTTTTTTTGACTTCCCTGTTTGCTTTAAATGGCGAACGACTGTTGAGTGGTCGACCTCGAGTTCAACAGCAACTTCTCGTGTCATATTGCGAGGATCGGCTTCAATTAAGGCTTTCAAATGTTCGTTATCAACCGCAGTCGGCCGGCCGCGACCGTCTTCATCTTCGAGGCTCTCGTCACCATTGCGAAATTTCTTGAACCACCGTTGTGCCACACGTTCGTTAGTGGTTACTGGGCCAAACGCATCATTGATATCATGAGCTGTATCAGCAGCTTTTCGGCCTAGTTTGAACAAGAAAATCGTGCGGATTTGAATTTTGTCCATACTGTCGAAAAGCCTGCAAAAAAATGAACAAAGAGATTGAGAACGGTAACGAATAACACGATTCGATAGAGCGAAAAACGCGCTTCAAAATGATATATAACATGGCTATATATATCAATGAATTAATTCAGAAATCATATATAAAAGTAACATATGTTTGAAAAGAACATTATTTTTGCACCAACCTAATATATATGTAAAGATAACGCAGAATCACAGTTATTTAACATTTATTTTTTTTTTTAAAGTGCTGGATATAAAGTAGAGTATAATATTAAAACATCATTATATACAAATATTGTTTCATCGTGACACGGAAATTTCTGTTTCAGAACATAAAAATATTATTCAGTAACTTCAGAAAAAAATATTTGTTTTGAAAGGGAAATGCTATACAATTGATGACTTAAGTAGGAGGGTGAATGAAACTTCAAAATATTTATGGGCGTTGTCTTGTCTGACGAATCCAAAGACTATTCTTAGCTAACGTACAAAAGTCAAAAATAGTTATGTGTGGTGATGTGATACATACTTGTGGAGACGAAACGTCATGTATTAGACATGTCTCTATTGCTTCCATTTATGCATAGATTCCTGCGGTAAAATGATATATTTCAGATTGGTATATATATATATATATATATATATATATATATATATATATATATATATATATATATATATATATATATATATATATATAGACATAGATAGATAAATAGGTATCCAACAATGGGTTAATTTCTCATAATATTTTTATATACATTAGGATTCTCTAAATGGGCCTGTACTATGATTAAATCATGTTTATGTATTTATTTATTTTGATCAAGAACTAACTTAAAGGGGACATATTTTTATATATTTAATTATTATGATTTAAAATACAATACTTTTTATATTCAATGTTTCATTAGACATGGTAATGTTAAAAAGAAAATTCAAGGAATTAAGTAAATATTATATGTACCATTATATTTAATCAAATAATGGATATATAATTATAATAAATAGATTTTTTTATAAAAGGAAATCCTAATAACTATATTTTAATGTAAACATTGCTCAATACCTACAAAATCTGTTCGTATCGTTGATTTAATAAATCATTTCTTTAAGATAATTATTAATATATAGATTTCGATGTAGACATAGAGGACATAGGACATTGAATGAACTACAAATTCTCTTTTTTTGTTTGTTTTTTTTATAAATTTCCGTTTTACTTTCATGGGTTTATTTGTTTCTTTTAAATACCAATAATATTTAGAGAAAGATTTTTGGTTAAGATATCGTTGTTGTTGAATGAAAAAAAATGTCGGTACCATCTTAATTTAATAGCGTTTTTTGTGCTTCCAATATAATTTTTAATACCTGGATTTTCAATACATGAAATAATAAATTGCTAATCTAGTGATTCTCTATGACATTGGTAAACAATAGATTCTGTAATTCTTTCATTTTGCAATAGACAATTTATGGGATTTCTACTGTTACTTAATTTATTATTAGTATTATTATTGATTTTCGTTCCGGAATCACTATTATTTTTATTTTTGGTTTAAGTGTTTATTTAAAATTTTCTCATTACGTTGTTTATAATATATATATTTTTTTTTTATTGTCAGTAAAACTAGAACTTAGTTTTAGTCTATTTTTACTGAACATCTTGCTAAGAGGATTATTACTTGGAAAATGTTTTTCAATTAAATCAAGAAACTTTTGCCCTAAATTACTACCAACCATTTGCTTAATTGAGTGTGTGTACCGAAATTTCTATTTCTATTTTTTCTCTAGTTATTGTTATTATCCATTTTATATTTAATATTGGGGTTTTACAGACACTATTTTTAAAGCTTTATGACAAAAATATCAATGATTTAAAATATATCTTTATTTGCAGATTTAATTCGTTTATCTATCGGTGAGGCTACGTTTTATTATTAAGAAAAGTAAAAGAGCAAGACACAACATATAACACAGGTAAAAAAAAAATATTAGATTAAATCTTCTGTCTTTCTTTATCGCTCTTTTTCATTCCTTTCTTATTTTGCGCGGGAAAAGGGATTGTTCGCAATTAAACCCTAATAGTTGTAATAATCAGTAATTTACCAACGCCTGATGAGATGCGTTTATAAACATCAAAGCATGAGGGCATTTGCGTAGCGTTTTTTCTATATTTTTTAATGTAATATCCTATTAAAAAAAAGAATATTGCCCTACTATTGGGTTGCATGTGCCCTATTTTATTTTAATCTCATGGATCATTTGAATTCATATTCGATTCGTTCGCATTTCATATATATATATATATATATATATATATATAATTGTATATTCATGCACCAATAGTGTTATCTTGTTTTGAATGATCCATATATTTGCAATTATTTCTCTTCTGTTTTGAAGTGATAATAAAGTTGACACTAAGCAAAGCTCTGCGGTGTCATACGAATTAATTACACCCGGAAATGCAGAAGAGTTTGTCGTCGTTTGAAATTCATAAAATCTTTCACTTAACATATTTTCTTCACGTATGTAACCTTCTCAAATCCGATTGTCTTTTCCTATATTTTGTTGTTGTGGGAAACATGCAAATTTAAACGAAGAATGATTTTTCTCGATTCGAAGAATACGTTTACTAGTGATATGGCATGGGTAAATAATATAGTTGTCTAATTGAACATCCTTAGTCTAAATGTATACATGATTTAAAAATAAATATTTTAGTAAATAACATATTTATTAGCAGTTGATATTTTTTTTAATGATATGACGGAATGAAAACTCGGAAATGCAGTAATCAATAGGTATTTTATTTCTGTTAATTATTAGCACAGCAGAATTAAATTTCCATGAAAGTGTCCAGACTGAAACCTTACAGGAAAGATGAGATTGTGTTAGTATACAGTTATATGAAATCATCTGATATGAGGAATAACTCATCCATATTATCATCGTCCGACAATTAGGTTCTGAATAGAAAAAAAAAACAACAACAACAGAATATTGATAGAAAAAAGGTATTCGACTGGAAGCATTTAAGTTACTTTTTTCATCGATGTATTGAGAATGCGTACACGGTAAAATACAATTTCGTAGCCTCAAACCAAGTTCTTTAAATAACAGAGCATATATATATATATATATATATATATATATATATATATATATATATATATATATATATATATATATATTCGTGTGTGTGTGCGCAAAACGTTTTATAATTATTATATTATAATTACTTAGTAACTGGCATTTACATGCGTTTTTGCATATAAAGCTTCGTCAGACTTCAAAATAGAAATGATACAATATGATAAAAAGGAAGGCTATCTCTTATTAGTTAGATACGTTCCCTGTGTAATGATGTATAACATATATATTTTTAACTATGTATAACAAATATCTAACCTATAAGAAATAATCAAATACTATTTATCAGTAATCTGAATCCCTTTGCTTTTAATCATTTTTTCTATTCTTTTTATCTTGGTCTGTTACTAAGCTTTAATAACGTGAACATGTTAAATTACGATCCATTTCCTACTTGCTCTTTATTCTACAATCTTGTCAGACTCCTATCTACTATAATCTATCTATCTATCTATCTATCTATCTATATATATATATATATATATATATATATATATATATATATATATATGCATGCAAACTTTCGTCTCTTTTTTTTCTTTCTAACTATCTATCAGGCTTCTATCTATCTATCTATCTATCTATCTATATATGTATATATATATATATATATATATATATATATATATATATGCATGCAAACTTTCGTCTCTTTTTTCTTTTTATCTATCTATCTATCAGTCTTGTGTCTATCTATCTATCTATCTTACTAGATAGATAGATAGATAGAAAGAAAAAAGAGACGAAAGTTTGCATGCATATATATATATATATATATATATATATATATATATATATATATATATATATATTAAAATATAAATAGTGTCATTCTTTCAAAAGAAATAGGAATCTATATATCGTGTACAGAAATTATACCATGGTTTTACTAGACTTACTACGTCTATGAGATGTTTTACATTATGAGTTTAGCTTCCTCGTCTGCCACCCCCTGCTGCCTTTAATTATTTATTCTCTTTTCTCCTCTGTATGGCAAATTCTGGGCGGTTCTAATTCTTTGATCTCTAGAATCTTTTAAAAAATATAACAACATAAAATATATATAAAGACATTTTTTTAAAAATTCCTATTAGAAAAAAGCAGGGAAATTTAATCTTAAACGGAAATAAGCTGTATTAACTGACCGAATTTGAAAATGAAAAATAATTTTTTGATGTCGACTTAAGTTTATGAATAAATTACTATGAAACCCAGAGAAATATGCCGAATAGAGAAACCTATTTTGGGTATTATGTCGGATTTGGGTAGGATTCCCAACTTAAATAATCATATTATTTAGTAATATGAAGAAATGCATTTTATAGAAGA
>OZ010579.1:31717633-31727633 GCA_963932145.1 Acanthosepion lycidas
ACTGGCCATTCCGAGCGTATATTGAAGACCTATGATATTTAAATTTTCAAAAGACGGAATCAATGTAAGAAAATGCATAAAATAGGTTAAAAGGTTTTCTGAAATGTTACAACATACGGCGCCACGTAGTTGCAGAAACAGGTCGGTGAGGTCGATCTAAAGACAACGAAAAAAAATATTTTTGAAAACTCTTAATAAGGTGTGCCTACTTTACGTTATCATTCATGATATTAAATATTATTTAAATCTTGAAATAAAACGTTTAAATATAATATATATATATATATATATATATATATATATATATATATATATATATATATATATATAATGTGTGTGTGTGTGTGTCTGTGTATACACATCCAATTAATTCATTGAGTCTAGAAGAATCCTCAACAGAATACAGAAAGCACTGGATGGCCGTTTCGTCCTATTTTGGGACTCATCCATCGAGTGCATCCACTAACAAAAATCGAAACGGGGCCAGGGACTTACCAACTGTGCCAACTGAACGCAGTGACCAATAGGTAAGAAACTAGACTCGATAGAGTGCTGCTCTCATATTCCATTGTGAAACTCATCCGAGAATATCTTTCCTATAGGATTGTGCCTCTTCCCAAGATTAACGTCTTCTTTTCCCCAACCGCTCCTACTCCGAGCATTAGAATCTGGTTCAAGCATTGATATACAAACACTGAATATATTTGTGGGGGGGGGAGGGGTGAATTGACATCCAATTGATTCATGGAGTCTAGAAAAAACATCAGCAGAATACAGGAAGAATGTTCACAAAATTATATATTATCACATTTTCATTGATTGACTCATGATGTAAATCACATAAATTAGTATTAAATTGTGCTGAATTGCTATATCAAATCGGAAGATGTCCCGAATAACAGGATATTGTTTTCGAAAACTAAGTATTTACAGAAGGAAAATATCCTTTGAAATAGTGAAAACGTGTGGCGAATTGCTCTTACATATCTAATATCGTATATAGCAATGAATGTAGCACAATCTCTTAGTCGAGAAGAAGAGATTGAAGGGATGATTTGTTTCTAACGACGAACGCTTATCATACCATAAACCATATACTTCAGCAGTGGGGGAGATTTTTCATAAAAATACTTGCAATCAGAAAATGACAAGTGGAATTTCTAGGATGCTTCACGAAGAAAGAATGTCAACAAAATATAACACTTATCAGACATATTGAGAGGAAGCAAATTTGCAATTTTGTGTAATAAGGTGACAGGAAAGCGACATATACTGATTTTATAACTATAAAATGGTAAAAATATGACAAACAAGGCAATAAGAATAGATATATTACTGTCGTTGTCTTCATAACTTTTAACCATTTCACCTCATGCATGGCGAGTGTGCCACTAGCACTCAAGTCGTTACAGAGAATGGGAGCAAGAGTAAAGAGGCGTGATCTATAAAATGATAAAGAGAAGGACGGGGAATTGTTCAAGGCATCTGGAAATGCCGATTCACTTTGTATTTGAATAGTTGCAGATTATAGCTATCAGGGAAACAAGAATGAGAAAGGAAGTCCCAAAGACGGGAATTGCGGGACATGAAGCTACTGGAGTAGAAGAGACGGCTACATTTAACTCTTTCGACAGTTAAATGGTGGAACAAAGATGCCAACCTAGTAGCACGTTTAAATTCGTGCAGGGAACCACCGTAAGTAGCTCGTTTGAGCAGTTATGGTTTTTCAGTATCTTTAATGCCTTGCTTCAGGTGAAATTGATTATAAATATGTGAAGATATGATAAATGGAGTTGGCATTTATACATACATCACTTCTCATTGATCATTTGATAAACACTATCTTTTTAATAATCCCAAATTATATCCCAGCTGGCATTTGGCCATATCAAGTAAAGATTACTAAAGTTATGCCATATAATCGACACATAAAATTGATACAGATAATACATAGATTACGCTGATTACAGAAGAAATCAATTCCACTGGTTTGAAATTCGTTCACAGAAATGTCAGCTCCCGTAAGAATTTTTAATAAATCGAGTTCACTCACTGAAAATTCTTTCTCAAAATTGTCATAGCGTATGAAAAATCTATGCAAAATTGAATCTGCTGATTTTGCATTAAATTGAGTAGGTTGATTCAAGATTCAATCCGAGTATATTCTCTATGAAAATATGTTACACTAAATCTAACACTATGATTTTAAACTAAATTGAATACGCTGATTCGAAATCCATTATCAGAATTGTCATATACTGTTAGCTTTTTACGTTATGAGAATACATTTGGTTACTCAGATATGTCTCATATCAGTTACACTGTTCAACACTTCTTTTCACTACTCATACAAATGATGTTGAATGAGACTTCAACGGGAATTATTAGAATAATGATATATTAGCATCCACTTAAGGTAGCTAGATAGACTCCATTCGTTTTTTAAGTAAAGAAATGTCCTATGTCACATCGGATTGAAACATGTGAATTTCTCTTTTTAATTTTTCATACGGAGAAAGCTATAATTAATGCCGAATTTTTATAAACGGGGTATTTTTAGAAACTTAGAATTAATACGGAATATTTATTTTAATCATTAGTAATCATACAGGATTTTCCCGGTTTTATTAATGTTCTAATAAAGGAACTACCAACAGCGTATTAAATAAATACTGGATTTTCTAATCATTTAAGGAGATTGCCGTAGTGCAATAATGTAATTCGATTTCAGTTCTAAAGGCTTCGATTTTCAACGGTGTTTCCTTTCAGTGAAAATGTACATTCTTACATAATTTCGTGTACCTGTTATAAATAAATGTTTAGCAATTAATCTCACTATAACTTTCGGTCATGATCTGATGTCAAATGGTACATATTACCCACGAGGCAAAGCTGAGTTTATTAATTATTTGTGACTTGACGGGAAACAGTTGGAGATTCTCAGGAGTTAAAGTTCAAACGCCGATACGAATTTTGAAACCTGATTTTGAAAGCAGACATAAGGGAAAGAATTATTAGTCGATGAAATGTAACATTACTAAATCTGATATTTCTCATAATGGAAGTTAGTGAGCAAAGATAGTCTCGATTTAGGCAGTCAATGCCAAGGTTTGAGACGTTTTCAAGAAGGAGATCAAATTGCATTTTTAATACATTAGAAGATGTTATGTGTTTCGTGTACAATATGCAGCTGTCATCTTTTTAATGCTTTTCTACTTCAATGTTTCGATTAATACACTTGTCTATATGCTGCTGGCACTCTGTGTTTTATCTCTTACTTTTCTGTTTGTTTGCCTATTTTCAATTTCATTCTATTAAATGGTCCATCCCCCCAAGGACAACAATTATAAATTATAAGGAGGGTACTGTGTCTGAAAGAATAAAAAAATAATATTAAGGAGCGAGAATATTAACATAAAACAAAGAAAGCCAAAGTTCACACAATTTTACTTAGATAAAACCCTTCGTATGCTGTGAGTACCGTTTTTTTTTTTGTTTTTGTTTTCGGGCTTCGGCTACCAGAGATCACTTCAATTTGTATATTGGAACAATTTTCCAATCATACCGAGGGTCCCAATTAGAAGTGAATTTGTTGAGGCCCTCACGTGCCACATAGGGCACTCCATTTAAATTTTTGAAGTTCAATTTTGCCTGGAAAATAAGAAGCCAGATGAGATTTCCATAAATGAGAATTGCGAGGAAAGAAAATCTTAGCATAGAACTTACGGTTACATTTAGTCAATTTAACTGTAGAATCTAGTTGCCAATCTAGTTCACGGTTTATTTGCATAAACTCCATGTACCCCCAGAAGAAAACTCATCGGAACAATTATCATCAGAATAAATGTGTAAAAGAATCAAGGAAGCTACATTACGGCGCTGGAAAGAATTAAAAAAAGAGTTATTCTCACAAGTGCAGCTCATATATTATACAGGCTTTATCTATGTAAAATATGTGTGAAGTTTTTTTTTTTTCAATGTTTTTACAAATATATTCAGTGGAAGATATATCTGGTTGAAGTCCTGAAGAATATATATGTGTAACAAAAATTCAAATTAATTAATTAATTAATTAAATAAATAAATAAATAAATAAATAAATAATAATAATAATAATAATAATAATAATGATGATAATAATAATAATAATATTAATAATAATAATAATAATAATAATAATAATAATAATAATAATAAGCGGCACGTGAGAACATCAACAATTCCAGTTGTAATTGGGGCCCTCGGTATGATTGGAAATGGTTCCCATAGACACAATGAAGAGATCTCTGGTAGTCCAAGCCATAAAGAGATAAAACTGGTACTCACAACTTACGAAAAGCTTTATCGAACTAAAATGTGTATAAATTTAAGTTTTCTTTTGTTTTTCTCTCTCTCTCTTTTCAAAAAATCCTAAATGGAAAATGTCATAATGCCTTTTCTGACCTTAGATCTCTGCTTAGACCCGGAAAATAATAAGTAAACATCAGAAATCAAAAGAAATAAAATTATAATGACAATAATAATATGAAAATCATATTTCGATTTAGATTGAACAAAACTAATCTTACTTTCCTGCACTTCCTTGACGGACATAGTTATTTGTTTTTTAAATTGTATACTTCTTATAATTGACGATTCAATGTAACATCGTTATTTTATATAACACTAAGGCTGTATTTGCACAAGTTTCAATACGACTATAAGGAAAGTCATTGGAAACTAAAAGAAACGCTAATGTAAACTAACATTACACATAGTATACTTGAAACCATATAAATATGACCATCGCGAGAGCAATCATTTTAGTTAGCGGGAAGACATTGGTCGAGGTGTAGAATAGATAGTTGCTATACAATCCCTCAAGCTAAGGAAATTAAGGTGTTTTCAGTTATCATGTATGTCTTACTAATCAAGGTCTATGAAAGTCGCTGTTATTGTACAGTCTTTGGAAGCACAATGACTACGCTTAGAAAACTACCACATCATAGCTAGAGACAGCGAGATTTTAAAACACTTTCTATTCTGTGGAAATCTCTTAGCTGTCATCTACACTCTTTAAAAATGTAAATGCTGCAATAATCAGAATCATATGTCTTCATTAAATCTGTTCTTTTATTTTTCCTTTTGCCTCGCTAAATATTCTAATTTTTTTCCACTCCCTGTAACCCCTTTTGTTTTTGTATCTTTATATTCTTACTTGAGGTGAAATGATTAAAAAACTGTTTGTATTGACGTATTAAACAGAGCTTACTCAATTCTGATAGGTATTCATTTTCTGCAAATTTATGTTGTAATTAATTTGATTGTTAGATTGTTTCCCGATGTATCGTGACCAGGTGTCTTAATTAATTCTTCCGTGATATATGGAGAGGTAAAACTCTTAAAGTTTTTGTTCAATAACGATGATCATTTAGCCAGACAAGTTATTTTTGATAATGTATCTATTCTGAACTTTTGAATCAACCGATGCTTGTGAGTCATCGACAATCTGATTCATATAGTTTAACTAGTGTACTTTCGAGCGCTTAGAAGAACTTACAAATTGATTTCCTGGAACAATTTAGTGTTCTTGATTGACAGAGAATGTAGTAGGTGTTGTCACATTCCATAGAGCATATCTCATCTGAATCCACCCTTTAACATTTGTTTATTGAATTCTTGCTTGCCTTTTTAACAAAACAATCTAATGTGGCTACATATCTCATGATTGTAGTATTTTAAAATTCCACCTGAACATTGACTGTGGAGAGTTGATTATTATTAATTTACAGCATTTTCTTGATTTGTCTGTAGGTATTGACAAGTTACGTTTCACAACAAAGTTGTAGACGTCGATTTTTGTTGCCTCACAAAGTATGCATTTTCACAGCCGGATTTGAAAGCGCTCGTTAGACAGACCCCTAAATTATATATACGATATAACTAATCTTAAAACACATTATGCTTGGTTGTAATGCGCAAAACTTTTATATTGGCAAGGAGTAGATCAAATAGCGTACTGAGATTGAATTCATTGGTTGTTTGATTTATCTTCATTTTAAATAGTTATGTAATATAAAATCAGTGTACATAAGAAATGAAAGCTCATACATCACGATATATTTTATTTAACACTGGATTTCGTCAATTACTGTCAGTCAGAGCGACTAATGTGGGCATCAACGGACCTTCATCTAAATGAACAGGTAACATTCGCGTGTGCTATGTTTGAGATATATTATCGTGTCTTTATTCTCTAATTGGTATTAATGACATTTTCATGATGTTCAATATCGCGTCTTCACACGTCACGTCCATATTTTTCATATATTGCGGCTTCACGTATCAAATAACCAAATTGGTGTAAAGATAGCATTATGATTTGTATACTATTTCTTCTTCTTATTATTATTATTATAGTTGTTATTATCATTAATATTATTATTATTACAATTATTATTATTATTGTAATTGTATGTACCTACCATTACACACAGACAGACACACACGTTATACAGCTCTTTCTTGCGAATTCCCAATATGAATTTCCATGTTAGAGCAGATTGTGACACCCTTTCACACAAGACTATGTTATCAGGATGTTATCTTCCAGGATAACCGTTTGCTGCAACTATATTTTCTGCTACATATTTTAAATATATTTAAATGAATATAAATGCATAATTTACTTTCTTTGATAATCCAACGGTAAGAAGTTTGAAGTTTACTTACAATGGAGATTATGATTATTTCCAAATGGCAAAATTTCTTATCATGCACTTCGAATTATACCTTGGCGAAGCATACTATTCAACCAAAATTCCCCGGGCATTCTTATTTACTCAAGTTCAACATGTCCCTTTTCTCCAATAATATCTTGCAATGATAAAGTAATCAAACTACAAGAAATATGAAAATGAAAATCTATATCAATTACTTATGATACAAAGTATGTAAACAGCGAAGGGATACTAAAGTAGTCATTTTAGGCATTCAGCTGATGAATAAATTTCCGTCATAGATAAGAAGTTTCAATGGAATGTGTAATCGTTAATAAGCTTGTCTTGCTTTAACAATTGCGAAGGGATGGTGATATCATTCCTCATTAAGTGCCCTATATTTTCAGTTTTGTGTCACATCTATGAGGCGATTAGAAAATAATCATAAATAAGAAATCCCATGGTCAATATTTACTCATACTAAAATTCAATTATTGAATATTGAATTTGACGAATTGTGCAAGCGTCGTTTTAGAACCCACAATAAGAAAAGCAGAACATATTGCTGGGAAGACGGACAAAGTTAAACAGCAAGTAGACTAACAAAAGAGTTTGTATAAGTAAATGACAGACTAGGGAGATGAAGGGATGTTGTAACTATGAAGATTACTTCAGAACTTCCAGAGATTCCTTATGATCCACAAACATATGTGACATGGCGTGTAGAAAGAAGAAACAGAAATTATATATATATATATATATGTGTGTGTGTGTCTGCACGCGCGGGTGTATATAAGTGTGTGTGCGTGCGGGTGTATATATATATATATATATATATATATGCGTGTGTGTATACATATATATGTGTGTGTATGTATATATATATATATATATATATATATATATATATATATATATATATATATATATATATATATATATATGTGTGTGTATGTATATTAATAAAAAGAAAGAACAGTAAGATATATAATCCGGTGTTCTTATAGATATTTTTATTTTTACAAAATAGTGCTCAATGTAAATTTACAGAGCATTAATATTATAACTTAAAATATGGTTTTTCGCTTTTTTCGCGAAAAACCATATTTTAAGTCTATTAACTTATTATATATATATATATATATATATATATATATATATATATATATATATATATATATATATATATATATATGTGTGTGTGTGTGGAAATATTACCGTGTAGAATTGTAGGGTTCATGTCTTTGTCAAGACGTTTTGCGTAAAAGTGGGCCATACAGATTTGTCATGGATTTTACAGATTTCTTTCCTTACGGCATTTTGTAAAAGTTGGATGAAATATTCTGGTGGAGAAGATGATTCATACAGGAGGATTGATATATCATAGCAATTTACCGCTTCTTTTTTTGTTTCTCACGAACTTATACGATATTTTATTATTTCGGTTAGTTTCTTGGTGGGGTCTTCAGAAGCGGCTTCCCTTCTCTGTATAAAAGATAACTGCGTCTCTTACTAAACGTCATATTTACATTTCTAGGGCACATAGTGAGGAAAATGAGCTTGGACACTTATAATGAAGGCAAGAGAAAATTGGCGCTTACACTTTCTTTAGCTTAGTTTAAAACCATTTTTATTTAACCAGTTTAATAATATTATATCATCTCTGTTCTAAATTAATATTTCATACAAATCGTGTAATAATGGTTCGCAAGTGTGTGTATATGGATGTTAGAGCATACATTTGTAGAGATAGTAAAAAGAAAAAAATATAATAAGTGCTAGAAAGGAAAATAAATTATGGAGGGCCATGATCGCTAACGTCATAAATGGATAAATCATATAGAATAAGGCGACACTAAGTATAATTTTATATAATGTCAGCATATGAAAAGTATGCCCGGTTTGCTATCAATGTCCTACGGTAAGTAAGTTTAACGCTTACTCATATAAAACATGACCAATATTTACATAAAATTATTCATCGTTGTCTTTTTCATTTTATAATAATCATCTGTTTTTATACTCTCTTAGATACTCTGTAAAAAAGTAATAAATTTTCAGATTAAGGAAAAAAAATGAATGTCCAAAATAAACATTGCGATGATAAGAGTATAATTAATTGCGTTCATGTGAATAGATTTCCGTAGCAACATATTCATATTTTCTTGACAAATTAGTTCTATTTTTAATGGTAATAAATATTTATGGTGTGTACATTGACCTGCTTACCTTGGCAAAATTCAAAGCGTAATTTGTTGAGAGAGAACGGAAAAACTATTCGTAGAAATATATACGTTACTGAGTTGATGTTAAAGTCGGATTCGGTTTTATTAAAAATTCATGAAAAGAACGAAAAAAGGAAAAAAAAAATAATAAATAAACGAAAGTCTTGTGAGGAAAAAATCATTAAAAAGAAATGATGATATAAATCAAGCCATATGTTTTTTTTTTTGTTGTTTTTTGTTTTTTTAAATTATGTGTTGCTATATGAAGTAATGCTGAAAAGTTATCGGGCAAACACACTTCCCAAAACACAGAAATGGTCATTATTTTTTTTGTTAGAGTGGCTTATTGGTCGGGGTTAGATGAATTTAGGATAGTCTCGAAATAGAAAATATAAAAGCAAATGAATTCAAGATGTGAAAATACAAAGTATGCAAAAATGAACAAATAAAAGTGGAAGAAAAAAGAAGATATAACAGGATAAAAGACAGGTGTATACAGACAGGATAAATATATGAATTAAATAAAGAAGAATATGAAAGGAGTATAAAGGTCGAAAATAAGAAAAAAATAGGGAAAGCAAGTATGACATGAGAATATAAAAGACAAAAAATAGAAGCGAAGAAAAAGAAAAATAAGTAGAAAGGGCCAATAAATTGGGAAAGCAGACGATAAATGAAAAGTAAATCAAATAAAACAAATTATGAGGAAAATAAATATTCAAAAAGACAAACACTGAGGAGAGCGGGGATATATATTCATAAATTGAAAGAAAAATAGTATAAAAAAAGAGTATCGCATAGGACAAAAAGGACCAACAATTCTCAGCAGATGTTCGGGAAAATTTTGTTTGGACACACACACACAGATATATATATATATATATACAGACAAACACACATCTATGTACAGACACGCAGGTGTGTGAGGAAGTGTGACAGAGAGTGAGTGTGTTTGTACGAGTGAGTGCAAGTGTGGGTGTGAGTGATCACGTACGCAAAACTTGATATACAAACCTGAAAATATATAACACTCCTCACCCATAAAAGCGTAACATTTTATAAAATCATTCTAACAGA
>OZ010579.1:31737633-31820133 GCA_963932145.1 Acanthosepion lycidas
CCATGATGTTAACTGGATATATCATCCAACGATATCCAACTGACGCTACTTTTTTGTGCAGATGACACTTTAACCTATATATATATATATATATATATATATATATATATATATATATATATATATATATATATATATATATATATATATACATATTTTAGGCTCATCATGATCCAATTCATCAGACCTTCAATTTCAAAATATGTGATGAATTGATGAATTTTAGGCCTGATGTATTGGATCGTGATTAAGATTCCAATGTAATAAACTACAACTATCGAATATCCGCGCTTGAGCCTAATATATATATATATATATATATATATATATATATATATATATATATATATAAGCGGCCTTCACTGAGTAATTACTGACGGCACGTGCCTGACACACACACACACACACAAACACACACACACACACACACACACATATATATATATATATATATATATATATATATATATATATATATATAAATATATATTGCTTTAACTGAATTTAGACATCTACATTTCCCTTTATACATTCTGAGATTTATATTTCAAAAACTTCAAATCAATAATCAATTTTCTATGACCGACGAAGCCTGTATAGAAAATTAAATAACGTTTTATTGATCTGTTCAATTTTAAACAGACTGCACTGCTGGGAATCTACAAACACTTTAAAAATACTTACTATAGGCGGCTTGCAGTTTGCTTTCAAGCTGTTTGGAGTTGACCAATGTTTCCATATATATAAATGAAACAAAGCTAGATGCAATTGCAAAGTAAATATGCATTTCCCATAGAAGATAATTGTTTATGAAAAATATTGTCTATTTGGCAAAAAGGAAAGTAGATAAAAATAATAATCAATCTAGTGAAGAGATAATATAGATAAGGTTTGCTGAAAATGAATTTGAAAAATGTTACATTAATCATAAACTGAGTTCTGTAACTACGAAAATGCGACTATATTATCAGTGTATTCGGCTAAAATTAATTAGAGTGTATATAAAAATTTTGTACATGAAAAAACCCAGGGATAGCTTAAATTTATGCTTGGAAGAAAAACTGGGATACAAAGTGTAATAAAAACAGAATCTGTAAATAAACTTATCGCAAATATTTATTGCACTTTACTTTCACTACTCGTCTACAGACGAATATAACAGTGATTTTTTTATGCCTCCTAGATATTCAGCGGAGTTAACAGAGTATTTATCAGAACATTCTCCACTACGTATTTTACTCATAACAGAGAAAATCTCTGGTGTCCAGGTTCTTTGCAGATTTTCTGTGAACGTCTTGGTAGTTTTTGTATTGGATTATTTGGGCTGGAAGCTCTCTCATTTTGAGTTTGCCCGTTAGTCCGCGAATAGAAATTTCTTGTCCTTCTTGACGGACGAGGCCGCTCTGAGTCTGTATGTGGATCTTCTGGATCTTTTTTCCTGGATGTACTCGCTTTTGGAGCATTGTCTGCTCATAAGAATCCTCTAGAGTTGTCAGGGTCTCGGATGTTAATCCATCTAAAATGCCTGATGGAAGCAGAACTGAAGCTGTGTCATCTTCCCTGGGTAATGTGTCGAGAGTGATTCCGGCACGGTGATCTCCCGATTGTTTTTTTTTGTGTCAAAGATATCAGATATCCTCACTAGGGTGGTTTTAGGATCTGGTACGCCGCCATCAGGAGCCAGATCTATGAGAATGTAGGTAGTTTGCCGTCCAAAAGGATGTCGCAGAAGTTCTTATTGTGTGTTTGATTCTATTAGTCCCACCTCATCTACCAGGGTTCATGTATGATATAGCGAATGTGGCGTCTCAGTAGACCCGTACCTTGTTGAGAGAGCTAAGTGCAAAGCGAAGTCCCAGCTAAACTCCCTCTTTGGAACGGTAAAAATATTTCGTGTGGCGTGTTATTTGTGTACGTGCATAATAGCAATCTGATGACATACAGGTCAACTACAAGGGGATCATCCCAGTTATTTATTGAGTTTTTGTGCATTGAAGCAGCCAATTGGTTTCCAAATTAAGCCATCATATCTCCCACATTGACCGTTACCCTGGGTGTTTTACGGGGTTGGCCGACTTAACACCACTCTGCATTCATTTAAGAATTGCCGAAGTCGTTCGGACATGAAAAAAGCTCCTCGGACTGAATATATGTATGCCGGTAGCCCAGTGACTGCAAATAGGGAATAAAGGCACTGTATAATTGCTGTTATAGTCATATCTGGACAGAGAAAAACAAAAGGAAACCGTGAATATTCGTTTGCAATAGTTAGCATATATCGGTTTCGTCTTTTGGATGGTAACGGGTATTTAAGTCTAGATTGTCTTTCAAGTAGCTGCGATCTTTTTATTAGGATCCCAGGCGTAGGTTTGTAAAATTTAGTTTTTATCTCAGCATACATTCGGAGGAATATGTAACTTTCCTAACGTCCTCTAATGAATAAGGCAAATTCCTACTCTTTACCATGTGAATCATCCGTGTTAGGCCCAGGTGGCACATTTCATTGTTTAGTGTCTCGAGTTCTTTTGTACTCGGCGTTATAATGCATGTTCTTGACAAGACGTCTGCTGTCAGATTATCCTTGCCGGTCCGGTAATTAATATCGAACGAGAAAAAAGTTAGTTCAATTCCCCCCCTTGCTATTTTTTTATTTCACTGCTAGCCTTTGAGTTGATCATGAATGAAAGAAATTTTTTGTTTTGAAGTGACGTCCGATTAAATACTGTCTCCAGTTTCTTAACGCCTCAAATTTGGCATGGGCTTCTGTTTCAATCGCCGTCTACCGTCGTTTGAAAGAGAGTCCTTGAAAAACGGCTACAGGGTTGTTAGCTTGACTTAATGAAGCGGCAATTACGTAACCTGATGCATCAGTTTCATCTACTATTCGGACAGAAAAATTGTGATTACGACTTTTGCACATTCTTGCTTGAGTTTTTCGAATGCTTCTATTGCTGGGAGTGCTAAGGGAAAATATCTTATTAATGGATGTATCTTTTCTGAAAAATAAGTGAGCCATTGTGAATAGTGGGCGAATATGCCCATAGTTCGTCGCTGCGCACGTATGTTAACTGGAACTGACACTGGCACTATGAGCAAAGGTTTTAATTGGTCTGAGTCCGGCACCATTAGCCCGTTGCTTATTGGATACCCACAAGTTTGAAAATATGTTGCCCAAAAGAGCATTTGTCACTATTTAGTATGAGGTTATATTTCCTTACCGCGCTCTGGGGCTTTTGATTGTGGCCACATATAGTTCCATTATCTATATAAGCAAAATTATTTTCCAGTATTTCATCCATTATGATTTTGTTGAATATTCTCTGAAAACTCCATTAGTTAAACCAAAAGGTACAGCCGACCAACTGTTTTAAATGAATAATGACAAGCACTTTTCAAATCTAACGTGATGAAAATACTGTATTTAGCTATTTCACACAGTATTTCGTCTACACGTGGCAACGTAAAAACTTTCTGAAGAGTGAACCGATTGTCTGAGAGTAATCTATAACCATCGTTTTTTATGGTTTTGTGTTTGTTATTAATACTTGGGAACTTCATAGTGACGTACTTATCTCAATTATTCCTTCTTTAAACATTTTTTTTCATTTCGGTCCATATAAATTGTTTGTAGTAATGCGAATAACGTCGGCTCCTAATAACTATTGGCTTAAAGTCCATTGTCAGGTTTTCAAAACTCAGGAGTACGAAATGTTAGCTGCCGTCAGTTCGCAAATCTTTAATGCACTATTATCTCCGCCGAACGGGATTTCTATGCTAGAGTGTTGCTGAAAAAAGTCATGGCCCAGTATTACCTCACAACAAATGTGTTTCATTATCGATAACATAACAGCTTTATATGAGAAGCCGTCATAATGTAGATCGACCAAACACTATCCACTTACGTGTAAGGACAAAGCTGTGTTCGCCATTTTTACTGTTTGGGAGAGGGAACATAATGCCATTTGTGAATTTTTACTAGACATATAGTCTAGCAAAAATCTATATCTGATATAAATTTCCGAATTGCCAGTGTCTACTAATGCGTTGGTGTGGAGTCAGTTAATTTTAATTTTTATAATAGTTATTGAAAGACAGTCAGGGGACGCTGCCAGTGTTGCAGAAAATGATAATGAACTGACAGGATGATTAGCTTTGTAAGAGATATTTTTAATCACACGACATACATTGGAAAAATGTCCTATTTTTCCACACTTGTAGCAACGAGATTCCCTGGCAGGACATGAAAGTCGTAAGTGTAGATTGAAAACGCAGTGGTATTATTTCCGTTTGGTTGATGCAGCAGTGACATGTTGTTCTCTATTGTTTAAAGTTTGGACATCCTAGACAGGAGAGTGAGTCGAATCCACATAGGGAGGAGGGAGAGTAGGAACAGAGTGACTTAGAACGGTAACCACAGTATCGGGTTGAAAATACGAACAGGGCTGTTGTTTAGCAAGCTTGCAAGTATAAACTTGTTCATAAGCAGCTTTCAGGGTAATGATCTTATTTTCAAAAATCTGAACATTCCGTAGGCCATATACGAAAGCTTATAGAATATTTTCCTCTTGTGCCTCCAAAGTGGTCATGGGATGAACACTGAAGACCCTACTTAATGTCCGAAGGGTCTTTAGAAATTGATCCAATGTTTCGCCAGATTGCTGTCGCCGTGTTACAAGTATATGTTTTCGCTGATAGTTCATTTTGGGTTTCAGGTAGGTTGTATGTAATCTTTCTATCGTTTCTATATACGTTGAACGGTCTACAGTGTTTTCGTTGATTGAATGAAAAACATAGCCAGAAGAGCACACTTGTTAATAAGCCGATTCAATTTCTCAAGGAATAGAATTTCAATGAAGTTCGAAAAATATTTGAATCAGTGTGTCTCACGTTTATCTACTGCTTCGAATTCCGAATCAAAGTTAAATCGTTCCGGCCGCATATAAAGTTCCAGCGAAAGAGCAATAAATTGTAATAAAAACAGAAATAATGAATTAAACTATACCAATGCTTTATCGCACTTTCCTCTGACTACTCGTCTGACAGATTAAAGAGGGTACATTTTATACCTCATAGAGGCAAGTCATTGATGATTTATCAGTACACTAAGTTTGAGCAACGGTTATATTATACATAATTAAACCCAAAAGTTAATTACTAGATGTAGACATAATATTAAACACCTACTATGTCACTAGAGTATTGGTTTTCTGGTCAGTATTTTTCTGCTGGACACGAAACTGCATTGGATAATTAGTAGTTTAACTCACTCATAGCATTTGTTTTCTTCGCTTATGTTGTATTCCACCTGAGAAGGTGTGCTTACACACAGGTGTTTTCATGAAATTATTTTAAATGCAATTAATGTTAATGAACATAATATGTGACGCTTTAGAACTATCACGTGTTATAGTGATTTTCCAAGCATAGCTTAGATGTGGCACAAGGCCGAAATTAGGGGGGCACTCAGTTAGAATCGAACTCACTACTCAGCCGTAATTGCTCTAGCGAGACAAACTTGCTAACCATTACACCACCTGGAGGTACCCCTGTCACGTGTTATATAAAGACTGCCATTCCCTGCTTTCATTTTACTCAGTCTTATGAAGATCATGTATATATAAAACTCAAGTAATGACTAGAGTTGTAATTTCATAGGATTTAATGTTTGTAAACGTTTTATGCACGGTCTAGGTAATTCAGTCTTTGAGCATTTTAGTGAGTAGGTAATTTGATTTCAGGCTTTTTTTTTTCTCTTTTTTTCAGTTTTGCAGTTTTATTCTAGGCTCTATCTGAATAATTGTTTAGATTTTAGCAAATTGTCCATTGGCTTCACCCAATCTTTTTGTTTTTATTTAATACACATGCACGCACAAACACACACACACGCGTGCGCATATATATATATATATATATATATATATATATATATATATATATATATATATATATATATATAAACACTAAGTGATCAAGAAATTCAAAATTAGGACGAGTATAACAAGGATTAAAGAGAATTTTGTATGATATTCTTGTTATCTTTATCATTAAGCGAAATAATTAGAAGGTAATAAATGTATACTGATTTTCTGAAGAATAATAGGATATATATATATATATATATAGTTTATATGCGTAATTGTCTAACGAAGCCAAGTATTGTATATGAACATGAAATAAATTACGTTGTAATGAACGCATTGATTTCCATGTAATGTATACACTTAAGGGACCACTTAATGAAGTACACGTGAACAAATGCAGTTTTACGCAAACGTTTAAGTAGCCAATTACGTGACATCAACTTAATGGACATATACATTTAAACATTGTCATGTCAAACAGACTGAAGTGCATTTCACGCATTAGTATATGATAGAAATGTGACTTTGAAGGCGACATTATTCAGGTTCCTAAACAGGCAGCTATGAGTATTTCAAAGTCTCGGAATATTACATTCAAACTTCTCTTGGGTCACAGAGAATGGTCAGAATATAAGAACTCAAGTGAGTTGTAATTCTATGGTCGGAAATCTATTGAGGAGGAATTAGGCCGATGTACAATGACCAGTCGCTTTCAAACTTTTAGAAAGCAACACTAGTAGCTATATGAAAATATTTTCATGGCATATATAGGGATGCGTTGTCATTAAACTTTCGTTTAAATATCAAAGCCTAGGAATTATGACTGAATATGTGTATCAAATTATGACGACTGTAATGCAACTAACTGTCGATGAATGAGAGTGAGAAAGCTGATGTATTTCTAATCCCTAGCAATTTCAAGTCCGTTTTTGAATATGATGTAGAAGTAGCCTCTGGCCAATTTGGAGAGGGAAACATCATTTACCTATGATTCGAACACCCTTTCGATAATTAATAATTTGGCATTTTCCATCAGAATGAAAAGGAACTCTAAATAGATAACTTGCCCTTTTCAGGCCCCCGTTCTTGTAACCCCCTTCTATACTAATTTAAAATAGATATAAAATGAGAATGCATCCCCGAGTAACCCGCGTTACCACGTCCCTTCTCCCGTTGGATCCCTTACATATCAGAGCTTGTCTCTTTATCTTCAATCTCAGACTGGTACGATGTTTCTAACCCAGAGAAGATTTTTGATGGCTCGGTTTCTGGGGAGACACAACATCTGCACTCAATCACACCTGAATTATCACCCCACCCTAAAAAAAAAGAAACAAAATAGACTCTTCTTATAGAATCTCCTACATAAATATGAGAGGTCTACATTCCAACATTACAGAACTACTGCTACATTCAATAATCGGTATCAACGTCTCATTCGCACTAAATAAGTTCACAGTCCCGGTTTATTCACCTCTCATAGCCAAATATGACCACGTTAATCTTCACTACATCGGACTCGGAGCCTACATCAGGGACGATTTTCCCTCCGACTGAGACTCAAAAAACGAGTAAAAAGATATCTCGTATATGTACCTCCAGAGTACAAAAGTTCGTCTTTGCTTTGTACCGTCCGCAGGACGAAGGAACGGTAATATTCGATCTAATATCATCGAAGATTAACAATATTTTCACGCAATTCCACACGACCAATTTCATTATCTGCGTTAACTGTCATAAGGGCGACAAGTCCACTCCAACAAAACCAGTGTTGACAGAAGATATTGCAGAGTCTTCTCCTTCAGCTATAAACATAACCTAGATCATTGGAGAACCTACCTGCGTCCCGGACATTACGGCACAACAGGCGAACTTCATTGGCCTCTGCCAAAACTCTTGCCCTGATAAATGCCTATCAAAAGTTTTCCTCCACTAGTCACATCAGACAATTTCCTAATTAGTCTTCAGAGTGATGCCATCCTCAAAGCATCCCTTGATGCACAGATGCATAAATCGATTTTTCGATGCGCGAAGGCAGACTAAGTTTACTTTCAATCCAACATGATGAAAGATCTCTTCCCAACATTTTTCAAGCATGGTACGTCAAAGAAATCTGCCCTCGACACTGCCTAGATGTTTTCTAGAATAGAGTGTTTTATACACTCCAAAAAATCCATTAAAAACCAGTCAACGCTTGTTCAATTATGAATGCGCTAGAGCCAGAAGAAACACTACTTCAAAATGTGTCGCATGGTGCGAAGTATTTATTCCCTTAGTACACTTAAAACTTCCCGCAATGACTAAAAAATAGTTATCAAAAAAGCCAAGTGCAGCTACATCGAAACAGTCTAGTCTTCTCAGTATCAACTGCAAGGTAAGGGCGTAATCATTAAGAAGGTATTATAGAACCAAAAAAAGAAAAGAAAAAAACAATTCCTCAGCGACGAGCAAGATGGATTTCGGTCTACCTCATTCACTGTCGATGTCCTAACTACCATCACTCACAGAACCAGTGAAGCGTCCTCCCACTAATGAGGCTCTACTGGACCCTTCCACTTACTATAAAATTACTAGGAGAAGTAGGTTTCAGGGAGAACAGAGATAGACTGTTCTACTAAGGTTATGACTTTTCGCAGCTTTTGTCGAACTATCTGCCTTGGGAAAAGAGGAACCCGGACGTGACTGTGCCGAGGGGCGCGGTTTCGTCCGGGGAGGCAGACAGACCCGAATATGTTTATGCGAGTTCTACGGGGATTTTTTTTTTTTTTTTTTTGGCCGAGACTACGGGACTGCTCACCGAGGTTAAACTCAGCCTTGTGCCTCATATAACCCTCGTGGGGGTGGGGCTCTTAAATAGAACAGTGATTGACTGAACGCTGGAGAACCAACACCCACTCGCAAGTCGTGTAACTCTCTTCTGTTGTATTTAACGTTCAATGCACTATCTATCTGCAATCTCTTGTTTTTTTTTTTATTCTTCACCATTTACTTGGTCACAACACCCTTGCCGACAAACACACCTGACGGACCATATCACTACATATCTCGAAGGCATTTGACAAGCTGTGAAACAAAGGTATGCTGCACAACAATTACGTCCCTAAAGGTATCTATCAATGGCCTGTTCTCCAGAACACTGGATATCAACGCGAGTGTTACCAAGAGGTCACTTCTCGGACCACCCCTCTTTGTGGTTTACATAAATGATCTGCCTAAGAATATACTCAGATTATTTGTAAACATCTCTGCCGATGTTACGAATATATACGGGCGCACCGGTAAAACTCTCGATGATCAGAATTTCGCGACTAATCTCTCTTTCGATCTCGCAAAAACTACGAAATGGGGTAAAAACTAGCTTGTTAAATTCAATGCCTCAAGGACGAATCTATTTCTATCATCACCGATCTGATTCCGAACTGCGATCAATCTGGATGAACAGAGATCATCTCGGGGAAGCACCTCGCCTTGAAAGACCGTTGGGTCTCAAATTTACACTCGACCTCGTGGGACTTATACATACGATCCGCTGCTAAGGATGCAATTAAAATAGTTGACTCTATGTGTTGCAGTTTTTTGGGTATTATGTACTAGTGAGCCAGTCAAAATGAGCTGACTCATTTTAGAGTTCACCAATACAATGGTTAACCAATCAGAAAGCTCAAAATATTCAATCCGACGTGTATAAAAGCAGCCATTTTGTTTTCCTCCCAAAAATATCTTCACTGGTATGGAAGACTTAAAGAATTAACTGGCGCTACTTTCTCCGAATCTACACTGCCAACCTCTGATATTGAAGAGATTACAGACTTCACTGGATTCCATATTCCGAGACTACGGCAAACATGGTCAACGCTATGCACCATTCCAGTAAGTAACTGCTCCATCCTATTTTCTACCTTTACAAGAGCGAAGAATAGAGTACTGTTGTCATATCTGGGCGGGAGCAACACATACCTAACTTTCTAGAATTGATAGATTTCAAATCCTTTTATAACCCCTTGTGTGTAAAGAACTATTCTCCACCCTTCAACATTTTTACCACAGGCGAGATGTTACTCGACACTCAATGTGCTACCGCTACCTCCACGGTGATTGCTCAGATGAACTAAATTCTCTGATGCCCAGAAGAAAGCTTTCACTGTAAGAACGCGCCATGCTATTTACATAGTACCAAACCGCCGATATTCCCGCTGTATTCCATCGGTCAAATGTAAGTCCACTCAAGCAGCTTCTTCTTACGGAACCTTGCCCTGTGGAATTGTCTCCCAACTGGATGTTTCCCTGATCATACAATCTTAAACTGTTCATGGCTAGGGTTAACCGTTTTCTTCCACCAATATACACACAAATGGCCTCCAAACGTAACACTCTAACGAGTGGCTTTTTAGCCCTGGAAAGGGTGAACCTAATTGTTTTATATATATATATATATATATATATATATATATATATATATATAGAGAGAGAGAGAGAGGGAGGGATGGTTATGCTTTTATTTCTAAACACGGTCTTTACGTTTTAGATTATTTTTATATGTGAATGAAGCTTTTAATGTCTTATATTCTACATGTCTTGCGGACGGAATTTGGTAGGTTTCTTAATATTTTGTCCTCGTAAACTGGCGTTGTGTATTAAGACATACAGGAAAATGGATATTTTTAGAATGCTAGAAATATACAATAAAAAGCATAATGCCAAGTCAATTTTCTTTAATTAAAATTGTATAAATGAAGGAATGCTGCCTAAATACTCAACTATATATGGAAATGAGATTTTCACCGAGGGCTGGTGCAAAGAAAGGAGAAAGGAAAACCTGTAGACCTGGAGATACGTGCTTGACGGAAGGAGAACAAGGCGACATCGTAGGAGAGCGTCTTCACATGCATTCATTGCAAACTGAACTGTCACTACTTTGTGTACTTGTGTAGACTAACAGTTGAATCATCGCCATGAGCAGCTGAGGCATAACTCTTTGGGCACTGAACCAAGAATTCTCGAAAAAGAGGGATGCCATACACACATACACGCAAATATTGGCGACAAACTTTATTGCTCCCACTGTCTATGCATATTTTATAAGGAAATGTGAATGTTTGCAAGTACTTAATGTTTTTGCCTTAATTTTTTTATTCCTTTTTTACATTTGAACAATATTTGTAGAATTTTATTGTTAGAATTTTCGATTTCTTATATTCATAGATATAGATTTTTCTAAAATATGGTGGTCACCCAAGTTATTTGTCAGCCTTCTGTAAAATTTCAAATAATATTGTTTTATGACAATTGTAGTTTTTCTTTCTTAGTTTTTCTTTGACATTTAATGCAAACAGCCTCAGAAGATTAAATATTATTGACCTGATTGTATAACATTCTAAATAATAACGAAATGGACAATATGTGAGTAACGCATACCGAGATATCGTTCTGCAAACATGGCGAAGATAGATGAACTTGACAAGAAGCTCCGAATGAAAATATTTCATGCGTACCAACAACTTGATTGATATAAAACAGTTTCAATGCGTTTAAATGTTCCTTGACCGACAACTCGTAACATTACCTCGAGCCAAACTTCAAGATTTTCGCTCAACTTAAACTCCCGTTCTTACGAGTAAATACATAAAATGCAGATTAGCTCATGTTAGAAGCAATCGAGAAAATGGGAGTAAATATTGGAACACTTTTTTATGGTCAGATAAAAGCAAACTGGAATGATGTGGTCAAATGAAACAATGTTATATATGGAAGCAAGTAAATGATGTTAACAAACCAAAAATACTTTCTCTACAATTAAGGAAAATGGTGGGAGCATTCTGCACTGAGGATGTTTTACTGTTTCCGGAGCAGAACTATTGAGTGTACATTGTATCATTGATAAATGTCAGTATTTTCAATTCATAGAAATTAATATAAAAGAAAGTGCCCGAAACATGGTTTTTGGATGTCATTTTACGTTCCAGCATAACAATGAACCGAAAAATACGGGTTGTATTGCTTCAAATTCTTATATGAAAGCACAATTAAGATATGAGCGTACCCACACAATGCCCTGACTTAAACACCTTTGGATATTTATGGTCATCTTTGTTAGAAAATTAAGTGAAAAATTTCTTTCAAATTTGGATGAACTGTAATCTATTTCGAAGGCAGAATCGATCAAAATATGGATCAGTGTGTGTAGTGATCTAGTAAGCAACTATCGAAAATGATTAATAGCAATTCTCAGGAATAATGGTTACACAATTATTGGTGCAAGAAAGCCAATAATTTCGTCCTGTGTTAAATGTTTCTTAGTGTTTTTGTATTATTGATATTAAACTAAACATTTTATTGTGGGAATCACTGCATATTAATCAAATCCATTATTCCATCATTTGTGAAAAAATTCCCAAGAAGTTACCATGACAATTTGAGGTATTACAGCTTTATTGTAGTTTTGTAAAGTGGGGGTCATTAATTCTGGACACAAATGTATAAACACTCACACACACAAACACATACAAACACACACACACGGATACACTGGCACACAAACATACACACAAACACACACACACACACACATATATATATATATATATATATATGTATATATATATATATATATATATATATATATATATATATATATATATATATATATATATATATATATATATTGATAGAGTGAATATAACTGTGGTTACATACAACCAGTAATATAAAAAAAATAGTTACATACAACAAGTTTATATTATTTATTATCGAGTACGATCAGACCCAGGACTCCAATCGAACTTTTCACTGATTATCATTCAAAAAAATTCCTTTGTACTGATTTTATTTAATGGAGATATCGTTGCATACCGCTAAACTTATTTTCACCATAATCGACTATAACACAAGTGACACAACAAAGGTTATTACGTCTATAGACCAAATAAGTTTCAGGTTTTTATACAAGGTTCCATCTCCCAGAAAGATGCCATAAAAGTAGTGATCCATGACAAGCAAATGTGTACTAAAAAGGATTCTGGAAACACTTATACCTGAACACCAATGAATGATTTTCTACATGCCGGCGAAGTATAAATCTATACATCCAATGATACATATTTATTAAGTTTTACTATAAAATATATGGAGAAAGTGCTATTAACTTAAACTTTGAAATGTTTTTCAATTTATTGTTTCATCAGTACGAGCGAAAAGGAAAGTATGTGAAATATAATTGAGAATAAGTGAAAATTCTTATTTCAAAATTACGCTGCGAACGTGCCAGTTAATTTACGGATACATATGCACACACAGAAACACACATGAATACACAAAAAGTATCTTACATATCACCTTTTTTCAAATGCATTAGACATACACAGAAGTAAGTTCAACAGAATGTCAATCTAAATAATGTCAAAATTATTAAAGGTGAAAGATACATTACTTAGCCGAAACATTCTTGAGAGAGACGTTACTTGTCAAAATATAAATGTACACCGTAGAATTGTCCAAATATCTCCTTCTGCAAAATAGTTAAAACTTTTCAAAACTAACGTACATGACGATATATATATATATATATATATATATATATATATATATATATATATATATATATATATATATATATATATATATATATATATATATATTCGTTGAAGCGAATTGAAGTCTTTCAGTCACTGTATGTTTATCTAAACATAAATACGCATAAGATTCATCCCTGTCGACCCCAATTCAACCGGGTTTCGATCCTATCTTATGTACTATGATACAGGTAAACACTGTCTGTGGATGACAAACAATACACACACACACACACACACATATATATATATATATATATATATATATATGCGTGCGTGTTTGCGCGTGTGATAAATGGCAAAGATTTTTAATGTTCTTTATAGATTTATTTAACCTATTAAGTACTTCTTTACCAAATATACAGATATGTTATGCAGTAATTAAATTAGGGTTAAATTAGTGTTATATATATATATATATATATATATATATATATATATATATATATATACCACATTATTTGCTCATTATCTTGGATCAAAATTTGTATTTGTTGGTTCAAAATAGGTTATGATGATGTTGAACTAACACATGCAGGATTTGATCCAACATAATGAGCAAATAAAGTGGGGTGCATAGTTAATGCTCTTGATAATGGCCCCAAAATATCTATCTATCTATCTATCTATCTCTCTCTCTCTCTCTCTCTCTATAGATATATATATATATATATATATATATATATATATATATGTATGTATGTATGTATTAAAAGACATCAGTTACATTTAAAACATACTATTATTAAAATACTTCGTAAATTTGCGGTTTCAAGGGAAATTTTCCCGTTTCTTACTTGTTGGAAAGCAGTTTCAACCTATCCTACTGCACCTTCGGTTTCCGATATCGGACTGTCTGTCTTCGGTTAGAAACATTGCAGCATTTTGAAATTATGAATGGTTTTACATATACTCTGCATCCAGTGCCACTAAAAAAGAGATTCAACCCAGAGATAAATTGCAACTGTTCCTATTATATTTATCATGCACATTCATTCACAAAATTTTTACAAGTACGTTGTAGAAAGTTCTCCAAGTCAGTACGTCCTTTTTTTTTATGGAACTCATATCCGAAATTGCGTGAAATCATATGTACACAGTGTCATCATTATATCTTGATGTTCCGGTGCAGATATGCAATGATTAGAAAATCGACAAATATAAATCAGCGAGTCAGTTTCGATTTACGGCATAAATACTTCTTCTTCTACCTCCTCCTCCTCTTTCTTTCTTCCTCCTCCTCTTCTGCTTCTTCCTTCTATTCTTCTTCTTCCTCCTCCTCTTCTTCTACCTACTCCTCATCTTCTTATTCGCCTTTCTCCTCCTTCTTCTTCTTCTTCTTCTTCTTCTTATTCTTTCTCCTCCTTCTTCTTCTTCTTCTTCTTCTTCTTCTTTCTCCTCCTTCTTCTTTCTCCTCCTCCACCTCCTCCTCCTTCTTCTTATTCTTCTTCTTCTTATATATACTGTTTTACTTTAGGGTGTTGGAAATCATGACCCTTCAAAATTTGCTGCTTTTTTGTATATCTTAAACTTGGAAAAGAACAAATTCATTTTTTTCACCGGCAAGCTATGCATTAATTCTTAGGTTTCATTGGGCTTTATTGCGTTCAGATTTAAATCGGTCCAGTAAACAATAAAGAAAACATGATTAAGGTCCCAGCTGAAGAGACATGCCTCAATCAGATGATATTGCCCTAGACACCCTACTTCTACTTTGACTGTATAATGGTCTAAAGAATTCGTGAGATCACTTGATGTTCCTTACACTGGTAAATAATCTGTTATATATTTTGCAGTTTTAGTAGTGCAGTGCGTTAAGATTTTGAACAAAATATTGTAATGAAATCATAAAAGCTAAAAAGAGACAATTCTGTTGTAATCTACTACTGGAGAAAGTAGTATATAGAATATTTGAACGTATCTGAACCTAAATAAATTATTAATAGGCAAGGAACAATTCATGCCGTTTATCTTTCAACCATGAAAATGTTTGAATCATAAAAGACACAAAATTTTAAGAGTAAACGTTGACGAGAGATTCTCCATTAAATTCAAAGATGAAACACTAGACTCGGCAATCAAGAAATAAAAAAAAATATGTTCATGAACGAAAATGGTCATTTTGCCATATTTTCCGCAAATATGCGAAGAGTGCATTAAATTTAGAAACTACTTATTTTCATTTCAAGACGTCTGAGCTTTCTATTTCAGTTAGTTTTATTCTCCGTCAAAACGTACTGTTCTACTTCCATGGTGAATGGTATTAATGCAGAATAATTCGATTTTTAATGTGCTCTGAAAGATGCGCGATCTAGTGCATATGAAAGAATTTTGTCTCATTCCTTCTTTCCGTCCTTATTCCAAACTGTTGGTTGGACATTAAAGATGTTTTGTAAAAAAGAAAACACTTCGTAGAGAATATATGCAGATAGGAAACAAAAATAAAACATTCTGAAATACATTGATTTTTATAAAAATAATTTCCTAGAGGGAGGATGTTTCCAAATCCATGGGGGAAGTCTCATGTGAGAATCAGACAAAATAAAAGAAAGACGAACAAATTAATGACTTCTGTAAAAAGCAAATATATTTAAATAGAAAATGTTTTCCGAAAACATGCGACATAGATTAATCACATAAGTCTGAAAGATATGAGCAAAATGCAAAAATTTCTGGCTTTTCTGTATAACAGACGGTATATATATATATATATATATATATATATATATATATATATATATATATATATATATATTAAAGATATTTTTATGTTTAAAGTTCTTTTTATAGATACAAGTATTTAAGTAAATGCTCTGTTTATAGTAAACAGTATTAAATAACATTTACCGGCCTGAATGTCCGAGAAATTTTCATAGAAAATATTCGTCCTTGGACAGGATATTTTCTATGAAAATTTCTCAGACATTTTCTTCATTCCGGTAAATGTTATTTAATACTGTTTATTATAAACAGAGCATTTACTTAAATACTTGTATCTATAAAAAGAACGTTAAACATAAAAATGTCTTTAATAAATAAATTGTCGGACTTTGTCCATTTCGTTATATATATATATATATATATATATATATATATATATATATATATATATATATATATATGTGTGTGTGTGTGTACACATATATAGGGTGTATGAAAAATAATCTTACAAAATTTAGAGACGAAATCCTTACACCAATACAAGATCATAAGTCCATACAAACATATATCCTTAAATCCATCGTTTTTGCATTATTAAGCTGAAGTAAATTTTACGGTATATGATGCTATTTTTTTTTTGGTGGGGGGGGTTGTAGATTGTGTTACGTTTGCCATTTGTGTAAATTTGTGGCTAGAGTATTTTCAACCCTTAAAGTGTGTAGCAGTAAGCTAACTGAAAACAGTTCCTTTTGACAATAGCAGGATGTTCATATCGTGAGCAGAGAGATATGATTTTTCCATACGGTGGTGGTGATGGCAATAGACGTGAGGCTGCACGAGTTTAAGAGATCGCTTTTCCAAACAAATGGCAGCCGAGCTATCCAACCATTTCTGATGTTTATTCTCTTGATGCTGAGAAAAGGTCCATAGCAAAAAAAAAAAAAAAAAAAAAAACTAAGAATCGTGGATTACAGGCTGTACATTTTACAGGGTTTAACTTAAGTTTAAAATTAACAACGCAAAAACAAATGATTTGCGGACTTATGATTATATGGAAGTATCTCCATGTTCTGGAGTGATGAACGTACCCAAAATGTATTTTTGATACACCAGGTGTGTGTGTATATATATATATATATATATATATATATATATATATATATATATATATATATATATATATATATATATATATATATATATAATATAAATATTGTGAGCCAGGCAAAGCTACCCAGTTTTCACCTAAGCGAATCGTCACCTGGCTAAAGAGGCAAAAGAGGTATCTGTGCGATTTTTTTCGGCAGACTCTCATGTTTATAGCAATTTCTTTTTTTAAAAACTTTTTTTTCCTTCGTGATGTATTTGATTATTGGAAAATCAAAAATTCGAAGGTTTATCGAAACGAGTATAGTTACCTATATATATATATATATATATATATATATATATATATATATATATATATAATATAACACATGTATATATATATGTGTCTGTGTGTTCCTAATAAGACGACATATACTTCAAAATTAAGAGAATACGACTTGTTTCTATTTTCAGGCTAGAAATACGGACGAATTTTTCAACCCAAAATAGTTTATTCGGCAAAGAAACGCATGAACTTTCATACCTATTTATCTCTCTCTCTCTCTTTATATATATATATATATATATATATATATATATATATATATATATATATATATATATATATATATATATATATATATATATATGTGTGTGTGTGTGTGTGTGAGTGTGTGAGAGAGAGAGAGAGTCTGTGTGTGTGTGTGTGTATTTCTCATTCCGAGCAACATTCATTAAGTATAAAGTCTGAGGATATCAAATTAATTTACCTCATAACCTTTCCTTTACTAGCTTATGTAGTTAATATTAGGTTGGTGCCAAAATAATGACGTAATAATGTCGTTTTTTGACTTTAAAAATACGTCAAAAAACGATATTATTACGTCATTATTTTTGCACCAACCTAATAATATATTTACTGTTCAGTCTTCATTCAACATCTTGGAGCTATTTTGTTCTTATGGTTTTGGTATAATGAAGAGACAAACAACTCAGCAACACCGCAGTTATACACTGGATTACGACGAGCAGGGTACGGACTGGATTTCAACATGGGAAGACAACACTTACCGGAGGAATGCACCGAGACACCGAAAACTCATACAAGGACGAACGAAATAGAAACGTTGAGTATAATACGAAAAGAACTTACCGACAACGCGACGGTCCGTTCAGTATTCGTAGCTATCTGTTAAAGATGCGTGAACAATGTGGAAAACCATGCATGTAACAACCGTATGGTGTCCTGGATTTCATTACTTTACTTCAGGCCAACACAGAAGGCCTATATCAAATCTCTTCGTTTTACTCGCAGCGAATATTTATAGTTTCGCTTTGGGGTTGCAGTCGTTCGCGGTTGTAGGATTATGAAATTCAAAAAAATAGAGTAGCACAAATTGTTTTAATCATTTCAGCAAAAGCACGATTATAATGCTTCTCCGACAGTAGAGGTTGCGAAAAATGTAAGAGAATGAAAGACATTAGTGAAAAACGGCAATAAAAGATCAGGTCTCAGGAGGAAAGACGATATTATGGAAGATCATATGTAATATGGAAAGGAGAAACCGAAATTGTTTTCCACGGGCGAGAATTCGGTATCACTCTGTTGTCGCATGGCAATAATGACTAGCCGAGGATTTTCACGACCAGTTTATACCTGCAATGGTGACAAATGAACATATGGAAATGCTATGGACTCACTGAAGGCTGATCCAGAGAAGTAATTGCAAACATGAACAAAACGTATTTAACAAAACTTGTAATCGTTTTAAAGTCTCATCTATACTGTAATCATAATGTGTATGATATTGAGTAAACTTATGTTTTGATTAAGCATATAACGATATACAGTACGAAATGCATTCAAATATATATTGATTTCTCTGTAAAATAATAATATTAAAACATATCTTCAAGTTCCAGACGCCCATATATATATATATATATATATATATATATATATATATATGCAATTATATGATTGGTTTATTAATATTATTAAAAAGAGTGCTCAATAGGGAGTAGAGCGAATATAATTATTTATTTAAATATCATAACGTAAATAAGTTATAAAATCACTAAAAAATATATTATAAGTATTATTTGTTATAATTTTTAAATAAATAATTACACACACACACACACACACACACACACACATATATATATATATATATATATATATATATATATATATATATATATATATATATATATGTGTGTGTGTGTGTGTGTGTGTGTGTGTGTGTGTGTGTGTGTGTGTGTGTGAAAAATGCATATAACAATATATATTGGACGATTGGTATAAACCTTCACTTTCTGACCATGACACGCGGGTTCGAATCTCACCACGGTTGATTTATCCGGATATTATCGGTAAGTGTATGTAAACCATAGCACGGGTTGATCCAAGCTTTCTGAGTGAAACTGAATAGACCAAAAAATTTTGGAGCGGCCCCTAGCTGTGATAGAACGGAGTGCAAATTCATCGTAACCGAAGGTTTGATCGTGCTTGTCTTGTTCAGATTGTCGATCACGCTAGATAACACACTCTCTAAATTGCAGTACAAACCATATGTTGGCTCTGTGGGTGTTGAACAAACAAAAATGTGCATTAATATATATATATATATATATATATATATATATATATATATATATATATTGAACAATAAAAATTAAAAAATTAAAATCCTCAGACACACTGGGTTGTAGATTAATATTCTGTCGTTTTTTTTATTAATATTCCATTTAGATTCCTCGACTAGTTTCGGCCGAAATGGCCATCATCGGGAGGAGAAATATTTCTGCTTGCTGCTAGCACTAAACTACAGAAATGAATGTCTTGATGGAGAAAATGAACTTTTGTCTGTAGTTTTCATTTGTTTTTTTTATTTTTTTATCTTTTTAACATGAATCTTGTAACACTCCTTGTGTTGTTCAACCAGTCTCTTTTAAGTTGTTATTTGAGATAAGAGCTGGATGCTGCTATGAATTCTCTGGTCAGTTTGACAGTTTTATTGGACTTGGTGAGGGGATGTGTCTCTGTTTAGTGTTTGTGTGAGTGTGTTATTTGGTTCTTAGGGAGTGAGTGAGTATGATATGTGTAAGCGTGTGTATTGCTGTGGGTGTGTGTTATCATTTGGCTCATTAGGGAGTGAGTGCGTATGATGTGTGTAAGTGTGTATGTTCGTGTGGGTGAGTGTATAAGTGTGAGGCCTCCACACCTCCGTAAGCCTGTCTGTCTTGTGTGGGTGAGAAATGTGGGTAGTTTTTTTTTATTTGTTGAGTTATATCTATATATTGTTAAATTTGTGATTTAGCCCGGCTGGAAATTTTGTTTATAGACGTTGTATCCACTTATTTTCATGCGACTCTAAAATCTTTCTAATGTTATCTGCTCTGAACTTTTCTATTCTCTCAATTATAGTGAATTTGGCATGGGTTTTGAAATCGTGTTTTTCCAGGCGGAAATGTTGTTCTACAGGTAACAATTTTTCATGGGGTGTCGACTTAATTCGTTTACGATAATTGTTAATTCTGTAGTGAAAGGGCCATTCAGATTTTCCTACATATTGTTTCTGGCATAGTGTGCATTCTAGGAGGTAAATTATGTTATGACTTCTACAGTTAGAATCGTGGTAGATTTTGAAAGTAGATTTAGTGAATGAGCTAGTGAATGAATTCGTGTTTTCAAAATTGTTGCAACATAAACTTCTTTTGTTGTTGCATGGTTGGGAAAATCCTGTTGTTTTTGTTCTTAGTTTATTACGGATTACCTTGTCCCCTGAAATGTGGTTACTACCTATGATTTCTTTTAGGTTCTTAGGTCTACGATATGCAAGAAGGCCAGGTTCCTTAAACAGTTTTTTTAGGTCTGGTTTGAGATGTAGTATTTCCCAGCGACGTTTGATTATTTGGGATAGTGGAGGCAGAGTGGGGTTGAAAGTGGTTACTAGAGGGATGCGGCTAGATTTATTTTTAATCTTGTACATTAGGGTGTCTTCTCTAGGTGTGGAAATTGCTTTATTTATTTGTTCCCTGATTAGGTGTTGTTTATAGCAACGTGTTGTGAATTGATGCTCCAGATTATCAATGTGTTTATTTAATTCTTCATTTTTGGAACATATCCTTCTGAGTCTAAGTGCTTGTGAATAGGGAAGGTTCTCTTTGAGGTGTTTAGGGTGGGAAGACTTAAAGTGTAGATAGTTGTGGGTGTCGGTGATTTTAGTGTGTAGTGTCGTTTGTATTTTCCTGTTTTCATCTATGTAAATGCGTGTGTCTAAAAATATTACTGATGTTGTGGATTTTTCAAAGTCAAACTTAATTGAGTCGTGCACTGTGTTTAGGGTCATAAGGAATTGGGTAAGTTTGTCATCACTACCCATGTATACAAAGAATATATCATCGATAAATCTTGCATAGAATAGAATATATATATATATATATATATATATATATATGTGTGTGTGTGTGTGTGTGTGTGTGTGTGTGTTATAAACGGAGTAATTCCGACAATTATTATATTAGTGTTACAGATTCAATGCCCGAAATCTTTCGAACATTCTGGCCGGTAAAATACAGTATCTGCTGCCGTTATAAACACACTGCTCTTCATTAATGTCTTGGGCTTTTTGGCTGCTGGTAATTTTCACCTAATATATGCATCCGTATATATCAGGTGAAAATTCCCTTTTCTCTGCCGTGCACCGATACCCTACTCTATCCCGTTTTGAAGCAATGATATATATAGCCAAACAGATGGACTGTGATACAAAGAAACAGACTTTAAGTCTTCGATATCAATTTGGCAGTGGAGATATTTTGGGATTAAAAACAAAATGGCTGCCTTTATACACGTCACATTGAATATTTTGAACTTTCTGTTTGGTTAACCCTTCCATTGGTGAAATATAAAATGAGCCAGTTTCTTTTTGACTAGCTCACTAGTACAAACGTACCCCAAAATTCTAACATCCCCCCCCCCATTTTGGGTACATTATGGAATCTTCTTTGAAAATATTAGTAAAGTCAAAATTCATATGGCACAAACACTTTAGTATTCAGAATTATTTTTTATGTTCTTTTATTTTCTTTTTTTTTTGTATTCATAAATTAAGTATTTTTTTTTAATATTCACAATTTTTTTTTCTCTTAAAGAAAATGAATATCCACTAAAATTAGTTATATCATTTTGTTCACAGTTAAGTGCTTCAAGTTAATAAATATTAACAACAATATTATAAATTTTGGTTGTGATCAGAACTAAAAGTGGAGAAAAGTTGTTATTTTACCCATACCTGGGGCCCATTAAAACAGTCATCATCACTTCGGGTCAGAGTGATTCTGAGAGTCATTCAGGAGGAGGATTGGGCTAAAAGTAGGACTATTTACGTTTATACCCTGAAACTAAGGATTTACATTCATACCAAAAACGGATGGGTCTTAAGAGAATAACTAGTGGATGCAGTTTTACGTCTTGACCAGGACTAATAAGGACCTTAGAGATCATTACGAAATATGACAGAAATGAAAGCCCCTAATTTCAATTTTTGTAATTGGCTTTGTAAATAAATCCGACTCGTTATTTTCCGATAGAACATATTCAATTTGTACTGTTTTCTTTTGTACCAGATCCCTTACAAATTGATATTTAATATCAATATGCTTTGATCTTTGATGTATTATCGGATTTCTAGCCAAAGCAATACTGTCCTGTTTGTTACAGTAAATAGTTACAGGCTTACTTATTATCAGTTTTGTAATTGTTTTTATTAGTAATTTAAGAAAAATAGAATCTTGTGTTGCTTGCGACAATGCTATATACCCCGCCTCATAAATAGAAAGTGAAATCATTCCCTGTTTCTATGATTTCCAGCTAATCATTGGATTATCTTTTGCTAATCTAAAGCAATAGCCTGTTATACTTTTACGATCTGGTGAATTTGCCCAATCAGCATCACAAAATCCTTCCAATTGCAAAGGTTTGCAGTATACACCCACAACCAAAGAGGCAACCAGAGAAGCAACAACAAAAGGAGGTGCAGCCTTCAAAGAAGGTGCATGAGAAGGTGCCTCCAAAACAACACCAACAGCCGCAACAACAACAACACCAACAGCAGCAACACCAACAACACCATCAGCAGCAGCAGCAACACCACCACCACAAACAACAACAACAAAAGAGCAGAATCAAGAACCGATAAAGCACCAGCAACAACAGAAACAAAAGCGGGAATCGCCAATGGATTTGGAAAAGATGCCCCCTCCTAAAGCAGCATCCCTTAAAAGGAGCAGAGAGGACGAGGAGGAAGAGGAGCCTAAACAAAGACTCTGTGGACGCAGTAGGGCGGAGAGTGTCATGGATAGAACCAGGTCGCTCTCCATCCCTGCTTCGCCTGAAAGAAGCATAATTCAACATAGAAGTCTCTCTACTTCCCCATCTCGTACTCCATCACCCACTTCCTCCATATCTTCGCTCAGCTCACTATCCCCCCCATCACACATCTATTTCTTCTCCTCCCCCACTCTTCTAGGGAGAAAAAGAGGAAAATTTTTTTATCTGAGTCCAGAGGCCATATGCAAAATGGATAGGGAAGAATTCAGAAAGCGACTGTCCAAACAAAAAAAAAACTCCCTTTTAAGACCCCTATTGAAATTGGAGAAAGTGGAAGGAAAACCAGTTAAAAACCCCTAAAATTCCCCGGTGTCCCAGGAATAATCACTTGTGTGACGGACACAGGCAGATATTTAAAAATTTGGGGACACCTGTTTGAATGTAAGCAAGCTCATCCCAAAATCAGGATGATGGAATTGGAAAAAGAAAACCTGAGAAAGCTGAAAAAATTTTGTGCAGGGAGGGTCCCAGTTTTACTCCATCCCTCCTTATGCAGGGCTGTTAAACTAATATACTATATATTAGCACCAGGGTTAATAACCTGTATTAGAAAAACCGGACCTTGAGCATACCGATGCCGAGGGCCGTTTGATCGTGGCCTATATTGCCGTGAAAAGTGGTTCGTTCCGAGTCATTGGGGTTTATGAGCCCAATAATCGGGAGGAGTGGGTCTCGTTTTTGTCGGCTGTTCCTGGTGCATTCGACGCGCCTAGTTCCATTGCCTTACTATCATTCCCCCCATCTCTCGGGTTGAGTGCCATCGTAAACCCCTGGATCAATCGGATTTCATTTGCGAGTGTCGGTCGGCCCTGTTGGCCATTCCGCAGTCCAGTGACCTTTTACGGCCTAGGAAGGTCTTCTATCGAGGATTAGTGGAGGGGCCCGCGAAGGATCCCCTATGTGATACCGGGGTGAAACGGATGGTGTTTCTGACGCTGCTGGCCACGGCTCGAATGGTGATTTGGACGACGCGAAAGGAGGAAGTCTTGCGGATAACCGTCTTTCTCATCAGCATCTGATCCAATTCTTTGACCATCAGCTCAAGATGAAGATTAGAACTTATAGAAAACGATTGCATTCGACAGTCTTTAACGAAAGATGGGTAAAAGAGGCGAACTTGCTTCGTGTGAACGGGGCTAGCCTGGATTTTCTCTTCTAGGTCAACCTACGGCACATCGGGGTGGTTTCCTGTGAAACCCTCCCCTTGTTTAGGTTAGACAATCTTCTGTGTACCTATTTAATGTGAGTAAGTGTTGTTCCTGGCCTGTATACCGGCTGCTCTTTGGTTCTGATTCAAGTTGAGATTCCCAACCTCCCCAGTTTGTTTTGGCTCCTTTTCATCTCGACTCGGCCAGCTTTATATTTTTTCATGCCCGTATATTATTTTATCCTTTTCCCATTCCCTTAGCGAGATCGCCTCTTGATTTTGTCTAATGGGCAGAATAAGGCGGCCTCTCTGTTTTGAGGGTTGGACGGTCCCTACTAACATCAGTTATGTTTACTTTGAATTACGTTAATATTTTTAGTTGATTATTGGATTAATCTCCCCTCCCTCTCATTGTTTCATCATAGAATTTTAAGTATTTTATTATCCTCAAATTTTTATGGCATGGGGCGCGTTTTTCTAGTCTCCCATTTTGAGGATGTGTTATTATGGTGGATGGAGGATTGAATGGTGACGGATGAGTTCTTGTGGTGAATGTGGAAATTGTAATGTATGAATGGGTCGTGAATCAGATTAGCTAGGTATAAGATAGTGTTGACCAGCCTCTACCTCACACCTTTTTCGGCCTTGTGCTACAATTATGTACAAATAAATCTTTGTATTTATGTACAAATAAATACTCTAGTACCAACGTACCCCAAAACTCTAACAAATGTACTATGGTGTTTTTCTTTTATATTCTTTTTCTTATGATCTTATAATCTCTTCTTTCAAACGTAACTTATAATAAAATTGTCCAAATGTTTCATATATCTGAACGCTATCGGCTATGATTTTTTTACATTATGGAGGACTAATTTTATTTTTTATTCTAACTGAATGTATCGATTTTCATCATGTATCTATCTAGCTTTATAATAATATGTTATTTTGCAAACACAGTCAACGTATTGTGACCGAGTTCAGAGTTGATATTAGTGAGTGCTGGCGTTTTCTTCTTATATTAATAATGATCTATTGTCCTTAGCCGTTTTACATGTGGATTATGCTATTATAATTATATTATCAACGAGTATTTTGCTGATGGAGTGTGGTAGATATCCATTTAAATGAAGAGTAATTGAGCAATGTTCTGAGAGACGTGCTGTCAGTGTTCTTCTTAAGGATCTTATAGTTTATCCATTAAAATTATTTACGAATTTGTAGTTTTTCTGAAAAAGAGTTCCTGAAAGGACATGTAAATTCGTGGATGATATTGGTTCTCTATAATTTGGATCTTGCAGTTGAATTATCATTATTTATGATGATGTTGCAGTCTTTTTGTTTTTTTTATAGTGAATCAAAATTAAAAAGAAAAAGTCTATAACTATTTTTGATCACCAACTGATGAGATGTCTGGATTGGGCATCGAAACAAATATACGTTTTTGTATTGTTAACTTAAATATTTGAATGTAATATCTTATATGACAGTTTTTAGCGGACATATATTTACAAACAACGAGCTTAATTTCATGTTCAAATTTTATATTCTATATACGTTTCATATCAAATTTAATCCCGTGTTTCTTAATAAGCATTTATTTAATTCTTTTCAGAAGTAGCATAAAAGATAAAGTAATTATTCTAACAGATTTTGCGTGTAGTAAAATATATGCCTATCGGGAAAAAGGTTAAAAAATAAAAGAAATTATTTGCTTATGAAGTACAAAGTTCATCATATGCTATACCCTCATTTTTTAACGATCCTGAAGCCTAGAGATGTGAACCCCCTGAAAAAGACCCATATATTTTAAAAACTCTCTGACTTGGGGGATTTATTAACCTGAGGATATTTAATCGTGATAATTAGAGTACTAAATAAGAGCTGTAAATTCCGATGATGTTATCTGGGCGAATCATTAGGCGTAAAATATCATGAAAATGCGATATAGAAACCAAATACATTGGTTGAATAAATGCTGGCCTTGTTCTAACTTGTCATCAATCCATGCGATATGCACCTCGCCCCCGAGAAACTGTAAGAAAAATATGCTCAGCATATTCGTAGTATTATCAACAGCTGGACTCTTAGGGTGTCCAACAAACACAACTTTACTTGGGCAGATATAAGCAATAAATATTGGCTAGCTTCCCTAGGAGACTGACATACTCAGACACAAGAGACCAGTCAATATGTATATATAAATATTTTTTCAACATTTTCAGCAGAATAACTTTTAGCCTTTGTCAGCGTGCACTAAATTGTGCATGTACATTGTTAGTCTCCATTTGTTGGCTAAAGAAATAATTATTGAATTGAATAATTTGGAAACAAGAATAATGAATAATGAGAATATAAAAGAGAAGTATTCATCCCAGCCACAAGTTTCATGTGCTTCGCTGCATTTAACGATGAGTGTATTTTCTATTAATTTTGATTACTTTGTTAATGAGACAAACAACATTGTTTTTTAAAAAGAAATTACCAATAAATCTCTTGCAATATTAATAAAATTAAATTATGAAGGCATTACTGTTTTTTTAGAAATGGCAAACCTTTATCAAAGAAATCGTTGAATTTCCCATGAGAATATTAAACTAAAATTATGCAAATATTTTATAAGCAATCTATAATGTTTCATTTTTCTAAATATTTTTTCTGTATGTTGATTGATCTAAGTGCTATTGGAGATTGTTTCAGACGATTACAGTTGACCATCTTCAGAAGCCCTTCATAGATAAGGGATAACGGTAATAAGGGTATGTGTTGATTATTATGACGCCATCCAACTGAAGCCCTGCTGTACTTGCGCGAAATATAAATACGTCTATAATGCGGAATTATATTAATTACAGATAAGTGTTCAATTGGATCAAATGATTTAAACTAGCACACGCAGGGACAGACAGCAAGACACCCACACTCACACACACACACACATATATATATATATATATATATATATATATATATATATATATATATATATATATATCGACTCTCTCGGCGAATTGGACGTATGAGGGTCTAGCAGATCAGTTCCCAGGAAACCGACAGCCTGACAAAAAGCACATGAGATTTGATTATAGTGGTGAAGGTTTCGTGCAGGACCATCCACACTTTCTGAAGGGCCGAATACAGAGACCTTGTACACTACGTGTCACAAGGTCCCCAAACGACCCTCCGCAGGTTTTGAATTTAGAGTTGTCATTCTCCTAGACCATGTGCCATCCAAGGCTATAGAACCCAGTCTGTCCTGCTATTTACCCATAGTTGCAGGGAGATGAAATCGTTTTATACCTTTCCCAAGTGTATTAGCACGTAAGTGAATGTAATCGGCTCTCCGATTCTTCAATCCATGCCGATATCCATTACTCCACCAAGCCTCCTTACATATATATATATATATATATATATATATATATATATATATATATATATATATATATATATGTGTGTGTGTGCGCGTGCGTGTGCGTGTTCGCGCGCGTGTGTTTGTGTGCTCGTGTATGTGCATGTGTATGTGATAAAATATAGATTTAATATATGCTATATTTATGTCTTAAAGCCAGGGGTCAAAAAACGTTTTTCATATAGGGCCAGGTAACTGTGAGAATGATGAGCGCCACGCCGCATAAATATTTTTTTCAATACAATACACTAAAGGCACAAAAATAAAGACTACAAACTTACTTATTTACTAAAATGTTATCGAAGAAGGCGACACTTGCAATAAAATAGATATATTACACCAATTGCGCACATATCCGAATCTCACAATCTAAGCAGAACAAAAGGTTACTTAGACTTGTACAAATGGCGTTTACCTTTAAGATATAATTAATATTTATTCTGGTATTGCTGCATCCAATCAAGACAAATGTTCATTAGTCAAACTCATTACACGTCCTGATTTTACACACGTTAGATTTTATAATAGGTCCAAGCAAAATATATGACATAATTAGCTGAAGTTAATCAATTTTATATACAACACTCTGCAAGCCGGTTTAAACGCGGCAATGCAAGTTAAAACATAGTTGATACAGCACGCTCGTAATTGCTTTTCTTAGAAACTTCATTGCATGTACTTACACATAAACGCTTGGAAGTCGCCGATTTTTTATTTATATCACTGATTGTCCTTAAATTTATATTGCTGTCATTTGTAAAAATCAGATTGTCCAAATTTTAGCATTTTACTTTATTTTTCTACATAGTAAATTTTAAAACAATCTATTGATAATTTCATATATATAATTATATTTTAGATCATTTGTGGTAGAGTGAAGTGGCCAGCTGGAAGAATGGATACCGAGGGCCGGATCCGGCCAACAGGCCGTAGTTTAGTCATGCCTGGCATAAAGCGGGCAATTAATATCAGGGATAGAGCGTATATAGATGTCGAAAATGATGTCAGCTCCCGGTCGCGACTCTCTGTTTCATGCTTATACGCATTCGTCAAGCTTGATGTTTGCTTATAACCATTTATGGGACTATATATATATATATATATATATATATATATATATATATATATATATATATATATATATATATATATACAGAGAGAGAGAGAGAGAGAGATTGAGGGAGAGCGTCATTGTTTTAGAGAGAGAAATTTCAGACAGTTGATTGTTAATACCAATGTACATATATGTAGACGGGTATATCTGTGTGTGCATTTAGGCGGGTGTGTGCTTATGGACGTGTGTGTCAGATTGATATATATATATATATATATATATATATATATATATATATATATGTATATATATATATATATATATATATATATAGAGAGAGAGAGAGAGAGTGAGAGAGAGATTGAGTGATATTAATGTGTCATAATTTTTAAAATAAAACTATTTCTGTAAATTGTATACGTAGAAATATCTGATATCACTGTAATTCCCTCAAAATAAACACAATATGTACAATATACAAAATATAAAAACAAAATTGTGTATTGCGAATTCCTCAGCAATTGGCTACATTGAATATTTCAGAATTTCTCTGATGAGATTTTTATCATTGATTAATTTCTTAATGTTTTTAGCTTTCTTACCAGCATTCGATCGGCATTGGAATGACATTGCAAATAGATGCTGTTCGTTATAAAATGCATTCGCGAAAATTCATACGAATCGTTTCGAGTTTTCCTGCATCAAATTTGCACAGTTTCATAAAAATTTCGAAGTAAGCCCGTTGATGGGTTTTTGCCAGTCAACATAAATACGATAGTGTCATTGAAAACAATCGCACCAAATTTTGTTTAGCGATGGAGCACAAGTAGAGAGGATAAAGGTTTCGATAAACTTCCAATACTAAAACGTACATAAGATATACCGTTGTACATAGTTTATATATCGATGATAGAGTTTCTATCAATGATATTGTGCTGCAGAGTTGACGTCGATGGCATTTACTGTAAAGATATATAATGATTAAAAAATCGAGACTGATGGAAACGGCTTTAAACGAACTAAGTCTTATCCAAATATAAGGCCTATATATGTTTACCGAAAGACTCAAACACATTAAACTTTAGGTGACCTTGTAAGGCTAAAGAATCAACGCTTAATATATCGTAAAATCAACAAAATGTACGTTTGTACGTTTGTATTATTTGACGTAATAATTATAGAAATAACTTTGCAAGTAAGATATTTGGCGACAAGGACAGCAAGTTTATGTGATTGAAATATTCTAGATTGCTTTTTAATACAACAAATTATATTGGATAATTTAATATTATGAACATGATGATATAATTTAAAGTGAATAATGCTTTAAATACGAGGCCCTTAACTGTACGGCGATTTAAATGGTAATATATAAGGTGGAGCTAATGCAATAAAATAAACATAAAATAGCCTTTATATATATATATATATATATATATATATATATATATATATATATATATATGTGTGTGTGTGTGTGTTATGGTCAAAGTTAGGACCCAGGAAGAACTACCCGTGTACAAGAGTAGAAATAACGAAGGTATATTACACGAAATAATAAAACAAGATGTGGAATGTGGAATGTGTTATTATGACTGTCAGTCTGGTTTTGAGTGAACTATTATCGGCTCGACTCCATTCGATATTTACTTGCCCCCCGCCCCACAAGGGAAAGATCTGGCACAAGGCCAAGTTTTACGTGGGTTTTTCCGAGCAGAACGTAGGCTCGGCCGAAAATGTCCGTAGAAACTGTAAAACCAGAATCGGGTTGGTCAGCCACACCGAACGAGACTCTGCCCTTCGGCGGAGCCTTGTCCGGGTTCCTCTCTGCTCAGAGGCAGAGACTTCCACAGTCAGCCGAAACGATTCAATATTTTCTTGCCCCCCTCCCCACAAGGCCGAGTTTTAAGTGGGTTTTTCGAACACGTAGGCTCGGTCAAAAAAATGCCCGTAGAAACTGTAAAAACAGATTCGAGTTTGTCAACATCCCCGAACTAGACTCTGCCCTTCAGCGGAGCCTTGTCCGGGTTCCTCTCTGCTCAGGCAGAGAGTTCGACCGTCAAGCCGAGAAGCTCGTCTCGATTTGGTATCTAGCCACACCCACGAGGGTTGCATGTGACACAAGGCCGAGTTTAACATGGGTTTCCCGAAGCCGTAGTCTCGGCCAAAAAATGCCCGTAGAAACTGTAAAAACAGATTCGAGTTTGTCAACATCCCCGAACTAGACTCTGCCCTTCGGCGGAGCCTCGTCCGGGTTCCTCTCTGCTCAGGCAGAGAGTGCGACCGTCAAGCCGAGAAGCACGTCTCGATTTGGTATCTAGCCACACCCACAAGGGTTGCATGTGACACAAGGCCGAGTTTAACATGGGTTTCCCGAAGCCGTAGGCTCCGCCAAAAAATACCCGTAGAACAGGTATAAACGGGATAGGGTTGGTTAACATCCCCGAACGAGACTCTGCCCTTTGGAGGAGCTTCGTTCGGGTTACTCTCTGCTCAGAGGCAGAGAGTACGGCCGGCAAGGCGAGAAGATCGGCTTGATTCGACCTCTCTCTTGAGAGGCGTAGTATACATAGAGTTCATTTTGTAGTTATAGGTAAGAACCCATGACAGTATATATATTATAAGTTAATAGACTTAAAATATGGTTTTTCGCTACACAGTCCCAACCATGTTTCAAAAACGGAAGCTAAAAGCCCCGAATTTAATTTTGTACTTAACTTAAAGACATTAGTTCCATTTCATCCTCAAGCGAATTTGAGGATGAAATGGAACTAATGTCTTTAATTTAAGTACAAAATTAAATTCGGGGCTTTTAGCTTCCGTTTTTGAAACATGGTTGGGACTGTGTAGCGAAAAACCATATTTTAAGTCTATTAACTTATAATATTAATGCTCTGTAAATTTACATTGAGCACTATTTTTAAAAAATAAAAATATCTATAAGAACACCGGATTATATATCTTACTGTTCTTTCTTTTTATTAATATATATATATATATATATATATATATATATACACACACACACACACACACACACATATATATATATATATATTTATATATATATATATATATATATATATATATATATATATATATATATATATATATACTAGCAGCATGGCTCGGCGTTGCCCATGCTTGATTCAAAAATCGTACGACTCATATAGAATTCGTTATCACTTGACTTAAAATATTTTTACCCTACCTTAAATTTAAAGGAGTTCCCTTGGCCGTGCTGATGTTGTAACATGTCTTACTTCTTTTTTCTATGCTGTATACTAAACATTAAACGTGTTACGAAAAAATAATGTTTTGGTGTAGGGCCTGAATAACCATCCTGGTCCCATTACAAAGTTTCGGTGGACGCATGTTTCTAATCAACATAACCGGGATCTCCACTTTAAGTTCTAGAATGTGAAGATGGAGAACAAAGGGGTAGAGGCTGTTTAAGAACTCCACTGGGAACTTCGCCATTTCAGCGGGTTCTGGAGTCCTGTTAATGGATTTGTAAACGTGCAACACGCCTGGCACAGTTTCCAGAAGCTGTCTATTAAGGGTTGTCACAGTGGTGTTTTTTGTGGCAAGAATTGCCAGCCCATCAAGCAACTCAGTATTGTTGTAGTTTGTTTGAAGATCAGAAAAAACTGATTCCCCGAGTCTTGCTAACGTTGTGACCACTTCAGACAAGCCTTGGACTTTTACAAATCCATTAGAGTCCGCTGGAATAATACATTCACCAAGGGCTAATAATGAATTCGAAATTTCGGCGTACACAACATCGCCAGTGAGGTATTCAGGCATGTTGGTTGTAAGGTGCAATGGTCTAACAGTGGGCCAAAGTTGTGACTATTTCAAGCACGCTCGAATAGCGTCGGCCCTTGTCCTCTTAGGTACAACGCGGAGGGTCTGGCAAAAGTAACCGGATAGAATGACAGTTATACCTCCCATAAGGTCATCGGAGTTTCGAATATCCTACAGAGAGCGGTTTACAGCCTTCAGTGCAGTTTTGGGACTAACAGTTCACTCATCCCAGACGATGAACTTACATCGCCTGAGTACCTTCGTTAGACCTTATTGCTTGGCTATACTGCATACAGCTGTTTCTGCCTTAATCAGGTCAAGCGGAAGTTTAAACTTTGAGTGCACTGTTCGGCAACCCGGTAGTAATGTGGTAGCAATGCCTGAAGACGATGCTGCTAGCGCCACTTTGCCATGGCATAGAATTTCTGCAAGAAGCAGTTTTGTTACGAACGTTTTTCCCTTTCCCCAAGGCGCGTCCAGGAAAAATTGATACTGTATCCTGCCTGGTGGATGCAAGAACCGCATCGGAAGCGACCCGTTGGTCTATGAGAAGTTTTGGCTCATTTGTTTTGACATAGGAGTTGAGCTCCTCATCAGAGTAGGATGTCTCCCGTACTATCTCAGGAGAGAGACTGGAGAAAGCCACACGATCTGGCTTTGGAAGCCCAATAGCGGCGAGAGATCCCCTCCTTTCAAAAAACAGGGTCTCAATGATTATAAGCGCCCTGTTGTAAATTTCATCGTTGAATGTAAGAAACAGTGTGGGACACAGCAGTTGCGCTTCTCTAAGTAGGTCTTCGGCCAAAAAGTCCATGTATGTGTCCCAAATGGGATCACTGGGTTCGCACATTTGCAAGATTGTGGTAAAGAGGTGGTGCAAAGCAGAGGGCATTTTTAAACTCCCTCAGCCATTGTGGCATCCCACTGGCTGTCGTCTTCCAAAAGACCGAGAGACATAAAACTCCATTAACCATCCGTAAGTTATTGTAGCTCGTTGGTCCACTAACTTCGTGTAAAAAGAGTCGCAAGTAAAAACATTCCTGTCTCGATGGGGGAACGGTGAATACCCTTCCGAGTTTGACGTCTTTTTTGACGCCTGTATAACCCTCGACGTTGGCCCTGCACTTGCGCCGAGCCCATGTGTTCTTTTTTATCCACACGTAGTATGTAGGCACGTGTGGGCACAGTAGAGTCAAGAAAGTTACAAGAACGCTGTAAGCGTTGCGTCTTTTGTACGCGCAGACACATCCATTGCTATATCCGCAGAAAAATAACGAAGTTTGTCGTTTTCTAGGTGCACAACAAGCTGGACGATTCCTGGATGGGGAAGCTGAATATGTGCCAAGCGACCTCTCTGCTGCTAATGATGCGCCATCCAAGGAAGTCCTGGATTTCGTCTACGGAACCTTCCTGCCTAATACCAAACATTGCAGCATCAGTCCCTTTGTTGCTGTACTTGCATACATAATTGATGGAGAAAACTGAATGGCAACATTCGACATTGATGTGCGCATTGATCGCTTTTGTTAGCAGGGGAACGTATAGCAATACCCATCTCTTAGCCACTTGGTGGCCCTTTACCACGGCTGTAAATCCTGCCTCAGAGGGGCACTTTCGCCAGCATAGTGGATAGCCATCGCTCCCTGTAATTGTTTCGCTCACGAAATCTCGTGGTACTACTGGGTGCCTTTCAGTCGCTGTTGTGACAGCTGGTGTAATTGTAATGCGACCCGCAGGGACCATGAATCATGTTGTTTGTCACTATTTCGTACAATTCAGGGTCAGCCGAAGGATCAGGAATTTCAGCAGAAATAAGATGATCGATATCTATGGCCTCAGTCTTGTCGCACAGCCAAATTAGCATATGTGCGTGAAGCAGGCCGCGTTACTGCCACTCAATAGTGTGCATGCGACAGCAAAAACCTCAAAAACCTGGCCCTTTGTATTCACATCAATTAGCCTTCCCAACTTTAGATGGTAAACGCGCGCAATGAGGTCTGAACGGTCGTAGGCCGATTGCCCTGGCATAAGTTCTTTAGGAATTGCGTACCATTTTGTGTTACACGTGAAGGTTATGAATTTGTCTGGTCGGCCATACTTACGAACGTATGTCATCGCTTCTTGCGTCCTCGCGAACATGTATCGTGGACTGCCTGTGAACGTTGCAGGTAGTATGCACATCTTGCCTATATTGCGTTGATCAGCGTCATTTCGTAAAGCATCACAGCGGTGAATGTAAGAGTCGCAGGGCAACTTGGTCTGATTCAATCTGATGTAACAGCGTCTTTCGGGTTCCATCTTAGCAGCCATGTCTACTATGAATTGATGGAAAAGTTGCCGGCTTCAATGACTGAATGCACTCTCATGTACCTTCAACAGGTAGGCGTAGAAAGCCATGCAAGACACAGCTTTAAGGTGGACCTATTTTGCAGAATGCCAAAGTGATACCCATCTTCTCCGTAAGTAAATAGAAGTGGTATTGCAGTGCATCGTAGGACCAGTGCGTTTCACTGATTCTTCGGATCCCACTGCCGCGCGATTCGATAACAATGCCACATCTGTTGTGCTGATCACGGCTGACAATGACGAAAACTTTGTTACTTGCGGGAGACCGTTTGGCAGCAACAATTACAAGAATGAAATCATAAGAAGTCTTATTTTCGAGAGCATACTTAAAACTGCGGTCATAGCTGTTTGTCTCATGGAGCATTTGTTGGAGACTCATTATGATATCCTTACGAGGATGATTGTCCTGGCCTGTATCTTTCTCTAGAATAATGTCCATGCGGGCATCTGCCTGTTGATTGTAGTCAGCTATGACGTATATTTGTAGAAAGGCCGAATAAGTGGCTGTTTCCGGCAAAAGAGACACAATCCGGTGGTAAACCTGATCTTGAACATTGAAGGTGGGATTCCAACCGTCTTCGCGGAAGGCATTACCACAAAAGAAGTCATCTGGAATGCACAACTGTACTGTCTGATTTTTGCTAGTTTGGACTGGAACCCTCCAACAGAGCTTTCAACGGAGCAGGTAGCTCTTGAAAAGGTGGCAACTGTACCTTACTGTCTGAACAACACAAACCTGCAGACTCTCCAGGCCATTTTTTGGCATTGCAATGCCCAAAGACAACTGATTTGATTTGGAGGTCCTTGTGAACGGAAAGCCTCAAATCTGGCTCATAGTTGAACGATGTGCATGGCGGCCCTCGTTGACAGTTTGTAACCTTTCAAGTCTTTCAGTAGGTACTTCTACTAGCGGAAGTTGAAATTGTATCGCGTTGCCGCCTTGTGCGCTTTTGCACTGAACTTTCCTACGCCCTTGCAGCAGAAGTTGCAGTGGCGTCGGCTGCATGGTGTGCAGTTTTCTCAGCCATGGATACCTGGGACCGTCGAATGGACGTTGCCGCAGCTTCCGCTGCGTTACGTGCGGTTTTCTCAGCCGTGGTCTCCTGGGATCGGCGAATGGAAGTTGCAGCGGCATCGACTGCATTACGAGTAGCTTTACGATGCAGGCTCTGTTGAGACCCCAAAAGCGCTTGTGATGAAGCCGCTTTTTTGTTGTCTTTCAACAAGAATAGAAAATGTTCTGGACTTAGAACAATGAATGAGCTTGTGCAAAATGGAAGATGCTAGCGCGCATTCAGGCACGCGCGAATGATTTGCCAAGCGCAAGGCTTGGCCGTAAACGGGGTCAAGCTGGATGCTGTATATGCAGCTTGGTTCTAACGCACGTAATGCTGGCGATGAAAATGCAATGAGCTGAAATGAAGCGTTTGCTCGTTTGCTTTGTGCGACAACGAAAAGCCGCTAACCGTTTGCCGGCATTAGCTTTGAAATGGATTGGGAGGGAGCCCTGCTATTTTAGCGGAAAATCTCCTCGTCAGATCTGGGATAAGGCCTGGGCTAGGGAAAAGATTTAAAGAATTGGAAAATGGACTGCTGAGGGCGGAACCATTTTCACTGAGAACGTATGCAGTTTTTTTCCGGTAAAGTCGCGAGTAAAGGAAGTGCTTATTTTGGTAAGATGCGACAATTAAAGCAAAAGTTTTGGCAATGTCGTGTATGTCATTTGTTGCTGAAAGTCAGATCTGGTAGCAGGGATAAAAACGCCGAATGTCAATGGCCCTGCACCCATTCCAGAATTTGAGGTCAAATGTTTTCTTCCACTCCACCTCACACACTAAGCTGTTTCTTACCGCGCATTGCGTGACCTTAAATTAACCTGCATTTAGGAAAAATCCAACCGGAAAAACATTTTTAAGGGTTGACCGATTGTCGATTTGCACTCTGTTTGGGGGGCGCTAATAGTTGAAACTTCACATATATACTCCCAATGGCGTCCTTATGCAACTGGTCGTTTTTCGCTAAAAACCAACATGCGGTTCAGGCGCAATCTGGGCGTATTATTTTTTGGGTTTTATCGATTTTACGCGCTGTTTAGAGGTTCGGGTGTCAAATTTGGTTGAAATGCGATCATTCCTTCTGTAAACAGAATTTTTCGTTTATCGATGTTTTCGGAACCTGAGTCCGAATTCAAAAACCGGGCTCCTTCATGTCCTTACGACAGCCATTTGCAAACTTGTGGTGAAAACCGGATCAAAATCGGGTGAGAACTGCGACCTGGACGAGGTAACAATGCCCGCAACAGACACACAGACAGACAACATGATATATATATATATATATATATATATATATATATATATATATAATATCGTTATGTATTAATTATTTTTGTATATATTTTCTCTCCTCTTTTTTCTTTCTCGTCACACCCATATAATCAGACAAACAAATCTCTCTCTCTCTCTCTCTCTCTCTCTATATATATATATATATATATATATATATATATATATATGTATATATATGTATATATATATATAATTTTGTATATGCATATATATATATATATATATATATATATATATATATAGAGACATATATGTATATCACACACATATTCTCACATACACACACTCATATACAAACGCACACACTCACATATATATATGGAATTTTGTATATACAAAAATATATCAATATATATCACGCACACACACACACACACACACATATATATATATATATATATATATATATATATATATATATATATATATATATATATATATAATAAAAAATACGTCAAAAACGATATTATTTTTGCACCTACCTAATATATATATATATATATATATATATATATATATATATATATATATATATATATATTTCATGAGGGAAACTTTGTATACCTACGCGATACGTCCCTTTAGGACCTTTAGGCAACCCGTGTAATTTTATTTAATTACCTGTATTTGCTTAAGGGAATGACGCAGAGAAAATATTCCTTTAAGTAAATACAGGTAATTAAATAAAAATAATGTTAATCGCTCAATTTCTTTTTGGGATTTCAGAATTCTCTAAAATATTCTAATTTCTTACCGCTTGAAGGTAATTAATCGATGAAGGGCACTAAGAGACGTAGTTTATGTCATATTAAAATCAATTAAGTTAATATTATTGCTGTTATTCTTATTTTATGCAAGTATTTTAAATTAGTTTATGCAATTTTATTTTATTTATTTATTTGTCAGGGTCAGGCAGCAACAATATTTTTTTAATTTCTGAACATTCTTTTACTCAAACATAAATAGGTTGTCTCTGAATGTACAATCCAGAATATTAATAGAAAAATGAAGATATTTCCATGTCAAAACTAAAAGAAAATCATCCAAAAGTATCTGCACTATCGAATCGAATTGCGAATCCTGTGACCCATCAGGTTCGTAGGGATGTCACATGTACTGCAGCCGCTGTAGAAGTTGTGTTACTTGGGCCATATAGCCTGACAGTGACCAACCCTCTCGTGACCGGTTTTGAATTTAGAATTACCTTCTCCCAGACCGATTATCACCCAAGTCTATAGAACCCAGCTAGCTATTTGCCCATAGATGGAGAAGAAGAGGATTCATACCTTACCCAAGTGTTTTAGCCCTTATGTGAATGTATTTGATCCGACTGGAAGTCAAACTCGGACTCAGATCTACACTATATGGATTAACAAAAATATGTGAACAATGTATTACGATGAGGACCATTATATAAGGAATGCCTATCTAATATAATACTATACAATTAGTTCTGCATATATAGAAAAGTTCTATCTATCTATTAGTAGAATAAAATCATTAATATAAAATAAAAAATATGTGAATGTTAGATATATTACTCTGGTCTACTCATTATTTGTTGTAAGGATCAAAGGACACTTTCTTCGATAATTTGAAGGCGCTGAATCAAAAAATGACGCGCATATTTTCAATAGTAGTTATAGTTTTTTTCCTTTAGCAAAATATGTAATTTTGGCAAAACCCCATTTTGCCTTATTTTTAATCGAGGAAATTCACGGTTTTATGATTAGAAAATGGAAATACACAATAATAATAAACTGTAATCAATCTTTATTAAGGAAAATTCCTCGCATATCACAATAAACGATGGCTCTATAAAAATGGAAATCCATTCATTGGATTTTGCCATAACCTGACCATTTTTATAATACATGAAAATGGGTATTGATGTTGCTAGTCAAATAAAAGGCAATAATGTCGAGCAGATGACACAAAAATATCCTTATTTCTTCTATTATATATATCGCGAGTTTGCAACAACGAATAACAGGAAATCTATCTATGAGTTTGAAAAAAAAGTTTATCCAGCTTTCTCTGAAGAGACGCTGGGCAATCAGCACGAATAAGTGGCACTGCATATTGTCTGCAGAACATGTCAGAAGCACTTACATCAGTGGATTAGATGTATTTAAGTTCAACATTCCGATGATTTAGCACGAAACACAAAGTTACGTCGACCACTCTTACTTCTGCTTAACTGACATTGCTCTCCTCAACAAGAAGTAATGAATATCTCTGAACTATCACACATAAATTCAGTTACAAGACCTGTACCAAACTCTGATGAAATCTCAATTACAATCTTCGAATGCTTTACACTCTGTGATTTTAAAGAATGGAACCATGATGATGAGAATTATATCTTTGACATGCGTGACAAAGACAATGACACTGATTTATAGAGATTATCATCTGACACGTTACGTAAAGACCTGAGTGACTTAATTAGGGATTTGTGCTTATCAAAATAATTAGTGGGATATTTAGCTCCAAGATTGAAGAAGAAACATCTCGGCACAGAATCAACAAAATTTACATTTTAACGATACTAAATTTGTCTCTTGCTTCAATCAAACCAACCAATTTGTATATTGTAACGTTGACAAAAGGATTTTTTGTAGCGACTTGGTATTCAGGAAATTAATTTCATCAGTAATTTGCTGCTGCTGATTTGAAAATTGTTAAAACTATTATCTTTATCTATGGCCCGAAAAAAGTTAAGAAAATGTTTAAGACATTGTCTTTAAAGAATAAATTAATTATATGAAGAAAAGAAAATAAACATACAATTATCAACTATTTTTTTATTTCACCACAGAAAAACAATAAGAAAAAACAACATTAATTCAATTTCGTTTAACAAGCCAGAAACTTTCATCACTTAGCGTCCTCCGTGTTTTAACTTCACTTGATATAGTAAGATTTTAGACTATTTTTGATCGTCATCAAATTACAAGATCTGAACGCATAACGTTCTTTGTTGTTTCCACTTATGATTGTAGAATTAGAATACATTTCATGGGTTAGACATTACAGAATTCGAGGCTGCCTCTTTTCTGCTGTTCATATTCTATCGATTAATTAAGTAAGTCTTGTTGAGTGCCAAATGATACATTGTCCCGTTTACTCGAATCCTTATTAGATATAGATTAGTTAAAATACATATCAGGAGAATTAAAATATTATTTTACAGTGTCTTTCTTGCCTACTCATAACAATTCATATAAAACAATGTCTATGAATATTGACAAAGATTGCGTATAATATTGATGACGTTCGTACTATATTAACATTATATTCGTTTATATATGGCTTATACATGTGCTGAGATTAATATTTTGATATCGCAAGATTATATAGAATAGCAAATGATAAGCAATTGTTGGTAATACTTGATGTCTCAGTAAGCAATTAGCGAGAAATGTCATAAAATGTCGAAATATGCTAGAGTTATTAAATTGTCAGTAGGAATTTTTTTAGTGGTTGGTTAGTACTAGGAATTTTTAGTGTCTATTATTAAATATGAAAACGATAATTTTATATTGTTTTCATATTTAAATTTCGATTCAACTAAACATTTTAAGCATAAAATGATTATACTTTTGTGGAGAAACGTACTATTAACGACTGATTATTTTTTTTTATTTCATGCAACAGAAATTTAATTTTTTTAATTTTATGGAGATATTCCGATGATGCTCGATTATCGTCAGCAGGTGTTTTGACTCTCGTTTCTTCGCCAAAAATGTATTGCATTTCTGTATAAAGACAATATACTTCCCGGTATCGTCATTCTACGCTGTGATTATTTAATGATTCACAGCAAAATTCGTTTGTATCAGAAACCATAACATATTCAATGATTGCTCACGTTTTTCCTCTTTAAACAAGAGGGCATTTCCATTTTAATCATTTCCTTTCTGTTTCTCCAAATTATCTGTAATTGCCTTTTGTTTAATAGGCACGCTATCGCCTAGGAAATTTAATACGATGTTGTTTCTAACAAATATCAATTCACTGCCTTCAAAGCATTGTGTAGCAATATGTGTCAGCCGAGGTCTTGTTAAATTAGATACAAGGAGACCTGTCGCAAATCTGGATACGGAACATTTAATTTCGACCAATGGCCAACGGTAAGTGAAGTCAACTTCAAAGTAGAGATCAAATTGTTCAGACAGAGAGAAATTTACAGAAGCAAGATAAATTACTATTTTAGACGAAAATGCAAGACAAAGAAAATTGCTCTCTATAAAATGAACATGCCGCGAAAAAGCACACAGAGGGGAGGAATCGGTCCTCGGAGAACGGACAGTGTAGGCATCTATAAGACTATGCAACGGCACCTTACCTCCGTCTAATGTCTACTTCGCTCGCTTGTAGCAGTAGGTTACAACACAAGAATGACATCTGATTTACCGCTAAAAATTGTTTTGTCTTTCACTCGTGATTAACGATCTGGCCGAAGGGTAAATTTTAAGCCACGACCTTCTCACTGGAAGAAACAGCAACTTGTGAACATACCAGGGTGTCTGTTCTGAGCTAGAACAATTGTTTTGAATCCGGGTCATGTTGATTATTGAAAAAGGAAATCATATCTAGATTATACTAACTACCCACCAACTTACTTACAATCGCCTCATTTCAGAAACGGCCGAATCCTATGTTAATGAAATACACTAGTCTCTCTATTTCATGTATTATCCAGATGGCACACGAATCTTTTGAAGATAGACTAAAATCATGTCCGCATCTATTATTATTACTAACTAGTTAGCCTGAAATAAAAAATACTACAGAGCTAAATACGATTTCCTGTAAGGGCAAACCAATGAAAAGGAATGCATTTGCAAACCTCTTAACAGTCTTAACATAGGTGTCTGGAACTATCTGAACGTCCTTGAGATTGCCAAACATCTTAAGATATCGGTTCATTAAAATGTCTTACATATGTTTTTTTTTCTACTAAATTGAATTTCAACACACTCAAGGACATTCTTAATGATAAGATAATGGATGAGAGGATGGCGCGTGAGCCGAAACGAGTGTATCCAGTTGAATTTGAAATAATCTTACAAACGCCATTATTCCGCAGTTAAACAAACCTCTGCGATTTGGTCACGTATGCAGAATTAATTCAGCAATTGAATGTCCTTTCAAAAAGTTTCTATTTCAGTTCCATCATTGAAAACGGATATTCAAATCAGGATTTCAGATTTGCCTGATACAGGAATAGCAATCCGGTCTTCCATAGTTAAAACATTCTTGTTGACAGATTTCAGAAAGAAAATGGAGTGCCAGTTTACAAAATCAGCTGGAAAATTAAATGAAGGTAGTCTGATCACTAATGCATTTTTTTTGCGGGGGCCTAATAAGCGAGCTTTCGAAAGGTAGACGAATACATGACAATATTTGAAATATCATAAACAAGCCAGATATTATCTCTTTATGAAATGCAAAATGGTTAATAAGGAGTTGATCTTGATCTAATGTGGTCATTGGTGTCTGGTCATCACGTTTACCAAAAAAAAAAAATTGCGGTAGAAGAATTTGACTATTTTTGTATTTTGAGCAGAGGTATTATTCTTTCTACTTTCCTTATGATTTTCCAGGTTCAAATATGACGGTGACCAGCTCTAATATTTTCTCGTTGCCGCATGTATGATAAAATAAAACTAACTCGCATATAAAAAAATATTAACTAAATACACTGCCAATTAAGTTCTCGCCGTTTTATTAAATTTTGGAATCTAATGTGTTTTTAAATCTTGGAATCTATTTTTTTCGGGAATTCTATTTTGAAATCATTTTTTAAACTATTTTTTCGAGTTAACTTAAGTTAAACTCTGTTTATTTTCAGATCATTTAAATGGAATGTCATGTTGACAAAATAGAGCATTTTCGACACCTCATTTTTTTGCGTTTAATCATGGTTCTAAGGCAGAAAACGCTGCTCGCGGCATTTGTGCTGTGTATAGAGAGGATGCCATAGCTGAATGAACAGCTCCTAATCTGTATGACAAGTTCAAAAAGGGACATTTTGACCTCAACCTTCTGGTCGTCCAGTTGAGTCCTATGAAGAGCGATTAAGCCAAATTTAGCACAAAAATTCTCGTCAAATGACAAGAGTACAAGCAGAGAACATGAAATGCTCCCAGAATGCTATAGAAAAGCATCTTCCCTCGATGGGGAAGGTTCAAAAGTGTGGAACATGGGTTCTTTATGCTTTAATTGACAATAACAAAAATCAAGGTACGGTAATTTCTGCTAGTTTGTTTGTTCGTCACCGCTCAACTCATGTTCACAAGCAGAGATTTCTTTACCGAATCGTTACCGGCGACGGAAAATGGTGACTGTACATCAATATGTAGCAGCGTAAGGAATGGCTTGGCCCCGGTAAAGAAGCGACACCGCACGTGAAACAAGTTCTCCATTCGCTTAAAGCTATGTTGTGCTTATTGTGGAACTGAGAAGGGATTATCCATTGGGAAATGCTTGAACTGAACCAAATGGTCAACGCGTCTAAGTTCAACAGACGCACCGACTCAACACGGCTATTCTGGAGAAAAGACCTAATCGGTAGCATAGACTTATTTTGCTGCGCGACAACGCCCGCCCTCATATCGCCAATATGAACAAGGAAGTAATTTAAACGAATGGCTGGGAATGCAGCCACACCCTTTGTAGACGATTTAGCACAAACGAATTTCCACCTCTTTCGAATGCTATGCACGGAGTTTCGTTCAATACTGATAGAGAATTGAGAACTTGTTTAGATGAATATTTCGAGTCGAAGCAGTGGGATATCTGCCAACGAGTTATTGAAAATCGTGTTGAATGTTGGGAAGAATATGTAAACATCTAGGAAGAATACATTATTGATTAATTAGTAGTTATTTTTTTTTATTAAACGTTTTAAAAATTTAAAGAAAAAAAAAACGACGGGAACTTATTTGTCAACCGAATTTTTTACTTTATGAATGAACTAAAAAATAACTAATATATAAGATTTAACTATTTGTTAAATCATGATCCGGCAGTTATCAAATTTCCAACGGGAAAAAGTTCTATTTAAGAAAGCTCATCCAATTTGGGGACTGAAAAATGCCAAGAAAATCTGCCAGAGTTTATCCAACGTTTTTATTTTGTTCAGTTTAAGCTAGCAATTTTTTAAACATCGCTTTTGTCTGAAATAACTGTTACGAAAATTCTAACATTTACATAAACTGTACCAAATTTCGTTTTTTTTTTTTTTTTGATGTCGGGTGCAATCACTATATCAGTTTAGTCTATCCTGTTCTCAACTCTGATATACTTGATTTGATTTAAATATTTGACTTCCAGATATTTTTCTTACGTTAGTTTAACAAAAGAAAATAGTAAATAGTAAATTGGATCATTTGCAAAGTAGGGTGGAATTTAAATTTCATCAGGCCTTAAAAGAATTTAGCTTTCCGAAGATAGTAGGCAAAATATACCTCTTCATAATCGAACTCGTTAAGACGACGTTTAGGAGAGATCTTCAAGAGAAATGAAAGGACGCAATCTGAGGTCTCCTTGGAAAGTTCATGATTATTTTCGAAACTCTTTGATCTATCGATCAAAATTTTGATCAGTCTAGGATGTTATGATAATAAGCTAAAGCAATAAAGAGTATAGTCATTCATAAAGTAGTAATAATGATTACGAATCATGTAATCGATTTCGATTTGAACGGAAAATTATAAGAATATGAATTGCAAGCGTTAGAAACGGTATACAGACGAACAGAATTCGACGTGCGTAGTGAATGATTCAGAGAAAACACAAAGGAATTAAAAGCGAAACTAGACGTAAGTGGACAAAGTAAATGCTCTGCTCTTTCGTTTTGCCTTCAAACAAACCACTCGCCTCAAGTGACGCCACATTTGCATCGGTGACAAAAGGAATTGCGTCGACATCAGAGGAGTGAATTGATTATAATCGATCTTCGATTTTTGACGCATGGCCAGTGGGTCAGCTGATGTCAGCTAAGAACACAGGCTGAGGTTAAAGCCTTGTGACCGATAATTCACCAGACCCGACTGATCCTACTTCTTAACCACGGGAGATTTGACGTTTAGTAAGGTCAAAAACGATTGAATCAATGGCAGACCAAAAATAAAACATATATATATATATATATATATATATATATATATATATATATATATATATGTTTATGCATATATATATATATGTTTATGCATATATATATATGTGTGTGTTTATGCATATGTATATATGTATTATAACAGTTGATTTTGAATCTTTTTAAAAAGTAATGTGCATATATATTTTATGTTTACCAAATAGATTAACTCATTTGAGAATTGCAGTTTATGGGAAATGTATATCAATTGCGTTCGCATACTAATTAAGTTATTAATATTGTTATTTTTCGAAGTGCAATACCAACGATATTCGGCGGGGGGATTCGACGGTTATATCTATATTATACTCATTTAATGTACTAATTAGTCATGCATATATATTGATGATCTTCGTATATATCGCTATTATTATTATTGTTATAATATCTATATATATATATATATATATATATATATATATATATATATATATATATTGTCATTCACAAACAGACTGTTTCGCTGTATCACACCTGTTTAGTATGAGAAGACTGATATTTGAGCCCTAGTCTATCGTCTCACGGTAGAGAGAAAGGGAAAAATTAATTTTTAAACGAAATTCGGTTGGAGAGCAATGCATTAGTAGTAGTACACACAAACACACACACACACACACACACACACACACACACACACATATATATATATATATATATATATATATATATATATATATATATATATATATATATATATATATATGAGATAATGTTTTATGATTATTTAGATTATTTACATTATTATAATTCTTTTATTCTAATCTTCATTGCCATATTCACAACTGGATCACGGTTTAGCAACAGGCTCGCCATTATCACCAAAAATGGTAAAACTATAAGTACATAATTTGAGTAAATGTCATTAGAATCTATATCCCTAAATCTAACCCTATGGCAGAGATACGTAGATGACAACTTCATACTCTGGCCAAACCAGGAAGAAGTTCAGCTACTACTGGGCCACATGAACTAAATGTAGAGAGAAAATGACAACATCTGTATGTTCTGGATGTACTAAGACACCTCTTCCGAGTAAGACTCTCCATCCTAAACATCGTAAAGCTGAAACACGAGAGGAAATTTGAAATATGAACTGAAAAGGGGAGATTAGATTGAAATAATAGATTTCGAATATCACTGGAAAATACGAATATTTAACGTATCAGCACATATGGTTTCACACAAATATTTCTGAGCCGATCAAGCATAGAAATGATTCAAATATGGGCACAAGTTGAAGGAATTTTAGCCAAATCTAGCAGCATGACTCGGCGTTGCCTTTGCTTAATTCGAAAATCGTACGACTCACTTGACTTAAAATATTTTTGCCCTTCCTTGCCTTTAAAGTAGTGATTTTGCCGTGCTGATGTTGATACATACCTTACTTCTTGCCTATCTCATACTGCGAATTTCTTCTAAGCTCTATACATAACGTTAAATCTGATACGAAAAGAGAACTAAAAAAATGAACTAGTTCTGCGGAATCAGAATCAACGTTGAGTTTAAGCAAGCGAATGAGCCAATTGGAGTAAAGTGCCATGCAGATTTAAATTTTTCCCACTTGTGAAGAATGCAACTATCGAGATTTTTGCATGCTAGCATGCTAGATAACATTCGTGTCAGTCAGCTGTTGGCTCTCACGCTGACCAATAGAATATTTCTGCCTATTCGTAGCAGCCAGCTATAGGCTCTCAATCTGGTCAGTAGAAAATGGCCGCAAACTACACGAAAACTGCCGTAGAAGCAAGACAAAATCGATTATTTCCATTATCGATGGGAGTTGGGAAATGCAAAGTCAGTCTTGGCTATCTCGCTAACTTGGTGCATGTACATGTAAGTTTTGGTGAAAATCCGTCAAAAATTGCGGCCGTGCATTCGTTACACACACACACACACACACAGATACACACACACACACACACACATACATACATACATCATGCGTTTTATAGATAGAGATAATGAATAACAACAGAAAAAATTGCCATATATGATCTGGTAAAAGAAAAATATATATGCAATAAGAATAACGGAAAAATTAAAATACTGGTAAAAATGGGTTGCTAAAACATTCGGGTTTAAGTCCCAGAAATTCATACATAGATGTTCTCAGTGACACATTGCCCAATGGATAAAGAGATGGGTTAGATCCAGTGAAAAGACCCAAAACTGTCTAAGATCAGAAGTTGTGGACCAGAAACATTTGAGTTGAGTTAAAGTTAAATAATTGAGACACCCGGAGGAGGCATGACACGTGGAACTAGAACAATCTACCCTGGTTGACAAATAAAGGTTTCAATCCAAAATTCCAGATACCGGAAGAAGTCCGGTTGGTGCAAAAATAATGTCGTTTTTCGACGTATTTTTAACGTTATTTTTGCACCAACCTAATATATATATATATATATATATATATATATATATATATATATATATATATATATATATATATATATATGAACTGTGCATTCTTCTAAACAGATTATATAACTGACATCTTCCATAGGATGAGAGAAACCTTTCTCCTTATGACAAAATTAAAACAGTTTTGCCACTGATATTGGTCAAATTTTCAAGCACTACCACGTGGATGTTATCCGGACAAGCCCCATTTGTTGGGTGGAGGAGCATGTTAATTCTGGAAAATCGCCAACTAAGTTAGTAACATCAAAAAACTGTTGAGGTGAAAAGTGAATAAACCTGGAACTGGGGCGAAGTTCATTGCAAAGCGCCTAGAGTTATCTGGCTATGATGATATAACTGCAAGTCTATTCATGATGGAATACAATATTTCCACGTATATTTCTATATATATTGCCTCATGTAGCGATGTGTAAACATTGGAGAATTATAGAGTCTCAGTTTGTTCTCTTCGTAGCATCAAGTATTAAGAAACGCAATCATTGATTTTTATGGTGGAAGGAAGTGCGACGTGATATAATGGTTATGAAGCGTATGTCGGTACATCAATCACAACTGAACAGTGAGTTCGATTCTCACTGGGTGCTCTATGGTCATTGTGACGCACCCAAGCTACAATGTGAAACCCTGACGATCTCATTGGTTCTTACCTGCATGCTCAGCCTCCATAGCCTACATAAATCTCTTCTTCCGGCTCTTCCAAAGTGACATGTCTGATCGTAACAGACTGATTTCACCCCTACAAGTGAGGCTCTCCTGAGTGATATTAACTAGTCACTAATTTCCGACATAATTTCCAAAGTCGACTCCCACAAGGCAAGAAAAATTGTCTTATGCTGCCTCCTGTTCTCTCCAAACTTTACAACAATTACTTCGCTGATTCCTGTTTTCCAACTTGTTCCAAGTTCTCTTCTGTATTTTTTGTTTTAAAGAACGCTGGAGAAGACCCCTCACCCAATACTGTCGCCATATTCATCAGTCAGCGCTTTTCGGGAAGGTATTTGTGGATCTAACCAATGCGAAAGTGTTTAAGCATCTTACTTCTCACGACCTCCTCTCGGACAAACAATTTGGCTTCCTTTTCGCCAGCTTTTCCACTGTTGTGTTAATGGCCATCACTGAATTTCTATATCAAACTCCAGATATGAACGGTGAAACTTGCTTATGGATCTCAATATATCGATGATATTCGATAGGTTTCAGCAAGCTGGTCTTCTATGAATGTCCAAGGACTACGGTTTTACAGGACGAATATTTGGTTACTTCAATCGTTTCTATCAAATCTGAAAGTCGTGTTGAACCGGCCTGTTTCTATATTTTTCCCACGAACTTTCACTCTATCACCCAACAATGTATGTGATCATTGGAAAAGTCTAAAAATGTAAACTTGCAAAAAAAAAAAAACAAAAAAAAACAAAAACAAAAAAAAAAAAACAAAAACAAAAAAAAAGCAGCAACGTTGATAATATCTTGATTATTTTTGTGTAAGTTGTGTTATCTAGGAGGGATGAAAATATTCAATAAAATGACCAGATTACTTAATATTAACAACAAACGCAGATTTGAGAGTTTTCATTCGAGAGAAAGGAACATATCCCTATTTTTCTGCAATATATGAAGATTAAAAGTACAGTCAAATATTTTTTGCCATCTTCCGTGTTATTCTTTAAATCCGGTGACAATTTTTCGGACTTTTTCAATACCTAATGATATTTTTTTTTCTTTGAAAAAAAAAAAAAGAAACATCCTTAATTGTCCCATTTGACAATGGCAGCTGGAAAGAAGTACAGATATTGTTTCTGAAAATAATGACCATATTAAGATACCAACATTTTAGATTACTTATTTTTGATTGAGTTATGGATATCGTTTAGGATTGAAGAAATGGAGAGCAAAGTTCGAATTCCAGTCGAATACAAGATATTCATTTATATGGTAATAATCCTGGGAATGGTAAAGTCCATATCTTCTCAAAATGATGGTATATAGCATGAGAGACTATGCCATATAACTTTGTGCGGCAACTTGTCTAGGAGAAGGACAACTCTGAATTGAAATTATAAGGCCCTAGTGAATGCGCTCCATACTATATACCTTAGTTTTGGTTGTCGGTAAGAGCTTTGAAAGGAGATGTGCGCCGTCAAACTATTTTAAAAGCCAACTGAACAGAAGAAGAATCAAGTGCTGTTTCTTCTACTCTCAGGTTCCAAGACCGACAACTGAATAAGTCGAGAGAGATGATGATGATGATGATGATGATGATGATGATGTAATCGAGCGACAAATGTTGATGATCATGACGTTATTAGATAGTTCAATATGGAGACAATCTAAAATAAAACTGAATATGAAAAAGTGTTTGAAAAAATACTCTCCATGTAAATGATTTGTGCACATGTTCTCATAGGAAGGTCTGAAAGAGATTAATAACAGAAAATGCAGAGATTTAATTGGATTTAATCTTCTTTTAAAAGGTGAGAATTACGTAGAAAAATAACTATAGATTGTTACCATTCGAGATCTTATTAGGAAAATATTAAGAGGATTTCGTTTAAGATCTTATATAAGTAGTGCTTTTATTTGGCTTCACTTACCACACCACTTGGGCGAATAGGTATGGGCTTTTTTTTCGATAGTTTTATCTTATTCTTGATGTTGCTAAGTAGCATTCTTTATAACGCATTATTTTAGACAAGTATCCTTCATTTTAATATATTTATAACAGAATGCTCGCTGATGGCTAAGAGCTATAATCTGATAAATAAAGCGTCCATTACATCTTAAGTCTACATTGAATAAGAAAATGAAAAAAAAAAGTGGAAGTAAACTTTTAGTTAATTATTATGAGCGTGCTGACATTTTCTATGTTCAGTTTCAAGTAAGGATTTTTGAAAAAAAATTTCTCCGTTATAAAATCTCCCCTTTGTGGGCATTTAGAGATAGAAATCTGTAATAGAAAGACAAGAGAGATTAGCCAATTATTTCTTTTGCTTTCATCATTCTCCTTCCCTCTATCACTAAATCTATTCATTTATATGTATGTATAGATCTATCTTTGTCAATCCATTCATATCTATCTATATATCTAGCTAGCTAGCTATCTACATTTGCATATATTAACGTACATTTGGGCAGCTGCTTTTCTTTCAAACATCTTTCGTTAAATATCACAGACAAGGCTAATTGAATTAATTGTTTATTTAGTTTTTCCACCGAACTTACATTTTTCAGTTTGGTGAAAGTAAGGGATTACAAAAAATAGTCCGTATTGTCCAAAGTTCCGAGAATTCATGTTTTCTTTTTATACATGATCTTGAGGATTCTGTATCTGAAAATAAAGTAAAATAAAATTTGTATAGAGCCAATAATACTAAATTATACTCTGTATTTGAACAAAGGAAGCAGTGATATGACGATGGCAAATTTCATAATAAAAATGTCGAATTGATTAATTAACCATTTAATAATGCATGAAGAATTTGCCTGTGAAGTAACGGAAATTCATGAAAGCCTGCTGATATAATGAGTTATAACTGAAACACCCAACGCTAAATGTAATTCTTTATCTGCTTTCATGCTGTGATTTCTCAATGGATTTATTCAACATATAGAGCAGTGAGAATGTCACAAAATGAATAGAATCCAACCGCGTTTATTATCAACTGGATTCCAACGGCGTAAGATACACTGAATGTACGGTCATTATGACAGATTCAGAAAGGTAACTGATAGATATATTAGAAAATGTAGTAACTTATATAGAGGAGAAGGTTTAATGTCTGATAATATAAATATTCACCGTTTGTTATAAGGGAATTATGAAATTCATACAACCTTTATCTTAAAATAATTTTCAGGAAATTTTTCTTCCGCGATCTAGTAGTTGTGAATTTAAGGTCCACTAGTTGCTAATTTCCCGAATCGATGATGATTCTTTTCTAACCTTTAAGTTGAAGTAGTTCCCAACGTTAGCATCTTTATATCATTATTTTCCTCTTCAAGTTAAATTCAGTATCCATTTTATTTGTTTCTGGGTTTGAAAATCATCAAGTGAAGTTGTTTCTCTTAATTGACAAATTTCCTTGTTTGTGATTCTCTAACGTAATTGCATAATGTTCGAAGAACTCTGGGAGTCGCCAACATCCACGGGATTCACTTGCTCAAGAAAATCACTGTTAACTCTAAGTTTGTAGATGGCATGATTTGCAGAGAAGTAGACAAAGCAAAGTGAGAGATAATTGGTGTGGAATCTGTTTCACATTGATATGAATGCATATACGGAACATCATTCACAGAAAAAGAAAATCAAATAGCTATAATGAAGACAATTTCTAGATTACAAGAACATAGTATAATATCATTTCAAAAAGTATTTATCTTCTATATGGTATTTAATGCTAGATAAAAATTTCGCAGACTAAGACAGGTCTTGAGGAGAGAGAATAATGGTGTAGGGACCACATGTATAAACAGGTATCCTGAAGGAAATGTATGAGGAAGAAAGCATATTTACAATAAAACAAATAATAAATGAATTTTCTCTTATAAATTGAAAAAACTGAAGCTGAAGCTACATTAAACAATGAGGAAATTAGTTACTCTCACTCTCTGTCTGTGTAGGAGAAAAGGGACTGAGACTGGAATAAACATGTCAAAGATCTAATTAGAACAATTTCATAAAAGGATATGTAGATAGCCGAAAATATATTACTCTATGTGATTGTGTTTAAATGTGGATTAAATTTTCAATTGCCCCCATTTATATATCACATCATTAAGGGAGAATACTCATTGTTTCTTATATTCAATGTATTGCAGAGATCCAAATTTGGTTATAAGACATTATAAACTGAGAAAAGAAATGAGAGAAAATTGGTATATGTTTGATTTGATGTAAGAAAACTAAGATAGTTATTTAGCTATGTCGTGTTTATTGTCTTGTGTAATAGGTTTTACCAGTTCATTAAATATTTTATAGGCTATAAATGTCGGATTAATTAAAAAAAAATCAATTGCTTCTTTATAAAATGATATGCTTACGTTCAGATAAGATAATGCGAGGGCATGAAATTTCGAGAATCTGAGAAAAATGTCCACTTATAGGGCAGGATTCGGCCTTCATTGTCGACGCTCTTCGTGGCAGAGTTGGTCATAAACACTTGGAATTTAACAAATGTTTCTCCTGCAAATGGTGACGCATTTTCGACTGCTGCCGAAGGGAACATCTTTTGCTTAATAAGATTTCTTAAATATTCAGGACGATAGACTAAATTAAATGCATAAATTTAAAAAAATAAATAATCGGGTGCATTATCAAATATAGTTATCACATCTGTTGAATTAATGAAAAAATAAATTCATTCCAACTTATATATATATATATTAATTAATTGATCAGAGACACCATATCTGCTCGCTTGTATATATATATATATATATATATATATATATATATATATATATATATATATATATATATATATATATATATATATTTAAATATATGTATATATATATATATATATATATATATATATATATATATATATATACATATATATATATATATATATTACTTTTGCACCAACCTAATATATATATATATATATATGGGTTTGTAAATAATAATTTGAATACCTATTCAATATATATATATATATATATATATATATATATATATATATATATATATATATATATATATATATATATATTTGTCTCTGTGTCAATGTATATATTTACACACTATGTTAAATTTTTTGAAAATATATATCACTACATATGTGACAGTAAATATTTCAAATAGTATAAAACAATATATACTGAAACTTCGATTGCATGTCCACCATAGAAATATATCTGGGAAAGATTTACAATATTAGTTGTGTTATAGAGGTTTTTGTTTGATTTTTTTTTTAATAAACAATAACTTTCCAATTTAGTGATTTTCTAAGCATAGCTTCGATGTGGCACAAGGCCGAAAGTATAGGGCAACCAGTGAGGATCGAACTCACTATTTCGTCGTAATTGTTCTAGATAGACAATGTTACTAACAATTACACCACCACGAGGTTCCCTCTCACACTCATATATTTGTATGTATGGCTTTTGTCCTTCTATATTTTATTATTATTATTATTATTATTTAACACTGATACTCACAAAGCGCATAATAGTAGATATATGATTTATACACAGGCACACACATACACACACACACATATATATATATATATATGGATAGATAGATTAAGAATAGAATAGATTTTCAATGTTAGCTAGTTTTACGACACATTTTCAAGACGTCTTTCATTTTATCATTTACCTGTTAGCCATCTATCCATTCGTTAAGTTGCTTCTTTGATTCGGATCTGTTTACAGTAGATTTTCCCTCGATTCAACTAAAGGAGAATAGAAATCCTATTAAGTCGGCATCTTTTGTGCTTTTGCTTTATATTCCTAATCGGTTTCCCGCGTGTCAAAGTTTAAGACACTCTATTCAAGTAGGATTCTATACTAAATGGTAAATACATGTAAACAACACAAAAGATTTCAAAGGTAAGTAAGATAGAACAATTGATTCAAAAGCGTTTATTGCTAGGTTATGTCGCGTTGTTTTCTTGAACAGAACATCTAGTGTTAAGCGTCAGTTTTCCGGTATATGTACATATTCGTTTAAGTCACACATAAAATCTGTTTATGCATATTCAATTTATTGTAAAAGTACAATTATGGTTTATTCACATATATATTTTTTTATTATTTTTTTGCAATAAATTGCAGATATTTCTCTAGATTTTCAGAACATTTTCCCAGATTTTTTTATGAAAGAATTTTGTAGACCTCTTTAATCTGGTTCAAGTTATATATATATATATATATATATATATATATATATATATATATATATATATATCAGCATATTTTCTAATGGTCAGAAATGTTAATAATCTTTTGGTGCAAGGTCCGGTAAATATGGCGGTCGTGTGAAAAATGTTTACTCGTTAGTCTTGCTTTAAGCGTTCTTTCGTTGTTTTGAACAAGTTCAATATTTTTCGTTTTATCCACTGCTTACAAAGTCATTGATGGGCTACTAGAAATAAGATATATTAGCTTCATCAGGATTTGTTGTAAAAATTGAGATCAATACATAGGATCATACATTCTTCCTAAAAGTTGAATTAAATGGTAATTACTTTTGACATTATATCTTATCTGAAAATTATTTTGTTTAGCAATATTGTTCGGAAAAAAAAATTCCTAATGCGTAAAATTAGAATTAAATTATATTAGGCCCAAACACCTGTATATATGTTTCCAGTTCCAATGTTTCAAGATTAATTAACTATCTGTCCATTATATTACATCAGCTCATATTGTAAACCTGGTTAATCTATTTACATACGATGATCTATTAAATGGCGTTCCCGTTTGTTGACGATTTCGTATTTTATTTACACATGAGTTATCATTAGTTCTTAATCTATATTGTTTCCTGGGTAAATGCTTTCTCTCATGAAAATATATTATGCGTGAAACAAGTGTTGATTCCTTGTACAAATTCAAATTGCCAAGCGTATCGATATCTTGTCATTAGGAATCTCAAAACAAATTGAATACAATGGTTATTTCTGAATATAGTGCACGTATGCCGCGGGGATTTATCAGGGACGTATTCTGCGTCTTAATACACCAGATATTGTCCTAAGCCCGTCACGGCATTAGGTGTGGTCTTAGTTCTGTGACTACCACATGCGTTTCCGACTAGATATTCTGTCAACATTTTCTGCGACCACAATGTTTTTGAAAAATACAACGAAGAAAATGTCACAATTCGCCTGTAACTTATTCTGACGCTAAGGATAGTCGGTATGAGTTGCCAAAAGTCTCACAATCTTAAAGGACCAATCTACTCTCCGTTCACAAAAATATTTATTGTGAGACGATTGCGAGACAATATATAAAGAATAGAATTTGTTAATTACTGCCTATTGGTTCTTGAAAGTACACATTTCTGTTCAATAGGACTTAATGTCGCCAACTGGGACAGAAAAGAGGACACGGTGAGACATTTTGCTGGTACTACGGACATAGGCTGATCAGCATGTAATTATTGCAATTTGAGTAATTGGTTCAGAGTCTGGGATTTTCTTTACAATAACTTGTATTGGCTGGAGAGAATATGATATTAGAGGTGAAGATATGCTTTTTGACATTATGTTATAGAACGCATTGCTGCAGTCATTATGGACGAATTTTTCGGACGAAAACGGATTCTTATTGGTGATCCAATTACAGGTCATTTCATGTCATATTCTCTATGGGTTAACCAACTATATTTGCATCTTATTATTTACAGAAGTGCAGGAATACTCCTTTTAAATCGCTGATTGGTTAATGCCTTTATTTAGCAAATTCTTCTTATTAGAATGCAACCAGGATTCTGTACGGAGGCCAAATGCAAATTATGCAGATCTTGTGAAGTTTGACAGTTTTTGAGCTCATTAATTCCCAGGTACTTTTCAACATGGAAACCGATTACGGAAGCAAAAGATAATCAATAGATGTCTTGAATTTTGACACGAACTTATTAAATTCAGTGATCTTTAAAATAACCCAATCATAGGAAAATGAATTGTTTTCAACAAAATATTATATTTGAGAGAATTTTGTTAGAAAGAGGGGGGAATATTTTCGTCTTAATTTCTGAAGAGACAATTAACAGGACTCATCTTGTCACACCCAGAATTCAACCCAGAGTAAAAGTTGGAGGAGGAGCCCACAAGAATCTTAGGGAAAGTTAACCCAAAGGATAAGTTGAATGACTGTTTTCACGATAAACTCAAAAGACAGCTTGGGCATATTCTAAATTATTGCAGATGTTTCTAATGACTCTTTCCAATTAAGCATAATAATGAAGTAATATTGAATAAATAAAACGTCAGAAACAGTGTCATGTGGAAAGGTGCTAAGCAATATTTATTCTGAATATTACTGACATTTTCCTTATTCATGGGAATACATTTGATGATAAATTTATTGTTTATGGAATTTCGATTTGGCCGTTATATTATCAGGAATAACATTTTTTTCTTTTTTTATAATACTCTAATATTTCTTTTGTAATCTGGGAGTTGTCATGTTAATTCTTCGAAGAGAAAATGGATCCGTTTGCTGGTGACTACACCAAAGAGAAAAATCGTTCATTAAAGCGGGGAAACGATACACACACACGAACGCGCGCACCCACACACACACACATATATATATATGTGTGTGTGTGTGTGTATTTATATACATACATATACAGATATATATACAGAATATATACTTATATATATATAATATGTGTGTGAGTGTGTGTGTTTGTGTGTTTGAGCGTTTTATGCCAGCGTGCGTCAGTGTGTCATGGCTTTATCACAGCCATAACCATTAAGTGGACAAAGCAGGAATAATAGATTGCACTTTTAAATAATTCATGGTCATTTTCAAAGTGGGACAAATCAAGCAGCGTCCTCCTTGTAATGCGTCCTTTCCCTTCAGGATTGTGGCGGCCATGTTTCTTTTCAACTTCCTATCCGTTATAGCTTTAAGCTCTAACCAGAGCTTTTTTTTTTGTTTTTTTTTTTTTTGTTTTTTTTTGTTTTTGTTTTTTTCTTGCTAACACTTTCAGAGTTTCTTCTGATATTAATTTACCCAAGTTTCTTTGATCGCTGTTGTTCTTTCATCCCCTTGCCTTTGGCATGATTGGGAACATCAAAATATCTGTAGCCTCATTTCTCATTATGTTCTCCAGTCATCACGGATGTTTCTTTCTGATTCAACATAAGAATCTCATTTTTGTTCCCATTTAAGTTAAACATTCATTGTAGTTCATTTGTTCATTCTATTGTCTCAGGTCATCCCATAAGTTCTGGCCGAATTTTGAATAAAGAAAACAAGTGTCCAAATGTTACATTTTATTACAGATTCAATCAACAATGTACTTCCCTGATTATCTATGACTTCCTTCCATCTATTAACAAGCTTACTAATTCCATTACTGTAAATTTATTTTGGCTTTGATTCGAAGAACTCACAAATGTTAGTTTTAACCACTTCCTGTGTCACAAAAGCTGTTTCTTCCAAATGATTCTGTAAGCTACGAAAGAAATTGTAGTCTGAAGGAGTAAGATCGGGAGAATAAGGTGGATGAGGAATTTTCTCCCAACCAAGTTCTTCAATTTTTTGTGACGTGATTCTTGCTGTGTGGGGTAGCGCATTGTCCTGATGAAACATCACCTCTTTTCGACTCACTAGAGCAGGTCATTTTTCCTCAAAGCTTGGTTCAAACGCTCTAATTGCTGACAGTATATTTGAGCCTTAATTGTTGCATTAGTTGGTAAGAGTTCAAAGTGGATTATTCCTTGGCGATACCACCAAATTGAAAGAAGAAATTTTGCCCATGAAGTTTCCTTCTCGGCTGTGGCTGGGGTCCTTCCTCTTTGCCAAGCCACTGTCTACGACGCTTAGCATTTCAATAAACGATCCATTTTTCGTCGCCAGTCACAAGTCTATCCAAAAAATGTGAAACAATTTGGCGAGAATGGTGAGAAGAGCAGATGTCAACTCGGGATTTTAGGTTGTTTTCAGACAATTCATGAGGCACCCATTTTCCGAGTTTAGGAACTTTTCCAAGTTGTTGAAGATGACGATGAACAGTTGTATGGTTTGAACTGAGAACCACTGCCAATTCCTCAAATGATAAAGTAGGATTTTCTTCAAGGGCTGCTTCAATAATCTTTTCAACAAACTCAACAGGACGCCCGGTTCGATCTTCATCTTCAAGGGTGAAATCTCCACCTCTGCATTTTGCCATCCATCTTCTGCATGTTCATTCATTCACACATTCCTCTCCATAAACTGAGTGAATGTTTCTAGCCGCTTCATCTGCCGAGTTTCTTTTCTTGAACTCATAAAGCAGTAGAACGTCAATATAGACCATATATTATGTCTCCATATTGACGTTCTACTGCTTTTTGTTTTGAACCAAGCCTAGAAATTACCCAGAGTTTGTCTTCAATATTAAGTAATGTTATCTGAGTCTCATGTTGTTAAATTTATATCTGCTAATCATAAAACCTGGTCGAAAATTTAGGTCTCTTGCGATTTACACACTATATATATTAGAGAAATTTTTCGTTGAAAATACGTAGAATTTACATTAGCCCTTTTATATTTTCTGTTCTTGCTCAACTCACAAGATATTGAAAAAATGTACGAATACTTATATATTTCGTGTACACATCGCATATACGTGGATAATGTTTCATAATGTTTATTTCATAGCGTAAAACTATTTAATTTTCGGCCACCTTATTTTCTCCTAGAATTCTCATACAGCAATCAATGATGACTAATTACTGTTTTCGAGGTAATTATCATGCAAAGTCATGTTTAATACAGTCTTCTAAGATTGATTTTCCTATTGGAAAAGGCGCAATTCGACAGAGTAATTTTTTCAATCTGTGATTACCTCTTCCTTTTAGAAGACAATATTTCATTTGTTTCTCGTTAAAAGCTGATTTGGAGATAAAATTTACGAAAACAATTTTTTTGTAGAATTGATCATATGATAAGTACCAAAATATTTTTCCAATACCAAAATATTTTTCATATATAAGTAGTTGCTACTTGAGTGAATAACTTCCAGATTATGTTGTCGATTCAATAACAATTGCCTCTAGTTGTTATGAATATTATTTTTGACAAGATTTTCGTTATACGTGTAGAATCTTACATCTAAGAATATATTTTATTAATTTATTGCACACTATAGCATGCCATTCATATGTAGATTCTATTCACATTTACCGTGATTAAAAAGAGCCACAAACTTTCCATTGTAACAATAGCAGTTATAAATTCTGTAATCTAAATAAAGAGTTAATTTTATTTACTTCTAAACGAGGTTAAATTATTTCAAATGTTCATTTTATTGAGTTATATTTACGTGCCTAAATAAGTGACTGTACTGCACTTAAAACATATGCTCGCTAAAACATTTTGATTCTTTTAAACCTATTCATTTATTATTTAATATAATACAATATGAACCGGAAAAGCTTTATATATATATCATAATTTGGCATTTTTTCCATCAAAAATTTGGAGACGAATCGCATTTTTGAGTTTTAACGTTAAATTCCACTTGACACAACATGCCTAAATCCTTTGTCAGAGACTATTTCAAGTTAAAATATATTACGGTAAATTAATATTTTTTCTTTCCGCTTTAAACTGGTTGCAATAGATAATGTATATGTGACAGAAAATATACGTGTTCAAATATATGATTTTATGTTAAATTCAACATCCGAAAATATGCGATTCCCTTTCAAATCGGAGTTAATGTTTTATCAAATTTGATTTGAATTTGATTCAAAACTATTTTTGAAATTAAATCAACGTAATCATATGATGTTTCAACAAAATTAATCACAGCGATTTTAATATGTTCCGTCAAATGGGAGTCACTGGAGTAATAACGATGGATAAAAGATAAAAGTATAATATACATTTAAATCTGATCCGGTTCATAAGATTGAATGTATATAACCCATGAACAGATTGAATCAAGATTTCTACGGATATTGTTGTTCGAATTGTACTATCTGAGAAGTTTTGTAAACATAATGCCGAACATATGACACAAAGTACTAAGGTTAAATAGAAGTTCGAAAGATGCTTTCCACAACTTAAGCAAACTGTTAAAAAGCAGGAAAACTGCATTACAAATCGATAAATGAGTGTTAAGCTGATATGGAATATAAAATGGCCTATATAGCATTGAATGCTGGGCAAATTCTTCACAGACAAATTTCGGCCGTTAAAATTACAATAGATAAAAATGCGTGCAATTGGAAACCTATTTTGTAAGTGTATGCGACAAAAGGCAAGGTTTGAAGGATTGAGCTCTCACAGGATGGTAGAACAAGGGCCCAGAAGTATAATAAAGGATCATAAGTATATAAGTAATGTATTAATATCACAAAGGCAAGGTTTGGGATACGACACAGTAGATGTTACAGTCGAAATTGTAATAAGATTTATGCTAAGAAATGATGAGAAGGCAGAAGCAAGTGAGATTTTTGAAGTCCAATAGGATGTCTAAGGAATAACCTTTGACTTGAAAGGATATCAAATAGTGTGGACATAGATGTGACTACGCAGAAGCTGAAGCGCAAAGGAGTAGTACTTGGGAAAAAAAGAAAACTGAAAGACCCTTCTTACATATTAATATTTCGGTTTTTTAAGATTTGCTTGAATTATTTGAGCAATAAATACTTGATCTCCTGAAATAGTAGTGAAAATACAGAGTTGAGCAGAGCGAGAAGGGACAACTCAACAACGCCATCTCAACACCGCAGACTGAACGCCGAGAAAACCCTGGATTGAGAAAGCTCAGGAGCGACACAAATCACCACCAGAAAAAGATAAGTGAAACTTGCAATTAGAAGCGTGAGAATAAACTGCTTTTTCTGTAAGCGTTTGATCATAGAAAAATTTGAAACAGTTTTCTTATAGTCTATATATAATAGATGATTCTCTGCTGCCTTCCTTTTGTACATCATTGTAAAAAGTTCTATTCAAGCAACCCGAATGCTATCAGCATTTCCGCTTCCATATTCGATCTGATTGAATAAACTCTCGAGCTATTGAAATATTACTTTGGTGCAAAAATAATATCGTTTTTTAACGTAGTTTTTAACGTCAAAAAACGATATTATTTTTGCACCAACCTAATATAACCAACCTAATATAACCAACCTTCTACAGCCTCAACCTTGCGGTTCAGCAATAATTTATGAGCATAATATACAAATCGTTGTTCAACAAGTTTAATGCTGGACTTATGAGCAAATGAATAAAGCTGTCTAACGCTGGGCTTACACCCTTTCGATTATTTATTTTCATTTATTTCTATATTGCATCTTTATAAAGAGAATTGGTTTGATCTTCACGGGTACTCTCTAAAATGCTATGACCGCGATTGCACTTTGCAAGACCTTGTACCTAAACGAATAGTTAACAATAATTCCTCGCTGTATATTTTGAAGTGAATGATGTATTGCAAAACCCTACATGAAGGAGCCGATATTTCCATCGTAGAACATATTAGGTTGGTGCAAAAATAATGACGTAATAATGTCGTTTTCTGACGTATTTTTAACGTCAAAAAACGACATTGTTCCGTCATTATTTTGCACCAACCTAATATAAATAGAAAGCTCTTCAAAGTGGAAAATATCAAAGTATGTTTCAGTTACGATCTTGAATGACTTAAATCAAATGGATATTTCGAAAGCCACGGATTATGTCGAAAGCTTTACTTTGAATTATAATGAACATTGACCCCGAGTAAATGCAGTGCATTTTTCTGGTGGATTCAGGTTTTTCAAAGGAAGCATGATATTATTAAATTTTGTTGAGTTTATGTCCAACAAGATCTTTTCAAAGAAAACGATCCAATTATGTCTGGGAGTCTCTAATTACTATTATAGACAAGAATGATTCTAAAAATGATAATTTTTTGTCGATTTTGTAGAAAAGAAATGTTGCATTACATCAACATAATTTGATAAAACCTATCAGAATCTCGATGTTTCCTTTTACACACCAATGATAGACTTACTAATTTACCAAAAGCAAAGATGAAGATGGTTATCGGACATCTCCCGAAGAAGAGCACTAGCATGACATATCTCTTTCCCACTTGACGGGTCGTTGTTATTATTAATATCTCACGCTTACATATGGTTCATATCTAATGCCGTTGTGACAGTTCCCATTTCTAGATTCCCCAAGTATATAAGCAAAATAATTAAATATCTGGACCATGTAGGACTTAACTTCTAGCCTATTTACCTTTCATCTGTACCATGATAACTGGTATAAACTCTGAAATAATCTGAAGTCTAATGCTACCGTATCTGTACATATGTCTGAGATGAGGTATTTTGTACACTATTGTCCTCATCTTTTTTGCCATATTTATCCCAAAGTTTCGGCCGTTGTACACTCCGGTAGGTTCAGTTGGTTGGAATGTCAAACTGAACCCTTTATTTCTGTCGCTGGAGTAAGCTGTTCTCGTTCCTCGTGCCATGACTAATGGATTTCACTTATCAGTTATCTCCTGTTAATTCACCTCACCATATTCTCCACTGCCTTTACAACTCATTGGGTCCTGCCACTGGATCTAACCAACGCCTTTATCCACTATGCCATGTGTCCTTAAGGATAATAGTCCTACCCATCGAGCGAAATAAAGGGTACAGTTCGGCATTCCAACCACCTGAAGAAGGCCGGAGCGTAAAACGGCCAAAACGCTGTGATAAATATGGCAACAAAGATGTGGGCAATAGTCTGAATAATGTTAACAGTGTCTTGTGGTACATGTTATAAAAGCACGTAAACGTGAAAACAAAACCATGCGGGTAATAACGTCTTGACTAGTTTAAACCAAAAGCATCTGATAATTTCCGACGTCCTGCATGCATATCATTTTGATGATTTCAAGGAATAAACGTAACTTGTCTATTTAATTGTATTTCACTGAAATGTACACAAGCAATCATTCTCTGAGCGTTAATCTCCACTTGCTCTGAATTATCACTGTTAATAGAATCATCTGAAATTAATGCCGTATCGAATGCTTTCAGTTAACATCCATTCTAATCAAATAGGACGGAGTTTCTTAGCCAATTAATCCATTTCCGGAGAACTTGAACATCCCATTTTACAAAGATTTTCCACGTGTTCATATTCTCTTCGCATGTACTATACAGAATCCTAGTCAACTTACTCGTGACATTATGATATTCTGCACAAGCACGCATGCGCTATATGCATATGATTAGAATGTATCCTTTTAATACTATTCTATGAGTAAGCTTTAATAGACGTTATAAAATAGCGTTTAATGAAAAGATACTGAACAGAATATTTTACTATTTCAGTTGACAAACACCAGTCGCATCAACAAGAATATGTAGTTTTTGGATCCAGGATTTACTGCATATTTATCATTGTTGAATATGGCATAAATGCTATGCCTGTTGCTATAAAAAGATGCGTTTATTGTTCTAGACATACGTATGAACTTCCCCCTTCCATATTCGATCTGACTGAATAAATACTCGAGTTCTTGAAATATAACCAACCTTCTACAGCCAAAACCTTGCGGTCCAGCAATCATTTACTGGGTTGGTGCAAAAATAATATCGTTTTTTGACGTTAAAAAACACGTCAAAAAACGATATTATATTTGCACCAACCTAATATAACCATAATAAACAAATCGTTGTTCAACAAGTCTAATACTGGACTTATGATCAACCGAATCACACTGTTTATCTCTCGGCGTACGGTCGTCTGAACATTTATTTTCATTTATTTCTATATTGTATCTTTATAAAGAGAATTGGTTGGATGTTCAAGGGTACTCTCTAAAATGTTATGACCGCGGTTACAATTTGCTAGGCCTTTTGCCTAAGCAAATAGTTAACAATAATTCTTCGCTGTATATTTTGAAGTGAATGATGTATTGCAAAACCCTACATGAAGGAGCCGATATTTCCATCGTAGAACATATAAATGTAATGTTGTCCAAAGGGAACAATGTTAAAGTAAGTTTCAGTTACGAACTTAAATGACTTAACTCAAAGGGATTGATCGAAAGCGACGGTTGATGTTGAAAGGTTTACTTTGAATTATAATGAACGTTAAACCCGAGAAAATGCAGTGCATTTGTCTGGTGGATTCAGTTTTTTCAAACGAAACATGATACTATTAAATTTAGTTGCGTTAATGTCGGAGAAGATTTCTTTAAAGGAGTTGATCCAATATTGGCTGGGTGTCTTTAATGACAATTAGATTCCAGAAGAATTCAAAAAATGATAAATTTGTGCCGATTCTGCAGAAAAGAAATGTTTCATTAAATCAGCATAATTTTGAAACTTTAACTCATTAAATGCGACTTGAATAGTGGAGTAGAATAAGAAATCAAATGATACTTGCCAATAGAAACTTGACTATTTTGATAATGCTTATTGGTAGATTTATTTTTTTTTTGTTTCTTACTTAAACATATTATAGTAGCTGGTAGCTGCCACAGCACTGGTATCTATTTCATGTAAAGTTTCATACCCGGTACAGCAATAGAGCAACACATCGAGTAGTTATGAAAGAAAAACAACATAATTTGAAAAATCATGATTATTATAATCTGGTTTAGGGACTAACGAAATTATCTCAAATTCCACTGAGACAATTGGTTTCCGTAATTGGTATGATAACCGCAACAGAAATATTTGTCAACATTTTGTTCCTAGTGTATTTTTCTCAAATTCTATCGCCTAGAAAAAACTAAAAAATTAGCATTTTAAAGACCTGTCAGAGAAATAATAGCGTAATAGCAAACCTTTCTCAATGTTACCTCTGTTTAAAATATGTTTGATGATGTAAAATATGTCATACCAAAAAAAAACGCAAGATGAGATATCTGTAAAGTGCATGTTATTAAGAGCGATACATGTAATGCGTACGCAATTTCGATTAGAGTAGACTGGTTTTAGAAATAGTGTAATTGATGTTTACCGGCTTATGCATTCGCACACAGGCACACACACACACACACACATATATATATATATATATATATATATATATATATATATATATATATATATATATATACATCTAGGAATTGTGCATGTAAACTCAATGAAAGCAAAAATCACACACATATATATATATATATATATATATATATATATATATATAAACATATATATATATATATAAACATATATATATATATATATATATATATATAAACATATATATATATATATAAACATATATATATATATATATATATATAAACATATATATATATATAAACATATATATATATATATATATATAAACATATATATATATATATATATATATATATATATATATATATATATATATATATATATAGGAATTGTGCATGTAAACTCAATGAAAGCAAAAATCAATGCTTACAAATATTATAATATATCCGGCGCCTCTTGGAAATTCTTATTTTGACACTCAAATCCTAATGAAATGTAATCAGATAAATTTGACGACAGTTTAAATACACACATCATTTAAGGGAAAAAAACAGAGGTCAAAATATATTGATATGGAATGTATTTGATTCTATTAACGTATATCTTAAAAGGTCTTTCTAAATCTAGGGCCATTTCTCAAAGTAAGACTGAAATAATTTCACATTCAGAACACATGAAATCACGTTCAGTACAACTTTTAAGATCTCATATGTTATTCCGATTGTGTCTCAAACTCACATAAATTTTTCTTTTGAAAAAACGTTTCTTTTATAAAATACCAGAATAATACAATTTAGAAGTTTTTGCTCCTGTTATCAGATAACTTATTCGAGAGGAAGAATAACAAAACAAAACAGTTCAAAAAACCTGCATGTTGGAAATTATATGTTAAACACACAAACACAGACAGACCCACACGCGCCTGCACACACACACATACAGGCATGTACACAATGACCCACACGTGTATACTTACACGCACTCACACACAGAGATATACGCAATAAAACAAAAGCCTACCCGTTATACATACGTAGCTATTTTACTTTATTTGCTTTCAGACTAGTGTCCTCATCGTTGATGTTATTATCATAAACATCTTGTTCTGACAGACTTCTTCCCGTGTCCATGGATTAGAATAAGTTTTAGACATCTTCTAACTTAAAACTTTTCATTCTATGAATGTAGTTTGTATATGTTTTCCTTTGCACGTCTTTCAAATACTTTTTCCCCCAAATGTAAGGATCAAATCATAACCAGATCAGATGTATTGACTCGTATCATTGGTAATATCACAACATTTTGATTACTGATTCTCCAGCATTGTGTCGGTGTCTACAGATTCTATTAAATTACAAATATATTCGAACAGAATACTTTTCAATCTTTAGCAATAGTTTGATTTTTTTCGCCCCGGCAAAGTAATAAAGCCAAGTAAGGCGAAAGAATTTTCTTAGTGTTTGAGCAAATGAAAAAAATAGAAAAATAAGTATAAAGGCCAATAAAAAAAATAAAAAAAAACGTAAATTATATCTGCTTTTCTCTCATCCAAGGTTTCATTTGGTGTCTCTCGATCCATGTAAATTTCAGGAATTTTCAAATTCATCACAACTTACTCAATGCAGATAGTTAGAACTATAGTAAAAACAAGATCGAATATCCCTACAAATGCACAGTCAAACAAGACAAGTGAACGTTTAGATTGTAAATTTACACTGATCTGCGAGATAAGTGAAGCCATTAATCTAGGTAGATATTATTTTCCCTCTAGGAGTTAGAATAATTTTAACCTCGTTAAGATTTATATAGGTAAGTACAAAAAGTGTGTATTATCATATAGGGGGAACATGATTTATTTTTTGCTGTACATCTCTAGGAATATCTCGGTTTCTGGTTGTCTTCTCTCCAGCTGAGCGACTAAAATGGTAATTACTCTGCCAAGCTCACTGAACAAATATCTACCCCACTAAATTTATTCTTGCTTCATTGTAAATGATGATATATCCCTAACCAATAAATTCGGTCACATATCCTACTTTGTTTACCTATACTTCCAGTAATTATAATAATTTGACCTTCGTAATCTTATGTATCCACTGATCTCTAACAACGAGTTATATGTGATTGTAAGATTCTTGAAGTAAAGTGTTGCCACTACGTTTTAGCAATTAATCGATGAAAAAAGAATCTTGACGTTCATCTATGCAAGTGGAAAGTTTTAAAGGTCGTGACACAACAGTCGTTTGACTTTAGAACTTGGAACGAAGGATTCTGTCGATATTAATCTCGGCACCAAGCGAATCTATATCAATTAATTCACTCTTTGTGTCGTCATTTATTGGACAGTAGTGATTAACAAACGGCATTTCAGTACGACCTCCGATCGCCACTCTCACGTTGACACGAGGCAGCCATGAAAATCAATGGCAGACACGATTCTGGAATGTCATTTCTCGTCTAAACCCCCAGATGAGACCCGGCTCAGCGAGCCAGATCACTTCATTTGGCGGACGTCAAACAAATTATTAGATAATTCTTCAAATCTTTGCTGACCGTGCTATGCGTTACTACCTACAGTTGAAATGCCTATTTTGCGACACGCGTCCCAGCATTCTTCAACCCTCCGGAAACGTGCTATATGTCCGTTTGGCGCGCAAGTATGCAATACGACAGTGATGTCGGAAGACAGTTTTGGAGTCAAGAATTGGGGATTTGATTCGACTTTCCAATAGATCTACTGGACTTAGCTTTCAGAATGTGTGGTTTATTGTCAGGATAGAGGTATTTATAAGGCTTAGAGTTATTCGCTGTCCGTTAGAGACATTGAAACAAATATTTTCTGAAGTAGAAACCAAAGACGAAAGACAGAGACAGGAAACACGAAGAAATCGTTTAACACATTCACACAGATCCATTCATCTATGTATGTATGTAGGCATCTATCTATCTATCTATATCTCTCTCTATCTATCTAGCAATGTCGCTTTGTAATAACAAATGCAATCACACACAGGTGCTCGTATGCATGCACACACACACACACACAAACAAACACACAAACAAAAACACGCATATATGGATACAGTTACGAAATGATTCACATATGTATCACGCTGAGATACAGATAGACACCTCTCTCTCTCTCTCTCTCTATATATATATATATATATATATATATATATATATATATTGATTTGTGCCTCTCTCCCTTATATATATATATATATATATATATATATATATATCAGGTTTGTGCAAAAATAATGACGTAATAATGTCGTTTTTTGACGTATTTTTAACGTCAAAGAAGGACATTATTACGTCATTATTTTTGCACAAACCGTATATATATATATATACATATATATATATATATATATATATATATACATATATATACATATACTCACACACACATATATATATATATATGTATATATATATATATATATATATATATATATATATATATATATATCGTCCTTCCAATATCATTATCAGTATGAGTTAAATATTTATCCAGAAACATTACATATGTTAGTGATAAAACTCATTTTACAAAAGATTTAAGCCATAAGTAAAATATAATTAAATTTAGTTGATGCTATGCTATACTTTGTTTAATATGCTTAGAAAATATCAATATTGATACATTTCCATATAAATATATTATACATTTTCATTATTGTTTAGTTCCGTCTGAATAAGTTTCAAATTACATCACTTTCGATTAATTTAAGTCGAAACATTCCAAAATTGGTCGCTTATATATAGAAATATTATATCTCACACACTTGGTAATGAATGAAACACTGTAATATACTGGAAAAACAAGAGCAAAATATAATATTTTAACATTTTCTGTATAGTATTGATACTGATGTAGTATCATTCATTCGAAAATGCAAAAACGAACAGCCCGTTATATGGCTGTAAGCACAGAGGGCATGAGCATATAGAAATACATGCATGGTAATTATTATGAACACTGTTTTTCTCCAAGATTAAAACTATAAGTCTACGTTAATTCATGATATTTGAATAGGTATTCAAATTATTATTTTACAAACCCATACATATAGAAGTATATATATATATATATATATATATATATATATATATATATATATATATATATATATATATATATTAGGTTGGTGCAAAAATAATATCGTTAACTCCAAAAACGATATTATTTTTGCACCAACCTAATATATATATATATATATATATATATATATATATATATATATATATATATATATAATACAAGCGGGCTATAATAAAAGAGCAGATATGGTGTCCCTGATCAATTAATAATATACATATTATCCCACACCGGTAGCACGGCTCGGTTCTTCATGCAAAACACAATCTTCACGTGCAACTGTGAAATCCTGAGTCGTGGTAATGCTGAGGGATAATAAATATATAAATATATACTTATTAATATTTATGTTATATTACATCGGGCATTATTTTACAAACACCAGCACAATGTGAAATATATATATATATATATATATATATATATATATATATATATATATATATGGCTGTATGTGGGGGTAAACTACACATACATCGCTATTCACATGGCTGTTTAACATTATACAATTATTTAATCACAGTATCGCTAAGGATTAAAACCTGGCCATAAAAATAACTGATACCCCCAATTGGGAACATGTTATATTTTTGAGAAAGAGAGGTTCAATACGTTGCAAGTGTATAAAGAAATTACAGAAAATCTGACACTGAAACATGAAAGCCAACTGAGATAGTAACAGATGGCTTTCAAATCCTATGCAAAGTATTAAGAATCAGTAACATTTCGTTAGAATCAAAATAAATACATTTGAAATAATGAGATGACAGTTGTCTTCATATGGCAGTGTACGCTGAAAAATCTCCTGAATGCTGAAGAGACTTGAAGCAACAGAATATGAATCTAGAGAAGGAAGCTGAGGATAACGATAACCAAACAAGTTAGCAACAACGAAGTTTAACAGAAATTTGAAAAAGGTATTATAGCTGACATCAGAATGTGACATTTGATACTTCTAAGTATTAGGTTGGTGCAAAAATAATGAAGTAATAATGTCGTTTTTTGACGTATATTTTAACGTCAGAAAACGAGATTTTACGTCATTATTTTTGCACCAACCTAATACTAAACACCGGGCAGATTGATAACAAGGGGGAGGAGCGTAAACAAACCATAAACTAAATACCGAGCATGAGTGAATGGATGGCCGAACAGCATTTAGGAAATATAGGAAATTAATTAAGAGCTAAAATAGACAGGAAAATATGGAGAGCCTTGATCGTCAATATCCTGATGGTATACCACACAGAATGAGTAGTTCAGATCAATAATTGTTTTTTGTTTTTTTTTTTAATTTGATTTTCTGAAGTCCGGGTCAAGTCAGTGCGTATTCAAAATGTTTTATATTAATGGAAATTCATTACTTCAAGAAAATATTTTAATGCTAATGCATTTACATTTTTCACTTTTATTGACTTTTAGAAAACGTTTTCTACGGTGTAGGACCAATTGTGTTTTCTAAGTATTTCATGAAAAGACATTAATTCTTAAGCAAAATCGGTTAAAAAGCAACGGAATAATAGGGAGAGAAAGCAATGTCAGTAAAATCGTTTCTGTTTGTGAACTTGATCAGTTACAATCATGACAAAATATATTAGGTTATTGCAAAAATAATGACGTAATAAATTCGTTTTTTGGCGTTATTACTTCATTATTTTGCACCAACCTAATAAATACACGCATACGCATCATCCTGTTTGTTATATGTTCAGTGGGTATATCTCTCTATTCTGACTGACTCTGGGTATTTAACGGCAGCAGTCCCAGTACACACCGGTCGAATCCACTGGTATGAAAAAGGGATGGGCCTATAACACCCCCTCTTTATATCCCTTTTTTGGGGGAATTAGTATTTTTGCCTCTTATGATTGATAATCAGGGGTTCGACAAATTTTCCCTTCCTGTTTGACCTTCTCATTTCTGTGTGTTCTTGTGGTCTTTGGATCTCAAACGCTTCGAAGATTGTATCCATAGAATCATCGTTTTCTGCGGTTGACGAGCTTGGCTCCTCAATCCGTCTTTTTTGTAATTGATCGATATGTCTTCTATGTGAAAACTTCTCGCCTTTTATTGTGTAAATTGGATTTCCTAATCTATTGATTACTGTGCAAGGCTCCCAGTAAGGCATAGTGTTTCTAAACATCCTAAAATAAACCCGTTCTCCAGGTTTGAATGATCTCTTTGGTACAATCGGTGTATACTGGTTTTTGTACATGTTTGGCAATAATTTGTAAAACACAGACCTTATTCTCCGAGCAAACATCAATTCCGCTGGTGAAAGACCCGATGGCGTGTTCGCGTTAGGTGTTATTCTGTATACTTGGAAGAACTGTTGTATCGCTTTTATTGTCGGTACATCCTCGGCTTTTGTTTTAACGCTCGTTTTAATGTGTTTACGAATCTTTGAGCTTGTCCGTTTGAGCTCGCGTCACTTGCAATAATGATTTCGAGTTCGGTATCGAAATGTGTCAATGCTTACTCCGAAGTTAATTTTTCTATTATTTCCTTAAATGCTTTTTTACAGTCCTCTGTCCAATTCCCGTTATGCTCCTTTTTTAGTAACTCATTTAGTGGAGCTCTCAGTTTATGCATATTGTCAATAAATTCGCCATAGTAATTAGCTAGGCCCAGGAAACTTTGTAGTTCTGCAACATTTTGTAGTTCAGCAACAGTTTTTGGTTCCGCCATATTTTTAATTGCCGATGCCTACTCTGGGTCTGGTTTGCTGCCATTTTCATTTATTAACTGTCCTAAATATTTAATTTCGTTTAGGAAAGAATCACACTTTTCTCCTTTTACTTTGAACCCAAAGTCCTGAAGTCTTCTGAAAACATATCTTATGTTTGATGTGTGCTCTTCAAAATTGTTGCTCTTAATTAGAATATCATCCAGATAAGCGGTCGCGAAATTCTGGCCCGTCAGTATTGTGTCCATCATTTGCTGAAAAGTTTCTTTTACTCCGAATGGTAGTCTGTTGAATTTGTACAACACATTGTGCGTATTAATGCAAAGGATTTTCGTACTCTTTCTTGTACTGGGATTTGTAGTTACGCCTCAGTCAGATCTATTTTTTGAAAATATCTTACTGCCGTTGAGCTTTGTAGATATTTCCTCTGGGCTCGGTAGTGGGTAATGATGGTCTTTTATCCCCTTGTTGAGTCCCGTCGAAAAATCTGCGCATACGCGGATTTCTCCTGACTTCATTTTTACATAAACCACCGGCGCTGCCCACTCGCTAAACTCCGTTTTTGATAGAATCCCAGTTTGTTCAACTCTCTCCAATTCATTGTCTATTTTTTCTATAGTAGCGAACGGTACAATACGCTTCTTTTTAAAAATTGGTTGGACGTTTTCTTTTACTTCTATTTTGGCCTTAAATTTGTTGCATCGTCCCAACCCGATTGAAAATACCTCAGGAAATTGGTTATATATTTCTTTCTTTAATTTTATAGAATCTGATGTTTCAACCTCTAACTTTTTGCACAAAGTGTTAATAGGGAGGTCCCAAACGTTGAACTTCTGCCTCCAGTCGATACCTACTAGATTTTCAGTATCTTTCCTGACGTATATGTTAAGTTTTTTTTTTTTTTTTTTGTTCTGTCGTGAAATTTAACATTCACGATTATTTCTCCCTCAAATTTTATTTGTTTGCCTGTAACCGACTTGGCAATTTTTTGCGTGTGTAACATGGTAGGTCTGTTGAGTTCTCTCCATGTCTGTAAGTTGATTATCGTGAGGTCGGAACCCGAATCCAGTTGTAATTTAATCTTTGTATTCAAAATTTCCAGTTCCACATATTTCCTTACGTTGGTGTTGTCATTGTTATGCATCCTTGTAGCTCTTATTCTATTAGTATTTTTTGTATTTCTACATTGGGATGCCTTTTGGCCCTTTTTTCCACATTCAAAACAGTTTTATATCTAAAGCGGCAATACTTTTTCCAATATAGTTCTCCACATCGATAACATGCTGATGGGGGCTTATATTTACTTCGATATTCGTCATAATATGTCCTGTATGTTGTACTTTTTCTCTTATTATAAAATTTTCTTTTTCTTTCCGGGGAGGGTGAGAATCTTATTTCATTGTCTTCACATTTTAGTTTTCTTTCCGAGGAGGGTGAAGAACGTAGACTTTTGTTTAACTTACATATATGAGAAACAGCTGATTTCTCAATGTCTTTTCCGTCTTTATACTTAAACATCTCTGGCAATCTTATGATAATTGCTGTAATGTTAGACCCGGTTCATTTTATAATTCTGTAAGCATTTTCTGCGCATTTTGCTATCTTTTGTTGAAACTAACCCTTGAACAAATATGAGACATTTGAAATTGTCCGGTGTTAATTCCGCTAGTTTGAAGTCGTCAAAAAGTTTATTTACGTTTGCGGCAAACGTGGAATGATCCTCATTATCACACTTTACCAGGTTAAAGCATTTCCACCTCCTATGAAGAGTGATGTTTTGGGGCTGAAGAGTTCTTTAAGACATGTCATTGCTTCGTCAATTGTTAATTCGTTTGTCTTTTTTGGCAAGATATAATCCACGAACTGTCTATATTCTTTAGTTCCTAATTTTCTAAGCAATAGCCGTAGCTTTTTTGCTTCTTTCCAATTTTGACAGTCGATGTTAAAGATGTCTTCATGTCTTCTGAAGTAATCTCCAAAAATGTTGTCCTCATCTAGAGAATATTTGAAAATCTCTATGGTATTCCACACTGCGACTTGCGAAAAAGTTGCTTCTTTTTCAATATCTAATTGCTTGTTACCCGATACTTTCAATATTACTTCCTGAAGCTCTATTTGTCTTTCTAATTGCTTTTGCCATTTTTTCTTCCATTCTTTCTTGTAGTTGTAATTGTTGATCCTTTCGGTGTTTTATCAGTTCTACCAAAATATTTTAAAAATCTTCCGTGATAACTCAATTTTACGTATTTTTACTCCACGTAACTGTTTCACGCTAATTTGATGTGGACAAGGGGAGGATTTTTCTATTTCTTCTTCTCGTGTGAGTTCGAATAGCTCGACGCGAATTTGGTGTTTTTTCTTCCCGTGTGTGTGTGCCAATTTGCTTGTTGGACGACGACGCAAGATTTTTTTTTGTTGATTTTTTCTTTTCTTCGTCGCCAATTTGCTTGTTGGACGACGAGGGAAGATTTTTCTTTTTCTGATTTTTTTTCTTTTCCGCGTGGGCTCGAATCTTCGTCGCCAATTTATTGTGGATTCCGAGATGAAACCCGGTCTCCGATTAATGACAAACGCAGAAATGAAATATAACAAATAAATGTATTTACACAATAATACAATTGGTAATACGGTTAGTAGATCCGGAAACGCGGTTAGTAGCAATAATATATATATATATATATATATATATATATATATATATATATATATATATACAGTCTGGTAAATTCAGTCTCGAAGTAGGACTACCTTAGAGTCTACGTGCTTGTAGCTGTGACTTCTACAAGCGGTTACCTCCAAACTCAATCTCAGTCTCAGTCTCTACTCTCTCTACTCTGACTGACTCTAGGTATTTAAGTGCAGCAGTCCAAGTACACACTGGTCGAGTCCACTTGTATGAAAAAGGGGTGGTCCCCATAACAATGGGGATAATCGTATTGGGTAAGCTAGCCTGATAGAAACCAGTCGTCTTCAGTCTGGTTTGAATTCAATTTATTCATTCTCCTAGATAGGTTGCTAACAAAATCTATAGCTCACAGTCTCTAAGTTTGCCCAGATATAAGATGAGAAATGATGGATTCATACCCTCCCCACTGTATTTGCCTGTAAGTTAATATAACAAACACGATTGGAATTCGAACTCGGCCCTCAGATTTCTTACTACCAGTCGCTATTCGTTTCTCCACCGCGAATGCACGCAGATATGCAGGAGGAACAAATAATATTAATTGTTAATTTTGAATAATGATATTTTTATTTTTAATAAACAGTTCGTTCCTGTCATGTAGATATTGAAAACGCATATATTTCTGCTCTGCCCCCAATATTTCACTTCAAGAACCAACAGAAAATGTCGATTTATTATTCACCTCCTAATCCACATTTGTCATGAGCTCTTTTAATATTCAACATATTTTCTGTCTTTTCCATTTTGCATATCACTTCATGCCAGATCTACGCATTACTTCTGAATATACGATATTCAAAAATCAACAACTTTCTTGCTGCTCGTATTAGCAAAGTAGGATAATATCTATCTATCTATTATCTATATATATATATATATATATATATATATATATATATAGATATATATGAGTGTGTGTGTGTGTGTAATATTTGCTTAGCCTGTTAAAATATTTGGAAGAACCTCTCTATTTTTGGCGAAGCCTAGGTATAATAACAGTAAAAATCAGATATAACATAATAAACCAATACTGACGATATACTTTATCGATATTAATACAAGACTCCTTTTCCGAATGTACATGCGCCTGCCTTTCGATAAATCAATTATAAGAAACTATAAATGCACTGCAAATAAAACTAATAGCATTTATCGAGGATCCTGTATAAATCATGTCAAATATTCGCAAACTTATATATTGATATACATATATATATATATATATATAAACAGATAATCCTACCTTGATTGTTACATGGATCTCATATTGTATTTTTGTATTTTGTATTTTTACATCGATTTCTGGGATTTTGAAACAATAATTTCACACGTTTATAAATTAGCATAATACGACACATCTGAAATTGGCCGTAAAGTAGAACAATCAAATATTCTTTTAAAAAAAACTCATTATTTCGGAAAAATCAGTGACTAATAATGACTATGACGTTAGTAATTCCCGTAGAACTACTCAAGCATATAATGTGGTATTAAAATATAAGTATTCATGGGGCCCTGCGGGAAATTGAAACAGTCAGGAAAAAAATTTCTGTAACGCTATGTGATCTATCTTCTTTATCATATAATACTATATCCAAAGATCTCTAAAAGACTATTCCGTTTCTAGTTATCTCTATGCATAAAAATGTGTGTATTTCTGAAAAGCATATGAATATATTAAGTTGGTGCAAAAATAATGACGTAATAATGTCGTTTTTTACGTATTTTTAACGTCAAAAAGCGACATTATTAAGTCATTATTTTTGCACCAACCTAATAAAATGGACATACAGTAGGTGTTGTTAAATCCTGCACAATTTCAACATTTTCACAGTAAGATATCAGAGATGACTTGCGTTAAGACATAATAATTAGTGAAAAACTGACAGAAAAAGAAATGGGATCAAACTAATATCCAATGAATACGGCTATTTTCCATTTAATTTGTGATCATAACTTGATAGAAGACCGTCGGTAGATTCCTACTATTCGTGTGAGTTCAACTGCTGGTCAGTCTACCGAGTAAGCACAAAATGCAGTGTTTCACATTGGGGCTAATGTGAAACAAGGAATCCCTAATTAAGTGATTGCTCATATGAATTTATAGTAGCAGACAGGATCATAAATACTTCATCTTTTGCATCCATGTAGAAAAGATAGTTTGAACGGTATTTTGCGAAATGATTAAAAATTTTGAGAAACTTATTTAAAAATGACAAATTTCATTTTGATAAGGCAAAGCTAAGCTCACATGTCTAGGTAAAGCTATATAATTTCTTGTTGAACTCTAAAATAATAAATATCTGGAAGTGTTTGTTTCATCAAGGATTGATTTATTGAAAATTAGTGAACCAATATTCAATATCAATACGTGAAATACGTCATAAAATAGAGACGAATAAGTGAATACACAATATAGTTATATCTTTATAAAATGGATATACATATTAGAGGTATATTTATAGTTATGTATTTCAAGATAAATATGAATAAAAGATGTTTTATTGTTTCGTTTTGCTTTTTTCCTGAAAAGAAATAATTAGTAAGACTTATGAGAAAATATTTCATGCAGTCATACTAACTAAATTGCATGCAAAATTCAAAAGCCGAAAGAATGTATAATCTTAAGCAAGGGATGAAAGCAACTGTGTGAGCTTCGAAATGGAGACATCAGATTTAAACTGATACAGACATGTAGCTACTTCTGTTAGGTAGTAGCAGATGATGGATTACGTAACATGACTATCTGACGTCGAATTGTAAGAAGGAAAATGACATCAAGAAAATATCGTAAATATTCATTAGAAGCATAGAAAAAATAGTGATTTTACATAACATATTTATATTCCTGTGTAGTAAAGTCTACTGAGAACATTTTCCATTCAGATGAAGATAAAAGCTCAAGCTGAAGTAGAGAATGGTAGACACAAGGATACATGTTTATATGCAGCTATTAAAAGTGTATACAACTAGGAAATCCTAAGTGAAAGGGGAAGTGGAATAAGACATTTGCTCAAAATCAGAAATGGATATTTGGATTATAATAGTTGTAAAGAGGGATTTGAAAATGCAGTAATAACAGAACATAATATAAAGGAGATACAGGGAGAAAAAGAGATATCTACGAATTTATTTAAGAATAGAGACGCAAAGGGGTGTTAAAGTGCCTAGTTTACTAGAGAAAAAAGAAACACAATGTTGTTGAGAGCAATGTTCAATCACGTACTGAATTGATACAGTGTAGAAATAAAATAATTTTAAGTGCAGTTAATAAACAGATAAACAGAGTTATCTACGAAATCATTTAACAATGGCGACAAAAAAGGATGGTAAATTGCTATCTATGAGAAACAACAGAAAAAATGTCGTTGAGAGCAATGATCAGTCACGTACTGAATTGATACGGCATAGAAATAAAATCATTTTAGGTGCATTTAATAAACCGATAAACAATTACTTACGAAATTATTTAACAATGGAGAGACAAAGTGATGGTAAAGTGTTTAGTTTATTGGAGAAACATGACGCAAAATCTTAAGAGAAATGACCAATCACGTAGTGAAGTGATACGACATAGAAATAAAATCATTTTAGGTGCATTTAATACGATAATGAGTATTGAAAGGAGAATATACAATTTAAGAGAAATACAGAAACTTGCTTTGCTTGAAGCATAATAGCATAACATATCGTCTAAGTTTCCTTTCTATCGTTGGCATTGTTTTGTTTTGTTTTTAAATATGTTTCAGTATTTTTCATTAATTTGAAATGAATGTTTCTTAAAAGCAAAAGTGTGGTGTTACAAATATTAAGAATAAAATGTTTTTTTCCAGCATACTGTGATTCGAAATTATAATAAAATTATTCTTTCATCAAAGGTTCAGTTGTTTATCCACTAAAACTTCAATTCCTTATCCACTAAAACATCAATTTATCATTCACCAAATTATCAAATATTCATTCGATAAATATCAATTTTTCATTCCCCAAAATTTTAATTTTCCTACATCGCAACGATTGCAAACATTAACAGAGAATCAGAGACGTGACCACTATACAGTAATTTACTTGAGAGTAAAGATAGTGATTGTTATATAAATAATTCAAAATCATTCCAATTGCATATTCATTAAATTTTGCTAACACAAAGGAAATATCTACCTTCAGATTTTAAAAAAAGTATTAATGATTAACTATATATGAATTTTTGTATTTCTTTTGTTTTTGTTTTTTTGTTTTTTTTAGAGACATGCGTTTGTGAATAAAGGAAGAATTTCTCATAAATATATAAAATCATGTAAATACATGTGGAATATTCACCTTATGGAAGAGTGTTTTTGAGAATTATCTTCAAAATTGCGAAAAAATTATATATATATATATATATATATATATATATCAGTAAAAATATTCTTGTACACCTTCCCTCTTTTTAGCCATATATCATTCTCTGAAGAAGCTTTAAGCAAAGTGAAACATGCCAGAATGATAAAGTTTTTCACTTGATTTCCCCCTAATTATTATGTAGCTTATCGTTGCGTAACAAAAATCAGTATTTCGCCGAATGCTCAACTTGATGCTGTTACTATTGGGACATTGGCTACACTTCGCAAAGAAGGCCTCACGGTATATGCTCTGTTCTATTAAGAAGAGTCGATCACGGATTCCCACGTATAACATATTTTTCTAACTATTGTGTTGGATGCGAAATCAAGATCCCCTCGCAGGAGCAAGCTTTTAAGTCAGTATATATATATATATATATATATATATATATATATATATATATATATATATATATATATATATATATATATAAGGTTGGTGCAAAAATAATAACGTAATAATGTCGTTTTTGACGTATTTTTAACGTCAAAAAACGACATTATTACGTCATTATTTTTGCACCAACCTTATATATGCATATATATATATGTATATGTGTGTGTGCATACATATATATATATATATATATATATATATATATATATATATATATATATATATATACAGACACACATACAGAGGAAGGAATATGCGAGAGATAGATACGTTCATGTGTTTTGATACTCAATTCGTGCCTGCTTCAGGTAGAACAGAGCCTCATGGAAGACACTCATCAGATGATGTCACTAGACTCGGGCATGACTGTTAGGCCACATTATCATTACTATTAAACCAAGGCAATTTAGTCGGACATTAACATACTAATACGCTGCTTGAGATCCCCCATATTCTGAATGTACCAGTTTCAGAGAGATAAGTCTTCAATACCAATCTTTTTTCTGTCATTCATAACATAGAATATGTGGATATTCAACATACTTCACACTACCAAAGGGTAAACATTAGCCATAAATCAAGTATTTCTTTGCGCGCCTCTCAATATAGAAAAAGCAATAAGCATGCATGTTGTAAGAGAAAAAACACGTAAAATCATACATAGAAGCATTAATAAATAAAAATCTTATAATTAACGAAAAGGGAAAAAGAAAAACCAACAATGTTACAAAAATGAGTATTTCACCGAATGCTCAACTTGATGCTGTTACTATTGGGATATTGGCTACACTTCTCAAAGAAGGCCTCACGGTATATGCTCTGTTCTATTAAGAAGAGTCGATCACGGATTCCCACATATAACATATTTTTTTAATATTTTTAGACACTGCCTTGCATACAAAGTGGAAGATTTTCTCGTTTTCTTCTCAATGGATCTTTTGCAAATCTGCTGGCAAAGCAAAATCACCATTCCTCTTTCTGCCATGTTTACTAATCTAAAATTCCAGATGTTGACTGACGCATATTTTTCTCAGGTACTGAGAAACTTTCTGAGCCAAGATTGTGATCATTGAAAATTTTAGTTACCAAAACATATGCATGTACACTACCACTCACACACATTATCGCGCATTAATGTTCAAATTATTGACAGTGCGAAAATAGAATAATAACATAAGGAGAATCATATTTGAATATATGTATATATGTTTTTATCCGTTCATATTCCTACATTTGTCGGAAATATTATACAATTCATGTCTCATTATCTCTCCCTTTCTCTTTATCTATCTATCTATCTATCTATCTATCTATCTATCTATCTATACTTTTCGCATAGCAAATCGAGTCACTGTCAGTCACTGGGCGTGTTTCTAAAAATAAATACGCTAAAAATCCACCCGCTTCTCTGCAGTGCGCCGACGGCTTAGTGGTAGAATCTCCGGCTGATACCAATTCAGTCAGGTTTCGATCCGAGCTAGAGGCAACCGGATGTCTAGCCACACTGATGAGCTGCGAAACAGTCTGTCTGTAGATAACGTTATATATATATAAGGTATATTTCAATCGACACATTTTCGGAAATATATTATCGTATAAAAATAAATTCCTGAAAAACATACATTTTTTTTCAACAATTGATTTTTAAAACATAAAAGTGGGAAGGGAAAATTTAAGTGAATATTTTTCCTCGCTAGTTTTCGGCAAATTCGTCGCATGGAATAAGCAAGGAATTTAGTTCCTGTCCTCTGTAAAATAGAGAAGTCTTCGGAGTAGTCAGTCCTACACGTGACCACATTCAGTAAATTTTCGCCGATACTGACTCATAAGCTTGCGAGCGTCCGAATATTACAAGCACATGTCTACATATTTGGCCGGGAACATGTTGGGCGATTCTAACCTCCAACTGCTGGGCAGTCTTGCCAATAAAATCACTCTCTCACTGACATTTATATTGCTAAACGACTAAGCTTTGCTGATGGACAGGCAAACCAATCATACGGATAGAAGGAAAGCCCTGCTGGTAGAAGAATTATTCCGGACCGATATAGAATTTAAACACCTCCTGACCGAAGAATATATTTTCTCGGCGGGTACCTTACTACTTGGACCAATCCAAGGTAGTCTAATATATATACAGGATACTTAGATGAACTTAAAATTTTACTCTTTAAAACAATGGTAGTTGTAATCACATATTTAGGGTAACCACTGGCCACAAACAGCTGCTTAATTTGCCTGAGAAACTTTTTTGAAAGAACAAATTACAATAGCCTAACCTCTTTTCCTCTATCTCTTTATCACATCTTCTAGTT